>OZ038478.1:121999851-122469851 GCA_964036315.1 Acanthosepion esculentum | reverse complement strand
AGTCTGTCTGACATTGACACAGCCAAAACTGTGAAGCATTTAGTGAGGACTGAATTTCACAATGGTATTGTTGTAAGCTTGGTCCTTGGCAAGTTAATTGCATTTATTATTTAATGTCCTATAATATCCTTTCAGAATGTAATTTATCATGACTCTCCACAATTTCCTACCCTGTTGCTCTAAGTAATTCTTGCCCCTTTTTCAACTCTTGGTCATTGTGTCTTTGTTTTGTCATCCATTTACTCAGACTTGTTAAGTACATTATTTACTGACAGCATGATGCTTGTTAAAAACTGGTTAGATTTTTTATATATGTATTGGCATTTCTGCCTAGAATCAGAGTGTGGCACTCTGAAAACAAACACACAAAATAATATACACACAATTTATATATATATATATATATATATATATATATATATATGAGAACTATATATAAATTTTTATGTATCAAGAAAAACATTGGGGGAAAATATATGACAAATTTGAAAAAGTTTTTTATGATGCATTTCATGTTTTTTTAGTACTTCACTGGATTAAATTTATATATACAGGCTGTTTCATGCTAGACACAACTGTCAAGCCATGAGTGTTGTTTTTTTTCTCGGCTATTTATATATATGGGTCAATGGTGCATTGTGGGTAGTCTATTTTGGTGGTTATTTTGCCAGAAGTCATTTATTTGTTTATTTATTTGGGTTAATTTATTTTGCTTGTTTTTATTTATTTTTATTTTTTATTTTTATTTATTATCTTATATATTTATTTATTTATTTTAATTTTAATTGGTGTTTTAGTAATGTAGTAAAAATTTGTTTATATCACTTATTTAATAGTTTTGTTTTGGTTTGGGAAGATAAAGCTATTTATTCACTTTGGGGTTGATTACTGTAGTTTATTGCAACTATTATTTTGTCGGGAGCAGTTTTTGATTTGTTTATTACTTCATTTATTTATTTGGATTGATTATCTTTACTTGCTTTTTCTAATGGTTAATTTATTTGGAGCAGTTTGTTAGTGTGTTTATTTGGATTAATTTAGATTAATTTATTTTACTTGTTTTTTATTATTTATTTATTATACTGTATGTTTATATTTACTCTTTCTGGTTTTTAAGTAACGTAGTATTTTTTATCATTATATAACAGTTATAGCTATGTTTTTCATACGATTTTTGGTTTGATTTTTATACTCTAACTAATATTTTGACATATTGGTTTGTTAATTTGTTTATTATTTACTTTATTTATTTGGGTTCATTGGTTTTGTTTTTTATTTTTTATTTATTTATTCTATTTAGCCACTGGGTGGGATTTGGTAATTTGTTTGGGTTAATTTATTTTACTTATTTTATTGACATTTTGTTTGTTTATTTATTTATTTTTTTCAGTTTTCGATTTTTAAGTAATGTAGTAGAAATTTGTTTTCATGTTTGCATTTTGAGATGAGCTCGGATCGTTTATTTAATAATTTATTTTGATCTGGGAAGGTAATGATAACTATTTTTTCCTCCAAGCAAAGTTTGCAAGTTTTGGATTGGTTGTTTATTTGTTGCCTTATTTTCCAAGATATTTTTGGTGTGATGTATGCTTTGTTTTTAATATCCCAGATTTACTTAGAAAGATTGTGCTGTTTGTGTATTTACTATTTGTGAAAGATGTTTTGTGTGCATAATTTCTTTGATTCCAGTGTCCTGCAGTTACTCCTATGTATACTTTTTCTTCATTATCTGGTGATTTTATTGTGGCTTGGTACATTACATTGTTTTGTAAGCAATTACCATTTAAGGGACATTCATTCTTTATTCTGCAGTTACATGTGGGTTTAATTTGTTCATGTGGTTTAATGATAGTTTTCCTGTTGTGCTTATATATTATTTGTGTCATGTTCTCGATGCAACTGTAGCTGATTTTTACTGTGTTTTTGTTGAATATTTTGTGTAGGGTGCTTGATTCCAAGAAGTGTTAGTGTAAGAGTTTGAAGAATATTTTTCCTACATTTATTTTTACATTTTTGCTCTACGGTGTGTTGAACCATATAATATTTCTTTTCCTGTTGGCCTTTTTTGTGTTCTGTGGTGAGTGTTGCTGGGAATCCACTATCTTTTAGGGCTGTTTTGTAGTCTTTCTTAGCTTTGTTAAATATGAATTCATTGGAGGAATTGTCAGAAAGCCTGTGGTTAATTGATTTTGGTATCTGTTTAATTATATATATATATATATATATATATATATATATATATATATTATTTATTTATTTATTACAAACAAGTATTAGTAGAGGTTGAAGGTATTGGTGTTATGTCATGAAATCTACTGACTACCTGTTGTTTTGAAGGAAATGATGCCACTAGTGATGTCTTAGGTGATATTTTTCAATTTAATTAATTTTTGAGGATCTGGCAGAACATGAAAATGCAATCGTTCATGGTTGAAGCATAATGCTGAAATGATCTTCTGATGATATGTCATCCTTTATTTATTGATTGAATTAATTGATATCTATTCATACAGTTTGGTTTTCCTGTATTTGTGATAGTGACTGATGTTACATTCTTCCTAAAACCAGATCTTCATCTGATTCATGCTACACTAATTTCTGACACTGGCCACATGTGAATGCTCCAAACACCCAAAACTAAACTGAACTAAAATTCTGTCAACTGTGCAAGGCTCTGTACATAGCTTTCATTTTTACTCACACAAACACACAAAAAAATAAGCAATACCATCCAGAATTTCCACCCAATAACACCCACTCCCACCTAAAGAAACAAAATAAAAACTGGAGCCAGTTGGAGCCTAGGAAATGACATAAAAGCCTATCAAAGGGAAATTTTTGGCAGTTGGACAGCATCTTGGCCCTGATTCATAGACTTTGTCGGAAAGCAATCTCCCATCTTGAAGAGACAGCTTGCCAAAGGCTGTTGCCCTGGTAAGTCACAACTCATGCTTCTTTACCTTACATATGCCTCAGCACATGTTTATTACAACTCCACTTAACTCTTTTTTCAAAGAGACACATCTACACTGACTTATCATTTGATGCATTTTATATTGATAAAATTGTTTGTTTCTTTAAGCCTTCATTGTTTCTTCTTTGTTCTGCCACCATATGTTTAATATAACACTGAAATGTTCACTGGCAAAAATGTTTGCTGGTGTTATTAGATAAAGAAAATATATGTAGAATATTATAGTTAGTGTGTTTGATGATCATTAATCTGGCCATTTTGTGGGGATGCAGCCCAGAATTTTTAAGGGATTAATTTTCTTTCTCAGTAATACTTTATTGATTATGCTCCATATATAAACAAAATCTTCTCTAAACATGACAAATTACAATGATTTTTCTTATGGCTAACATTCTGGTTAGAACTATCTTTCCAAAAATCTTTAAAAAAATGCCTATATTCTTTTGGCAAATATTTTTCATCAAAAATTGTTTTTATGTTGGTTTAACTCTGTTTTTGATCTAATCTACTATGATATTTGACTGAACTGCAATGCAATGGCATTCAAATTATTTTGACCATTAGAAATTTTATGCCTTTTCTTCTTTTAAGTAGTATTTTACCGAGGGTCATGAAAATAATTATTAGAACAGTGATATAATAAACAAAAAAAATTTTCTTCAAAACTGGCCTCTTTAATCAGATTTATGCCCAACAGATGATCAAAAATGCAAACGTTGGGAAACAATGCCTGAAAACATATTCAAGGAATTAATATATTTAAATAAATAATAGTCTCTAGATTATGAAGATAACTGTGTAAAATGTATTTGTAACTTCCATCTCTAGTGTTATTAAAAATAATGCCTGTTCATCTTTAATTATAACTGATTTAATAAAAGAAGCAGACAAATATATTAAAATGAATAAAGTAGTCTCAGTCTCCCAAATATAGTTCTCAATATATTAACCTTCCTTCTCAAGTCTGATACAGTAACACATCGAATTAACGGTCCCAGAAACAATGGACTCTGGATTTATCTTTAAAACTTTTCAAGATTTAAAGACATATAGTACCTTAAAAATAAAATAGACATATATATATAGTGCATTTACATTTATTTACAATAATTTTTTACTGTAAAGGGAGATTTTAGGCCATGAAAAAAGTGCTTCAAAATAAAGGGCTAATGGCTTTAACGGAAGATTCCCCCCACTTAGTCTGGTAAATAGAGGGTCTACTATATTTCACTTTTGATTGAGAGTATGTATAATCATATTAAAGACAATTTGTGGCTGTTTTCTTAACAATGTGCGAGTTGTCATTTTCAATATATATCCCTTGGATAACCACTGTCCTCTAAGTGCTATCATTAATATACAGTTCCACATACTCCTTAAAGGAGACAAGCAACATTCATCTTTGCACAAACCTTGAGGCAAGAAAGATATTGTATTAAACTACAGGTAATCACATGGCTCACCTGAAGGATTTCATTAAAATGGAATTTCTTCTGTCAGTTCTGATGAGAGCATCAGCCTGTTTAACCTTATCCTCACTCACAGCAGCAGCTGGCTTGCTACTGTGGAGCCTGTCACTCTGGTTTAATTCTACTACCTGAAGGACTTCATTGAAATGATATTTCTTCTGTCAGCTCTAATGAGAGCATCAGCCAGTTTAGCCTTATCCTCATTCATGTAAAATTAAGCCAGTAGACCAAGTTCAAAATCTGATCAAGACTTCTTAATTCATCTGATACTATCCCATTAAGAAAGACATAAAACTATATCTATTTCCCATAAGTGAATGAAAAATTAAGAATGACTAGGTTGTTTAATCTTGGAAGAGCAACCAGTGTAACAGGAAAACTCTGAATTCAAAATCACTGAGAAGATAATGGGAATCCACTGAAATCCCTTTCCCATAGACAATCGTAGTAAATTAAAATTTAAATGTATTAAAGAAAGGAAATTCTGGAGAGCTAGGATCATCTACATGGTAAATGGACATAGTTTTAAAAAAAAACCTTACTAACAATGATAGAATAAGGACCTAGAATTTGTAATGAAGTTGACCAGAACTCAAGATGAAGTAAATACTAGTCATAAAATGTAATTATATATTGGTCAATTTCCCACTACCATAAGATAGTTTTCCTGTGTCTTTTCTGTAAATATTTTCATAGTAATTGTTTTGATGAGCTTTTCTCTTTGGTACTGGAATACTTCTTAATCCATGCCTGATGTGTTTGTTTGTCACACGGCTGTGAATTTACATTTTTATTTTTTGCTTGCGATAACTGTCAATTTTTGACTTAAATTTGTCTTACGTTTTTACTGACTGTATTTTGTGAGAGCTTTTTAATTTTTTTTTCAGTTTTTTCTTTTCTTTTTCATCCCTACAAGTTTTTATTTTTTGTTTCTAGTTTAACTTTTTAATTTTACTAGACTATTGATTTATCATTCTTTTTCTTGTAAATTGTTTGAATTTTAGTTTTATCGTTATTTTTATCCGCTGTAACATAATTTTTATTTTTTTTGTATAGTTTTATTGTGTTTTTGCTTAATCTTTTAGTTTAATCTTTTTCATGTTACATCATTCATTTTGTTTGTTACTTAGGCAAACCTTTATTTTTTACTCATTTTTCTTTAACCTTCAACTGTTTTAATCCAATTTTTTATTTTTTTATTTTAGTATAACTTTTATTTTGCATTTAAATATAATTTGATCTTTTACATTTTACTTTGTCCATTTTGTTTGTTACTTAGGCAAACCTTTATTTTTTACTCACTTTTCTTTTTCATTAACTCCCACTCAGCTGTAAGCCAAATCTTTTATTAGTGTAACGTTGCATTTAATTCTTGTTTAATCTTTTGATTTAATTTTCTGAGCAGCTTCATCTATTGTTGTTTTTTTCAAACCTTTATTTCCATGTGCCTCTTTAAACTTTCATTTTCAGTCCTTTTAATATTGTTTTGATTTGCCGCTTTATTTTTTGATTTAAAAAAGAAAAAACGGTTTTTATGTTATTTTATTTATTTGTGCCATTTCAGTAGATTTGTTCTTTTAAATATTTTGTAAAAGCAATTTTTGCCTGTCTCTCTGTTTTTATTGTTCTTGTTTCCCTTGTTTATTTTTTCCTTCTCTTTCTACAAGGAATTATGTTTTAATCTTGTTGTTTGTTTTCTTGATTTTTGTTATTTCATTGTTTAAAAAGGAATTTCCCTATTTGCTTTGAAATAAAAAAAACTGTTTAAAAAAACATTCAAATTGTCTTACAAAAATCAGTCTTTCAAAAAAGAAAGACCCACCAAATAAAACATAACAAAAAGCTGAAACTGCCAGGGAAACTGGAAAAAAAACAACCAAGTTCAAGTAATAGAAAAAAAGTATGGTAACTGAAAAAGGCCAAAATTCAGATATGGAAAAAAGTTACATCCCTATCGAATGACAACAGCAACAACAGCAAAAATATGACAAAGTAGCAGCTGGGGATTTATCCTCTTGCTGGAAGTCCCCACTGAAGTGCATCATCAATATGACAGAGTTCCTGGAAAGACCCAAGAGCTACACATATCTTATCATAGAATATGGTCTTTTTGTAGGCCCACAGCAATTACAGAATGTTGAGAAATAATTGTGTCAGTCTTTGTGGTGGACAACCATTTGTGCAAAATATGTTCCTCCATAAAAAACGTTCCTGGGGGTTAAACCCCAAAGAGTGATGAAGGAATACTTCATGTGGGACATACTGCTACCCACAGCTGCAGACTGCGTTGATGTGTCTAGTCTAGCTAATCAAAAAAGACCTCATGATAAGAACTGAGTATGAAAGCAGGTGGAGGACCAACATAGCAGTATTTGAGATCACTCTTCGGATCTTAGGAAAGTACATGGCCACCTATCTGGAACAATTTTGTCAGATACTTAGTGCTACCTTTGATGACCTGAATGGGGGATGGAGCTTTGATATTATGTTGGAATGCAAAGCCTTCACCTCCATCCCAATGTCTGGATGTTGAAGGTCAGAAAATGCCATTCTTAGTGACTGGCTGTAAACCAACTTGCTGGAAGTGTAGAGAGACTGGTCACCTTATGTCTTCCTGACCTGAGAAGAAGGCCTCTGTATTTCTGTCTGACCAAAAACCCCTTCTGGACAAGAATGCTGTTTCCATCTTGCCTGTGATGAACATGCCAAAAATTGGGGCCAGTCTGGTAAAAACCCTGGTTGGTTCCAATTCATGGCCCTCATTTCTTTAAAAGCCTTTACTTGCTACTTGTGTGGTTGTGGAGATTGAAAATGAGGAATAGTTGGTCATTGGTAAGACCAGAGGGAAGTACCAGACAGCATGATCTCTGTCCTGAAAGCCCCCATGAGTAAAATCACACACAATGCCAATCCCTCTATAAGTTTCAAGGGTGATGATCTGACCAGCTATGCTGAAAAGTTGAGACAACTCTGGATTAAATACAAAACTAGTTTTCTAAAAATTGAAAATCTGGAGCAACTGAAGGAAACACTGAAAGGGAAAAGATTACAGCAAGAAACAATAGTGGGAAAAGTCGGCCCTTCTTCCTTGGCACTGTCTTTCCCATCACTCAAAAAACAGACCCTGTCTCCACCCCCAATGACTAAATCATTATACCCACCTCTTCAAAAATGACCACCCTCAAAAAGGATCCCATTATTAAATCCCCAATAAAAAATGACCACTTTTGTATCAATTCCTAATCCATCCCATTCACATACTTCACCCAAAACGTCAAAGAAACAAAAAAGAAAATGCAGCCTATCAGTTGATTCTAATAACACCAATTGTGAATAAAAGGTAAACTCAAAACCTTTCCACAATACCAGGGAAGACATGTGCTGAGTGTCACCAGAGTAGGTGCAAAAATCCTTAATATAATTGAGGAAAATTAAATACTTGAAAATCCTTTTAAATTTAAAGGAAATAAATAGAAAGATGTTGAAGATCCTATGAATTTTCTCAATGCAAAAAGTGTTTTATATCTTGTCAGATTAGGTCAGAGGGAACAAAAAATTGCAGGAACAAGTCTTTAAATGCAGCATGTGCTCTTCACAGATTTGGCAGGCAAGCTTTGCATGCTGGATGTTACCATAAAGGATAAGTCTCTTTCGTCTCATTGGGGTTTATGTGCCCAATTACCTTGTAGAGTGGCCCAATTTGTTTTGGCAGATCAAGCCATTTTTGACAACATCTTGTTAAGTAGTTTTAGTGGAGGATTGGAATGTCACCCTTGACTCCGATTTAGATTGTACAGGGGAAAAATCAAGTACGAACAACATGAATACGAGGCCATTTTTGGACTTTATCAGCAAGTTTGATCTTGTTGATAAGTACTGTAATGAGCACCCCTGGGAGGTAGTATGAACTTGGACTAATAGGAGCTGATCAGCTGCAGTAGTGTGTCCTATTCACCTGGACTGAGTTATAGTTAAATAAGTCGACATAGGGCTCTTAGTTCTCCAAGTTTCCATTTGATAGTTTACATGGGTCATAGGCTTGCCTGAGTTTGTGAAAGCTTAAATAAGCCTAAGGTTAGGATGGATGGTTACTGGAAATTGAATGCATCAGTATTTGGTGAGTGAGATTTGAGATTCAACAACATCGTGTTCCTAGACCGAACGTTCTTACAATCAGATGGTGAGGGTGAATTCTAGAAGGAAGATACCTGTAAGACCTTCCCATATCTGAGAAGGGTACACTCGTGTGAGGAGAAGATTCCCCCCTGTTTACTCCCAGGCAAGTTTCCTTCTTTCATGAATCTTGGATTGCTCTCAAGTTCCTCTTATCGGTGATACATGGCCTCTCAGATCTCCAGGTGTTGTCCTATAAGGCATTATATCACGTTTGTTAAGGGTCAGTTCAGTTCAAGATAGATTCAGGTCTGATAGATGAGCTTTGTCTGACAAAGCAGGAGGATCACTCAATATGGCCATGGGTGCCCAGTTTGAAATGTCTCGCTGACAATGATGAATTGCACACCTAGCTGGTGATGTGAAGGTCTCTCCGTTTTGGCAAGAGACTGTCCAGCGGGGTTGAAAAAATCTCCAAACTGCATTCGCTGATAACCCTGGAACACACCTTCTTCCACTGCCTGGTTGTAGCCCCATTGTAAAAGTTTATTTAAGACATCATAGTTCATCTGCTGTACAGAAAGTTCTTTGCCTTGAAGGCAAAGAACTTTCTGTTTTTGGTACCACCACTGACTAAGGCTGAACACTATGTGTTCTTTTGCTTGCTAGGTGTTTTGTGAGTCATGATATGGATGACACGACAAAAGGAATTCTATAGGGGTAAGTAGTTTACCTCTTCCCATGTACTTTAAACATTGGCTTAAAGTCAAGATTAGGATGAAAAGTCAACAACTCCCTCTATAAGAATTTGGCAAAGTGTGGGTGAGTCTTGTGCATATCTGTTGAGTGAAAGGAGCTAACATAGAGTGGCATTTTGATGTCAGTCAGGCATCTTGATTATGAGAACTCTGTGTTGAACATTGGCAACACAACCCCAAATAAGGTAGTTTATGTTTGTTTTATCCTTAGTTTCTTCCATAAAGTTAACTTAGGAAGGGGATGTATGCTCATTGGCCACTTTTATTTTGCTTGCACATTCTCTCGTTTAATTCCCCCTTCCCTGTTAGATGACAGAGATGTCAATTCTCTGATAGAAGCATGACACTTTTCATTTTTCAAGTGTGTATTTCATGTTTGTTTTTGTGTTTGAGTGAGTCATTCATCAAATGATTGCTTTTAAATTACTTAATCCCACATTCATTTTGTCCAGTTAACTGATGCATCTGCCATGAAGGATTATGATGTAGGGGGGTATTACTAACACTGTTTTATTTAGTTTCTTGTATATAAAATTGTAATCATTGTAAATATTCATTGGGGGTTTCATTTCTAAAATTTGTTATTTTTTTTTATTAATCCCTATGGGACAAATTGTACAGATGGGGACTATTTAAGATTCCATAGAGACTCTGAGGTATTATTGTGACCATAGTAAGAATGGTAAGTACGAATGTCTTGTTTTGGTGTAAGAAATACTGTGGTATATTTGGGTCAGTGTCAGTGGCTAGCTAGCTAAGTTTCATTAAAAGACAGATAAAAACCAGCCTTTCACCTTTGGCCTTGTGCCACATTTTTACACAAAACAAAATAAATATTGCCTTCCTCTTTATAAATTTAAGTCCAGTATTAGATTAGCAGTTAGGTTTGTTTGTTTGTTTTGTTTCATCTTACAGCATATCAACCTCAATGGGTTATTTAATGCCAACAAGATTTTTATTGCTGGTAATGTATTTTTTTTTCAAAAATGTATTGCTGGTAATAATTTTCTACAAAGTATTTCTGGTATTAAAACCTATTTTTACACTTTCATAGTGTTTTGACCCCAGTTTGGGGATTAACTCTACTGGGACGCTAACAGGTGTTACCACCCTGAGTCAGGGTAGAACCAAGAACACCAGCAATTAAGAGGTGGTTCCATGCTCTTTAAAACCTCCTAATCAGATCCCTTGCTGTTGGATGGAGTTTATCGTCTTACCCAGGATGGAGAAGTTAGGTCTCATCATTTTACAGTTGAAATGGTGAGATGTAACCATAAGTTCTATGCTAACAATTTCTTCTCTTGCAATTTTTGCTTGTGGAAGTATTTTTTAGCCTCTTTCTTTCATGCTTATTTTAATCTTCAAAAATATAAATACAATGTCTAGTGTTATCTTTTATCTTCTTAATTTGTGTTCATTTAAGGTTCTCTCTCCTTAATAACGTTTTTCTTTTTCTTATATTATTTCACTCTCAATAACCACTTGCATCTTAGTGGCTTTATTTTCTAGCTTGGGGTGAAATGATTGAAAAAGTTTAATTAAAAAAATATTATTATTTAATGATTATGCAGAGTGTGCCTTGCTGTGAAGCAATCATACAAATCAATATTAGGTGGCTCATAGATGGCTCACAGTTGGGATTTTTGCGTGAGTCTAAATTTGCAGAATAGCTAATCAAGTAATTTAATTAACTTATCTTAAGAAATTGTGATCAATACTTACATTTTTGTTATTTTATGAGAGTTATGAAATCTATCAATAATTTTGATTTCTCATTACCAACAAATAAAAAAATGATTTCAGAAGACCTGATAATTAATTAATAAAAATAATTAAAAAATTGCAATACCTTTCAATATTTGTTTTCTGCACAAATTAATATTTTTGCAGGTAGGGTGAAGTGATTATATATTCATATATAAAATTTAAAAGGCAAAGAAATTGTTCCAGATAAATGCAATTAAATAAATACAACTTTATTGATTGCTTCTTAGCTTGAGTCAATATATGTGGGTTACATGATATCAGAATTGTGTGGGTTTGTTTAACATAGGATACAGATTTCACTTTACAGAAAAATCAGTTATATCATGTGACACCAGGGTGACATTCGATTGTATAGCCACTTTCTTTACATCTATATGGATAAATCTTGAAAGAAAATTGATTTGATCACATTTTCTTACTTAGCACTTAATAATTTATTGACCATTTGATAAGAGGATTTAAAAAAAATATTCTATTTGTACTTAGTACTATAGCACAGCTGTTTGAGGTTTACTATAGCCCCACTGAACTTAAATAAAGTCAATTCAGGTTTGCTACGGTAAAATTTTTATATCCCAAGTAAAAATCATCAAAAAATAGAAAAAGTCATTTTTTCACAGCTTATTTTCTCTGAAAAAATGGATTTTCATACTTTTATAGGGGTAAAATATTGAAAAATGACCGTTTTATCATCATCTAAAGTATCAAGGAAACTTTTGATCTGAACCCCATGAAACTAGGTATTTTCTGAAAGCAAAAGATGTATTCTTTCATTTAAAAGTAAAATTGGCTGGTGTTAATGACTCAAAATTTTTTTCAAGGGGTAAAATGTGATAAAAGCCAAACTTTGAGGAAATATAGCTTTGTTATTTTGCTGCCCATGTGCAAACCAAGAAGTTAAATGACCACAAAGTTGTAGGAGGGGAGATTACAGATCTCTTTTTGGCTTTGGTAGGATGTGAGGCTATCAGAAAGATCTCTTTCATGGTATATTTCAGAAAATTAGAGGATTTGACCATTTCGTAAATTTTGGACATTATAAAGAGAAAAGAAGTTGGTTATTGCTGAGAGGACAAAGTTTTTCTCACAAAGAGCCAAATAAACAAAGACAGTTCGATAGCACTTTCATCAAAATTTTATGTTGTTTTGAAGGAACATTTGAGACAATGATACAAACATCAAAATTATTCTCATCATGGTAGTGAAATGTGAAAAAAGTCATGGTTTCATTCGGATAGATGTCTTAAAATGCATACAACTGAATTAAATAATTAAGTAATTACATGGGGATGTTAAAAGCAAGCATTCAATTAAAAGAAAATAGTTAACTGTCTTACGTTGACTCTCACAGACTGCCCATTCCCATGTTAACTTTAGTAGTTGTTAAACTAAAAACAGTGATATTACATATTCTGTCATATGTTAAAACCCTTTTAAGGTATGAAAATTTCTATATTTGCTAGAGTTTTTAACATCTCCAACTCATAGCTCACATTTGGAGTTGTTCCTTTTACTAAAAACTGTCTTACAACTGATGGCTAGTCTCTTCTTTGCACTTTCTTTTACTACCTCCAACTCATAACTTGTATCTTGAGCTGTTTCTCTTACTGACAACCATACATCCTGTCTAAGAAGAAACTGCCCATCAATTGTAAGATGACAGGATGTGTGTTTTTGACTAAAAGTAATAGCCAAGGATGTGTGCTATGACTTGGAGGTAGTAAAATAAAGTGAGAAAAAAAGTCTAATCATCAATTTCAAGACAGGATGTATGTTTTTGAGAAAATGGAACACCTCAAGATGTGAGCCATGATTTGGAGGCAGTAAAAGAAAAGACTAACCATCAATTGTAAGAGGACAGGATGTAGCTCGCATTTTGGGCGATTCCTTTTAGTCAAAATCATACATCCTGTCTTCTTACAATTGATGGTTAGTCTCCTCTTCAAACTTTCTTTTATTACCTCCAATCATAGCTTACATCTTGAGGAGTTTCATTTTCTCAAAAACATACATCCTGTCTTGCAATTGATGACTAATCTCTTCTTTTCATTTTATTTTACTACCTCCAAGTCATAGGTCACATCTTGGGCTGTTCCTCTTACTGACAACCATATATCCTGTCTTCTTACAATTGATGGTTCGTCTCTTCTCATATTCTTTTACTACCTCCAGTTTATAGCTCGCATCTTGGGCTTATTGACAATCATACATCCTGTCTTCTTACAATTGATGGTTAGTCTCCTCTTCAAACTTTCTTTTATTACCTCCAATCATAGCTTACATCTTGAGGAGTTTCATTTTCTCAAAAACATACATCCTGTCTTGCAATTGATGACTAATCTCTTCTTTTCATTTTATTTTACTACCTCCAAGTCATAGGTCACATCTTGGGCTGTTCCTCTTACTGACAACCATATATCCTGTCTTCTTACAATTGATGGTTCGTCTCTTCTCATATTCTTTTACTACCTCCAGTTTATAGCTCGCATCTTGGGCTTATTGACAATCATACATCCTGTCTTCTTACAATTGATGGTTATTTCTTCCTGCTTTCCTTTATTAACTTGTCTACGAGGTCCTGTGGTTACTTACTGAATCTGCCATCAACATAGAGTCATTCACATTTCCTATATTGTTAAAATTGTACCCACCAATATTACCAGAATTAAACAAGTACAAATATTTAAATATCTGGGAGGTGTTTTAACAGTGGATGGAATATGTGTCATCTAAAGCCACATTGAGATAGCAAATTATGCCTTCCAAAAGTGTAGCAAACTATGAAAAAACAGAAAAATTCATGAGAAACAAAGAAAAGATTACTGAACTCTTAAGTAATACCAGTCCTCCTACATGGCAGTGAAAGCTGGACCATCTTTGGATGGATGAAGAGTAACTTTAAGCAACAGAAATGTTATTCTACAAATGATGCTGAGATTATCATGGACTGAGTAAATGAGCAACAATGAAGTTTTAGAGAAAATAGAAGCAAAAAGGCAACTTATACTTAACATCAAGAAGAGACAGTTTCCAGGGCATATAATGAGGAGAGAAAGGTTTGAAAATTTGATACTCACATGACAGATTGAAGAAAATAAAGATAGTGGAAAGCAGTGCAAAACTTATCAAACAAGCTTGAATAAATCATTGACAGAAAGGGATTAGGAGATAGAGTCAAAACAAACTTTACTAAGAATTACAAATGAGAGGAAATTGTGGAGAGCCATGATTGCTGACACCTTGAAAGGACATGGCACATAAAAAAAGAAGAAGGCTCTATTGTGAATATGCCCTGAAAGAAAAAAATACCTTTCTGGACTAAACCTATTTCTAAATTTTACTAATTTTAAGGCAGCTCAAATTCACTTCATGAGCTATCTACAAAGTCAGTGTAATTTGAAAAAATTACCTATTATGAGCTAAAAGAAAAAGTAAATGAAATGAGAAAGTGAGCTGTAGAGTTGGGGATTAAACACTGGTGGAGATGCTGGCAATGGTATCCTGATATCAGTGAGGGATTGTGAGTAAGGATGGTGTTTACAAAAGAAGAATCAAGACAGTGAGGGGATTCTTTTATAGCATCAGATTCATGTGGAGAAAAGTGGAGAAGGAAGTCAGAGATAGATCAAAAGGTTATTGGATTGTGTAGCAGACAGAGATAGAAGATGAGACAAACATTTGTTATATTCCCACTGAGACCAGCTTTGAATGAACTGTGGGTGAGTCAAAGCTTTACTTTTCTAGAACTGTATTCTACACTTGGCTTTCAAAAACCTTTTTAATTCTGACACCTTTCTGTTAAAAAAATTCTTCTAACTCTTGCTCTCTATTTTGGCAAAATAAATTCAGTTCCTTCTCTGCTTCTTTCTGAATAATGTGATGTTAAAATCAGAAATGTTGTATCATTATTTTAATGGGAAGAATTTTTTTGGTATGGTCATTATTAAATTTCTATTATGTCCTATATAAGTACCTTCCTATGATCATCATGGAAAATTTTACACACAGGCTGATGACATAGCTATGGAATTAATTTTTGGTTTTGCATTATATAATTTCTGTATAGTTCACTTGGAAAACAAATTTGTAACAATTTTGCCTGATGTATTGATGGTATATTAATATTAGCAAATTGAAATAAAACCAAGCATAAAGATACTTTTGATGGAAACTGTTCTTCACTTTACTTATAAACTTAATAACAGGATTCTTTTTTGTGGAGTGAGTAGCCATGGTCAAATGCAAAATAACTAACAGAACTGCCCAACGAAGAGAATTAACAAAGTTTGCAATAAAAAAAAAAGAACAAGGCAAAAATGAAATAATATCACACAAGCAAGCAAACAATATATGCAAGACAAATTAACAGTAACAAGGCAAAAAATTCACGAACTAAGAATTGGCATCAATGCACAAAGGCAAGTTTGGACAAGTGAATGTAGCGCTCTGACTTCTAGACAAGGTAGATTAGGACTGAGTCATATCAAACTGCAAACTGGCCTATTTTATTGGCTAAGAAAAAATCCAAGCATGCTTTTCTTGGCTAAGAAGAAAATCCCAGTGTGTTCTTGCCTATAAAAGGAGAGGGGCAAGTGTTCTGCAGTCATTCATAATTCCTAATTGGAGAAAAATCAACACTTTTAATGTTTGACTAGATTCTAATCATTATAACTTTAATATTTCACCATATAAAAAAGTTATGCTGATTAGAATCTACTCAAGCATTCTTGACTTCTTAAATTTCAAAGTGAATTTTTTCAGAGATAGTAAAATAGTTTTGGCATTCATTAACTGAGCAGCCAGAACTGCTTTAGGTTGAAGTTTATAAAATCTTTATTGTAATACAATTTTTATGTTAAATAGGTTTCTCAAAACTAGTAGCTGATATCTCACTTTCCAGTATTGATGGGGATTTCCTTCCTAGTCTTTTATTTGAAGTAGTGTGGAATGCTAACAGCTTGATTATGTCATTATTTTCTCTTCAAGTTACATGTACTATCTATTTTAGTTGCTGCTGCTGTCAATAGTCCTCAAGTGATGCGGTTTTTGATAATTGGTACAGTTCTTTTTTTATAGTTCTATAGCACCAGTCCACAATGTTCAAAGAAAGATGGTCTTCACCAAGCCAAGACCCACACTTCACTTGCTCAAAGCCATTTTTAACCGTTGGTCTTATAAAGTTTTTGTATATATATTTTTTGTTAAAACTGAAAATGGAGGAAATTGAGACACTTTTTCATCATTTGGTGCTCATATATTTTCATCAAAAAAGATATGTGCCATTGATAGTTATGGTTCCTAAAACTGTAAGCATTGTTTGTAGGTTGTTTGTTAGGTTCAGATGTAGAAATTTTGATCTTGAATGAGAATTCTCTGACAGACCTGCAGTCATTGATGATGACCAAATCTCATGATACAGGACATTGCAGAGATACTCTGCATATCTCCTACAAAAAACAGATATTGAAGTTAATGATATAAATGGCGAGAATACATCTTCGCAAACAAATTTAATGAATGACATTAACCCCGAACCTGTAGACCTTATGCAACTGGAATTTATAAACAGGGATAATAACATTCATCTACTGATTCAGGGTTAACGTCATTTATTAAATTTGTTTGCAAAGATGTATTCTCGCCATTTATATCATTAACTTCAATATCTGTTTTTTGTTTGAATGATTCATGTAATGTAAATTCAACTGCACCACATACTTGATATTAAAATAACTGATCCGACATGCAACTTTTGGATAATAACTGTGACATTCCTCTATTTATTGAACAATTTAGTTCATGCCACATTGACTGAAAAACCTACCAGTACAGAAGAATTCTCTTTTTACCATATTAGTTCAAAAACGCACAATCTTAAAATTTAAAATTCAACCTCAGCATTGTGACTGCACACTCAAAAATTTCTTACAATTAACAATAACACAATTTTAAAAACATATTTCAGATTACATCTCTTCTTTCGTTGTCCTGTTATTACCTGGATGTAAAAAACAAATATATTTTCATACCTGATGATGTCTGTATGCACTGACGAAAGCTTGTAAAGAAATAAAAAAAGACCTTATGCAACTGGAATTTATAAACAGGGATCATAACATTCATCTACAGGTTTGGGGGTTAATGTCATTTATTAAGTTTGTTTGTGAAGATGTATTCTCATCATTTATATCATTAACTTTAATATCTGTTTTGTGTATGAATGATTCATGTAATGTAAATTGAACTGCCCCACATACTTGATATATATATTTATATACATACACTTTTCATATATATATATATATATATATATATATATATATATATATATATTATAACAAGTGTATAGTTGCAAGGGGAGGAAGAAACTAGGTTTAAAATTTTAACATGTACTGGTCAAATTTCAGAATATATACTTAGTTGTCTGAAGATGTGGTTCTTTAGTTGCCATTGGTAAGGCAAGCTGTTGGGTGTAAGGGGTGTTGTCAGTAAGGCAGGGAGTTGACCAATTCATAATTGGTTTCAGGAGCAGATAAGTGAAACAAAGTGGCGTGGCTGTGTTGATGTACACTTTTGTTATGGTTCAAATCGACTTCTGTGAGGTGTTTGATGGGATGGTGATTGTGTAATGAGGCCAAAGGTTGTAGCCAAACTACCTGGTAAGGTGCACTGGTAGGTGGATTGATGTAGGTCATGGTGGTGTCAATTTGGGTGGCCTGGAGTGGATAGCAGAAGTTGATCAAGCAGAATATCTCTGTTGGATTCTTGTCTAATGGGAGATCTATAAAATAGTCATGATGATGTTGACAAGAGATGCCTAAAATGGAAAATGATGCTATGAATCGGTTGATTGGGAGATCCAACAGAGACAAGGTCACAATGGTAATGATGGTAGAGTCCTGGAGTGGATAGTGAAGTTCGATTCTGGTTGAATTTGAGATAAATGAAACAGGGTTATGGTGGTGATGACAAGGAAGGACTGGAGTGGATAGTGAAGCTATGGATCAGTTGAATGGATGATTAAATATAGACAGAATCATGATGGTGATGACGAGAGAGAGTTGTTGTAAAGATGACAAGGTGTTACAAATCATAGCAGTGGCATTGGGTGCTTCAAATTAGTGAAACTTGGGTAAATCTCTCTCTCTCTCTCTCTCTATATATATATATATATATATATATATATATATATATAAAAATATAGTTTTAAGATATGTTATATTTATAGGTTAAGAACTCAATACCAGGAATAGTGCATATGTAAATATAAAAATGAACATTGAAGTTTAATACCCAGTAGCGATAGTCTGTTTCATGATCATGTGATGAGCGTGTATAAGCATGAAACAGTCTGGCCCTGATACTCCATTTTTTGGCAGGCAATATTCATTAAAAAGACAATATTCCTTGTAAAAACCTCCCCATCCTTGTTCTTTTCTACTTTGCTATCACAATTTGCTAGTTTTGAGAAAATCTATATTTGTGGTTACTCATAATATATTCAGATGATCAGAAAAAAAATTATTGCATTTTAACGACCATTTTTGTTCGTGCTCTTTATGAGAAATTCTAGATCAAAATCAAAAGCAGGCATTCTATATTATATGAGAATATGCTTTTAGTAATTTGGTTTATCTTGTATCAGCAACACAACCATTGCTGATAATTTTTTTTTTTTTTTAAGCGTATCACCCCAAGCAAGGCTGGAAGCCACTATCACGCAAGGGGTTAAAGAAGGGTTGGAGGAAGAGCAGATAGGAGTGGTAAAGGACAGAATGTGGAGAAAGAGAAAGACAGTGGGTCGATCAAGGCAAGGGGGTTACAGAAGATTTAGAGTGAGAGCAGATAGGAATGAAAAATGAAAGGATGTGGAGAAGGGAAGTGGATAGATCAAGGCAACTGGAGATGTCGATTGACGCTACACTTAAACCGTTGGAGATTGTAATTGTCAGGGAAACAGTAATAGGGAAGGGAGTTCCATAGGCGAGATGTGCGAGTTAAAAAACCTCTTCTCATAAGCTGACAACCTGCATATAAAACATTTCTTTTTTGCTTGACCAGAATGACTGACAAGATTAATTTACTCCTTATGGATAAAACCAATTGATTTTTGTTGTTGTGGCAAAGTCTTTAGTTTTTACACATTTCTAAACAACTAAAGAGTGTCTTAATATAAAGATAAAGCTTTACACAACTTAAAATTGCAATATATCCCAAAATATATTTATACATTTTACAGAGAAAACTAGGGACTTATGCACAATACTGTAATGTTTCTCACTAGGATTTATTTTACACATTTATAAATCTACCATTTATCCATGCACTGAATATTGCTGCCAGTTCTAGTTTGGTGCTTCTGTTATGTATGTAGAAATTCTTTCTACAAAGAATCTGCCAAATTATTAGTCCTGATCTGGCATCTCAGCTTCAATCACTTTCCTACCATTGTAATGTAGCTTCCCTGTGACTTTTCTATAAATATTTTCATGGTAATTGTTCTGATGAGCTTTCCTCTTTGGTACCTAGATTTTACAAATACTAGATTGGCAGCTAGATCTCATAATTTTAAATTTTCATAAGGATATACTGAATGCAAGAAGGACAGAGGGGCACAGCAAGTAAGCTACCTCATGGGATTGTTGAAAGGGATGGCAGAATAAGGACTGGTGCTGGGATAAGGGATTACGGAAAGCCATGATCAGTCGTGTTTTGAAGGGATTTGGCATACAGAAGAAGCTGAAACATTATTCCCTTCCTTCTCCAGCTCCCTATTTTAAAATTTTACAAATGTTTCTATCTCTTAATACTTTGCTTAGTTTCTAAAAGACACCTTTTCTTTAACAATTTCCATCATCTGTTACTACACTACATGGATAGGTTTTTTTTTGTTTTTTTAATCAATTCACCCCAACCAAGGAGATAATGCCACTAAGATGCAATGGGGTACAGGGATTGAAAGAGAATGAGAAGGAACTGGAAACTCAATTCTAAACAGAAAACAAGGGAAAAATTTCTACTATTAAAAAAAAAAGGAAAAAAAGTGAGGTGTGTAAATTTCTATACTTACTTCATTTTGATGTCCCCAATATGTTGCTCACACCTCAGGCTGTCTCTTATGCTGATAAACATGCATTCTATCTTATTAGATTTAAAAGTTAATCCTTCCTTTACTAGCTGGTCTAACAGTTCTTTCAGTTTTCTTTCTGGATCTTCCATCAGCTGTGCAATTTGCATATATTATACCCACCAATAATAGGAGAGGCCGGTGGAGTAATGGATAATGACTCAGAGTGAGTAATCAGTATAGCCGAGTTTGAATTCCACTTGAATCCATTGCATTCACTTACATGCTAATACCCTTGGGAAAGGTATAAATCCTCTTCTTCTCCCCCAGCTATGGGTAAATAGTATGACAGACTGGGTTCTATAGCTTTGGAGGACAACTGGTCTACCACAGAAAGAAATGGCAACCTACTGCAGGGAAAAAAATCTGCCTCATTAGTAATGTATCAAAAGATACATGATCACCTAAGTGTGTATCACACATGGCACATAACTGACTGACCACCAATAATAAATACTAATATAGGTACCTCCACAAAAACGCCAAAAAATCAGCATACCATGATGAAAACATAATTTTATCAACTTTTAGCATAGAAAATTTTGGGCTCTTTTTTGTGGTGACAGAAACAATAATTGGGAAATTCTTGCAAAAATCAAATTGTTGGATTTTAATTAAATTTTCAGAAATTATTCACAAATGAATGAAATTATTTTTTATTAGAAATCTTGGAAAAAATTTTTTTTTTACATGTGTTTCAACCCCTTACTTAATTTTATAAAAATTTGAGAAATTCAACATAATAATTTTTAGTGACAATATTAGTTAAACCAGAATTCTTTGAAGAATTTAAATCACAGAATGTTTTTGCAAAATCAGACCCAGTTTTACTGAAAATCTGTTCTGAATCAAAAAATAAAAAAAACATAAGATGAAGACATTATTTAATGAAAGAATCTTTTAATTGCTTTTATGAGAAATATATGTTAAAGATATTATTGTCCAAAGAAAAAAAAATTTCAATGAAAAATGAATCTTTACAAGTTTGTTTACATTTTTTTACAATTTTAAATTGAATAATTTATAAAGCTTTTAAATCTTTTAAAATTAATTTTCAATGGGATAATTCTTAGGAAATATTGTTATTTCATAAAACTATATTTGCTAATTACTCTCTTCTTTTAAATATATATATATATATATATATATATATATATATATATATATATATACTAATAATTAATATACATTTGTTCTCACAGTTTGATACAACTCTTGAGGAAAACTGAACAGTTGTGCCTGATGATTGCCACATGCATGAAACCCAGAGTTGTACCAAACACTGCGGAACAAATGTATATTTATTATTAGTGTAGACTTTAGTGCTGTTAATTTAAACTGTTTTATTACCACTAGCACTGACTGTTTACTTATATATATATATATATATATATATATATATATATATATGAGAGAGAGAGACAAATTGGACATAGGTATCAAGTGTAATGGTGATCCTCAGTTTCACACCTCAATAAATCTTCATACCCAGTGTTATTACTCCTTCAGCAAGCTTTATATATATATAGGTCACTGAGGGATTAAGGAAAGTGGGAGGAGGAGTAAATCTGCCCTTCCCCAGTTCTTTTGATTAGGGCCACTGCTTTCAGTTATTTATAACCCAATGTTGTGTTGATTCCTAAACTGTCTATGCTTACAAATGCTCCAATATTGAGCCCGCTTTAATCTTCAATATAGTAAACTTAAGTACAGAAGAGAACCATACAAAACGGCAACATGTTTAAATAAATTTGCAATTGCATTGTATTTAGAAAATATTAAAAACATTTTCTTGCATTGTCAAGTTTGTATTCACTAGTTCCTGAATATTAGATCAAACAAATAACATTCTATTCACCATTAAATAATTATTATTTCTGTGTCAGAAAAATAACGCGAAGAATTTATGGCTTAAAAACATGTTACATTGTGATTTATATTTGTAGATAATTATATAACTATTGATTCTATTGTCTTATCTTATTTTACATGTTTATAGCCATATAACATTGAAACATTGGTTCTCATCCAATCACTAAAGTTAAGCAATGTTGAGCCTGATCAGTATCTAGATGGGTGACTGCTTGGGAATACCAGGTCCAGTAAGCTTGGATGTGTGGGTGGTGTAATGAATGAGAAATCAAAGTTCAAATTCCAGCAGAGTTTGTTACATTCACTTACATGCAAATACCTTAGAGAAACATATGAATCCATATCTATGAATTAAATAGTACAACATATCTGAAAATTATTATCTCCAAAAAACTGTTAATACAATATTACTCAAAAAAGAAAAAAAAAACAGTTTACCATTACAATCCCCCAAATATCTTTTGGCTTTACATAACCTACAAAAGATTGATATGCCATAAAAAAATCAAAGTTAAATAATCTTTTTTTATAATCCAAGATTTCATTTAATTTCAAGCAGTTGAATAAATAATTTCTTATGACCCTTTAGAATCTGGGCAAATATAGGACTCCATACCTTCATTAGAATTTCTGGTAGAGAATGCACCATTTTTATAAAAATAAAAAATTAATGTCTATTCACTTTTACTTTTATTCAGTGAAAAACAAGCAGCTCTCTTTCTTTTCATTTATTTCAAGAAATCAGGTAGACAAAGACATCAGAATTGGGCAGATACCGAAATGGAACTGTGTAGTGTAGTAACAGACAACCAAAAATATAACATAAAGATCTAAATGTGCATGATGATAGAGAAAGAGGCCTTTCAGAAATTAGGACATGGGTATATTTAGATAGTAACAAAAAAAAATAGTAGCAAACTGCTATGACATATCAAAATTCCTGTATGGCAGTGAATGCTGGACAATTTCCTTAAAAATGAAGAAGAGACTTGAAGTGGCAGAGAAGTGGTTCTACAGACAGGTCTGAGAATACCAGGGACAGAACATATGAGCAATGAGGAAGTTCTGACGAAAATCAGAAAAATAAAGACACTCAAATGTTAAATCTGAAAGAGTTGAAATTTCTGGGACACATGAAGAACAGCTTGGAAAATTTAATAGTTGCAGAACATGCTTACTGAAGGAAGAATAGAGGGAAACAGCAAGCAATTTACCTTTCTTTTTAATATTCACCCTGTACAAGGCCTGTGATCCACTCGAGGTAGAATGTTACAGACTAAGAGCCAAGTTTATATGGGCAAGATAACGGTTAATCCTAGACTTGAACAAGTTAAGGTTGTAGTAATCAGGGAAGAATTCAGTTCCACAGAGTAGTGATTTGTGGGAAGAATTTGCTCACAATGACACAGAAATGTTTTTGATCTCTATCAAAACTGGAAAATGAAAACTGGGTAGCTCCTGCCCATAGCAATACTCCATTTTTGGCCTGATCTAGCTCTTGTAAAGGTAGGAGATATTCCAAGAAATCAGGTACTTACTAGAGGAACTAGGAATCAAGAACTAACTATCAGGGTCTGATCGGTGATGGAAAAATGCTACTGAGTGAGTTTGAATGGATGACAAGGTAGGGACAAGGTGGAGGTGGTAGAGAATCAAGCAAAGGGAACAGAGCCATGATCACATAAATTATGATGATGATGATGTGGGTTTTTGTTTTGTATTTTGAAAATTATTTGTAAAAAGTTTGATGAGAAATATTTGTTCAGATGAGGAATTATCATTATTATAAACTGAATTGTTCAGACGAGTGTCCTCATCTCAGCTTCTTTTTTTTTGGATGCGTCAGGCACTAGGCAATAAACTCAGTCCCTTCCTGAGCAAGAGGGTTAGCATGGGGGGATAGCCCCCTTGGGCTTGGGTTAAAATATAAATCCCAGCCAAAGGCAAATGGATTTTTCGGTCCCAGTGTAAAAACCATATGCATATATAGAACTCAATGGGCAGGACCCATTTCAACTGCAGGTGGAACAGGCCCAATTATTAAAGCATAAATTTACATTAGCTTAAGGCTATCAGTTCAATATTTGTGCTGGGTAGTAATTATACCTTTGAGCTATTTAACAACCCTAATGGTAATATTAATATTTAACTTAACAGTCTTATATACAGTGGCTTGCAAATGTCTACACCCCCTTTGAAAATTTATATATTTTGTATAATTTAACAGTTCCAATGATTGTTAAATAATAAGCAGATCCATCACACTTTCCTTTGATATAAAAATCACATTTTAAAAATTTCACTCTGATTCTTAAAATCATATCACTTAGAAAAATGTCTTTGCAAAAGTCTACACCCCACCACAACAATGAAAATAATGGCTATAAAAAGATTGCAAAAAGTTTAGAATTACCCCTAAGCACGGTTAAAACTGTAGTTAAGAAGTGGTTAGTGCACAAAATCACTGCTGCCCTACCAAGATCTGGGAGACCGAGCAAACTTACCAGAAGAGCAAAATCAAAACTGGTCCAAGAGGCAACCTTCGACCCTAGTGCAACACTGGAAGACTTGAAAGCTTCAGTTTCCAGTGCTGGGACAGATGTCCATGCATCTACAATTTCCAGACCAGAAAATTAGCAGCTGGCACATGCTGTTATTCTATCACTGATGCTCATATGGTTTGCCTCAATCACAATTTGCTTGTCTTATGTGTAAATTTAGTCGACAACACTCTGGCCCTCTTGGACCTTTAAGGTAATTCTCCAGCACAGCCCTACTCATAACTTTTACTTCTTTTACACGCAGCTGACCAGGAATCCTGAAGCTGATCATTGTATTGTTTACCAAAGATATTTTCTTGTTATCACTCAGTTGGTATTTCATACCATTTCTAGTGCTGCAAATTTCTGGCTTGGAATTATTGTCTTTTTCATCTTCACTCTTTTCCCATTCATCTGTATTTGCAGATGGACAATATTTATCTTCATTATTATCCTGATTGATTAAATTTTGCGATTCACTTTTGCTTTCAATTTCTGTTTCCAACTGTGTTTTGGTTGGTTCACTTTCTTGCTCAACATAATCTAGTTCTTTCAATATCCTACTTGCACATAGGAAGCTCCATATTTAATAAAACCCACTACATTGTCATGGCCAATGACCCAACCAGGTCCATGCCATTTACTATCCCTCAAAAAATATACTTTTTCACCAGTCGAAAACTTTCCTCCAGAGAATCTTATCTGCTTATGTAAAGCTTGTCATATCCTTTCAGTTGAATGCTTTTCAAGCTTCATGCAAACCAAATGTTTTTCCATCATTTGATTATTTTTTCTCCATTAAGGTTAAGAGTGATGGGAGATTTGAATTTCTACCAAATACAATTTGGTATGGACCATAATCATTTACACTTAATATGTAATTTTTAGTGTTTATAGTCCAATTGTTTAAGGTCCTTTTTTGTATGATAGCAGCTGCAATCAATCTGCTAAACACATCTGTGTGTAGAATTTGGTAATAGCAACAGACAGTACTCGACTGTAAGAGAAGTTGAGTTTAACTGATAAAGCTGGAACAACCCAGTTTATTTTTGTCAGCCAACTAGATGCTAGTTGGAAACCTCCTTGGAGAGTGAGTCTCACACTCTTGATTGTTCATTGTGATGTGCAAATAATAAAGCTTCCATGGCAATTCATGCAAATAAATTGCCTCAATTTAGTCTTCTAAATTTATGGCTCACAACATAATCTATGCAAACCTTTCTTACAAGTAACTCAATATCTGGAATACATGTTCTTTATACAGTGAATACAGTGCTTCATAACAAAGTCAACAATCACTAATTTAATACTTCTGATAAAAAACATATTTTGTACCATCTGTAATATTTATGCAGTATTGCCCAGTTGATGTGAAATGAACATCAATCTAACATTTTGGTGAGAATATACAGTGACACCATCCTCAAATTTGAAATATACTTTCTGCTCTTCTGGAGACAATGAGTGAATAAAGTTTAAAAGCCAGTTTGAATCAATCACTGTTTTAAAGAATGAAGTGTTGATGACAGTTGCATTATATGCCAGACTGAGGAGACAAGACTTGAGTTGTTGATGTCATAAGCACAATGTTAATTGTTTCCATTTTTGAGATATCAGACTCGTCTTATCATATGAACATTTTGAAGTTCGTGTGGGCAATCCTTGATCCACTGGTATTTAGAATCACAAAATCTGCATCTTCATATAAGTCCATTATAAAGATAGATTCAGTTTTCCTAAAGATCTTTTAACAGTACCACTGTTGGACTTATCAGCACAAAGTCAAGGAAAATGTCTCCTTTGATACTGGCAGCCATAAGAACCACTGTGAGCCATGAAGACAGATTCCTCTTTGATATTTATGTTTTTGTCTCTGTGGAACAAAATCTGTATATGCAGCATAGGATGATCTATTTTGCTCTTTTCAAATTGCTTGTTCTATTCTCCAATAAATAATAAACACCATTGTCATTATTCAAATCTTAAGGGTCCATTTCCTTGGATATATCCTGAGGTTTTCTGCAAAATGAGAGCTCCAATACCAATACTTTTTCTTTTTGTCTAGGTCAGTTGCTAACTGACACATCTTGACTTCTGTTTTCCACTGGTTGTAGAATTTCTCATTATCAAAAGCTGGTAAATTTTTATAATTTACTGATGTCATTTTTTGTTGCTCCTGAACTATGTTTCTGCTGTCAATGTTGATCTAATCTGATATAACTTCACCAGGCCAATAGATTTTTAAGTCCCCCATGGAAAAAAACATGTTTATATAGAACTCAATAGGCAGAAGCCATTTCAATGATAGGTGGAACAGGTCAACTTATTAAATCACAATTTTACATTAACTGAATGCTATCAGTTCAATACTTGTGCTGGGTAGTAAATATACATTTGAGCTATTTAACAACTTAACACTAATGGTAATATTAGCTATTTCCTTATAAGTAAACGTTTGGCATTCACTGAGTAGCATGTATCGCTGTTGCTTGAAATTTGTAAAATCATTCTATTAAAAACATTTTTTCAAGAAATAAGTTTTCAAATTCCAGTAACTAATATTGCTCTTTCCAGTATCGATGGGGAGGGGGTGTTCCTTCACAACATTTTATTCAAAGTAGTGTGGAATGTCGACATCTTGATTATGTCATTATTTTCTCCTTGAGTGACATGTGATATTCATTTTAGGTGGTGCTGCTGTTGAAAATTCTCAAGTAATATGTCTTCTATTGTTTGGTTCAGTTCTTTGTTTATAATTCTGTAGCACTAGTCCACAAAGCAATTTTTAACCACTGATATTAGAAAGCGGTTGTATAGAGCTGACAGTTGAGCTATTTCTGAATGGATTTGGCTCCATGCATGACATCCAAATTAAAGTCTCAATCTGTTTAATGATATGTCTTGAGTTATCAGGTTTTAGTTTAGTGGCAATTTATGATGTTGCGTAAAACTACCTCTAGTGAAGCCTATTCTATATTTACTTCCATTATCTCCAATGCTAAACCTGTTATAAATGATCCATATACCAATATATTTTAAATCCACATTTTTTTTAATAAAGTTCACCCCAAGCAAAGCATTAAAGCCACTGAGACACAAGGGGTTACTACTGGGTGTGGAAGAATTAGAAAACAGAAACTTTACTAAGGAGCAAGCACAGAAGAAGAGTAATCAGGAGGACAGTAGAGAGCAATTGACATTGCATTTAAATTTTTGAAGATTAAAATTGGCTGGAAAGCATGAAGCTGGAAGTTCCACAAGTGATAAGTATGGGAAAAGATTCTACTAGCATAGAAATTATGCTTGTATCTAGCCAACTCAACTTTATATCAATGAGACCCCATTGCCAGTAGTACCCTAACTCATCATCTGAAGATTGAATTATGCATGCAACTCTGAGTTATGCTACCAGTGAGGAAAAAATGTATATTTATTAACATATAGCTTATAGCTCTGTTATATTGCATTGTCCACTATTTAATTAACACCAGCACCACTCAGTATGCAATATTATGTATATATATGTAATAATATATATATATATATACATACATATATATATATATGTATGTATGTATGTATGTATGTAAAAGACAATATGTATAAAGGAAAAAGACAACATGAAAACACATCGGCTATTTTACCTTTATACATATATAATTGTGTATTTGGGCAGCATTAATTAAACAAAAATTATCAAATTTTGCAATGAGTTGTTTTTAAATTGGCTGCAACATTCACCTCTATTAGCTTGAATATTCTTCTGGGAATTCAATATGAGTTTCAATTATTTGCAGAAGAATAAGCTAAGTAATAAATTACTTGTTTTATCCATGAGACAAATGCTACAGTTAATAAATATATGTGAACAAAATACTTCAACATAATACAAAAAGAATGTTATATGATTGTTTTTATCCAGCCTCAGATTTGGGAAGATGGAAAAATAAAATAATCTTATGTACAAAAAAAAAAATAACACTAACACTTATGTCCAGAGAAAGGATTTTAATATATATCAAAATGCTGCCAAAGCATCTGAAAACAAATATGAAAAAAGACCAATTTAATATATTAGAGAAGAAAACAATTCCAAAAAGTATCTGGGAAAAAAGCATCAGCAGAAGAAGAAGAAAAGAGAATTGCTGAAATACAAGTTAAAAATATGCATGTTATGCTGTAAAGGAATAGCCAAAAAAGAAGAGTTGAAACCTTTTCCTGATCAACTATTTAAGCTCCATTGTGAAATTGGATAGTAATAGGAAAAGAAAATTTATTTAATTCATTCAGCTGCATATATTTTCTGCCAATAATGCATAATTTTGTTCTTAAAACTGAATCAATTAACTTAAAACATGAACCAGTGCTTTTCTCAGAACCTATTTTTTTTATAAAAAGAAACAAACCCTTTTTTGCACTCTAATACAATGTTTCCTAAAAGTAAAATGAGAGTAGTTATTTGAAGCATTGTAGCTTCTTAAAGTTACCATCTTAATAATACCACCTTCACATCCTTTGCATGAAGTGATAGACAGTTGCTTAGAATGAGAAATCATGGAGGTAGGGTTGAATTCTGTTCAAGTTCATTACATTCACTTTCACACAAATACTTTTAGGAAAGCAATGAATCCATCACTTCTCCACCCAACTATGTGTTAGATATAAGGGTAGACTGGGCTTTCTAGCCAAAGCTGGAAGCCACCCCAGCAGACATTGGCAGCAGGATGTTGGATGTAGTTAAGGGCAGAATCTGACAGACAAGATTTGTGACACTGAAGTGAAATGTTGTCATACAAAAAGATCCTTCATACTGGACAATGGATGAGACCTAATTATTTCAAATCAGATGGAAACTGCTGAAACACATACAGTAGCAGCTTGTTTTCCTAATATATGCATGACTAAAATGCCTATCAGGACACATGGGTGAATCCCAATGGACGATTTTTAGAAAAAAGATTTTGTAGAAGATTTTTAGAAAAAAGATTTTGAATTAAATAAATAAGTTGTCTTATATAGGCTACTTTACAGTTAATGTTTATAAAAGAGGACCATTGACAGATATATGAAATATCAAATGCTCAATCATTATTATAAATGAAAATGTTTTATCTTTTTTTCTGCATTTCCATAATTAATATGGGATTTTTAGAAACCTATAATATCAGATATTTTTTATGATATTTATAATTATCTTTGTTGCCAGGGTCACAGTGAAAACATTGGCAAAAAATCTTGGAATGTGGTCAGTAGCAGAATTTGATGGACCAAAGTTTTAGCACTAAACTGCAATGATGTCATGCAAAAGATATGTCAACTGGACAATGGATGAGATCAAATTATTCTGAGTTAGACAGAAACTGAATGAACACAGAGAGTAGTGTCGTGTGTCTCTTAATATATGTGCAACCGAACCCCTATGATGATACATAGTTGTAATCAAGTGTTGTATTGGTGCAGTCATAATATTTATCAGTCAAACATTTATATTTCTACAGAGAAATAAATAAAAATTATAAATACTATTAAAATTTATTTGTATACTAATAAAGTGGTAAACAAAGTAGGTAGATATTAAAAGTGGTAAACAAAGTAGGTTGATATTAAAAGTATTTCTTAGGTCAAACATTCCATAAAATTTCAAACATACAAAGCAATTTATTATCTATGGCTGTCAAATACATTAATATTTTCATAGTAGAACTTTTGAATATTGTCAGTGGGAAAAAATTTTTTTCTACAAAGAGAACCTTCAAAATAGTATAGAAATTGTGTCACATTTCTCTCCAACCCTGAAAAAGGAGAGATAGTGGTTCTTACAAAACACTGTCTTTATTCACACATCATGTTGCAAGAGACTATGCTGACCCACATGCCAAGAAAACATCTCTTGTATTAGTGGAATTGGATGAATAAAAACTATAAATAATATTACAATTTGTATAATAATAAAGTAAAAAGCATACTTTTTTGTACTAAGTAAAACAGTTGATAAAGTTTCAAACAAAAACAAATTCAAACTCCGCTAAACACTTATACATAAATACAATGTCATCCATTAAGCTTTTCTTTGAAAGATCTTCTCAACCAAGACATAAAGATTTTCATTCTTGTAAGCTATATAAGGTTTTTCTATTTGTTTTTGCTCAACACTACTTATGGCCATATCATGCCAAAACCGTGGTTCTTATATAATCACCAAAGTTAAACAATGTTTAGCCTGATCAGTACCTTGATGGGTGTCTGTTTGGGAATACAAGGTGCTGTAACTTTGAATGTGCAGGTGGAAGGTGTCATGAATAATGGTTCAGAATTGGAAACTGGAGAGCCCTGGGTTAATTGAAGTCATGTTCATTATATTCACTTATACACAAATACCCATGGGAAAGTTATGTGTTCACCCCTTCTCCCCCAGGTATAGGTTAATTAGTACTTAATTATACTTGTATCAGTAAATGATTATTTTCAAAAATTTGTTTCAATCTAAAAATATTTACTGGCTTCAAATAACTTGGAAAAGGTACATAAACTATTAAAAGATAATCAAACAATCCATCTGATCAACACTTTGACAGTGAAACTTCAGCAACTTATCTTTCTGTTTCTTGAAATCATATACATTAGTAGTTCCAACATTGTGATATTTGGTAAGATGCTACATAAATGCACTATAAACAAACTTCTTCAACAATTCTATTTTCTGATAATGACAGACACTTCCTTTTCTGTTTCTCATTGTTATCCGTAGGTGTATCATAGACACTTTTAGACTTATTTACATTCGTTGAAGTAACAAAACAGTAATATATATATATATATATATATATATGAGCAACATAGGTATATTTGATACATAGGAGTGCTCATATATAACAGTGGGTTAAGTGTGTCAGATCAAGTCAGTACTAATAATGTCCAAAAAAAGCTTTCAGTTTTTGGAGGTGTTCACTTTCCATAATTTTGAGGGATTTTTTAGGTTGACTGAAGATCTTATTGAACTTTGAATTTTTATTTTCATTATAAATTCACAAGGATCTGAAACTATCTTTAAAAATTTTTCTTTAGTATGAGTATAAATAGGAGAAGTGACAAGTTAGTCTAAATGATTAGGTAGTAATTGTATGGACAATATAAAATTAAATGTTTATGAAACATAATGGATAAAATCTTTATAGGAAAATTTGTAAATGATTTAGTATAGTTATTTGTGTAGTACTAAATAAAAAGAAAACAAGATATCCATAAACAAGAACAGCAGAATGAGAACAATTTGTACCTGTAGTTTAAATAAAGAGTTCAGTTCAAAATTTACTTAAGTTTACCCAGATTGACAAGGACCAGTTGAAGGGTGGAGGGCATAGCAGCTAAAGTGTGATAATAACAAGAAAGATGAGAACAATGGTCATAGTGTAAATAATATGACTCAATAGTGAATTTTTTATATCAAGAATTTTTTCCTTTGTACCATTCTTAAGTTTCAAAAACAGGCTCTTCTTTTTGTTCATAAGAACTAAGATTATGTTTCAAATTTTTTTATCATAGTAAGTCGACCTATTTGGAAAGAATGTTAGAACTTATGGTGAGAGCAAACAGAAAAGTAGAAACTGAATTCAGTAAATATACAAAAATAGAATGGGGTGTAAGGCAAGGATTTGTCTTCTCCCCAGATTTATTCAACCTCTATATTTTAAGGCAGAGACACCACACTGCGGCCAAGTTAATATTTTCATGCAGCCCACTGCACCCTAAAATCGTTAGGTCATATTTTCATTTACTTTAGTAATGTATGTTGAGAAAATTATTCTCAGATTATATTAGTAGGTTCACTTACCCACTGCACTAAAAGGGGAAGGGGGCAAGGGCCTTTGCTGAGACCCATCAGCTGGTGCATGGTGCAAGAGCCAGAGTGCTAAATAAAAATTATTTAGCTTATCTAGAAAACTGTTTTGCATGTGGGGGGAGTACATACTGCCATGAAAAATTGTTTTTATGTATAAAAAACATCAAAACTGCTGAAATTGGTTGAGTGATTCCTATTTTACTAACATTTTTAGAATAAAGACTAGTACAATAAATTCAGATATTGACAATATTGTAAAAGGAAAGCAATATCAAAAATGATATTGAATTTATTTCATCTTGTTTATGTATAGTTCTTTTTTTTACTTTCAATAATATTTTTTTAATTATATATATATATATATATATATATATATATATATATATATATATATATATTATTCATATTTGATATTCACAACATTTTTAACATTTTAAAATCATATTTATATAAAGTACTTTTGTGGCCCAGTGAATATATCTAAATTTCAAATTTGGCCCATTAGGAAAAACGGTTGGCCAACCCTGTCCTAAGGGATTCAGAAATACTCCCAGGATTTATTATCAGTGCATGTAATCTTAACAATTTGAGATATGCAAATGACACTGTGTTGATGGCTGGTTCAGAAAGAAAACTACAGGACCTCCTAGACAGGGTAGTAAAAGAAAGTGAGAAAAAAACGAGTAAACATCAAGTACAAGAAGACAGAAAGTATGTTCACCTACAAGAGAAAATGCCCAAGATGTGAGATACAAACTGGAGATGTCAACACCAAGTAAGTACAGAAGTGTAAATATCTGAGAAATGTTTTAACAGAGGATGGGAAATGTGACACCAAAATCTGAACACAGATTGGACTAGCAAAAGATGCATTCGAAAAACAAAGTAAAGTACTGAGAAGCAGGAGGATTTCATTAGAAACAAAGAAAAGAATGCTGGATTGCTATGTGACTATATGCCATTGAATGCTGGGCAATCTCCTCAGAGATGAAGAGAAAAATAATAGTAGGAACATTTTAATAAATCAAATGAAATAAAAAAATTTCCTTTATCTCCTGAAAAGTAACACCTATGTATCATCTCCTTAACCCCTCATTACACCAGCATTCTTAAGGACATGTCAATCAGCTAACTTCCTTTCTGAAACCAGATATTTGGATAAGCAAAACAAAAAAAATCAAAGACTGTATGAAAGTAAAGGACAATCCTTCACGCACTCATTGCACTTCCCCACCACTACAGTCAGTTTTATACCATGTGTAATACATGCTTAGGCGACCATGTATCTTTCGATACATGACTGATGAGGCAGATATTTTTTCCCACAGTAGGTTGCCATTTCTTTCTGCGGTAGACCAGTTGCCATCCAAGGCTATAAAACCTGTTCTGTCCTGCTATTTACCCATAGCTTGGGGAAGAAGAAGAGGATTCATACCTTTCCCGAGGGTATTAGCACGTAAGTGAATGTAATGGATTCAAATAGAATTTGAACTTGGCTCTTTGATTCCTCAATCCGAGCTGCTATCCATTACTCTACCACTTACTGCCCTCAAAATAAATCCAGTGTTTTGACATTAGTTTTCTCCACTAAACGCTAAAAAACTAATCAGAACAACTGCCCACAACAAAGTAGGGATCTCTCCCTGCTCTCTTTCTCTTTCCCTCTCTCTATCTCTCTTTCCCTCTCTCTCTCTCTCTTTCAGTGCACTACAAGCTACAAACTCTGTCTCACAAGAAAGATACAAGTTTGTATTTATATACAAAAGAAAACAAACCTTCCAAAACAATTTTCACTAAGTATTCATTCATTTTGAAGCTAATAAACCAACATTATGTGCCAACCTCCACAGATCCAATCCTTGAATTAGGTAAGAATGAACAAGTAACACAATAGTCAACAAATACAAGTTATCAAATATAAACAACTTCCATTTGAATGGTTTCTTTCCAAGAGTTGTTGCTTTATGAAACAGACATTCTCCAAACACTAAAATCTTCAAGTTTATAGTCAACTGCTATTTTTCCTATAAATCTTTATAATCGGCACTTTTTACCTCCTCCACTTATGTTCATACAACAGCATTATTCAGTAACCTTCAATCTTGAGTGGCTCTTGGGCCTTGTACTGTTGAACAACATTAAAAAATAAATTCTTATCAGCCAAAAATGGATACCTGAAGATATCCAGAGGGTATGCATTTGAAATATATCTATAGTAATGTCTATAACACCCAATGATTGGAGTTTAAACAAATTAAAATATACAAACATTTTGAGATAATTTTCTGATAAACTGATCCATCATATTTTAAAGAAGCACAAAGATATATTTTAAGAAACAAATACAACACAATTGTATTTCTCTACTTAGCAAAAGACATTTTGATTTTGTATTTCATGGATTTTATGGATGCTTTGTTTGCCAAAAAATAATGAAATTTCTTTCTTTCATAAGAATCTGTATTGAATTTCATTCAAAATAGACAAAATCATTGAATGCCATGAATATATTTGCTTAAATGAAATTCTCAAGAAAACAAAATTTAAAAAAAAAAGGTAAGGGTTAAACTGAATATTTTCGATGTATGCAGTTTTATAGCAATCTTGTCAAAAGACTGGATATGAGAGGATATTTAAAATCATTCAAGTAAAGGTAAAAAGTGTCCTTTAGCTCTTCTTTGCAATGGAGTATAAAATTCTATAATAAAATATTTAAATTCAATCTACATTGATGTGATAATATTAATTCTATATTTATTAGAGGAAGTATTATCAACCATTATTTATTAAAAACATAATGAAGCAATCCAGAAATTAATCAATCAGCACATAAAGAAATTTTATTATTCATATCGAAATGAAATAATGGACAGATCATGAAAGATCATTATATTATGCCTAATTTATTCTAAAAAGTAAAAGTTTTTTTTTTATAGACAATATTTTAATATAAAGTGTGCATGGCTATGTGGGCAACAGATTAGTGCTCTGACTATGACCTCTATATTTGAATTTCACCATTAGTCAATTTACCTGGGAAGTGAATTCTGGATAATATCAACCTGGAGAAATGATCAGTTTCTTTTTTTGAAGATGATCATTTTTTTTTCTTCCACTCAGTACTACCATGTTGTGGTGCATAAAGAAATACTCCTTAAAATTTATTAACATACCAGAACAACACTTGTTGTAATCATCGTCATCACCATTTCCATGATCAATTCCCTCCACATATCTGGGTTAAAAGCTGGACAGGTTAATCCACAGCCAATTTGAAGGAGCACCTTGGTCACGGAAACTTGAACATTAATTCCAATCAGTCTAGGAAGCCATCACTCCCCAGTAATGACCTGTAACCTCTGCACTGACTGAAGCCTGAAGACACTACAAGAAGGTTCATCATTGCCTTTTGACAGATTTTGCTTTAAATTTTGCTGGATGTTTAACCACACTCACTTTTAGTTCTATTTTAATAATAACTGTTACTCTACTGTTATACTGAGCACTTTAGTAGAAATTTTGTTATATTTGATATAAATTAAATTATATAATTTTGCATACATTATTTGCTAGTATTAATAGCTAGCATTTTTAATTTAAACTCTTTTATACCTGAATATATATAGATAACTGAAATTAAATAAGAGAGATTTATTGGACCCTCTAATGCATTGTCATGTTTATGAGATAGGGTCTTTGAACATTCACAAATTAATTTATAAACTCACTCACTCATTCACTGTCTCTCTCTCTACGTATATATACATATGTATATATATGTAGAGAGAGAGTTTATAAATTAATTTGTGAATGTTCAAAGACTCTATCTCATAAACATGACAATGCATCAGAGGGTCCAATAAATCTCTTTTATTTCATTTCAGTTAATTTTTTTATCTACATATATTCAGGTATAAAAGAGTTTAAATCTGATTTACTATTATATACACCTTCATACAATTTCATCTTCACAATTGACCATAGATTTTCGATCGGATTCAGATCAGGACTTGATGGTGGACATTCCATTACCTTCTCTCCTTCTCTCATGCATAAATACACACTCCTCTTTGAAACTGTGAGACTGGGACTTGTACCATGTGCCCATCCCTCAGGTCCATCAAATGTCAATCAAGATACATCCATGAAAATTACTTTAGCAAAGTCAATTTTCATGTATTTCTTGGCCCAATTTTGATGCTTTAAAATATTTTTTAGTGAGATGTTTTTGTCTTGGAGACTTTTTTATTGATCCCAGTTCACAAAGAATTCTACAAATTTGTCCTTCTTGACTCCCTTAATTCCAGCCTTTTCAAAGATCCAAGTGCTGGTCAAAAGTTGTTGTTTCACTATAACTCACGTTAGTTTATCTTGAGGACGCAAGTTCTTAAAGCCTTTTCCTTTGTTTCAAGTTCTCAACTATTTTCAACATCCTTCTTTATCTTTCAATGATCTCTGCAAAGCTCCTTTGATATCTCCAATGTGCACGTTCACTCCCTCAATAACTTTGTTATTTTCAACATATAAAAAGACAATCAAAAGTATTTGGCCACCCTCAGTAATGTAATGCAATATAGTCTAATGTGAGTTCAAGTGGTGGCATAATGTAACTCTTGAAAAATGTTTTATTCATCCTCAGTACTAAAGAGGAAAAATGCCTTCAAATCAATTTTTCAAAAGATATCTGGTTATACTAAGGTCAAAGTTACTAAGGAAGACTTGTATTAAGTATAATAAATAAAACCATTGTGGTGCTTAACTTGTTTCATTAAAAATAACACTTTTAGGAAGAGAAATAATAATTTTTGAGGGTAGCCAAATACTTTTGTCTGGTAGTGTATTATGGGCAAAAAGAAAAAAATAGTTTTTATTTGTTTTCAGAGGACTTAAGATTAGTTTAATCTGCATACTAACTTCAATCAGTCCATTTTTGGAAATTCCAAATATCTCAAAAACAAATCATTAAAAATGGCAGAAGATTTAGTTAAATATTTTATTATTATTAAAGGCAGAAAATGGAAGCGTTTAAATTTGATAAATATTGGTTTAGAACTTTATGAAATATTGAGTTTTATTTGATTTGCATAATAACTTAAGACAGGCTGTAAATACCATCTGGGGCCTATTTTGAAATCAGAATTGTCTTTCTCTTAGGCATTGAAGCTCCTCATAGAGTTTCAGAAATGGAAAGAACTGAAATAATATTTAACCATATTGCCCAAAATTGTCTTCTGAAAACTAAGTAGAGTATTAAGACAGTGGAAAATTCCTTAGAAGCAAAGAAAGAAATGCTGGACGGCTATGTTTTAGGTACATATACATGTCAGAAACCCTAGACACCGTTCCATTTTGGGGATGATGAGCATTAATGGTCATCAGTAGAAATCTTTAATTAACACCAGATTTTTTATAAATCTATAATTGATAGCATACTTTTTTTTACAAACTTATGACTGGATTTTTTCAAACTTATAATTAATACTAAAGCCTATAATTAATACCAGATTTTTTTAGAAACTGATAATACCAAATTTTAATTTTTGTAATTAATACTAGATTTTCTTAATAAGTTAATTTTGAATGGACATGAGGATTTTGAATTCTTTCATTGATTATTTTTATCATATAACTATATCCCTTTAGCCATGCTTACAAGGATGAATTCAGTAAGGCATTTCATTTAATTCAATAAGTCTCTTGATTAAAAGGTGAGTTTACATAAACCACATTTTTCTACTCTGAAAGTTTTATACAGAGCTAAAATTCTTTATCACTCAATGTTTTGTGTTATTCCTTTTGATTGTACTCAGGATTTTTTAGTGACAACACTTTGTCACAAAATTTCACAGAAATTGCTAGACATAACTGTAAGTTCTACTCTAATAGTTTCCTCTTGCACTCCTTTTACCTGTGGAACCAGATTCCAGCTTCTTAATTTCCTGCTAACAATGATTAAAAAAACAGATGACAAATGGCATTGCATTCAATGCAATGCCATTTGTCATCTGTTTTTTTTAATCTTGTTCTTTTACTATTCTTTCTACTCAATTATGTTTTTTTCAGTTTCTTTCACTTTCAGAAAACTCTTGTGTCCTAGTGGGCATATCACCTTGCTTGGGGTGAAATGATGAAAAAAAAGAGAAAAAAAACTAACCTATATTTGACAAATTGTAATTGAAAGCATGAAACTAAGACAATTTCTTCCTAAATTTCTTTTAATGCAATAAAGTCATCAGCTGACTGTTTCAGATGGACCAAAGACAAAAAGATAAAATTCTGGGGAACATTATAAACAAAGGCTGAAATTAGTTTGGCTTTTCCTATCACTAAGTTAAGCAATATTTTATTTATCACTACATAGATCAGCTTGTATGCAACCTTTTGAACTTTATTAAAAAAAACAAGTACTTCTTTTTTGCTTCCTAAACTGATGAGTCACCTCTATAGAATATTGTGGAAAATATATCAAAAGTTGTTTGATAAAAAATCTTTCATACTTGCATCTGAGAAAATGTTTGCAGAATAATAGTGTAGACTTTTTTTCTTTGATGACAAAAATTTCTTGTCTCGTGTGACTTTTACATAGACAAAGAAGCTGTAATTGAGTGAGTTATTCTTGTGTTATCTAAATAAACAGCAAAAATATTCTAAAAAACAAAACAAAAACGTGTCATGTCTTTCTGTTATTAAAGAAGTTCTTACAATTCACTGCCAACCTTTATAATTATATTAAACATAAGAAATAATTTTATGGCAAAGGCTACATTTATCTAAATTTTTAAATTTTTAACTAACTTCCACTGACAGGTAAAAATTATATTTCAAAATAAAAAAAAGTCACTATCAAGCAAGTGTTGCTGGTCAGTGTATGCACTGTGTTAGGGTTGAGAAATAAACATGTGTGTCTCCTGAAATACCCATAACAAACATGGCAGACTCAGGATGTGAGTTCACATAGATAAATGAAAATAAAAGAAGGGATAATAACCAATATATATGTACAAACAAAAGATAATGTATTAACAACAAAGGTACACAAATGCCAAAGACAATTATATGTGTAACAAATGAATGAGAAAACTGCTTTAGTCAAAAGTATATGAAGTGGGTGAATGTGCATATGTGTATGTATTGTTTATGCACTTCCCAAAGAGAGCACGTTCCCTGCGAGAGGTTACATATTGATAAATAATCAGACAAGGTGAAAAGAGGGTGAGAAAAATTATCACCATGTATTTATATTCTGGAAAACCTCCCCTTGTAGTGGTTTTGAAAATTAGGAGGAGGTCACTTGACACAAGTACAGAAATTTAAATATCTCAAAGTGTTTTAACAGACAACAGAAAATATGACATTGAAATGCAAAAGTGAAAGAACATATGAAACAAGAGTTCTAAATTGCTATGTAATATCAATCCACCTATATGGTAGTGAATGCTTGACAATTTCCTCATAGATGAAGAGATGTGGTTCTGTAGAAGGATGATGAGAATGCTATAGACAGTGCATGCAAGCAATGAAGAAGTTTTAATAAAAATGGGCACAAGAAGGCAATGTGTATTTAGAATCATAGCTTTTCACAGATTACACCTCTAGAATGGTTTCATTTTTATTATAACAGAATATTTAAAATAATGTGCAAAGCAATCCTGTTACCTTAACACTTCAATATCTAAAAGGCAGGCTACTCACACCAAACACAACTTGACAATGAACCCCACCCAAAAAAAAAAATTCAAAAAGTTACTTAGCGTTGATTGTAAAGAAAGACTGGCTAACCTTCTCTCAACTTATTATTGAAAAATGGACTCATCCATCTACTATGATTAGAATATCTGCACATGGAACAGTGGCAAAAAGTGGGTTGAAAAGGCATACCACTTTCCAACCATATACTTGTTGCACTGAACTATTGTATTCTCAATCCATGTTCTCATTAAATTGTTCTTCACTCAAACTTTTGTTTCTAGTGTTTTACTTATAGTCTTACTAAGCAGCAACTATGAGCATTATATGAACTTTATAATAGGTTTGCTTAAAATTTTATTGGCCATCTTTCCATGAATAAAACTTGATATTTTGATAGCAGATGAGTATTAATTTTTATTAATATATATATATATATATATATATATATATATATATATATATATATCATTTATTTGTAAATTATAACATAAAAATGTTATAAAATCACTACAAAAATAGCCATTTTGTTTCAACACTTCTGGTGTCTTATCAAGTGACAGTGTTGAAACACCATCACTTGATAAGACACCAGAAGTGTTGAAACAAAATGGCTATTTTTGTAATCATTTTATAACATTTTTATGTTATAATTTTTGAATAAATGATTATATTTGGTCTACTCTGTATTGAGCACTCTTTTAAGAATAGTATTTGTTGGTTATTGGAATTTATTCCATGTACACCAATCCTTATACTTATATATATATATATATATATATATATATATATATATATATATATGTATTATGATATGGAAGTAACCACTAAGTAGTGTCATATAGAAATTTGGGCAATGTTTAAAATTTGTGTAAGCAAAAAACACTATGTCAAAAGGACAGTTTTTTCCTTGTTTATTCATACTATTTATTTATTATACTGCTTATTGGAATGTTTGGTTAAAAACTAGTTAAATGCCAATTGATTCAAACTTTTTAAAATGTTAAATAAAGAATTCCTTATAGCTGGTTAACACATTTTAAATTTTAGCAAATGTTTATAAATTTATGAATAAAAAATTGTTTTCATATTTATTTTTTATAAATGATAAATAATCCTTTGCATTAAATTTAATTGTATTAGATTTTAGAATGTTATAAGTATGAAATTATTTTTGTAAATAAACAATCTAATAAATAAATAGTGTTTAATATTTTTGTTGTCAATTCTCAAGAACAAAGAAAATATATAAATTCATTTTCAATGTTTAGGTTTTATTATAATTCTAATCATTATTTTGTCAAAACAGCAAACACAGCTGAGGATTGAAGGTAGTTAAAGTAATAGCAGTGTCAAGAGAAAAACTGACCTTTTGACACACTGTTTTTTTTTAAGGCACAAACATTATAAACTGCTGAAATTTGGTCATAAACTAAAATCTGAAAACATGTCTGGGGACTAAATGTTTACTGGACCAATTAAAACACAAAAGGAATAATCACAACCTGTTCAGTCATCTCATGTCTTTACAATATTTATTTCATTTAGTTAGTGATTATATAAAATACAGTCTTAGATATTGTTTCTCATCAAAAAATTGTCTATCATCTGGATAGGCATGTAGTTGTGTGACCAATGTCATACCGATCCAGACACCTTACATTACACCTATCTGTCCAGAGCTCCATAAGAACACACACATAAACCTACCAGACTCCATTCAAAACATACTAGTAGAAAACACAAATATAATAACCCCATCCACTTGTAAAAAAAGATTAAAAATAATGGAAGCTCTAATAATAAAAAAGAAAAAGCCAACTCTTAACAGTATTAACTATGAACTAGCTAACCATGTTTGGAAAATAAAACACCTCTATAATACACTAAAAGCATACACATAACAAACACACTCAATTAAACTGAAAAATAAAATCATCCTTGATAATGGCTAAAAGTATAGCCAAAAGCACTCAGAACTATAGAACATTTGGACAGTTTCCAGACACTCTGTGTCCAAAAAAAGAAAGCTCTTGTGTGAACACAAGAAAAATTTAAAAAGCTTAACTGTATTACCTTGTCTGTTGTTTTAATGAAACATGCATAAACGAAGGATTGCTGCCTATATATATATATATATATATATACACACATAAATAGTAGTATCACATGATGATGATTGCTTGAGGCATGAAATGGACAGTCATCATGCAGTATTGATTGCTCTATCCCCAACATTTAGCACACCTTCCTCCTTAAATATAGTGAAATTTAAACACTAGAAATATATGTATGTATGTATATGAATAGATATATACATATATATATATATATATATATATATATATATATATATATATATATATATATATATATAGAGAGAGAGAGATAGACATTAAGTGAGAGCAGATAGATATACTGAGTGATAATAAAATATAAATATTTTGTTTGTTTTCTTTTTTGTGATCTTTTTCAATTTTATGTCTCAGATAGTGTTTCTCAGAAGGAGTCGCTTTCCAATAATATTTTCTTTTGGATCTCAGTAATATTTCTCATTTGATATTTATTTTCTATGATATCTTCTGGATATCAGAGTCAGTTTTCTCAAATGGTATCACTTTCCATTTCTGGATGCCAGTAATCAAGCCCAATCAGAAAATGTAAGATATTCTCCTGAAGGAATTAACATTTTCAATTCTTGATAACAAACCTGTTCAAATTTCTGGGATGAGTAGTTTATATTACATTTCAATTAATGTATTCATGCTTGTTGTTATCACAATCTTTTGGTTGTTGTACCCTTTGGCCTTTTTCAGGCAACTGTTGGTTCATTTCAAATTAAACCTTTTACTATATCTACATGAGTAGACTGTTCTCATTCAACTGTCCATGTCAAGAGATATCTCAGCTTGTTCTTTTTTTAGAACTGCTCAGTTATTGCTTGCTTCCTTAGTCTGAGCCTGTACTGTCCTGCCCAGAAAGTCAAGGCATAACAGCAAGCTTGTAGCAAGCAGCAGAAACATTAAGTTTAAGGATCTCAGTTTTAGATTCAGGATAATCCCATGGGAAAATGGACTAGCGGATTAAAGTGTTGGTTCATAAACTTTGTGGCATAGGGAGTTCAATCACTGAGCCATGTGGTACAAGCTCAAATTGAAACAGAGCTAGGAGGAGATATCCCTAGAATATGAGCAGTGGAACAAGCCGTCCTGGGTATGATGATAAACTACATCCAAGAGCAAGGCCTCTGATCAGGAGGTTCTGAGGAGCATGGAACCACCTCTTAATTGCTGGTGTTCCAAGGTCCACCCTGACCCAGGATGGTAGCACCTGTTAGGGTCCCAGCTATAGGCAAATAGTTAACCACCAAACTGGGGTCAAAACACTATGAAAGTGTAAAAATAGATTTTAATGCTAGAAATACTTTGTAAAAAAAAATTATTACCAGCCATGCATTTAAAAAATGTATAGCTTGTAATATTTAAAAACAAAAAAAAATATTACCAGATATACATTTTTGAAAAAAAAATATTACCAGTGAATGAAAATTATTACCAGAAATAGATTGAAGGAAAAAATATTACCAGAAAGATTTTTTGAAGGAAAAAATATTACCAGAAATAGATTTTGGGAAAAAAATATTACCAACAATGAAAATTTTGTCGGCATCAAATAACCCATTGAGGTTGATATGCCATAAAACCAAATCAAAAGCAGTGGAACAAGAATAATGTCTCACCCATAGATTAAATAAAATGTTCAGTTCAAAATTCCCTGAAAGTTACACAGATTGACAAAAACACCTTTGTCTGTTGTGCCTTCTGACTGAAGGAGGTCAAAGGGCACAACAGCCAAAACTTTGTGATAATAACAACAAAGATAAGGACATCAGTTTGAATGTAAATAATGTAATTGATGAAAAACTCAAACAAAAACTTGTGACTGTACAGCAGATTGGTTCCATTTTTACAATTAGAGAGGAGATAGGTGCTGTCAATTCTCCCCCCCACCCCACTGTTCTAAGAAATGTTGTAAAGTGAAATTACTCAGTATGGCACCTCCCAAATTGTAATGGAACAATCTATTTAATTGATTGATTTGTTTTATGGCCTATCACCAATTTACAGGTTATTTAAAGCCAGAAAAAACTTAGATTGTAAGAATTGTTTTGGTGGATATTAACCATTTGGTGATACAAATCTTACTAGATAACCCATAGCTGGGGTGAGAAGAGGTGGATTCAAGTAACTATAACAACCTCCAACTGAAATTGGAACTCAGCTATCTGATTAATGATTCCAAGACATTATCTATTACACCACCTGCACATCCAAGCTTACAGCACCTGGTATTCCCAAGCATTCACCTATCTAGCTACTGACCAAGCTCAATGTTGCTTAACTCTGGCGATTGTATGGGAACTGGTATTTCGATGCTATATGGCCATAAGCCTAGAATGAACTGGAACTGTAATATACTTCTTTTTATTTGAGTTTCTAAGATCATATTTTGCATATTAGACATCTGGAATATATCATTTGATCCGTGGGGGTACGTCCTTTTCATTTCTATACCTGTCAAGTCAAGCGCCCTTCTGAGGGAATTTCAAAGCTTGTAACTGTCAATTCTTCCTGATTTAAAAAAAGAAGTGAATTTTTTGGTTGGAATAATCCATGTCAATCATTATATCTGAAAAATCAGATCTTCTGCAAGAGTGGAAACATTTATGTCAATGCCATAATGCTCTGGGAGAGGAAAAAGATTAGCAAAATCAACTGACATGCTTTGATACAAAAACCATTACCTTTTGATTCCTTCTGGATTACATTGAAATCCAATCAAGTAGGGATGAGAAAGAGAGAGAGAGAGAGCATGAGACTGGAGTCTATAAAAAAGATGGTCACTCATTATCATCCACCTTGGACTTGGTTATTTTGTAGGGAAATTAAACAATTGTTCAATGTATCTAAGTATATTTGCATGTAGAATTAAGCAACTGTGGATACAATAAGCTAAATTATGATAAAAATTTTAACACATTCAGGTTACAAACATGGATTCCCTTCAAATTCAAAGATAGAAAAAAAGCATGCAAATATATATATGGGCACATGACCAAGTGGTTAGAATCTTAGCACTCCAACCATGAAACACATGTTCAAATCTCACCATAGTCAATTTGGCAGCAAGGTGACTTCTAGATAATATTGGCCTAAGCAGATAATCCCAGTGTGCAGTACTATTGGCAAGTACCTGAAAAACCATAGCATAGGTTGACCCAAACATTATGAGTGGAATTGGAAGCCATCGATGACTGTGCTAGCTCAAAGTCACAAGTAAGCAAGACTGAGAGTTTAAGTGAACTGGCTTTGCTCAAACTACTGATCACACCAGATTATGCACTCTCTCCCAGAAACTTTAACTAGTGTTCACTCATCATAGTTGCAGTATAAGCTACACACTCTGTGGGTGTTGAAAAGTCTACCTGTGCAGGCACTGCAATAAGGATTAGCCAGTCCCCTACCCTAGCTGACAGGCATACTCAGATACAAGTGGTCAGCCATATCTATATGTGTGTGTATGGGTGCAACCCTCCACAAACATATAAAATAGCAGTGATAAAAAGCTTCCTAAATAGAGCACATCCTCTTCCCTAAAAAGACTTTTTAGTGAGCTCAAATATATAAAACATTCATTGGTTAACAATAATTTTCCAAACTTCATTATTTATAACCAAATAAGAATATATCTACAGAATTTAAATGGCATGAATGCTAAAAATGCAGTACAACAAAACATTAACATCTTTTACAGCAGTAGATGCACAAAAATTATAAACAAGATGAATTTGCCTTATGGTATGTTATTAAACGATATATTTCTCCTGTAAACCTGATCAACTGGGGTGGGTGATCCACCTCAGGCAGCACTTTTATTGGTGTGCCACTTCTGTATCTACTGTAAGCTATAAGCCTGTATAGGCTGTATTGAAATAAAGTGGTTTCAATGTTGGGACAATACTGACAGTTGAAGAATCTTTTTGATTTCAAGTAACTTAAACTGTGGCATATATATTGGCTTATCTGCTGTCTATAGAGCAACAATTGACAGATGAAATAGTTTTTGACAATGTCATTGAAGAATCTGCCAACAAAAAGCAGGAAAAGTTGCTTTGTAGAAAGTTGTAATTTTCATTTCATAAATAAAGATGGTCCTAATTTTTTACACTTTTTTCCCTACATGAAATTTTTCTTTTTTAACTGTTACTGATAAAGTTTATGCATGTTGCTGCTTATTTAAAGCATACTATATTTGAGTATGTGAAAGTAATATTATAATGGTAAATAAACAAGTTTTATAACTTTAAGAGTGAGTCACTGTGGTATATGTATTTGTTGTGGGCGTCGCAAACTCAAGGGCTGTCCCGGGTGGCACACAGTCTAATGATGCTACTACTGATCAAACATGTAAAACTTACAATATTAAAATTAAAAACTGCTAACCTCATAATAACCAATAACAACATGTTTAGTAAATCCAATCTTCAAATGTAGTTTATCAATTTTTCTGCCCCATAGAAAATTGTGACTCTTAATAAACAGAATGACTACATCAGCCACATGTCAGCATCATTCATTCAAAGATTGACAAACCACTTAAGTGACCTCAATGCAATAAATAACTATCTGTCATGACCTGTTCCCATTAGAAAAATTCTTGTGGATCTAATTGTAAAAGATTTCTTGAGAGAATTGAAGCACATCATATAAAACAGTTTAAACCAACTTAATCCATTTCTGAATGGAAAGAGGTTTTAAAAAGACACCTCCAACATGGAATTACTATGTCTCCCATCTAGCACAGCTTATTACTGCTACTTCTACACAATACAACTTAGGACATAAACACAGAAAAACATACTAACTGTGACCCCCTTGAAAATGGCTAATAAATTGGGCAAAAATGCTTGGTCAGTAGCCACTATGGAAAGTTTCTACACTCTCTGAGTCACCATAAAATCTAAGCTTTAAGAATATTAGAAAAAGTGAATGAAAAAATTTTCCTTGTCAGTCATATTCAATGAAACATGTGCATATATAATATATATATATATATATATATATATATATATCAACAGTATTGGTGAAATATATATATATATAAAATTGCCAGTTAGTCTTGTTTTCCAAGTACACCTAACTGTTAGGATGGCTAGCTAATCCCTGTTACAGACACCTGCTCAGGCACATTTGTGTTTGTTCAACAGCCTTAGCTCAGAGCACAACTGTGGTTTATACTGCAACTATGATGTGTCAACTGTTTCTGGGAGAGAGTGCATAATCTGTCAATGCCAGTACAGTCAAATGCTTGATCATGATGACTTGTGACATCATGCTTTTACAACCATCACTGAACAATTCCATTCACCCAATTTCACTCATATGGCTTGGGTCAACTTGTAGTATAGTTTACAGCCACTTTCCAAAGATGTTGCACACTGTAATTGCATCTCAAGACCAATAACATCAAGAAGAAATCATCTTCTATGGTGAGATTTGAACTTGGATCTCATGGTATAGGACTTATATACATAATTATTATTTAAATTTAATATAACAGTGTTTAATAATGTACCAGCAGTGGTATTCTACAAGGTGTCTGGGTAAACATTACTCTACCAGATATATTATATACACAGAAATATTTATAGCTATTTTGGAAGAAAAAAAGGGGACCTTATATACAATTACATAAGGTATACTCAGGCACATACATGTGTGTGCTTGTATATGTTTTATTTTTGCAGTTTAAATACATTGGATTGTTTTCTGTCCTAATGAAGTTTTCATTAGAAATCTGAAATGAATGTTTCCAGTAGACACTGAACAAAAATATCATAAAAAACAAAGCAAAATTTATTTTCAGATACAAAAAAGCTTGAAAAAATGAAAAAGGCATTATTATTAATTATATTTTTTTTAAAAATTAAAATAGTTAAATAAAAAAACATTGGAGGCAGCAAATTGCAAATGGCAGAATAAATTGCCTTTCCATGACTTCTTTCTTTCTCCCATAAATTTAGACACAAGTGAACAACACAGGCTTAATGATATTAATATCTTTCTTAATATCAATTAATATTGTTCACTTTTAATACTGAACAAAAACAAATAAGTTTAATTGCCACACAGAGGCACATATATGGTAGATCAAGGTACTTCTTTTTAGCATTCCTGCCATAGGGAAACATGTCTTTGATGCAGGCTCTGAGTCCATGGCTGTGACAAATTAGGTGGTCATGTTTGGCTATTAGGGGTGAGTAGCCTGGGATTGTGAGCTCCTTTAGTTGGATTAAGGTATTCATATTCAGATAGAAATGGAAGTCATGTTTGGAGCCATTTTTATCCCAATAGGAAGTCAGTTGAACTTATACAATCCCATGTGAGTATTTACAGTTATTAACTCAGAACATTTGTCTTCAGTCAGTATCTGCAAATAAGTTTCAGAAAGATCCAGCTTTGAAAAAATCTTATCACCATTTAAATTTGCAAAAATTTCCTCTACACTTGGTAATGGGTAGTTGTGGGGTTCTAAACATTTGTTTAACACTGTTGAAAAACAGCACAAACACAAATTTTATTATTTTTTCTTTATATACATTGCTGGTGCTGCTCATTTTGAATTGTCAGTCTTTTCAATTACACCTATTTTTTCAAGTATGTCTAATTCTTTGGTGACTTGATCCAGTGCTGCAAATGGTACACTACAATTTCGTTTAGATACTGGCATTGGCCCTTTTTTCAATTGGAATTTTGCTTTGACTTTCGAACACCGACGCAACTCATCTGACGGGACATCCAGAAAACATCTTTTCAATTCCTCCTTTAAATTAAAATTTTTTTAAACTGGTTGTTTGTCCCCTTATGTTTTGCAATAAATATATATAGGTAAATCCCACAGCTCAAATAATTCCATCCAGTCAGTACTGAATAAGTTTGCAATATTTATGTAACACATGAGCATTTGGTTTTAGATGCTTGTTATGGAATGAGACATTAAATTCATTTTGCCAATAAAAAATAATTTCTCACCCAGCACACCATGTGCGATTTTCGAAGTTTGATAGGTTTTACATTTGCCTTCCATGTGGCTTTGTTGATTATTGTGATATCGCTGTCAGTGTCTAGTTGCATTTTTACATCCACATTATTAATTTTCACATACACAAATTTTCTTTATTTTTTCTATTGCAATGCTGTGTACAAAATTTATTTCCACAAGAACTTTTCATTGCTTTATTTTTACAGTGTGACATTTTATGTCCTACTTTTCCAAACTTGTAGCACTTTGAATTCTAAAAGGGACAGTCAACTGCAAAATGTAACCCCTTCCATGCCTGAAACATGGATTAATTTTTCTTTTTGTATGTCTGCACATTCTTTTTATTCAGTTTCTTTGGTATTATGTCTGAGATTTAAGATTCTCTAACATTTGTCCAATATTTCTTGTAGTGTTAGTTTTTTATTCAAGTCAAGTTTCATTAGAATTCTCACATGTATTTTTGTGTCTTTTTTTGCCACTAACCTTAAATGAAAATTAAGCATATCCAGAGTCAGTTCGTCTTATCTGAATCTTTCACACTCCTTGTTAATGATTCCAGAATATGTGACAAAATCTTTGTCTTCTTTTTTCGTAAGATTCATACACTACCAACGAGTATTGAATAACAAGCTTTTCTCACTAAAAGTTTTAGTCAGAATATTTACTGTTTCTTCACTGAAAATTTCTCCTGTTTTTTACAGTAGTACAAAATTACAGTATTTTTCATGTTCTACCGGTTCTAACTTTCTCAACAAATGTCTTGTTTTTGTCTCATTTCCCCAGTCACTACATTCTTCTCTAAAAATTTGTTCATATCTTCTAAAATAAGCAGAAAAGGTAATTCCATCATCTGAATTATATGTGAATTCAGATATGGCATGTGCCACTATATCGTGAATGAAAGAACTTGGGGAATTTTCTGTTTTATTTTTTATTTTTTCAATTAAATCCTGATGTTGTTTTTGTAGTTCCAACAATTCTTGTTGTTGTCGTTATTGCATTTTTACCACTTGGGCTAATAATTCTTCTGTATTTGGAGAATTTTTTTTTACTCTCTCTTTTTTTTCTTTTTTATACATACCAAAGAAAAAAATTAAATCAATGTGGTTCTAATTTCTCTTCATCACTCTTATCATGTTCACTGAAGCAAAAGAAAAGTACTTTCTTCCTACTCATATGAGTTTCATTATCCTCGTCACCACTATTATAAGTCACTTTTAGTAGATATAATATTATGTCTTGCTTAGGCTATTTGCTGTAATGTTTGTTAGAAATTCTCCTGACTGCCTCCAATCGACTACCCTGACTCATTTGAAGTTTTTTATTTAAGGCATCTTGCCTAGTTCATTTGTATTATTGGGGGGGGAGGTCATTTACACCACAATACTATGCTAATTAGGCAGTCATTTACATATCACTACAGTAACAACTTTGTAATCAGTAGTTAACAGCTATGGTGTTATCTACATTTTGTACAGATTTTTTAGTCAGTTTATAATTAATTAAAATTACTCAAAATGAATGACCTAATTTAATTAGAAACTACTTCATTTCCTTAATGATAGTTGTAATAAATGTATAAAAGTTTGAATTTATAAGATAAACCAATGTCCAGTTAAATTAGGCCACTCATATCTGAGAAATTTTTAATTAAGTATAAATTGACAAATTAAGGTAAAAAAAAAGGACACTTAGAATCAGAAAGAGATGACTAAAATTTCTTGGACACATAATGAGGTAGGTTAATTTAACTCACGGGATATACCAAAGGCAAAAGGGACAGAGCTAGTAGCAGGTCACCTAACTGTTCATCTTGTGTAAATGGATGGTGGAACATGTGGTGGGATGAATGGCAAAAAGATTACAAAGAGCATCACAGAATAGGAAATTGTGAAGAACCATGATCACCAAAAGGGCACCGCACAGTGAAGAAGTTACTAAAACATAAACACACAAGGTATTGGTTAGTGGTCATTGGATAAGAAGTGAATACACCTAAATTTGGATAATTCCTGTTGGGGGACTAATAACTAAAATGCTTCTCAGAAAGACAGTTTTCCAATGAGGAAGTCTGTGAGTTCAAATTCCATAATAAGATTAAAAATAAATGACACAGGCATGCTTTATGAATTCTGTCTCTTCAGGTGGCATGCATACCATAAGAGGTTATTGAATGGTCAAGTTTGTTGCAGGCAGATGGCATGATATTCACTTGATTTCTTGAATGCTGATTAATTAGTGGGGAAAATGCAGAAAATTCTTTTAAAAATTAAGATGTTTTTTTTTTCAGCTTGGAAAGAACTGTCAATTCTGGTTTTGTTTTGCTTGCCAATAATAGAAAAATTTTAAGTTTTTATTACCATTTTAAAATTGATGCAAAGAAAATGGCAGAATTTCTCACATGCACATTCACAGGTACAAAAATAGCAATAAAAGATTCTTAACAAACTGCTATTAACACCAATTAATGAGGACAGGAGATTTGAAAGAATTATTAAATTTCCTAATAATTATTTTGACTGTACACTGACTGTAGAGTAAATAAGGATGATATGTTAATTCAACTGCTGTAAGGATTTCAGATATAAAGACTATTGACAGTCTTTTGACTACACTCATTGTAGACTTAGAGGAATACTGTTTATTATTTTGAGAAAAGCCATTATCATTCCAAGAATTATTTGAACAATTTAACTCTTTGTGTCAGGTTGTTCAAATGATATTTTTCATGATCCATTCCTTGACCATCTGCTTGTTTACTATCCACATGTAAAGTGAGGCTGTTTTTCTATAAAATGATAGCAATAAGAAAATAATGTATTCTTTGACATTTCTCAGATGGAGGTTGCATTTAATAACTTTTAAGCATCATTATCCTATTTCTGTAATTGGCAAGTTGTCTTTGGATAAGAAGTGAATACATCTATGAAGCTAAATTTGGATAATTCCTGTTGGTGGACTAGTGACTAAAAAACTATTTTGGGGTCACAGTGGTATTTGCATGTAAATCAATATTATGAACCTGACTGGAATTAGAACTCAGCTCTTTAGCCAAAAGTTCTCAGATCCATGTTCAGAAAAGAAATCATTTGTATGAATACAAGAAAAATATAATGAAAGGCTTAATTACAGTGCCTTGTCAGTCTTCTTCAAAGTGACATATATATATATGTATATATATATATATATATATATATATATATATATATATTATAAATTAACTGATTTAAAAATAACAGGAATTTCCATATTTCAAAAACCGAAGCAAAATCTTCAAATTTAATTATATAATTTAATTAAGAGCATTAGTTCTGTTTCATCTTCAAGCGAATTTTGGAATAACTCATTTTTATGAGGTTTAAAAGCACATACATTCATAATTTTTTTCCAAGGATACAGACAAATCCAATCATTTAGACAGAGGTGGTAGCGTGTTCATAGTTAATAAAAATGAACATGCAATCACCACTATCTAAATGAGCCACTAACAGGGATTCTATAATATAAAACACCAGAACACACAATTTTATATGAAAGGTGCACAAAAATTATCAATAACAAGTCCAGAAGTCAACACCACTGCAAATGAGTTCAAGGTTTCAAGGTACTCTATCAGAGAAACTGCGTATCAGGACTTTTGAAAGAAGTCATATGTCATGCAGGAAGGCTAATTCATGCCTGAAAAGACAAAAGAGAACCATCTGATATGTGCAAAGTGCTTGTTGTGCAAGTCGAAATGTAAAGAGCCTGAAATACATTTGTTTTTCTCTGAGGGGAAACCTTGCTCAGGACCAAAAGGTCAACTGAGGAATGGCAGATGGTTATGAAGAGACCTTAAGGACATTCCAATAGTCCTGCACACAAAGCTTCTGGTAACTTTAATGATTCTGGGAGTTGTGAGCAGTGAGGGTGATTACATGCCTCCTCACTTCTTTTCTCTAGACTTAAAAGTCAATGCTGTTGGATTGGAGAGTGCTGTGAGGCCTTAGAGAGTGTGAGCAAAAGAAGACTGTACACCAAGAAACACAATTCTGTACCATCTTATAAGGCCAATATATTCCAAGAAGTGATGAGTTACAATTTCCACAATCACATCACAGCAGGCATATGGCATCTGATTTCTCCAGACCTGAATTTGTTGAACTAATATGTGTGGGACATAGTCAAAAATCATTGCTATAGTATAAAATATTGGAAGTCCACCATAACTAGCACAATGTCCAAGATAGATAAACATCATCTGATTTGGGAATGTCAATATTTCAGACCTTGTATTGAAGCAGTCATTGATGCTAATGGTGCATTCATTATGTAGATATGCCAAGAAGTATCTCAGGATTATTTGTGCCAATTTTTCTCAAATAAAGCTCTTCTTTCATAATTTATGCATCTTTCACTAAATTCATGCAAATGCCCTCAACAAACTGATCAAACATATATATATATATATATATATATATATATATATATATATATATATATATTAGGTTGGTGCAAAAATAATGTTGTTTTCTCACATGAAGTTGAATGTCAAAAAACGACATTATTTTTGCACCAACCTAATATGTATATATATATATATATATATATATATATATATATATATATATATATACACACACACACACAAAACACATGTGTATGACAGAGATTAGAACATTATTGCTCTGAACATGAGTTGTTGAAAATACTACCCTAGGGAGATGATCTCTACATATGACACAATTAAGAAGTATCTGAAAACTATGCCATGCATTGACCCAAGTGTTGTGAGTGAAGTCAGGTAGACTAAAACATTTGGAAGTTGGTGATGCCTAGGTCGTTATAACAAAACCAATACCAATTTGGTTATAATCACCAACATTATTTTTACTCCATCACTGACAAAGGATATAGAATAAAAATGGTCAAAATGTAGATATAGGTCACCAAGTGATGATGGGTACCAATTTTGTTAATATATATATAAATATATATATATATATATATATATATATATATATATATATATATATATAAACCAGTATACCAGTGTCATAAAAATTGATAGCAATTTTTAGGATAGTGAAATGCTATGAAACAAAAGTTTCAAAACAATGTATTGATATTCAATAAAGCAGAGATAAAGAATTCACAACTAAAATTGAGGCTAATGAACTGATTAATGAATCTGTTACATTTATATTTTTAGGCATCCAATGGTATCAATGATTTATTGATTGTTCCTAGTATTATATAAATCGCTCTTTGCTCAAAATTCTATGTATAACAGTGAAATGGAAATATCTCTTGCAAGAAATAGATTAGCAATGGAACAACAAAAACAGCAATGACAAAGCCTATTTCAAGACCTAGTTGAAGCAAGATGATCACTTCATTGACAAAGGTATCTGAGTGTCTCACATGAAAGGCTTGAACAAATAAGACTGTAATCTAAAAATTGAAGAAGTGAAGGAACTGATTAATTACATGGTTCATTATGCTTGGGAAATTAACTTTGTCTAAATGCAAATAAATATTTTATTTGTATAGATAATTAAAATAACTAAGAGAAATAATCACTCATAAATTTACTAACTTAATTTAATTCATCTTCCTTCGCATCACAGATTGGACAGGGAATATATAAATAAATACACATTGATAGTTATTATATAGTTTGATACTCCTAAGTCTCTTTTTATCTCTCTCTCTCTCTCTCTCTATATATATATATATATATATATATATATATATATATATATATTAGGTCATCCCATAAGTTCTGTTCAAATTTTAACTTTTTGTTAAAATGAACAAAATTTAAAGAGTATTTTATAATGTCTAATGGAGCTGAACATTATTTTTATGTTTAGATGCATTTAAACTGATCAAATTTTATTTCAGAGAACAATAAAATTAAATTTTGTTTGATTAAAACCCTAACATGGAAGTACCCAAGAATCATTTGAGGCACATAATGTTTTATGAGTTCAAGAAAGGAAACTCAGCAGCCAAAACGGCTAGAAACATTCACTCAGTTTATGGAGAGGAATGTGTGAATGAAAGAACTTGCAGAAGATGGTTTTCAAAATTCAGAGATGGAGATTTCACACTTTGAAATCCAACCGGACGTCCAGGTTAGTTTGATGAAAAGCTTCTTGAAGCAGCCCTTGAAGAAAATCCTGCTTTATCAGTTGAGGAATTGGCAGTGGTTCTCAGTTCAAACCATACAACTGTTCATCATGATCGTCAACAACTTGGAAAAGTTCCTAAACTTGGAAAGTGGGTGCCTCATGAATTGTCTGAAAACAACCTCAAATCCCGAGTTGACATCTGCTCTTCTCTCCATTCTTGCCAACTTGTTTCACCTTTTTTGGATAGACATGTGACGAAAAATGGATCTTTTATCGAAATGTTAAGCGTTGTAGACAGTAGCTTGGTAAAGGGGGAGGACCCCAGCCAAAGCCGAGGGAACTTCATGATCAAAAGATTTCAATCTGGTGGGATTGCCAAGGAATAATCCACTTTGAATTCATACCACCTAATGCAACAATTAATGCTCAAATATACTGTCAGCAATTAGAGTGTTTGAACCAAGCTTTGAGGAAAAAAAGACCTGCTCTAGTGAATCGAAAATGGGTGATGTTTCATCAGGACAGTGCGCGACCACGCACAGCAAGAATCACGTCACAAAAGATCGAAGAACTTGGTTGGGAGAAAATTCCTCATCCACCTTATTCTCCCGACCTTGCTCCTTCAGACTACCATTTGTTTCGTAGCTTACAGAATCATTTGGAAGAAACAGCTTTTGTAACACAGGAAGAGGTTAAAACTGACATTTGTGAGTTCATCAAATCAAAGCCAAAAGAATTTTACAGTAATGGAATTAGTAAGCTTGTTAATAGATGGAAGGAAGTTATAGATAATCAGGGAAAATACATTGTTGATTGAATCTGTAATTAAATGTAACATTTGGTCACTTGTTTTCTTTATTCAAAATTCGGACAGAACTTATGGGATGACCTTATATATATATATATATATATATATATATATATATATAGAGAGAGAGAGAGAGAGAGAGAGGGAGAGAGGGAGAGAAAGAGTATCTAGAGAAGTCAATTGGCCAACAATTAGAAGTTCAACTTTTATCTTGTTTATACTTTTGTTCACCAAATACAAGGCTCTAGTCAATCGTCAACTGTTACCTATCCTCCATATCTTCATAATCTTCATTTCCTACTTTTACATTCATACCACACACTCACTTAGTAACTCCCTACCAATAGTAGCTCTCAAGACTTATAACATTTAGTTAGAAAAAAAAGAAGAGTGCTTAGAAATCAACATGACATAATAACTGGACATCTCATGCCTGAAGTAATCATTAGCCTGGTGATCGTTTAAGGCATGAAACTACATGTCACCATGCAGTGTTGCTTTTTTGTGTTTTTTCTGTATCTGTCTAATCTTCATTTATAGATAGATAGATAGATATGCCCAAATATATATGTGGATGTGTCAAATATGTATACATACATGCAGACACGTCAGTTATAGTCAAAAGTTTAATAATGACTCAAGTATTTACAGAAAAATGTATTTCAGACATAATGTCATTCCTTGTCAATGCACTTAATTCATCAGTGAATATTTATCACATAGATCAATACATTTCCCTTAGACAAAACACTACTAAACTTTCATTGCTCTACCACTATTTCTATGGCAAATGTTCAGACAAGCTACAGTCCCTAGTTGCATTAGTTAAGACCTTCACAGCTAGGATCTACCATGCTATTTTACACACAGCATCAACACACCCTCATTCCATTTGCATTCCTTTGGTCAGAGAGATTCTTCCCCCAAACTGTCACTTTGAGTAACAGACTCTTGGGAGGATGCTTCGACAACTACTAGAAAACTTAACCTCTTCAAATCTAAAATCAACTATCCTGCATATCCTCATAATATGCAACATTTCCTTCTCTCTTTATGTCCTTACAACATTCAGTAACTAGCTACCTTGACTGGCTCTTAAACCTTGTATTTGGTGAACTTTAGTATTAAAAAACGTGCTAGGTTAAGAGCATTGATAAATAAGATTATGTTGGAAAGTATATGCTTTTATTTTCATAATTAGATTTTAATTTATTTATCACATTGTGCTTGGACATTTTGTTAGAATTAAAGAAAAGAGTGCCAAACTGTTATGGTAAATGTAATATAAGTCCTCATTTGTGGGAGTGAATGCTGGACAGTAAGGAAGAAGAGACTTGAAGCTAAAAAATGTGGTTCTCTAGAAGGGTAATGTTAGTAATAACAAAGTTTTAAGGAAAATGGAAATAAAAAGGATGCTTAGATTTAGAATCAGAAAAAATAGTTGAAATTACTTGGACACATAATGAGGAAAGAAGTATTGGAGAATTTGATACTCACAGGACATATTGGAGACAAGAGGGACAAAAAGAAACCGTATGTAACCTACTTAATTATCTTGTGTAAATGGATGGTTTCAGTTTAGGTTTGTTTTATGTCATATAAATACCTCATTTAATGCCAACAAAATTTATTTCTGGAAATATTTTTTCATAGGGTTTTGACCACGGCTTGGGGGTTAACTATTTTCGCCATAGCTGGGATCCTAACAGGTGCTACCTCCCCCCTCTGAGTCAGAATAGACCTGGGAACAGCAATTAAGAGATGGTTCCATGCTCCTCAAAACCTCCTGATCAGAGGCCTAGCTACTGGATGTAGTTTATCATCATACCCAGGAAGAGTAAACAGATGATAGAACAGGGAATGGTTGGTATGGTGAAACGACAAACCTTGTTAAGAACTACAAAAGATAGGAAGTTGTGTAGAGCTATGATCGTCCATGTCCTAAAGGGACATGGCAATAGAAGAAGAAGAACAACAACAAAAACAAGAAACTTGGACAGTGTCAGAAGCTTAATGAGATATCTGTAACCATCAGCAACTCATTTATTTGACCAGAAACATTGTTCCTATTGTCAAGGGCATGATGAGATATCTGTAGTCATCAATAACCATCTAGCTTGACCAAAGTGATATCCAATGATATGTTTGATGAAGTTAAGAAAAAAAACATCCTAATAGCATCAACTCAAAAAAATTCTTCTAAATAAATGATAAATCTAAGTCATATATAATAATATATAATAATAATAATATATAATAATATAATAAAGATGAATAATGTTTTGACTGCAAACAAAATGGTTGCTTTAGTTGTATCTTTAACAAAACATCAGAATGAAGCAAATATATATTCTTTTGCAAAAAGGAATTATTTTAAGATCAGGAATTAATATCTTTTTAGAGTGACATCAAGAAGAGAGAGAGAGCAGGAAAGAGTGCTTATCATAATGCTGATGCAATATAAAATAATTTTTTGCAAATAAGGTTGTTCTTTTATTAACTTTTATGTATAACGTTCTGAGGTGATTTTTCTTCTATGGCTAGTGAATTTAGATTTTTACACTCAAACTAGATATCATTATTTTCAGAGACAGTAGGAAAATATAAGTTTTACATCATGGTAACTCAAAGAGATTTTTCACTATTTTTTTTTTACTGAATAGTGAAAACATTTTACAAGTTTTCAGAATGTTCTACCTCCCTTCTGCTAGGAGTTTCATGATTATAATTTGACTTCAAAAGGCAAGAGGAGAAGAACAACTGAGAAATGTGTGATGGGAAATCATCTGTGGCAATGTTCCTGAAGAAAATTCTATTTGTGGTTTCAATATATATCAATAAGTGCAAGACATCTTGAACCTTTTTAGGCTGGAATCACCAAAATGCATCTGTAAGTCTCATATACTGACATTCTGAGAGCACCTGGATGTGCATGCAATTAGCAAAATACTATTTCAATAGGCACCATTAAAAGCCATCACATGATTAACTAGAAGTGCTGGAAGTCTACAAATTTGTAAAAGTGATAGATTTTCAAAACTGTAGCTTATAACCAGCATCACCTAGGAAGCTAAATTTGATATTCAAAACAGAAAAAAAATCAACTTGTCATATTTGACTTACAATGGTTTTTGAGATAGATCAATTTAATCGCACAAATGTCATGTATTCAGATTTTTCAGTAATTTGGTTAGGACTCCAGGGATTAAACAACTGAAATCTCTTAAGAGCTGATAAGGTTAATGATTAATATTATTGCAAACAGAACTGTTTTTCTCAATACTTATGAAACTGTGATATTATCCAGTTTCAAATTCCCATTGTTGACAAGACAAACCTACTCCCTTCTTTTTCTTCTTCTTCTTCTTATTATTATTATTAATAAACAAAATAATTGCCATAACTCTTCCAATATTTTCCAACAGTTAAGAGGAATATGAAAAGATCTAAGATAAGATAACGAAAAGAAAAAATACTGTGTTTGACAATGTTAAACAACAAAAAGAATATCTGTCTTCTTCAAGTTATATTTAAAGAATTTTTTCAAGTATAAAACTATAATTTTTTGCACAAACTTTGCTTGTCTTGTAATGAAAAAGGGCTGTACTGGTAATGAACATGTCAAAATGAATGAAACACCACCAGCATGAAGGCATGCAACTGAAATGTGCTTAATATGATGGTAATCTTGTTCATCTTGAAACTTTCTGATAGTTGATTAGTTAGTAAGAGGAATTAATCAAACAGCTTAGTATAAATCTTATAGAACTCTTCTGTCATTCTGTTCATTCCCCCTGGGTTGGGAAGTTAGCTTATGTAACCATCATCATGCATTTTAAGGGTCAACAAGTCAGTAGATTCTGAATATTTTTTCAGAACGTGTACCTTAAGATGTTTGTCAAAATTACAGCAATTTGTAATAAAATGTTCTGCATGCTCAATTAATGTCACATTTTTGTGTTTGACATCATACCTGTATCCATTGAATCTTTTATTTAATTTTTCCATTGTGCAACCCACACTAATCAAGTTATGTTTGATACATTCGGTGGTGTATATTAAATGGGAATCAGTACAACTGCCACCCTCTGTAGAAATCATGATGTTTCTCTTTGAATTTGTGATAGCATTAACTTGATTCATGTTGTTGCACAACACACAGGGTTTTCTTCTTTTATGATTGTTTTCAGAAATGATCCAAAAGTACAATGTTGCTTTGAGTGTGGATGCGTACATTTGTTAAAAATAGTGTTGGACTTTAATAAATGAAGCACACATACACATGCATGAAAACAAAAAAAAAACTTAAGTACTTCTTTTTAAACTAGTAAATGAAACCCAAGTGAAAAAAATTTGAAAGTAGCACTTAAATTTAGATATTTCTATTATTCATCACTAAATGCAAATATTGCTAAGAGCTACAAAGGATGGGAAGTTGTAGAGAGCCATGATCACTTATGTCATGAAAGGACACAACACATAAAAGATCTCTACATGTGAAAACCATGACAATCTAATTTATGAGAATTAATTTTGTTTTAATAAACAATGCAAGAAAATTATGATTTTTCATTCAATTTTTGGTTAAAAAACTTAAATGAATCATTAACAAACAATATTTATGTTTCTTGCTTATAAACTAAATAGAAAATACAAGGGAAAATATAAGAAATGATAAACAAACACTTAAAATTTAGCTACAATATGAGGCGACTTGTTGTACATGAACATTTTTTGAGAAATTAAAAAACCTTTTTGAAAATGTATTATAAGAACATCTCCATGTAAAATTCCTCAAGGTGATTTAACCAAAATGTTTAAATAAAAACTTTTGATGTTTATAATAATTTTAGTAAAATTTAAACAATTTGTATACATTCTGTTTGAAAATTTAAATATTTTATTTCCTTTTTAATATTTGAAGTACTTTAATTGAAAACCTATAAAGTTTCAGAATAGTGGCTGCAAGTCACAGTGATCAAAGTTTAAAGACTGTATGCCTGAAAATAAATATTTCCTCAACATTTCAATGGCATTTTTATTATGCTATTAACAAGTATAAATTAAAAAAAGGAGACATACCAATTTCAGGATAGTTTCAAATTATATCAGGACAATTAATGTTGTTATTGGGAAGTATTTGGGATGATAATGTACAAAGTTAGTCTGAATCCTTGAAGTATGGTATGCTGAAAATGTGATGACTGAGGGTTTAAAGTCACCAGTGTTGAATTAGGATGAAATCTGATATAATGTTTCATATTATTGGGTTCTTAGCCTTCTTGTCAGTTGTTGGTGGATCTATTCTTATATCACCTGTTGGCATCCAGAGTTTTCATGTCATTAGTATCTGTCTGGAATTTACATATTCTTACAGTTACTCAAGGAAAATCTAAAGCACTTGACACCTTAAAGATTAAGTGTACTATTTCTTTGTCTTCAGCATTTATTCTGCAATTAAATGTTAAATACTGTATCACATAACTGTAACAGCTACACAACTTGTACCTATTTTTCTCTCTCTTTCACTATCTCTCTCTCTCTCATATATATATATATATATATATATATATATATATATATATATATATATATATATATAAGTAGACAATGAGGTCAACACCTAGTAGCAAGAGTCATGCTTGCACATAATTTTCACACCATCTGAATAATATATATGTACAATTATATACGAGGGCCAGAAATATATATATATATATATATATATATAATATACAATGATCAATGTCTCCTATTTTATATTGTTGGCCTACAACAGCTCAGTAAGTCAAAATGTCTTGAAATTTTCAATACTTTAAAAACTAAGCTAGTAGCATTCCATCATCACCAATCCATCCAATCCTGAGTTTTCTTCAGTTACAAGAAATAGTTACCCTCTCAGTGAAGCTATTACTTTCTCTCTCTCTGTCTCTCTCTCACACACACACTCTCACAGAGTGTGTGTGTGTGTGCATGTCTATAGTTTGGCTGGGAGCTTACTACATTTCAATCCTTGCTAAGTTATTTAATCTTGAACTTTTCTATGGTATGGAACACCCAGTACTAATTACCAGTAGTAATAATGAACCAGACTAACTTTGCTAACCATTGCCTATATATATATATATATATATATATATATAATTAAGTAATTCATTGAGTCTGAAAGAAAGCTCAACAGAATACAGTAAGCACTGGATGGCCGTTTCGTCCTATATTTGGGACTCATCAGCAGTGCACATCCACTACCGAGAATTGAAACCCTGACAGTCAAATCTCGGTAGCGGATGCACACTGCTGATGAGTCCCAAATATAGGATGAAACAGCCGTCCAGTGCTTTCTGCATTCTGTTCAGGTTTCTTTCAGACTCAATGAATTACTAAATTATAATGATCAAATCATCCTAATAATAATTATATATATATATATATATATATATATATAAAACACTTAAATTATTAAGAAAATTGCTTTATGTTTTGAATACAAAAATAAAGTTAACAGTTATGGACATCCAAGTATCCCAACATGAGATCTGCATTTCTTTCCTTTTATTAATACTATTGTTCATCCAATAAAAGGCCCTAGTGCCACTCAAGATAGAAGGCTGTTATAAAGGCATAAAAGGATTCTGTAAGTGGTGCATATTATGAGGATAAGAAGGATAGATAATGGTTGGCCTTAGACTTGCAAATGTTAAGATTGTAGTGATCAGGAAAGCATAATCTCAGGAGTCTGTTCCACAAAGTAACAGTTCTGGGGAAGGAGCTGTCTGAGTGAAACTTCCTTCATGCCAGAGGACTATGAAGAGAATGATTATCGGCCAACTCTATGTAAGTGGCATGGCATGTCCTAGCTGTGAAGCTCTCGACTGGTTGAATAAAGGAAGATAGCATGTTTGAACATCTGCCATGAAAATAGCAATAGAATAGCAAGAGGTGATCAACATTTGTCTATGGGAAATCGGTTTTAAGGTAGAAAATGATTCATCACCCACAAGGCTACATAAATGCTTAAACTTCTTTAATCAGTGTAATTGAACTTAGCTTAATTGTAAAAGATTACCATGACTGAGCAATCTAAAGCACACTGGCATGATGTTGGTTTCATCTACAAGGAGAATACAGGTTTGGACTCCGCCAGAAGGCACTTTTTTATTAATACTCTAAGGTGCAGAGCTGGTGGATGTAAACTTACACTTTAAAGGACAGGGACATCTACTCAAATATGTGTATCCACTAAATATAATATTTAAAGTAATAATAAATATATGCAAATGCTTGCAGACAAACATCTGTGTATATATCAGTCAGTTAAGTGTTATATGTGATACATGCTTGGGCGATTATGTATCTTTCAATTCATGAATGATGAGGCAGACTTTTTCCAGCAGTAGGTTGCTATTTTTTTCTGTAGTAAACTTGTTGCTAACCAAGGCTAAAGAACCCAGTCTGTCCTGCTGTTCAACCCATAGCTAGGGGGAGAAGAGATGGATTCATGTCTTTCCCAAAGGTATTTGTGCATAAGTGAACCCGACTAGAATTTGAAATTGGCTCTCTGAGATCTCACTCCAAGCCAATATACATTACACCATAATGCACATATAACAAACCCAAACATTATGTTTCCTCACAAAAATTGGTTGGCCAGTTATTTCTGGAAGATAACACTTTTCAGATAAGCAGTCTTCAAAGCTGAAATGTCTTGGAGCATTAACAGTAAAAAGTAAAATTAAGAGTTCACTTATCTGTCCCTATTCTGATATTTACAGCAATTGTATCCACTTTACAGGGGTTTGATAGTAAATTTAATGTATTTATAAGAATAATAAAAACTAAGTAAAAATTTTCTAAAGAAAAAATGATTTCTATTATAAAGTTAATTTTGCCATTAAGGCCTCAGACATGTGGATGCCATCTCTGTGAAACACAGAATAGGGACAGATAAGTGAACATATACATTTATTTGTTAATAAACAGCGTGTCCCAAAAAATTGACATTATTTTGCAGTCTAATAACATATTTAATTCTCACTCATATGATCTCAGATTGTTAACTAAATGTGTGAAAACTAATTACATTGACTCTGCATGTCACAGGTGTTGCACATATTGAATATTTGTGAAGCTTTGTGAAATCGGTTATAAAACGTTCATCCCTTTGAATATCTTGTTCAAATTTTGATAAGTCTTTTATTGCTCAACATGGAACCTATTTAATTCCATTTGCCTGAGACATGTATTTACTCAGATATTCACATTTAAATGATGTCAGTTTGTGTGTGGGGAGCATCCTATATGTGTATATATGTATACATATATATTATGGAATGACATTTGGTTAGGTTAAAAACTTTTCAGGATATCTTATATACACACGATCACATTTAACTATGGACATTAGTAACAAGAAAATTCTTTGTTCATTAACAGATTTGTTTTTACAGCCTTTATGGGTTAATTAAAACTGAAATATATTTTTGCATTGTAAGTAATTTTTTTTTCCAAGGGAATATTGCATTTTTCAGATAATTCCTACAATTTAATCCATAGCTGTGGGGAGGAGATAGATCTATATTTTTCCAAATAGTATTTGCACATAAGTGAATGTAAGAAATCCAGCTAGAATTCAAACTTGGCTCTGATTTCTCATTCCAAGGAAATTGGTATTAACCAACCAATGTTGGTAAAAGTTTCAGGTGGTCCTTACAATTACATGAATAATATATTATTGGTGTTTCAGCTTGTAATATCTATCTTTTATGAAATAATGATAACTTGTTTTGAGTGAATCTGGTTTTATTACACAAGCAATGTAAGGGCAGAATAAATTTCATAATATACAAGCCATAGAAACATTTAATTAGCACAATAGAACTGAATAAATTACTATTTTAAAAATATGATAATATTTTAATAACCTGCTAATAAGTGATCTTTGGAAGTTTATATATTTCTTTAGCCTTACATCCCTTGATTTTGTTTTTTAACTTTTTAACTTTAACATGAACTGCTGCACTTTTTATCACTTCTCAGAGATTTGCATGGAAACTGTTTTTCATCTTCATATCCATATCTTTTAATGGTGGAACACAAGTTTTCATGTGAATTAGAAAACCTGGAACAGATTCAATTAAGTTTATGTCATTGAAGCCTTTTTAGCAAGGAGAGCAATACAGAAAATATGAAGAAACATTGGCTTGGATGAATATAATCTTTAAGTTTTTTGATCATGATCTATACCACTCCAAAGAATGATAATTCTTTGTGCAAGAATTCTTTTGTAGATACTATCATCAATTATGAAGGACTCTGTAATTTTACTGCAACAATGAATGCAAAACATAATTCCACTTCCCTGTAGATTGCTTTTATATCCTGTTAACAGATTATTTTTATGAAGAATCCAACCTTAAAGCCAGCTATCAAGTCCATCCAACATAGCTTCACATTCTTAACTAAAAATTACTGTTGAGAAATAAGTTTCATGTATTTCTTTGCCCAACTTAACATTTTTCTCTTTGTGATGCTTACTTAAAAGTAGTAATGAAGCTTGATCTCCTTGCCGATGTTTACAGCCAGATCAAAGCTGGTACCAGAGAGTCAACACAGGCTATCCCTCAGCACTAACCATGGAGTACTCCTGCAGCAACGACTCCCATCAACTCAGTGCCTGGTTACTTCCAGGAGAGCATAGAGAACCTAACCAGTGATCTGCCTGTAGTTGCCATATTCCAAGATGATATGCTTGTCAGTAGGCAAGATTATTGAGCAACCTGAGGCATTTATTTTCTTGTTTGAATGAGAAAAGGCTCAGATGCCATTGTGAAAAGTGCATGTTTGCAATACCCAGTGTGGAATACCTTGGCAACACCTTATCATCTGAAGGAATCATGCAGGGATTCAAGGTCATGGTAGTCAGGAAGATGCCATCTCCTACAGACATTTTAAGCTTAATCTTTCTTGGGCTCAGTTCAGTTCTACAGGAAGTTCATCCTAAACCTGGTGACTATGGCTGAGCCACTTTACTGTTTAACCAAGAAAGTAACTCCCTGGAAGTGGGCAGATGAAGAACAAGAAATGTTTGAACAGTTGAAAAATGTATAATCCTCAGATCAAGTCCTTGTATATTTTAACCCAAACAAGCCTCTTTGACTGGCTTATGATGCATCCAATGTTGTAAATGGAGGAGAACTGTTTCATCACTATTTGGATGGAAGCAAGCACCCAATTGCCAAAGTTTCTCACATCTGCAGAAGGAAACTACAGCCAAATCCATAAGGAAGTCGTAGCCATTATCTTTGGCTTGCAGAAATTCCACCAGTATCTGTACAGTTGTTTGTTTATACTGGTTACTGATTATAGACCACTAACAGCACTGTTCAGCCCTAAAAGAGGGACACCACTTGCAGCCAACCATCTAGCTGAATGGGCTCTGTGGTTAAACCAGTTTGAGTGCCAGAAAACAGTGGATCATGGCAATGCAGATGCCCTTAGTTGCTTGCCATCTGGAGGCAACAATGACTTTAACTGGGAGAAAAGTAGACAAGACATGGACATGGTGTGCACCATCAAATTTCTCTATCAAGAGTCTGGGAAAGATCCAGGGATAACTACAATGATGCACTATTTCCAGAAGTTTCCAGAAAATGTCAAATTCACTCAGTATCTACCATGCATGCCTCATCCATGGATCAAGAGTTGTGATTCCACAGGGCTTACAGCCCAATATCCTAGATCTACTGCATATTGGACATTTTGGCATGGAACATATGAAACAGTTGGCAAGAATCAATGTCTACTGGCCCAGTACTGATACAGCTTTGAGATGGCTAGTCAATAACATGACTCATGTAGTGAACATCAAAATAAGCCATCCAAGCCTGCAGTTCACCTATGGATGTTGCCAGAGAAGTCATGGAGCTATTTACATGTGGATCATACTATCATCTTCATGGGTATGAACTAGTTGGTGATCACTGATGCTTTCTCATGGTATCCATATATTCACCCAATGTCATCCACATCTACTAGAACCACTCTAGATCTGCTGGAGGAGGATTTTGCTCACTTCATGCTGGTTATAGATAATACATTGACATTTCTTTCTAAAGAATTTCAGAGCTGGTGTAAAGAAGGTGGGATTGTGCATTTGATAGGAGCACCATATCATCCAGCTACCAACTGAGTGGTAGAAAGTTTGGTGCAGACTTTCAAGCAAGCACAGAGAAAGTTTTCTCTGCCCCTAAGTGAGCTCTTGAAGAGTTCTTGATGCAGTACCAGAGAATGCCGACATCTTGTAGATTCTTTCCGAGTGAACTCCTGATGTCCAGGCAGATACAGAATAGGATTGATTCTCTGCTGCCCTACACATAGCTCAGGGCAAGCAATCCATGGTGTCATCAAAGGCTGAGATGACTCCAAACTCAGGAGGTATTGCCAAGGTAACCAGGCAGTACAAGGTTGCTGATCCAGTATATGCACTGAACTATGGACCAAACATCTCTGATGGGTACCAGCAGTTGTCACAAAGTCATTGGGTATCCATTACTTCAACATTAAGGTTTTTCCATATGTATGTCACTGGAAATAGCTACATTTGCACTTTGTTTCTGCGGAGAACTACAAACATAGTGATGAGATTGACAATGTTTTTGAACTTCCAACCAATCCTCTAATGGAGGCCTTGAAAGAAGTGCTACAAACTTAGGAACAAACCAGACCACTTCTACCCCAGATCAAACCACCTGTACCAAAGTACAAACAAAACAACCCTCGACAATCTAAGAGAACACCCAAGCCCAGAGAGAGACTTTGCTGTAGCATCATTTTCAGTGGGGAGGTGTTGTGGAGATTGTTAGCATCAAGATCTGTCCAATAAAAATTGCTGGCATGCAAATCTATTCAATAGAATCGAATGGAAAGTTGTAGAACTCTCTAGATTGTTCTAATCACACTGCTATAAAAAGCAATACAGGTGGAGCAGTTTTATTGTCCTTTTGCCTTTGTCCTGTACTGTTATACAGTGTTTGGATTATTGCTGTGCAATCTCTGTGAGTGAATGAGAGAAACACAACAGAGAAAAAAACAATGCGTTTCCAAATTTCTGGCAGAGTGAATTGCATCATTGTACTCTTTTTTCTCACAGATAGTGTACAACTGATCCTTCTAAACATTGTAGCCAACAAAACTCAAAACAAAGAATGTGTAGGCATGAAATTAAAAATATAAAATGGTGACAATTTAACCTTCAAACTCTGTATGTGTGTGTATATATATGTGTGTGTGTATATATATGTGTGTATGTGCAAATATAAAAGTGAATACTGAGGTCAATACCCAGCAGCAACAGTCTGTTTCATGCTTAAATTCAATCGTCAGGCCATGTGTGATGTTTTGGCTCCACTATTTATATATACAGGCTAGTGGTGCATTATGGGTATGTCTATTGCATTATTCTAATGGTTATTGCATGGATGGTAATTGTTATGTTTTGATCTATTCTAGGGGCTATTGAGTGGAAACAATTGTGAATCTGAAAGCAGTTTTTTGGCTATAGTGTTGTTTGTTAACTTTATTATTCATTGTTTTGTTATTTGCTGTTGATTGTTATTATTATGTTTATTTGTGCTTATGCATGTATTTGTAGTTTTTTAATTTGTTTATTACTTAATTTATTTACTTATTTATTAATTTGGATTCATTTATTTTATTTATTTATATCTTTATATATATATATATATATGAAAAAATATAGTTTTAAGGTGTGCTATATTCATGAGACAAAGTGTTCAATATCATAGGGGTTTGTTAATTTGTTTATTATTTACTTGGGTTAATTTATTTTACTTGTTTTTTATATTATTTTGTTATTTTTTATTGTTTCTTTTCAGTTTCTGATTTTTAAGTAATGCAGTAAAAATTTGTTTTCATGTCTGCATTTTGAGATGACCTCTGATCATTTATTTAGTAATTTATTTTAGTCTGAGAATGTAATAATACCTATTTTTAATCCAAACAAAGTTTGCAGGTTTTGGATTGATTGTTGTAGGCTGATGATCTTTTCCTTATTTTCCATGTTATTTTTGGTGTGATTTGCATTATATTCATCATACTTCAGATTATATGATGTTGTTTACAGTACTAGGTGTTACCAATCAGTCTTTCATCTAAGTACTGATTGGGCTCAATACTGACTGGTTGATTTGTTTGTTTAATGGTACATCAACTCCTTATGGGTCATTTAATGTTAAAATTTAATTTTCTTGGGAGCTTTAAAGTAATAAAAATATGATACATGTTATTCTGCTTTCACAATAGAGTACATGGTAGATGATACTTATCTTTTGTGCGTGTACATGTTTGTGTGGTCATGATTACTAGAGGGAGTGATATGTGTGATTTATGTTGTAGCTTTTTTGAAGTTATATTCTAGAATACAGTTTGCTTTCTTTAAGAAATTGTACAGATTAATATCATGAAAGAGTTTCTCATGTTGGTTGTTATTACTATTTTAAATGGATTTGTCTGAAGTTGCTACAGTTTGTTAGTATGTGCATAATGTTAGAAATTTTACTATCAATATGTATTGTTGGAAATTTTTAATATAAAAATATATTACTGGATTTTTACTATAAAAATGTATTTTTATACTTTCATAGTATTTTGTTTTGATTTGGGGGTTAACTATTTGTCCATAGTTGGGACCCCAACAGGCACTACCACCCTGGGTTAACATGAACCTGGGAACAACAGCAATTAATAGGTGGTTGCATATTCCTCAAAATCTTCTGATCAGAGGCATGGCTATCTGATATAGTTTATCGCCATACCCAGGACTAGCTTAAACCAAGAAACAGCATTTTCAGTTGTAGGTTAAATAGCAGAGTTGATTAGGACTACATCTTAGAGAAGGCAAAAGATAAATGACACCACTATTTTTCCCAAGTCATAGTTTCACAGATATTAATAAGGAAGCTGTGGAGAGCCACTGCCATTTATGTGCTGAAAGAATATGGCATAAAGAGTGTTTTCCAATTTATTTTTTATTCTCTTGCAAATACTTCTCTTTCTCTAACAGTATATTTCAGCAAATGAAGCCTGTAGGTCTTAGAGAAGACCATCCTTCTTTACACCTCATGGATTGGTTCTATAGAATTACAAACCAACAACTGTACCAAATAACAGAAACTACATCACTTGAGGACTTTCAACAGCAGCAATAACTAAAATAGATAGTAAATGTTACTCAAAGCAAAAATAACAACATAAACAAAATGCTGACATTCCACACAACTTCAAACAAAATGCCAGGAAGGAAGTCCCCATCAATACTGGAAAAAACAATAACAATTACTGGATTTGAGAAAACTTTTTTTCCTGAAAAATTGTTTTTAGAGAAAGATTTTATAAACTTCAACAAACTTGGCTACTTGGTCCATAAATGCCAAATGTTTACTTATAAGGAAACAGCTACTATTACCATTACTACTAATTTTGCACATTTAATAACCAACCCCAGGAAAAGGGAGAAAAGCTTAAATATATTGTAAACATTAAATACAATGGAAATCTGTAGAAATTTCTCTTGTAATTCATCATACTGTAACAAATCAACATGGCAACAAATTCCAATTTCATCTATTTTCTCATTTTCCCAATTAAAATTTTTTTTTTACTAAAGTTCACCCAATAAAAAATACAAGAGCCATTCAAGGTAGAGAGTTATTGAATGTGATATAAAATATAAATGTAAGTGTAGGTAGAAGGAAGGGAGGATAAGGATGATAGATAACAATTGTCCCTTGACTTGAAAAGGTTAAGATTGTAATGTTATCTGAAGAATCCACATGGTAGTTTGTCCCCAACGTAACAGTTTTTTGGGGAAAAAAGCTGTTTGAGTAGAACGTCTTCCTTATAAATGGTATATAGGTAGTTCAGCTCGGCTCAGGGAGCATGTAAAGTCCTTAATGTAAAGTTCTGAACTTGTGGAGCTAATGAGTGGACTATTTGAACATTTGCAATGTAAATAGCGATAACTTACAATATTGCACCTATGGGAAAGAGGCTGCAGATTGGGAAATAAGTCATCTCCTACAAGTCTGGAATGTGAGGATTGAGCAGCTCCAGCCCAGATATGGCACCAAGACATCATTCTGGGTCTAATCTGATTCGTGCAAAGATAAAGCATGACAGGAGGAGGAGGAGTCATATTGATTGATTGATTCATTTCTTATGGCTTATCAAACCTTTGCAGTTTATTTAAAGCCAGTGATACAAGTTTTACTAATTAACCCATAGCTGGTGGGAGAAGAGATGGAATCATACCTTTCCCAAGGGTATTTGTCACTTCTCACTACTTCAGACCTTTTTATTATGCCAAAACCATGGCTGACGGACCAGTCAGTATTCTTGGCTTCATCTTCAATCGTACAGTCAAATATCATCCTCCAGTCTGACCAATCAGAATATAAAAGCCAACGTTTCAGAATCACATACTTCCGGAATAACTAGAAGGGGAGTAGATTCATGCCATTTTCAAAAGAACAAAATGTTGCTGCTATGTGTCACATATTGAGGTAAGCAAGTTATTTTCCTTTAAACCAGATGCAAGCCACACTGACTCATTTACTTCTACTTAATTGTTCATTATACAACATCATTCACCAGTTAACTCACTATTCAGTATGTCACTGATACCAGCATTTTAATTTCATCCTGTTTTGGTGTTTTTAATCTAAGTCAAGATGATGTAGGCTTTAAATTTTTAATTTCCTACATTTCAATCTATGATTGATGAGAGCATTGCTTCTGGTAAGAGATTAACACTTTGAGTACTTACATCTCTGGGTGATTAGGAAAAAAATTTATTCCCATTTTCTTGAATTCTTTGTTCATTTTCCATCCTTTCCACAAATTTATTTTCTATTTATTATTAGTTAGACTTTGTGTCAAACACTTATTTCCTTTTCTCTCAAAATTACTTAGTAAGAAATTATCCTTATTGTATGGCTTACTATTCAAACCTGCATGTTCATCTTGGTTGTTATAATCACATTTCAACTCTTGTACCCACCGGGGCCCTGTTCAGGTATTTATTCTTATTCTTGATAACCTTTTCAGAATTTTGAAGCAAAACACTTTATTCACTATTTGCCCATAGCCGGGACCCTAACAGGTGCTACCACTCTGGGTAAGTGTGGACCTGGGAACAACAACAATTAAGTGGTTCCATGCTCCTCAAAACCTCCAATCACCTGATAAGAGGCCTTGCAGCTGGATGTAGTTTATCGTCATATGCAGGACTCTAGACGGTTAAGGGTTCAAGCTCTGGATCTGGTAATGCTGCAAGATTACATATTTTGATTTCATAGAAAACATAAACAAGTAAGACAAATGTAAATAAGACTGGCGACTATTAACTGATATGAAATATAACTGAAGTATGAGAAGCAGAGTGAGAAAAAAATCTGTTCGCACCCCATGGATAGATTAAGTGTTTGATTCAAAATTCCAGGCGCCTGAAGTAAGGTACAATTTTGGTTATGAATTCTGGATCAGGTAGTGCTGAAAAGTGACATCCTCTGATTCAGTGGAATAAGCTGACAAGCAATACAAAAGTGTATAAAACTGCTGAGTATTAACTGATATATGAAATATCTCCTAATCAAAGAAAATGGAATGAGAACAATCTACTTCATTCACTCTTTTATTTATCTAATTTGATTTCTTGCCCATCTAATGAAGAGAGCTCCAAACTGCACACCTTGAGCCATATCCAGCCCAACATAAGATTTTGTCTCTGCAGCAACTTTAAAAATGAAATGCCTCCTTCTTTTATCTGCAGTTAAAGAAATAACTTTTATTATTATATATCATTTGTAATTGTAAGCAAAGTGTTGTTTCTTTCTAATTGTCACTTTGCTCTTTTCTTCCCAATCATATGGATGTGCAGCTGGTGTAAGGATAGCAGCACAGAATACGAATTCTAGCCAGGTTTGTTACATTCGCTTATGCACAAATACCCATGGGAAAGGTATGAATCAATTTTCTCCTCCGGCTATGGATTAAATAGCAGATCTGGAAAAATCATTTTTTCAATAAAAAATTGTTAATGCAACATTCACTCACAAAAATGTATTATTCTTACAATCCAAAATATGTTTCAGCTTTAAATAACTCACAAAGGGTTGATAAGCTGTAAAAAATCAATCAAATCAAAATCAGTTTTATTCTCAACAAATTGTTAATGTAATATTCACTTGCAAAAAAGTATTATTCTTACAATCCAAAATATGTTGCAGCTTTAAATAACTCACAAAGGGTTGATAAATCATAAAAAAGACAAATTCCAATAATAAAACAAAATAGCCTAATAAAAATTATTTGAATTTTCTTCACTTATGTATAAAATTGATTTTATTATTTTTTTGGTCTTTGAAAACATGTAAAATATATGTGAAACGTGTACAGAAAATTTCGAGATTGCTTATCTATTGTCCGATTTTAGCCACCTTAGTCAACCCACCATAAAATTATCACCTGTCTATTGAGCATTATTTTCCAGAGATTTATCTCTTCCAATTATATATGACATATTTTATTAAGGAATTATTAAATAAGTTAAAATATTATTAAAAATATTATTTTCTTTACAATGTTTTCCCTACTCACAAACTTAAGTTCAATCTTTATTTCATAGGATATTTTTCTTACCCTAACATAGTACAATTACTTCATAGGATAATTTTATAATGACAATATGATTATTTTATAATGACAGTATGATAATTTCCTAATTTTATAATGACAGTATGATTATTTCCTAGGATATTTTTATAATGACAGTATGATTATTCCCTAATTTTATAATGACAGTATGATTATTTTATAGGATATTTTTATAATGACAGTATGATTATTCCCTAATTTTATAATGACAGTATGATTATTTTATAGGATATTTTTAAAATGATAGTATGATTATTTTATAATGACAGTATGATTATTCCCTAATTTGATAATGACAGTATGATTATTCCATAGGATATTTTTATAATGACAGTATGATTATTTCCTAATTTTATAATGACAGTATGATTATTCCATAGGATATTTTTATAATGACAGTATGATTATTCCCTAATTTTATAATGACAGTATGATTATTTCATAGGATTATTTTATAATGACAGTATGATTAATCTGTAGGATATTTTTATAATGACAGTATGATTATTTCCTATGATTATTTTATAATGACAGTTTGATTATTTTCTAGAATATTTTTATAATGACAGTATGATTATTTTATAGGATATTTTTAAAATGATAGTATGATTATTTTATAATGACAGTATGATTATTTCCTAATTTTATAATGACAGTATGATTATTCCATAGGATATTTTTATAATGACAGTATGATTATTTCCTAATTTTATAATGACAGTATGATTATTCCATAGGATATTTTTATAATGACAGTATGATTATTTCCTAATTTTATAATGACAGTATGATTATTCCATAGGATATTTTTATAATGACAGTATGATTATTCCCTAATTTGATAATGACAGTATGATTATTTCATAGGATTATTTTATAATGACAGTATGATTATTCTGTAGGATATTTTTATAATGACAGTATGATTATTTCCTATGATTATTTTATAATGACAGTTTGATTATTTTCTAGAATATTTTTATAATTACAGTATGATTATTTCCTAGGATATTTTTCTTATCCTAATACAGTATGATTTATGAATTTTCTTCCATGCCATTATTTCTGTAACTCTAACCAATTCCGTTCCATAAGGTAAAACCAACTTGAAATATTTATAAATGTATAACCTGCTTTTGTTAGCTCCATTTAAATAAATTAAACTGTCAAACAAAATTTAACTATTTGTCACCTACAAAGAATGTTGTTTTCGAGGGTTGTTTTGGGTGTAGATTATGGAAATAATGTCATTTTTTATTAAATGAATCCAGTTTTTTATAAACTACCATTTATTTCAAATTTTCACAAAATTTATCTTTTATTTCTTATTTTCAGATTATACAAAAAATGAATTAAAAATGCCAAGAGGAAAATGTAAAAAGAGTTCAAATAAATTCTTCTACATATATGGCTCTGTAATGTTTACAAAGAATAAAGAAATATTACTCCTCTTCTTATACATTTTATATTTTGGAATCAAACTTGGTGACTAAGATAAACCATGGGCACCACATATCTGCTGCACAACAAGTTTCAATGCTCTCAAGAAATGGTCAAAAAAAAATTGAATAACCTTCCATTTAGAGTGCCAATGGCAATGTGCGGACCCAAGAACTTGTCACTGACTGTTACTTTTGCTTAGTACAGAGTAAGTATATTTTGTTTCTATTAAGCCTCAATACCTAGACACAGAGAACTATTTTTATAATTTCATATACAGTAGAATCAAAGTATACTTCGGCTTAATGTATGTTCATCTTATTTTCAGGTATAACAATGAAGGCTTCTTCATCCTTGGAATATTGCAACCATAAAGCTGTTATTTGACCTGCAGTCCACTCAGAAGAAACTCCAGAAGAAACAGGTTATATACTAAACATAGAAAAAAAGCACAAATATTCTAAAAAGTAATTTTTTTAGTAAAAATATTCTTTTAATAAATAAGCCTGTATTTTCTTATATATTTTAAATGAAATAAAATGTTTATATGAACATGCTTAATATCTATACATATACTCATAAATCTAAATTTTTTTAAAATTTGGAAATATTTAATTTGTAAATTGTAAAATAACTAGAGTCATTTCATGAAAAATAGAGTTAATTTTTCTGATCTACTCAAAAAACCACTCCAGAAAACTTAATTCTTGTTTCTGTAGCAAAATCCTTGTTGGACAGTATTTTTTTTCACCAAATCATTTGCCGTTTTTATTCATTTATATAACATTTCATCATATAAAAACTATTTCATTGTAATTGTCACATTTCTTTCTTCTGAATCATATTATGCTGCTTATAAGAAAAGATCCCCATAAAACTTTTTTAAATTTTATTCATTCACCATTTTTTTCTTTTTCTTTTTTGACCTCAGAAAATATGTCAGTATAAGATGTGAACTTTATAGTGAATATTTTGGAGATTGCTTATCAAATGTGAGATTCTTGTCCACTTGGCCAATCCAACATAAAATCCCCAGCTGCTGACTCATCTTTACGTTCTGGAGACTTGTCTAGAACAATTTCCAAAAAATCTCTTTCAATAAATAAACAATGATAAGTAAATAATGTATTATCATGTAGTGGTGTGCAAGATGAGAATACAGAAGAAAAATTTACATAAATTAGAAATAAGTATAAAAGAAATTTCAAAGTTTATTGTTATTATTTGAATATCCAGATTAGAAATAGAAAGGGAAATTAATATTTTCCAAATGTGTATCATATTCTGGAAATTACCACAAGTGTAAATCATAAGGTGACTTTTGCAATTTTGTAGGCTTTAGTGGTAGCAATAAAGTCATTTTGCTCAGTCGAGGTAGCCAAGGTGTTGATCACTTTCATTTACTGCAGAGGTAGGGGCTTGGATTTTGTTCTCTTCTTTTTTCTTTCCTTGTTCAGAAATTTTTTTCTTGTCTAAAGTATTAGTTCTTTTGACAAGTTGCCTGTTACTCACACCCATATTGTTGTTTTTCTTTTAGTAGTATATACACTACAGCCATAATGTTCGGGCCACCTGGCATTTCTTTAGAAAACACATAAGAATAAGATATTCTTTGTAAAAGTAAAAGATAAAATTTCACTAACTACAATGTATTTGGTTTTATTTTTCAGTCTTCCTTCAGGCTCCTCTTACTACCAAAATTTGGATTACAATACATATTTTGTATGAGAAACATTATATTTTGTTTTCACCATTAACTATTCATTAGGCCTTTTGAGGTTACAAAAATGTTCATGTTTTAACTATTTACCCATATTTAGGACCCTAACAGGAGGTACCACCCCGGGTCAGGGTGTACCTGGAAATATCAGCAATTAAGAGGTGGTTCCACACTCCTCAAAACCTTCTGATCAGAGGCCTTGCTGTTGGACGTAGTTTATCGTCTTACCCAGGACACGGATGTAGTTTATCGTCATACCCAGGATGGTGTTTATTCCTTAGTCTGTTGATGAAGGACACAAGCATGTTTAAAAACTTAAAACATTTCTCTCCATGCTTCATTTCTGTTATGTACTTAATAATTAATATTTAATAAATGTTTATCATACTGATTATATTGGTACCCTTTCATTTGTCCTTGTTTTATTAACTAACCTATCTATTTTATATATATATATATATATATATATGCATAAACACACATGCACATATATATGCACATGCATATATATGCATACACACATATATATGCATATGCACACACACACATATATATACACACATACACATACACATATATATGTATTTGTGTATATTAATAAATGCGTATATACCTACATTTGTAGTGCAACTTAAAGTTTCATGGTTTTCCAAATTGTCAGGCACATATTACAACTTGACGACTTGGGAAACCATGAAAGTTACACTAAAAATGTAGGTACATATGTATTTATTAATATATACTTCATAGCTCTGTTTAGCCACATTGAGCACTATTTTGTTTGCACCATAAATTAAATAAATATTTGCTTATCTGCATATGCGTGCTATTGCATGCATATACAGATGCTAATATCTCTTTATTTAGTTCATATTTGTACTTATCTATCTCTATCTCTCTCTCTCTCTCTCTCTCTCTATATATATATATATATATATGCTCTGTGAAAAATATTAATTGGATATATTTGTAATTTTATTTGTTGTTACATAGATATTTTTGCTTTCCAAATGTCTCTATTATGCTATTTATTAACCTCATGGATCCAAGAAATATAATGAGTGATAGTTTATATTCCATTAACCTTTGGGTTTCACCTGGGATTGCTTTATGGAATCAACAGTCATCATATCACCTGACAATCACTATCTGTGAAAAATGTTACACAGACACACACAAACACACACAAACATATGAATCTGGAGAAAATAAAGTTATAAAAGACATGTAGATATCAAAAGTAGCAAATATTCAGACCTTTCTTCTCTTATACAGACCAATTCCAGAATAGATACAAGAAGTATGGCAATCTATATCTTAAAAATACCAGAAATGTCACTACCAGTATTAGCTGTCAAGCTGAAATTTGTATGAAGCAAACATTGGAGAATGGACAAAGACAATGTAGGAAAAAAATGTAAAAACGCAAAGAAATTGTAATATTTCGATTAAGGAAAGAAAATATCAATGAGTATAAAAGATGAAGAGGAAAGAAGGGAAGTAAAAAGAAAAGAAAATCCATAAAATCTGTAAGGAAGAAGATGAATATATAAAAGAAAGAAAAATAAAGTTAAGAGAAAGTAGAGGATTTAATTAGGAAGAAGAGTGAAATTAAAAACAAAATTTGAATGAAATCATAAAACAAAGAATACTGATAAGAAAAAGAAAAATAATAATGGGAAAATGTCAAGAAAAAATTTTAGCTTGACAGAGAAGAAAAAAATGAAGAATACAATAGAGGAATAGAAAAGAGAAGAATTAAAAGATGCAGACAAAGATTTACAATGAAAAAATGAAAGAAGAGACAAGCTGAAAAGAAGAAAATGCAGAGGAATGAAAAGTTAAAAGGAGATTACTGAAAAGAAATGTAAAAAAAGTCAAAGAGACAAGGCAAGAGAAAGAAAAAAGGAAGCAGAAAAGTGATAAAGGAAGGAGATAACCAGCAGGAAAGAGAAAAATGGAAGAAGAAAATCCATAAAATGTTGAAAAATGAAGAAAAGGAAGAGAAATGAAGACTGTAAGAATAAAAAAAAGGGCAAAAGAAATAAAGTAAAGAAAGAAAAAGAAAATAATAAGAAATATGGGAAAGAGAAAGAAGATAAAGAGAAACAAGAAAAGAATATGTGAGAAAAACAGGAAAGGAAGAGAAAAATGTGGAGGAAGAAAGAAAGATGGGAAAGAAAAAAGAAAGAAAGGCAATGAGAAGAAAAGAAAAAGAAAGATGTAAAAGAAATAATGTCAATAAAAAGATTAAGGAAAATGAAGATGAATGAAAGGGGAGGAGTATATGTGTCAAGATGATAAAATCAATAAATATGAAAAGCAGACAATTCTACCAGTTTAAATAAAACAGATTCAACATATCATACACAAGTCTGAAAGATTTATGAAAGTGACAATATCAGCTTCTCTTGTGACAACAACTGAGTCAGTTGGCAACACAGGTTTGGTAGCAACTGTGATACATTAACAGGAATAAAGGCAAAAGCATGAATATATATCACTCGCCTTTTTATGTGTTTCCTATATTATAAAACAGTTTAGGAAGGATTAGAGTCTATGGCTGCAAAGATGGTTGCCCAAAGCATTATGCAACATTACTGGAGGAAACAAAACAAAGAATATAATAAGATCCCTAGACTCAAACAATTAGATTTTTCATTTGTCATATGGTTGTTTTATATATATATATATATATATATTATATATATATACAAACAAGTTGAGTGTTATGTTTGAAGTTGTGGATAAACTGTTTGAACACTATTTACATTATTCGGGCTATTGTCCTCATCTTTGTTGCCATGTTTATCACAATGTTTCGGCCGTTGTACGCTCCAGCCTTCTTCAGGTGGTTGGAATGTCAAACTGAACCCATTATTTCACTCACTGGGGTAGACTGTTTGATTTCCACGTGCCATGTCTAATGGATGTCAGTTATTTCCTGTTAATTCCCCTCTGAAAGTTCTCCACTTCTCCACAAAGTTTCTCCTTAACCAGGTATTGAACTCACACACTTTGGGTCCTGTCACTGGATCTAACCAATGCCTTTATCCACTGTGCCATGTGTCCTTGAGACATTAGGTTTATAATACCTAGAAATTTGTACATAGATGTCCTCAAGGACACATGGCACAGTGGATAAAGGTGTTGGTTAGATCCAGTGACAGGACCCAAAAAGTGTGAGAATACCCGGTGGAGAACTTTCAGAAGGAAATTAGCAGGAGATAACTGATAACTGGCATCCATTAAAAACATGGCATGTGGAACTATAACAGTCTACCCCAGTGAGAAAAATAAAGTGTTCAGTTGAACATTCCAACTATCTGAAGAAGGTCGGAGCGTACATCAGCCGAAACGTTCTAATAAATATGGCGACAAAGATGAGGACAATAGTCCGAGTAATGCAAATAATGCAACTGTCCTGGTCTGATTACAATAAGATGATATCTTTTTAGTAGTTTGAACTCCAGATGACAGTCCTATATTCAGGTACTGCTTGAATAACTGTAGTATAAATGATTTTTACCTTTTTGTTCGTAAGATTCGTAAAGCAATGGTTGATAATAATTATTATTTGATTAGTCTTCCTTATTATTTTAGAAATATGTGATCTTGGAGATATATCACATAAAAATAGAATATATCAGTCTCTTTCTTCTTTTACTTGATTAAGGCATCTAGTATATAAGAAATAAGAATTTACAGATATATTTTTAGTTATATCTGAAAATTCATATATATATATATATATATATATATATATATATATATAGATAATATTAGTGGTCAATATATATATATATATATATATATATATATATATATATATATATATATATATATACACATACATATATATATATATATATATATATATAAATTCCCAAGAGGATAGAATCCAGGTAGAACTCAATGACTGAGTAAGAATATATATATATATATATATATATATATATATATAATCTAATACATTAAGATAAAAACAGAAAAGCAGGTTTCTCAAGCCACCAATTTGGTGACAGATTTCATTTGTTGCAGGCCTCTGACCTCAACAGGACACCCTTCATCAACATCTGAAACGCTCATGATTTTGCATGATTGTCATGTATATTTGGTTGCTTGGAAAGTAATATTCAATTTTTGGATAACATATAAAGTACCTTAAATATATTTGTCAATAATATTATTATTATTATTAGTAATGACAAAAGTTCACTAAAAATCTTTACTGCTTGTTGCAAGAATTTTAGATTCTAGACCAAAATATCATTTGAGCAACTAAATTAAATTTTCATCCCTGTAAGGTCATGGCAAATTGTCAGTGGAATTTGGTAGATTTCATTTATAGGGAACTCAGAACAATACACTCACCCTAGATATTTAATGAAAAAATATGCTTTGATGATTTTGTCAGTGAAATGACAATGCATGATCATATTGTTAAAAATTAACTTTCAAGAAAATCAGATTTTAAGTTGACATTTTAACACATTCTTCTCCTGCCACCAGGTTAGCACTTAATGACTTCAATTTAATCAGTTCTGTGGAATACTTTCTTAATGGCAAAATCAGCATTCTTTTTGTCCAGAATCCCAGAATTAATTTCACATTGGGCTTCTTTTAAGACGACTAATAATAATTATATCCTTTACAAATAAATTTAACATTTTCAACATTTTTAGTTTCTATTTTATTATCTCTTCAAGAATCTGACCATATTTTCCAAACAGCCAAATATACATCAAAAGTAGTTTAATTACTGAAATTGAATATGAAGAAAAATACTTTTTTTTCAGAAAAAGACCCAAGTTCAAGAACTGACTGAAAATGCAAGAAAAAAATCTGTAAAGTTAAGGAATTGTTACAAATATCACAAGTAATTAAATGCACAAAAGTAAAAGGGGAACAAGAGAGCTAACAACAGAATGCAATGATTCATTATGTATGGAAAAGATGTTTAACCTTTTGGAGATAAGGAAATCATAAAAGCACAAATTAAGCTGCAAGATTCATTCCTTTTTTATGCCTACATTGTAATGATTATCAGATGATGAGTTGAATGCTTCATAAGGTCTGTATTCAGATTACATCTGATGCTGCAATGTCTAAATCTGTAATATTTTAATTAGTCATCTTTGATCTTTGTCAAGATAAAATAAAAATAATCTTTTCCCTATATAAGGTGAAGATCCAAATCAGATGTAATGTTCTACTTTGTGGAAGATCATCTTTTGTTGCTTTATTGACAAAAGGATGAGTTTTGTCATTTTAAATGAATATATACGGAAAACCAATCATTGATATTTATGAAATTTCTCTTATTATAATACAAGAACAAAAGAGAATGAATGGAGAAAGATTATGTTCTGACAAACAGGAATTAGGAGAGATAGCAATAAGACAAACCTAAGAACTATAAAAGACAGGAAGAGACATGGCATATAGAAAAATAAGTAAGTTCTCCTTCTTCTGTGTGCCATGTTCCATCAGGAAGTGGGAGACCATGGCTTTCCACAACGTCCATATCCTCCATAACTTTAATATTTGTCCCATCTCTCCCAGTCTCTGTTCTACTATCCATTTATGTAAGCTAATTAGATTAGTTACTTGCTGTTTCCCTCTTCAGTATATGCTCTGAGTGTCAAAATCTCCAAGCCCTCTTTCCTAATTATATTTCCTAGAAATTTCAACTGTTTATTTATGATTCAAAGTATAAATGACCTTTTCATTCCCATTTTCCTTAAAACTCATTTGTTGCTCAAATATTCCATCCATGGCATTCTCAGCATTCTTCTAAAGAACTACACCTCTGTTGCATTGATGGAAGATGTATGAATCCACCTCGTCTCCTCTCAGCTATGGGTTAAATAGTAAGAAAATCATTATAATCTCAAAAAATATTTTGACTTTAAATAACCTTCAAAAGGTTGATAAGCTGTAAAAAACAAATTATTCAATCTGTTGTCTCAAGTTTCCTCTTCATCTGTAAAGAAATTGTTCAATTTAATTTCTGTAATTTTAGTTTGAGTTTGAAGGTTTGCTTTTCCTTTTTTAAACTCCACTTGTGAATATCCTTTGTTGGCTGTAGACATTCCCTATATCATTGGGGGAGTGGGCCCTTATCCTACCCCACTAACCCAATGTGTGTTGATAGGGACAAACATGACACTTTTAGATTCATGATTGTATAAGAGTATTTGTGTGTATGTAATGAACCTGACTGGAATTTGAACTCAGCTCTCAGTTTCTCATTTTGACCTGTCATTCATTATATCACCACACATCACACATCTAAGTTTACAGTACCTGATATTCCCAAGTCATTCATCTAGGTACTGACCAGGCTTAACTTAAGTGATCTGATGAGAGCTAATGTTTCAATGAGATATGGCCATAAGCCTGAAGGTTAGATAACTGTAACAATTTCTACAATTTGGTTTTATATCCTACTAAAATCATGTTCTTCATTCTGAATGAAGAAGACTGACTTATTTGCCTTAAAAATCAGCATTTGAAATCTTTTTTTCCTTAACTGGTTTTGTTTTATTTTTTTTTACAGCAAGGTTCACTCTTTACAAGGCCTGGAGGCCACTTGAGATAGAGGGTTATTTCTGGAGGCCATTTGTGTGTATAGGAGTGGAAGATAACAGTTAACCCTAGCCTTGAAGAGGTTAAGATTGTAGTGATTGGGGAAACATCTTCTTGAGAGTTGATTCCACAGGCCAGTAGTTCACAGGAACAAGCTGTTTGAGTGGAACTTACTTCTCACCAATGGGATATGGAGGGAATATGGGTGGTTTGCTACTATATAAGTGACATGGCATGTTCTTGCTGTTAAGGTTTGCCTTGGTGGGACTGGTGAATGTAGTTCCTCTGAGCACTTTGCATGGAAGTAGAAGTAGGGCAGTGAGAGAAGGTTGAAGGGTGGAGAATAGTTTGTTACCCATAAGGGCTTGGAAATGCTTTTGAACTCTCTCAAGATTGGAGAGTGAGGTCTGGGCAGTTCCCATTGAAATATGATAACTGTACTCCATTTTTGACCTGATCTGGCTTTTGTAAAGGTAAAAGATAGCAGGAGGGCTCAAGTACTTACTGGAGTGGTACAGGAAACTGACCATTTTACCTGCATCCTTAGCAATTGATTGTATGTATGAGTTCCACTTGAGGTTGGGTGTGAGTCTTTCAAGGCATGGTGCTTTCCTAAGAGGACCTCTGTTCATTCACATTAGTGGTAGTCTGGGGATAGATCAGTGATGATGGAATGCAACTTGCTTAGTCTTTGAGTCCTTGAATGTAACCAGCCAGTTTTTTATTGGGTGGTGCAGGATTGGAAGAGAGTTCAGTTGCCAATCTCTGACCATTGAGAGTTTTAGAGGTGTGGCCATACATAGTTGTATCATCAGCATAGATGTTTACAAATGATCTGAGTATATACTTAGGCAGACCATTTATGTAGATCAAAAAGAAGGTTGGTGTAAGGAGTGACCCCTGGGGGACACCTGCGTTGACCTCTAGAGCTTTGGAGGACTGGCCATTGATAACTACCTTCAGGGACCTACCTGTTAGGAGGGATTTTATGATCAAAAACACCCTTCCAGTGATTCCATAACTGGAGAGCTTGTCAAAGGCCTTTGAAGTATCTAGTGCTATGGTCCTCAACATGTGTTTGTTGTTACTCACTGATTCTGTGAGTGATTTTAGTTAGGATGTCAGCAGTGGATTGGAACATACGAAATGCATACTGCTTGTCATGGAAGAGTTTGTTCTTTTGTAGGTGCTCAATGAAGTTCTTATTGATTATAGCCTCAAAGAGCTTGCTGATGATACTGAGGAGACTGATGGGTCTATACTGGGAGGGGGAAGATTGCACACCCATGTTCTTGAAAACCAGGCATACACTTGACACTTTCCACAGGTTTGGGAATGATTTCTCCTTCAAGCAGTGTTTGAATAACTTTGCTAGGACTGGGGATAGTTCTGGGTTGATGTTCTTAAGGTCAACCACTGGAATTTTTCTGGACCAGTGACTTTCTTAGGATCAAGGCCTTTGATAAGTCTAGAGGCCTCATGTGCTGTGACAGTAATATTACTGAGATTGTGCTCAGTGAGATGTGGGAACTTGGGGAGGGGATAGTCTTTGTCATCTAACATTGAGTTAGAGGCAAAGATGGAGGCAAAGAGGTTTGCCTTATCTGTTGAGGAAGTTTTGACCTCGGGGTCATTTGTAATTGTGTGCACAACCATTTTACCTCTGTTCATAATTTGGTTGGTGATTTTCCAGAATTCACAGGATCCAATTTGTTTCTTTTCAACCTTGGTCTGGACCACTCATGTATAGCTGCACTTGGCATTTTCTAGAACTTTTTTGCAGTGATGTGTGCAGTTCTGAATGCAGTGAGAGCCAAACTACTTCACTCCTTACAATAGATATTGAAGTAATGGTTTATATCCATTCCAGAAAGGATCCAATCAGGGACAAAGGCATCAGTTTTTGAAGCAACATGATTGAAGAAGGTTGGGAGGGAAGCTTCTATCATGTAGGATAGAAATCTCTCCCAGTCTGCCTTCACATAGCAAAATAAATCATTCTATGGAATGGTACATCAGGGCATTCTTTAACGTTTGGCATCACTGAACACTGATTAGGGAATGGTCTGATGTGCCTAGTGGTGATAAAATTTTGATAGTTATTTATCAGGGCAGGAGTTTAGGAAGAGGTTGAGGAGGTTTGCCTGATGTCCTGTCATGTCTGGGACCGGGGTAGATGATCTGATTTAGTTCATAGGTGATGGAGAAGTCTCTGCAATATCTGTCTTCAACATTGGTTTTGTTAGTGTGGACTAGCCACTCTTTATAGTATCTGTTGAAGTCATGGCTGTTATGAAATCTGGCCAAGGGGAATTGCATAAGGATATTGTCAATCTTCTCAGATATTCGGTTTAAAATTACTGTCCTGAGAACAAAGAGAGAGCAAAGACGAAGGTGGTACTCTGGATAAGTGCCACATGGAATCACATATACAGGAGGTCAGATTTCTCATTTTTTTCACCCCTGCTACAGGGAAACTTGTCTTTGATGTAGGTTCCAAGTCCATGGTCCGACAATTTAGGTGGTCATGTTTGGCTATGAGAGGTGAGTAGCCCAGGACTGAGAACTCCCCTAGTGCACGAGGCATTTATACCAGTTTCAGCAAGTAGAAGGAAGTCTGGTTTAGATTGGAGAAGATGGTGTTCAACTTCTGGAAAGATAGTATATGAGGGGTCTACTTTGATTTTGGGAGCTTGATAGTTTTGTTCATATGTATTTTCATTGGTTTCATGTGTGCATTAGTTGGTGGAAGACTGGTAGGCAGAGAGACAGATGCACTTGCAGGAGTTGCATGTATAGATAACCTAGAGGGAGTCATCCAGAGATACAGCCAGAGCAGTACCCTTCATCATAGAATTGAGAGGCCACACTGGAGACTACTGCAAGGTTCTGAAGCCATTCACAAAACGGCAGTACAGTAGCCCTCATATTATAGACCTGCTGGTTCAGATCTCTTACTATCAGGCAGATGATGCTAAAACCCAGTAAACATCTGCCTCCAACACACTTAATGAAGGGACAATCAAACCAGGAAAGAACATACAGGTGTGATGTTCTGAGTGGACAGGTCACATCTGCCCAGAAATCAAGGCAACAATCTGAGCCACTATCTACTATACCAACATGTGTGTGTGCATGCGTGTGTGTGTGTGTGAAGATTCTGATAGAAATAAAACATATCTGTAAAGAAAATATAAATAAAAGACAAGTAGAAAGTGATTTATGCTAACATGTTTTATTCCTTGAAGAAACTGCCTTGATAAAGTTCCTTGAGGAATGAAACATTGGCATAAAAGGTATACCTCATCTTTTACATATATACATATATATATATATATATATATATATATATATATATATATATATATATATACACACACACACATCCAAACAAGTTGTGTTTAATTTAACTGACAAAGTCTGTCTAATTTTTTTATTGTATTTTTCTAATATTCAACTTGATTCTACATCATATCCTAAACTGTCCAAAAATCATTTTTTTGTTCTGGCAGAAGTTCATGTTTTGATCAGTTTCATTGAAGAACTTTTGATTTTTTGACTCAGTCATTATCAAAATCTTGGAATTAAAGTTATAGACAAGTTTTTGTTGGCAGTATCCTAACATTTTCTTAAATCTCTGGTATATGAAATATTTTTTAAATTGTTATTTTTATTTTGTTTTTTATTCTTAACTATAAATGCCCCCCCACCTATTTGATGTCGCGTTCCTTGTGCATGTATATATAACTTCTTAATGTATTTCCAAAAGTTTTATTGTAAATTATTTATTTAATGTCTTGTTTTTTTTTGTTTTTTTTATTAATTTGTATTTCTGTACTTTGCTTTTTGTTAACCGTCCTTTCCCCACCCCCGTCTTATTTTAGAAGTAACTATGTGAGAATTTGCTTTTTTCTCGTCTGTAATGTCCAACCGCACGTTTGGCCGGTCTTTGCCAGCCTGTTGAATGAATAAATCGGACCGTTTCTTCACCGTGTCGCTGGGACTATAATTTGTTAGTCCACTTAATAGCCAATGTTTGAGATTTCAGTTTGTTTCTGTCGTCAACTGCCTCCATTAAAACTTGCCAGCTCGAAAACTTGCTGGTCAGAGACTATTGTTTTCTGTAGGTGCCAGTTTGATTTGAACTTTCTCCTACAAAAAGGCCTCCCCCGGCCCACTGTTGTCATGGTCATGTGGTGGAATGGTCGTATGACCCCCCCCCCCCACACACACACACTACCACCAACACTGCATTCTTTGTAACTTGACGCTTGGGGATTCGAGCACGCCGTTCACTTTCGCTTGTGTTTTTTGCGATGTGTGTCGTCAATATTGAAGCTGAATTTCAGTGAGTAAATACTTTATAAATAATTATTTTAAAATTTTTTTTTTTTTTTTTTTTACCTGGTTCTTCCGAATCACTGCTAACCTTATTTTCCTCAGTTTTTTTTTTTTTCTTCAATTTTGTTTTTAATATAGGCCTCTGGGACTTATACTAAGTTAAAACTTAGTATCATATGTCTTTCCTATCCCCCAGTACCCTCAACTTGTATAAGCCCTGCAACTATCCCAACTTCATCCCCCCCACTGTTTTGTTCTGTCATCGTTGCATATGTTTTATGTAATTGGAGAAGGTAGGCTTTCCTACCGCCCGGTCTACACTCCTCCCTCTTCTATTGGACGCGAGTAGAGGCCCAAACCTTGTTTCGTGTTTAGGAAGGGGTTCCCGGATCTCTCTCTCTCTTTCTCTCTCTCACTGGCCTCTGTACTGGTGCCGCTGTGTTTCTCCCATGATGCGCGCAGTCTGTGGCATTGCCTGTTCATTCTGAGGGTACACGGTTGACAGTTCCCTGGTTGCTGTTTCCGACTGGTAGTTAGGAGCCCTAACTCTTGCGTAGCGTCTTGAGCAGCCGCTCTGATCAACAGTTGCATAATATCGGGGTGTCTGTAGTGCCATGTCGTACATGGATAGGTGTCCCTGCAGTCATCTCCGGTGGGCAACCCTGAGGCCACATTATGAATCTTGCTGTGCCAAACCCCCTCTCTGTTCGCTTCATGGGTATCAACCGTCGGCTTCCTTTAACTCAGGCCTTCTCTCTCTTTCCAAAATCAATTACCAACATGAATAACAAAAAACAGAAATACAAACCTAAACCAGCCTTCCAAAAATCACCAAACCTCTAAATATCTCCTTCTCTAACATCCGCGGCATTAGAACCAACTTCTGCAGCGTTGAGTCTTTCCTCATAGCTAAGTGCCCGGATATACTGGCCCTGTGTGAGACCAATCTTGACTCCTCTATCCCTTCCTCTGATCTCTCGATCCCTGGATATCTCCTACTCCTCAGAAAAGACTCTCTAACCCACATGCACGGCCTGGGTGTCTACGTCAAGGACTATCTTTTCTTCCTCTACCGCTCTCCATCCTCTCAGGACTGTGGGATACTCGATGTCATTTCTGACAGCATAGATATGGCCCTCTCTGACCATCCGTACGCTCACATATTTCTGTTTGGTGATTTTAACGCCCATCACAACCAGTGGCTACAGAACGCTACCACTGACCTCGCTGGCGTACATACTCTCAACTTTTCAATCTCTCAATCCCTCACCAAGATAATCGATTTCCCCACGCATTTTTCCTACAATCGTGACTGTAAGCCCTCACTCCTCGACCTGTATTTTACCTCCATCCCTGAGTCTTGTAGTGCCACGCAGCTCTGTCCTATTGGTAACTCCGATCATGCTGTCGTGTCTGTTAGTATCTCCTTCAGCCCCACTCCCTGCAAAGAACCTCCTACCACCAGAACCACTTTCTGCTACCAACGGGCAAACTGGGACTTGTTTCGGGACTTCCTCCACGATGTCCCCTGGGATGCTGTATTTAAGCTCCCCACTCATGAGTGTGCTTCTGAGTTTTCTTCCTGGATCAAAGCCAGTATCAAAGCTTTCATCCCCTCCAGGAAATTCAAGGTCAAACCGCGCTCCCCCCCCTGGTTCACAGCTGCTTGCTCAGCCGCCATTGCTCATAGGAACCACTTCTTCCACCGTTTTCGTAGTGACATGTCCGACTCCAACAGACATCTATTTACCTCTGCACGCAATGAGTGTAAGCGTACCCTCGACAATGCCAAGGCACTATTTGCAGCTCGGATGAAGGAACGTATTGCATCCCACAAATTTGGCTATTCAATCGTTCCTATCAAACCGGGATTTGAAGGTTGTTCTCAGTGGATTCTTCTCCAACTCCTATCCCACTACCGCTGGTGTTCCTCAAGGCTCCATCCTTGGCCCTACTCTGTTCCTCATATTTATAAACGACCTCCCTGACGCCATAGACTCCCAAGTCGGTATCTACGCTGACGACACTACTATTTACTCCTGCCTCAAGCACAAATCTACTGAGGCGAACAAAATTAACCTGGCAGCTCAAATTGAAAAGGACCTCCAATCGGTTGTGGACTGGGGAGAGGAAATGGATGGTCAACTTTAATGCGTCTAAAACAAAACTGCTCTCCATTAGCCACCACAAGGACCCATCCCTGCATCCCATCAGAATGTCTGAGGACCAACTTCTCGAGAGCTCCTCTCTGCGGCTGCTCGGTCTCACACTGTCCGGTGATCTGAGATGGAACAAATACATCGAGTCAATTGCATCATCCACCGCAAGAAAAGTTGGTTCCCTGTGCCGAGCCAGGAAATTCTTCTCCCCGGAATCGATCCTCCAAGTCTATAAGTCTACCATTCGCCCTTGCATGGAGTATTGCTGCCATTTATGGTCTGGGGCCCCTGCATGTTGCCTCAGGGTTCTTGATAAGATCCAGAGATGGATATGCAATGTGATTGGCCCTGATCTGTCATCTCGTCTGCAGTCGCTCTCTCACAGACGCGATGTTGCATTGCTCTGCCTTTTCTACAAGTACTTCCACGGTAATTGCTCCGAGGAGTTGCTTTCGCTTGTCCCTAAGCCTCGTGAATTTAAGCGTCCTAAGAGGCTGGCATCCCGTTCCCACCCCTTCACCGTTGAAACTGTTAGATGTAGACATCTCTTCTACTCCAATAGCTTCATGTCTCGCACATCTCGCCTATGGAACTCCCTTCCCTATTACTGTTTCCCTGACAAATACAATCTCCAACGGTTTAAGTGTAGCATCAATCGTCATCTCCAATTGCCTTGATCTATCCACTTCCCTTCTCCACTTCCTGACATCTTTCATTCCTATCTGCTCTCGCTCTATATCTTCCGTAACCCCTCTGCCTTGATCGACCCTCCGTCCTTCTCTTTCTCCACATCTTTTCCTTTACCACTCCTATCTGCTCTTCCTCCAACCCTTCTGTAACCCCATGCATGATAATGGCCACCGGCCTTGCTTGGGGTGATACGTTTAAAAAAAAAAAAAAAAAAAAAAAAAAAAATGTGTAACATTTAAATGGAGCTAGACTTGAGCAGAAAAGCATGAATCAAATATTCATATGCATTATTATAAATATCATTTTGCAGGCATATTAAATATTTATTTCAATATACCACTTCTTTCACCACAGGAGACAGTATCTTGATGTGTGTATAAAAATTTTAATATGCATACAAAATAATAAAAATCATATATGACAATTCTGCTGCTCTTTTGTTTGCTTGTATATACATTAGGCCCAGCTTCATAAATAATGGACTATTTCATTTTGAGTGCAAGGAAAGACGGAAAGGACACTGTTTGGTTTAATCTGAGAGAAAGAGGGAAGATAAATGCTCTCATGCATTTAATGTCTGCTTCATTGAAATGGAAAACCTTATCAGTCTTAAATCTTTTCTTTTTTTGTACCTTCTTATTTCTTTAAATAATCTGTATTTTATATTCATGGAACTTGAACTTATTCAATCATGAACTTAAGAATTATAATTCATCATAAAATTCAAATAGAAAATAATAAAATTTTCAAATATATTCACATTTTTACTATATATATATATATATATATATATATATATATATATGATACATGCTTTTTATTGTATGGTGCAATAACCATTGACACATGATGTAACTTTAGACTAATTCATATTCCAGCACTCTGATAAATGCCAGCAACAAAATCTTGTCTACCAACCAAACTGACAACACTCAGTTCTTGATAATGACTGAAACAGGTTCAAATGACAGAAAAGGAGTGTTCATTTAGCAAGGTCAATTTTACTCTGTGGCCCAATTAGTTAAGGCTTGTCAGGCTATAAGATGGTTCCATATAGGATACAGGTTCAATTCCTGTCGGATGACGCATATTTTCTATGAAAATTTCTCAGACATTCAGGCCGGTAAATGTTGTTAATACTGTTTATTATAAACAGAGCATTTGCTTAAATATTTGTATCTATAAAAAGAATGTATAAACATTAAAAATGTCTCTTAAAATAATTGTCAGACTTTGTCCATTTCATATAATATATATATATACATATACATATATATATACATACATCATATAATAAAAATGCTATATAATTATAATTATAAATGTTCAGAACAGTAAATAAATTACTGGAAATATTTATAATAAAACTTACTTTGGAAACTGAAATTTGCATCATATACCATATTTCCCATATGTTAAGATGCTACAAGTCGTAAGATGCACCCTATAATTAGCTAAGTATTTTATTTTTAAAAAAATTGAGGATTTAATAGCTTACTGTATTAGAAATTGCAAGTTGCCAAATCTACAGTATCATTTTTCTGTCAAAACAAATTACCACATTTTGAACCTATTATTAAATATTTCTGGTTATTATTAATTAGATTTTCACTACTGTCAGCCTGTATTACATAACTGGGGCTTGCAGGATCAGGTAGAAGAACCAGGATCCCCAGGGTGCTATTCCGACTACTCCCATACAATTGGCCAGGCAATAAGGAACTGATTCCTTCCCAATGGCCGCTATGCTTCCGCAATGGGGAGAGGAGGGAGATGTAGAAGTCAAATGACTTACCTGCTAACATGGCTGCCTTCTTGTATCTCCTGGTAAATGCAAGCCAGCTAAATCCTACCTCATTTATAGGAGAGTATCTAATGCAGCAGGTGGATTAGTCCACTTTGCTGGAATGGACCTGCTCAACACATTTGTATGAGTGAACTCTATTCACCCATATATCTCTCCATTAAATGGCTCAGGGATGAATTTAGCTTGACTACACCAGTCTACTTGTTTATCAGACCACTTACAAGCTAACCAATATTCTACAGGGCTGAGGTTTGTGAAGATACCATATGTTTTGACTAGATGAACATATTAGAATTATATTTGTAGGAAGTGGCCTACTAAAATATAAAAAAAATATATTTGGTACAATACTAACAGGATATTTATTTGGTTGAGCTAGCTTGTGCATTTGTGAGCCTATCATACCAACCATCATGGTCCTGCATTAAGGTTGAAAGGTTATTGGGGTGGCATTATGAGTCATAACATAGCTGGTTAATATAAGTAACTGCTGGGTGACTCAGGATTTCAACGATGTTCTACTTCAACTCTGTAATGCCATGTAGAATATAGAAGTCATAGAAAGATGGACAGAAAGCTGCATACTTCCTTTCCCAAAGAAAGATCTAGGATCAGCAAAAAAGTATAGAGGAATCACACTTACTTCCATATACAGCATTTATTAAATATGAATGATAATTGCACACTTATATTATATTTCTGGGTTCATGAGAATTAGAAAACTTCACTCTACAACTTGACCTTTCAGTGCCAAGACACAGTGTGATATTTTGATGGTATTTTTCAGGAAAACATGCATCTTAGCAGATGGGATATACACTACAATAGAAATATCCTTAAATTTCCAAATTTGGTTGATTAATACCAATTTTTTTGTGTAAACATTGACTTGCATAATATCTGAAATAGTGAGTGTGTATGTGTATATATATATATATATATATATATATATATATATATGGTTCACTTTACAAACATGAGACCTGGATTTGAATCTCACCATACTTGATTTGTCAGGAAGGTGACTTCTTGATGTTATTGATCTGGGAAGGTGATCCCAGCATGCAGCACCTTTGCAAAATGACTGGAAACAACACCACAGGTTGACGCCAGCCTTTTGAGTCAAAATGAGTGAACAGAATTGTTTGAAAGCCATCAAATGGTTGTGCTAACACAAAATCAGAAGTCACTGTGTCCAAGGTTTTGAGTATATTGGCATGGTTCAAATTGTTGATCATGGCAGATTATGCACTCTCTCCCAGTAACTGCAACCAAGGTCTGCTCAGCATAGCATCATTTTAAACCACATTTATATAGAGATAAAACATTGTGAATGGTTCCTTACTGCACTGCCTGATGATTGTCTATTCATAGAACTAATATTTGTGGAAGGGTAAGATTTCATAATTTACAATTACATTTAAAAATCTTTATTATACACTGATTGAGTTGTTTATTATGGCTTATCAACCCATTGTGAGTTATTTAAAGTTATTTCAACATATGAAATTTCCAGTTATGAATCCACTCCTGGAATGGATTAAATTCAAAGTTTGAGGTTTCACTGTATATATTACACACTGGATTTTTAAAAATATCTTTCTTAAAAAATACTCCTTTCCCAAGCAAATATATATGACCATAAACTCAAGACCTTCTATTACCTAAAATAAATAAATTCATAGATAATTTATTAAATTAAACTAAAATAATAAATAATAATTACATTATAAAAATAAATAAGTAAAGAAAATTCAACAACAACATGAACATTTACTCTCTGTCATATATTACGCATTACATCACTTAGCATCCTCCATAGTTTACCTTGATTTACACAGTTCACTTTATGAATATCTTAGAGCATTCTTAAATTTACTTCTGTTTATAAATACATATTACAAAATAAAATCCTTATATTTATCTTGATAAAGTCCTTCCATGGATAAAACACGTTGATAAAGAAAAGTTTTCTTTTTACCTTTATTTATAGTCTTTTTACAGGCATATTTTATTTATAGCTGAATTTTTACTTATATATGTGCAAAAATACATACAGAGATTTTTATCAATATTACTTGTTACTATAGAGGGCCAAAATTTTTATATTGAAATGTGGTTCAACAGAAGGATGCTGAACATGGACTGAACATGTGAACAATGACAAAGTTTTAGAGAAAATAGAAAGAAAAAGGAAACTTATAATTAACATCAGAAAGAGACAACTAAAATATCTGAGCACATAATGAGGAAAGAGGGCGTGGAAAATCTGATACACACAGGACAGATTGAAGGCAAGAAGAACTGAGGAAAACAATGCATAACATACTCAGTGAGTTTGAGTAAATGGATGGCAGAACAAGGTTTAGGAGAAATAACAAAAAGACAAAATTTAGAGCTACTAATAAAATTTATTAAGAACAGAAAAATTGTGGAGAGTCGTGATCACCTACATCCTGAAGGGACACGGAATATAAAGAAGACAAAGATGTTTCCATTCCAAAAGATTAAATATAGCAAACTTATGAACTTGAGTTGAAAGGAGTATGGTTGAAGTTACAGGCATTTGATTTTTAAAACTTTTAATCCTCTAAGATGTTTCAAAGAAAGGATTTCCTACAGATCAGATCTGGAAAAAATCTTGATAAGAGCTGTACAAAAATGAAAAACAAAAAAATATCTATCTGAACGATCATCTAGGTGTCATTTTTAGAAGTCACTTACCTTAAGCCGTTCATATTTTCTCAGCATCATATTAGCATTTATCCAGGTGTCATTTTCCTTTCTGTCAATTTCCTCACAAAGCTTGAGTCTTATTTCCAATCTGATTCCAGTTATTAAAGATAAACAACATGCAAAAATAGCTTAAAAAAAAAATTTAAAAGAAAAAAATGTTTGAAACATTCAGATACATTTTTAAAAAGTTCTTAAAGAAACCTAATTAGACCCGACAGAGGGCATATATTTTAGATATTTGTTAGAGTGAGCATTTTCACTATTATTGTAATTTTATTTTATTATATATTATTGTTGTATTTTTATCACAACACTCTTCAGTATTAATATTATCTTTTTTATCCCAACACTCTGGGTCAATATACTATTCATTATTCCTCTTAGTTTATTACCAGTTTTACTCCATCTTATTATTGTTGGTTTTTATCCCAGCATAAGATCAATACACACTTCATTATTACTATTATTTTATTACTAATTTTACTATATTGTATTATTCTTATTTTTTATCCCACCAATCTGAATCAATGCACTCTTGATTATTTTATTACCAGTTTTATGCCATCTTCGACTCTGACACAGGAGATGAAAAGTTATGTTGTTTTCATTGCTTTAGCTGCCAACCACATAGATACAGATATTTCAGCCTTTGTAAATGTTACCAGGTCACTCATGTTTAAGAAAAGTGCTCTTCTGGCAAGAAAGTTTCTTCAGTAGCCAAATGAAAGAACCATTTTCAACAGTCAAACATTTTCAAGAATATTGAGTTCATCCAGTGTGTCCAGGGTATCATTGCCAATCAGCTTAATATGTTGGAGTTAACAATCAAATGCATGGTTCAAGAAAACATCAAATACAACTCCTACATTGAGAAAAATGCAGTTCATCTCCAACAGTACCTAGTAGAACTATGCAATCAAGTTGAAGCACTTGATAAACAAAATCAAATGCTCTCACAATTGTGTCACTCCTGAAATTTGGCCTCCTAATTCTCCTGATTTAAATCCTATGAACTATTGAGTCAGGATGTTGTTGAGAGAGAAACCAATGAGTATGCCCACAATATCAAGGACTAGTTGAAGGCAACTATCAAAGATGTTATGACCAACAGGAATAAAGAACACCTGATCAATGAACGTAATCATTTTAGAAGTCACATAAAAGACATAATCAAAGCTGATAAACTTTTTTTCTTAATCAACTCACCTCAAGCAAAGCAATAATGCTACTAATATGCAAGGGGTTACTGTGTGTGAAAGAGAATGAATAGATTTTTTGGACAGAACCGGAAACTCAATCCTAAACAGGAAACAAGGGATAAACTTTTAATCTGCTCAAAAGACTGGGGATAGCAGGAACTTATCTACACTAGTTGAGGAAAAAAAATATCAGATTAATGGCTCTGTTGAATTTAAATGTGCAAAAAAAGACACTAGCTCTATACATTATGTCAATGTAATAGCCATTTGTACCAAAGCATTTGTTTACTGAGAGCAGGGAATGCAAAATCTTTAAAATGATAATTTCCATCTATCTTATGTTTTGTGTATGTATGTAAGAATATATACACTAAATTCTGTAAAAAGATATTGTTTTCTATGCTAAATAGTATAATTACCTCAAATTAAAATTTGTTCTCAAATACCTTACACACCCTGTATATATTTAATAAGCTGAGTTTAATCTGACGCTGTCAAAAGAGTGAAGTGAAAAGTGTTAATAAGATTGCAAACTATTACACTCTGCCATTGGGTGTTATGAAGTTCATAGCCTACAGATAAAAAAATGCATTTATTGTACAAAAATAATTTTCAGCATAACCTCTTCCTTTGTCAATGCACTTAACACTTAAACATTTCATGGCTCAGTGTAGGGGATAAGGCAACTGAACATAGGATAGGCTGCACTACATGTTACAAAACAGAAATATTAACTTGAGAGCACAAATGATGTTCTTAAATAGCCTCATCAGATCTAGACTCTCATATGAGTCATACATGCTATCCAACTTCTTCTGAAATGTCTAAACTATACAACCGTTTTCTCAGATCAATGGTTAAAATGGCTTCAAGCAAATGAATCCTCAAGGTCTTAAAGAAGACAATCCTTTATCAGAGCTTATGGACTAGTGCTACAAAATCACAAAATGAACAAAAAACTGTACTAAATAACAAAAAACCACATCACTTGAAGATTTCCAACAGCAGTAACAACTAAAATGGACAACACATAGCACTAGAAGGGAGAATAATAATATAATCAAGATGATGATCTTCCTCACTACCTTAAACAAAAGGTTAGGAAGGAAACTCTCTTCAGTACTAGAAAGAACAATAACAGTGGAGTTGAGAAGCCTATTTTACTAAAATAAACTATTTTAAGAGAAAATTGTTATAAACTTAAATTGACAACAATGCTAATTGTTCAGTCAATGAATACCAAATATTTCTTGTATGGAAACGATTAATCTCACTATTACCTTTAATTATATAGACCAAACATTATATCATTATTCTTGGTCTGATGCATTTCTTAAATCCTCAAATCTGGCCAGATGACAAAACAGCACCCCCATTGTATATACTTACACACAATGAATGTCTATTAATCCATATGTATATTTACGTGCATATGCACACATATATGCTCATGTATGGATCAATACAAGTGCACATCACTAACTACAGATAATATTTTAGGGCAAACATTTGACAATATATTCTTTGCCACTTCCATTCAGCAACCTAAAAAACCTGCAAGCAGAAAACAGAATCATTTTAGGGAAAATGTAAGAAAACAATAAATAAAAAATGAATCACAAAACTTCTTTAAAAATAACTACCAAAGAGAAAACAACATTAATTAAAAGTATACAAAAATATAAAATCAAAGCAGAGATCTCCAAGCACCAAAATTTAATTACAAGAAAATTTAAATTGATTGAACATTTAAAATAAAATCTTTAGTTAAGAATAAATAAAAATTAATACAAAAAGAAATAAAAGAATTTATTTTTAAACTAAATTTTATAGAATCCTCTTGACAACAATGTTGTTATTATTATTACTTTCTCTTGCGTATCTTTGAGACAATTTTCTTTCTCTTTTTCTCTCAGCAACACAACACATCCACTTTAAACATTCAGTTCATCAGTAGGGAAAGTAAAAAAAAAAAGATTAAATAATGAACTGTCAAAATTTTCCAGCAATTTCAAATTCATAAACAATTAAAATTTGGCTGTTTTTTGGGGGTTTTTTTTTTTAAAAAGAAAGAACTCTGTTGCTTTAGGAAAGCTTTTAGGTTTGGTCAATTTTCTCTAAAGGGAATTTCCCAACCTTCTTTTTAACAAGTGCTTCTGACAGTCATTTCTCTCTTCTTACTCTAGAACCAACCACCAATGACAACTCATTTTAGAAACACCCAAAACCCTGAAAGAAAACATAAAAAAAAAATTCCTACATAAGTGTCATTCTTTCTCCTCCTGTCAAACCCAACATCTCATCATCTTTTACTCTCCATCTATAAAAAAAATTAAAATCACTGTTTCTTGCTTTTTCTTTTAAACAGGAACAAACTTTCTGGATAAATATTTACATTTGGGATCTGTTTTAGAATAACTCTACTTAAAATCCACAGACGTATCTTTATTATTTTATCACAAACCTTACAAGAATATATATGCTAGGCTTTGTCAGTTATATTCCCAAACATTTGTGAAGGTTGATAATGAGGCAGAACCTCAAGGAAGTTCAACAGCTTCTTTTCTGGACAATTACGAAGCCATATTAACCAAGTTAGGGATTTGAAAATCCAACAAATGCTAATAAATATGCAATGCAATAGAAAAATCTAATGCTAGACATCATTTGTAGCAGTTTCATTCTGCATGCAGTGACTTATATCTTTCAAATGAATTACTTTGTATTAATAATAAAATGCTATGTCCTTTCAAGATAACGGTGACCATGGCTTTCAACAAATTCTTTTTCTTCATTAGAAATGGGAATAGTCACTCTTCTTGGGGAAAGATAGTGGAGTGGTTTCCAGTTGCTCCCTCCAAAGTTTTGAAATTCAGAGTTTCCTTTCTCGGAGATTGTTTGCCAACCCAGGCTAGAGAGCCAAGTATACTTTGCTATTTAACCATCACTGGAGAAAAAGAGATGGATTCACACCTTTTTGAATGGCATTTGTGCCATAGTGGACAAAACAAATTAGGCTGGAATTTGAACTCAGATCGCTGATTCCAATTTACATGTCAATAACTGTTGTTATACATACATCCTACTACGTTTTTTTTTTAAATGTTGGCTGAATATATGAGATGAAGATAAACATTTCTGTAAAGGGCTATTGGCATTCTATTTTGGATGATTGATGTCATTAACTTTGCTGCTGTTATTGTTTCTGAAATGATTTAACTGATGCATCTTCCAGTTTTCTTCAGGTGTTCAGTCAGTATGGAACAAGAAAAGAGTCTTCAAAGATTGGTAGCAAAAAAATGGGTTCAATATACTGATAAGCTAATATCATTTTCAGTAGACAAAGATGATTCTATTCTCAGCCATCCATAATTACATAAGTTACTCCATATTTATACAGAGATTTTCTCTGCCTCACTGCTGAGCAAAGAAATACACATTATATTGAAAAGTGATTTCAAAAATGATATTCAGTATTTTAAAGATTTATTTAATTGTTGAATGAGTTTTTTCAAGCTGTTCTATTAAGATGCCCATGGAGACATAAATAAATCAAAACTAAATAATTAATGGGGAGAGTTATTCTCATACAGGAAACATTCAGTCTTCATTGTACAGTGTTACTTTCATTTGAAGTTTAGAAAATCCTCCTCTTAAAAACAGTTTTCCTGTAAGTAAACTCCTCATGTTTACTATTATCACCCTTTGATGTACTCATAAGAGTTTCTTTCCTAACTTTTTGTTTAATGTAGTTAAAAAAATATGAGGCATTACTTTTGCATGGAAGCAAACATATCTTTGTAAGCATGGCAAGGTATAAAAAATTGTGCTTATCAAGCTAAGTTTACATAGTGTAACTGGGTGCTTTATGACTGGGAGTTGTGCAAATTGCATTTTGGAAAATAAAAATAAATCTGTTTCAAATCTAATTAATTGTTTCGTTTACTTAGAATATTATAAGCAAATATAAAATCCTTGTCTGTAACATTTTGTTGATCTCTTCTAAGACTGAATTATTTAAAATTTACATTTCTTTAATTGTTGAGTGAGTATTTTCATGCTGTTCTACTGAGATTCCTGTGGAGACATAAATAACTCAAAACTAAATAAATAATGGTGAGAGTTATTCTCATACAGGAAGCATTGAGCATGCATTGACCAAACAGTTAGTGTTACTTTCATTTGAAATTTAGAAAATGGACAACACATTTACAGAAAGAATTATGGTACTGTTGATGGTTATAAATGGAGAAGAAATTTCATGGCCTTTAGAATCACTCATGCTTTCTTTACTTTCAGGCTCTTCCACCTCCATGTGAGTAAACTTACTGGCGAGTTAATCATAATGACCTCTTTAAATATTTCATCAATTTGTATATGGTTATAGGCAGATTTAAGGCCAATTTTAGCAAAGTATTTAATTCCAACAACTTGTGGATAGTATCTGTCTATATTTCTGAGATGAGGTATTATGTACACTATTTACATTATTTGGACTATTGTCTTCATCTTTGTCGGCATATTTATTACAACGTTTCAGCTGTTGTATGCCCCGGCCTTCTTCAGTTGGTTGGAATGTCAAACTGAACCCTTTATTTCACTCACTGGGGTAGATTGTTCTAGTTCCATGTGCCATGTTTAATGGATGTCAGTTATCTCCAAGTTCTCCACTGCCCTAACCAGGTATTGAACTCACACTCTTTAGGTTTAGTCACTGGATCTAACTAACACCTTTATCCACTGTGCCATGTGTCCTCAAGGACACATGACACAGTGGATAAAGGTGTTAGTTAGATCCAGCAATAAATATGGCAACAAAGATGAGGATAATAGTCCAAATAATGTAAATTGTGGATATTAGTTTTAATATTAGGAACAGGGAAATAATTGAAGCATATTTTACATTTTTTTTATAGTTTATTCCTATTTTTTTGTCCCCATATATCCGCAAATATGCATCTGGTTTTCATAAAACAACAATGGATGAGGCCTAATTATTACCACCAGGGGGAACATGCTCTAAAATCCCTTGCTCCGCCATTGTTTTTAGTTTTACAACTACTAAAGGTAGCATGTGAATGGGCAGTTTGTCAGATTCAAAGTAAAAAGGATGACTATATCTTTTTCTGCTCACTTTGTATCCTTTTAGCATCCCTGTGTCATTATTTTCCAACTTTACCCTGCTAATTAATTTGGTTGTATCCACTTTCAAGACATCTATTTCCATGAGCCCATGACTTTTTTCACATTTCATGTGATGGGAATAATTTTTAAGCATGTGTCAGTCACAAAAGCCGCTTCAAAACTGTCTTAGTTTCAGCTAAGTTTTCATTAATTTGGGTTTTCCCATTCATTCCCAGGAATTCATTGGGATTAGGATAACATCAGTTCCAGCATCTACTTACATAGAAAAAGTTATACCATTCAATTTAATTTTTTCTCCTGCACTTTTCCCTTTAGGTATTTGTATCACAAATATAGCTGTATTTTCTTGAGGTGGACTTAAATCTTTTACCCATTATATTTTTCTTTTATGCTTGCACACAGACTGGAAATGGTTTTTCTTTTTACAATTCCAGCATACTTGTCCTAAAGCTGGACATTTTTTCTTGTTCAGTTAATGCTTCTTATCACAGCATTTGCGTTGCACAATATAATTCGATATACTGTATGCTTCAGCATTACTCTTGTATGTATTGAACTTTTCAATCAACTCTACTTGTTGCAGAAACTCTATAGACATTCAAGGACATTTTACTCAGTTGTAACCATTCTAAAATTATCTGTTTGCATGAAGGGATCACACATACCTTCTATTAATCTCAACTGTATCATCTCATCTTTGATGGTCATTTCTCCAGTGGCAAGTTTTTCAAACTCACAAAATCTGGAAGCCTCTCATAGCTTGTGTACATAATATGTTATTGTTTCATTTGGCTCTTATTTGCTTGTTAATTGTCCTCTAAGCATTAACCAACTTCTTTTTCATCCACAAATTTCTCTTTATAATGTCTGAAATTTGTGAAAAGGTCAAATGCTCCAATTCTCTGGGATACACCATGACATAGATCGTTCTGATGGCAAAAAGAGATCTGTAATCTTGTCTTTCTCTCTTGCTACTTTGTGGTCTTTTAACTTCTTGGCCTGTGCAAACCAACAAATCCATGTTTCCACAAAGTTGCAAACTAGAAGACATTGCAACAATACAGCATTGATGGTAGTATCTTTAAGAGTGTTGGACGAGCCAGACTTAGATAAATCACATGAACCTCCAGTAGTCATGTGATACACCAGTATATATATATGTATTCAAAAATACTCTTTTCTTTATGGACCAATACAATAGCCAAACATGATTTGGTAACTGCTAAGGTAGGACCTAATTTTACCATGATCTTCACTTATGACATCTGTTTGGTTATATGCCTAAAGTTAAACAATGGATATGCTTTGTGGTGAAATCTTAGGAAAGAGTGATTCCTTGGAAAAATCAACTAACCCAATCAGGATTGAATGAAATGTCTTCATGTCTTATTCCCTAATCTGATGGGTTGAATTACTAATCAACATCTTATGGCTGGCCAATGTTAGCATCCAAATTGCCTTAGTGTGAGGACTGGAGAAAGAGCAGGCCTTACTTGTTTGGTGGATTTTTAGCAGCATATTAACCTGTACGGGGTTATTTAATGCTGAAATCTAAATATTTTGAACACAATTGTACACCTTCAACTACAGATAAAAAGTATTGTTGATCATTTTGCCATAAAATCTATTGTTGGTAATTTTTTTATATAAAAATGTATTACTGATATTTTAACCATAAAAATGTATTTTTATACATTCATAGTGTTTTGTTTGGAGGTTCACTATTTGCCCATAGCTGGGACCCTAACAGGTACGACTACCCAGAGTCAGGGTGAACCTGGGAATAAAAGCAATTAAGAGGTAGATCCATGCTGCTCTTCAAAATATACAATCTCCCAATTAGAGACTTTGCTGCTGGATGTAGTTTATCATCAGACCTAGAACTAATCTTACTTGTAAAGAAAGAAAATTGATTTTCACATAAAAAAAAAACAATTTTGTTTTCATAGCTCTGCTTTAGTTCAAAAAGTGTTATCAACAAGGAAATATTTTTGTAATATAGCAAAGCTTTAGCAATATAGAAAATGGGCTTTGCACATATAGTAAACATTTTTTAGAATATCACAAACCAGTTTTGAAATGTGATAAAATGATTCTGCAATATGAAAAATGAATTTTGATGCAGAAAACTTAATTAAAAGTAGCAAATGTTTTTGCAAAAAGCGTTCTTCATAATGAATATTTCTGCCTTGCAAATTTGGTACAAGTTCTTGATAACTTGCAACTTTTATGCTTTCATTTTATCAGTCTTTTTTACAAGTCAAGCCAGTCTATGCTAATGACATAAGTGATTACAGTTTAATCCTGAAATGATTTATGCATGTAGCAAGAGTATTTTATTATATGAGAAAAAGTATTATTTTCTCTCTTCTATGTGATTAAAACAGCTAAATTCTCAGAAAATTTCAAATTCTGCTCTCTGGCAACAACCAAAAAAAAAATCTTCAAGATTGATAAGAAAAGCAAGAAACAAAGATGACATTAATTCATTCACAAACGGAAAACTCTTTTGCTAATGCAGTTCTTTCTTCCCTGCATGTGTCTTGATCTTTTTCCTTAATCTTTTCTAACCCAGTGCAAAACAAAATCATATAAATGCAAAAGGGCAGTTATCTCTCACACTTCTTGAAAGTGAGTCAATATAATTGATAGGCTTCTAAAGATGAACTCTTTTTAAGTGGTTGGCTGACATTATTTTAGATGTTTTCCAAGTCTTTTCACTGCTGTTGTTGTCACTTGTGAAAATATAATGTTATTATCACTTTTCCTCTGTATTCCTCAGTTTGTATACTGAGATACATTTACATGCAGGTTTTTTTTTATCATTTTAACCCCAAAAAGGTAAAAATGCCACTATTACACAGAGGGTTACAGGGAGTGAAAGTGAGAGAAAAGGCAGATAATAGGGAGGATTGAGGAAAGGACAAAAGATGAATGGGATTCTAGAAGATAGAAGATGGCTATTGACATTGCATTTAAGTTTTTGAAAATTTTAGTTCACAGGGAAGCAAGTAATTATAAGGGAGTTCCACAGGTGGGAAGTGCAAGAAAAGAAACTGTTGGAGTAGAAGTGGTAGTTGCATTTAGATATTTCAACAGTAAACAAGTGGGATCTAGATACCAGTCTAATAGCATGCTTAAATTCATGTAGTCAGGACACCAGGGAAAAAGGTTTGTCAGAGTAATTGCCAGGAAAATATTTGTAGAAAAGAGAGAGGGAAGCTACTTCATATCAGTGAGAAAATGACTGAAGTTGAGATGCCAAGTCAGGATCGATTATATTGCAGATCTTTCTTTGGATTTTGTCAAGAATCTCAAGATAAATAGCAGAAGAACCAGACCAGATATGGCAACAGTATTCTATGCATGGATGAATAGTAGATTTGTAAATGTGCAAGATGGACTTTGATGAGAAAAATTTTCTGGCACGACAGAGTAACCCAACTTTCCTTGCAGTAGATGCAGCTATTGATTCAATGCTCAAGAAGTGGAACATATATATATATATATATATATATATATATATATATCATCCTCTTCAAAAATATTGAATATGAGACAAGAGTTCAGAATTTCAACTTTTATTTCCTGCTATTTACATTTAGATATGTTAAACAGCTTAAGACATGCCACCTTTTGTATCAGATCAACCCATTTTTAGGTGACCAAAAGTAAAGTAATAGATAGTCTTAAAGTAAATAACATTTAATATTTGGTTGCATAACACTTGCTAGCAATAACTGTATCAATCCTGGGATTCGTTGACATCAACTGTTGCATTCCTAATTTGTGATGATTTTCCAGACTTTTAATACAGACTCTTTCAGTTTCTTGCTATATGGTCACACTATACATGAAATAGGCTCATACAGAAGTAGTATGGTGTACATATATATATATATATATATATAATCAAGGGAGTTGCTGCCTGGGGAGTTAGATGGCCAGAGGTAAGGGCTGATGTGGTCACAGAAATTGTCTGACATATATATATATATATATATATATATATATATATATATATATATATAGACACACAGGGTGCAACTGTTGAATGGTCATCTAAATTATGCAAAAAATTAAAATAATACTGACATCTCATTTTAACAGATATATTTACAAAAATTACACAAAAATATTTTGAAATACTAAAGAGTAAATTTATTCAATAAAATCACCAGTGACTTCAACCACAGTTCTAGACTACTCCTGAATCTCCTGCAACTCTTCTGGACGGTCTCCTTGTTTAAGTTGGGGAATTCTGCCATAATACTTACCTTCAGTGTTACACAGAGTTTTGTTGGTCCCTCACTTAAATGCACCCCGCACATAATAATCAAGGAGGTTGGAGCCTGGAGAGCAAGGTGGCCAGAGGTAAGTGGTGATGTGGTCACAGAAATTGTGTGACAGTCATTATTGGGTTCTCTTGCTAGTGGGCTATAGTGCAGATTTCTGTTGACAGATATATAGTCTTCTAGCAGGCAACCTCTTGACACAGGGCAGTACTACCTCCTCAAGGCACTTGATGTAGGCCTTTGTGTTGAGTCTGAGACCCTGTGCGAAGATGAATAAAGGTATAACATCACCATCACAAGTGATCCCTCCAAACACCATCGTAATCACCATTAGATCCATCCAACTCTATCTGAATAAACTGCGCTGTCATCAGACTGACACCCCAAAACTCTGAAATGTTTGTATTGGAGCTTCTGGCATGAATGCCAAGCAGTATAGCATGCCATTTCTAAATTTTGGACAGAGTGAATTATGTCATAGTGCTTTTTTCTCACAGATGGTGTCCAACTGACATCCACTATACTGTGCAGTCAACAAAATAAAAAACAATTAAATTAAAGATATAAAATGGTGACAATTTAACTAGTGCATGCTGTGTATATATATATATATATATATATATATATATATATATATATATATATATATATATATATATATATGTATTATAAATTAACTGATTTAAAATATGTTTTTTTTCGCTACACAGTAATAACCATGTTTCAAAAATGGAAGCTAAATGCTTCGAATTTAATTTTGTAATTAAATTAAAGACATTAGTTCCATTTCATGCTCAAGTGAATTTTTGAGTAACTTATTTTTTAAATTTACTGAGTTTTAAAGGCACAGCAAAATTCAGAATTCACTGTTTCCAAGGATACAGAGTAATCCAATCATTCACACAAGGGGTGGTAGCGTGTTCATTTTTATTAACTTTTGATGTATCAGTTATTAGTTATGTTTGAAAAAGGGGTTATGTTTAGGTAAGGTAGGGATGTATTTTTCAACGAATTCTGACATTCATTAAATGCATGTCGTCTGGGTTTTTTTTTAAAATAAAAGACGGAATAAAATTCCAATAACCAAAAATGCTATTCTTAAAAGTGTTCAATACAGAGTAGAGCAAATATTATTTATTCCAGAATTATAATATAAACATGTTATAACATCACTACAAAAATAACTTTTTAGTTTCAACACTTCAGGTGATGGTGTAGAATGTAGAATAAAGAGTTTTAAAAGGTGTTGATTCGAACCTTTTAAAACTCTCTCTTCTACATTCAACCCCATCAATTGAGAAGGCACCAGAAGTGTTGAAACTAAATGGTTATTTTTATAGTAATAACATGTTTATGTTATAATTTTTGAATATGTATATATATATATATATATATATATATAAGAATCTCAAACACTAATATTCCATGGTTATAATTTATTACATTAGAATGTGTGTGTGAAGGGGGTATTTCGTATAATACTTACATATGTATTTTATATATATATATGATAAAATATGGTTTTAAGGTATGCTATATTTATGGGCTAAAGTTCTCAATATCAGAGATAGAGTGTATGCAAATATAAAAGTGGATATTGAAGTCAACACCCAGAGGCAACAGTCTGTTTCATGCTAAATACAATCGTCATTGCTTGATGATTGGGTTCAGCATGAAACATGCTGTCCCCTCTGGGTGTTGACTTCAATTTCCACTTTCATGGATAGAAAATAATGTAAATACATATGTCAGAGATTCAGTAAAGCAACCAATTACTTTTACATGACATACATGCAAAGTACAAACATTGAGGCAGCCAAGAGAAGACCTAGACAATAGTAGAAAACTTACAATAAATAGATTTACAATCAAACTGAGAGCACACACATGTTGGTACATTGAATCATGTTCATAGGCAGAGAGACTAATAGAAATTTACACTTGGCTGCCTGTTTGTGTTTAGACAACATAAATTTCCTGAAACTTACAGAACGTGTTTGCTCATAGACAACAGCAGAAGATACAGACTGAAAAACTTTCACATCATTGCACACATCAATAAAACCTCAAACACAGATTTTAAACAGAAGTAATCAGAAAAAAAATGTTACAAATACAGAAAGACAGTTATATAAACATACACTCGACTCAGACAACCATGATGACACAGCAGTAAAATCTTTCAATTTCTATCTGAATTTCTGGGATGAGGAGTTATCATTATTTAAATTATTTACACAGAGACTGTTGTCCTCATCTTTGTTGCTGTTAAAACATTTTGTAAATGAGATAGGACAACTAGGCTTCAGAAGCAGCAGCAGTAAAATGTGAAACCTCGGTTAGCAACATCAAGCATGACAGATAGCAGTAGCAGCACTTATCAGCAAACAGGTCAGGATTAAGGTTCCTAGTTCACTGCAGAGAATTATCCTATGGGACAATAGATTAGGTGATTAAAGCATTGGTTCATGAATTTGACATAGTAATTGTGAGTTCAATCCCTAGGCTAGGCAGTGTATACGTAGAATCAGTGGAAACAAGGCGAGGAATAACTTAAAGTACTAAATAAGCACTACAGAAGGTATCTCTAGTTTATGAGCTGTGGAGTAGGTAGATTAAATAAATAGTTTCATTTGAAATTCCCTGAAGGTTACTAATAAGCACCTGATGAAAGCCATAATTCTTTGCCGGGAACATCTATTGAGATTCAAACTCACTCCAGACCTCAAGTGCAATTAATATACAATACATAACAATGCTGGAAAAGTTGTCAGTTCCTTGTGTCATTCCAGAAAGTACCTGACTTCGACTATGATCTGTCTTTGTATCTGTCAGATCAAAGCAAAAATGGAGTCTTTCTGCTCTATCTGGTTTGGAGCTGTTGTGACGAATGCAAGCTGACATATAACACCCATCCCCTTCCCACACCATGACCTAAATCACACATGCGTAGGCGAGTGATAAAAATAGATTCAGCAGAAGCAGCACATGAAAGCAGCCAATCAGCAAGCAGGAAATTAGGCACCAAAAGGGAAGAGACACACGTGGTGACTCTAGAAAATTAGTAGCAGGCCAGCTGTTGACGAGTAAAGTCACACCAACTGCAAACTCCAAACAATAAGCTGAGACCGCACGTTCCCCGAGGCATAGAAGCAAACCAGATTGTTCCAGTGCCGAGAATGTGAGAAGTGTCTAATGCAGTAGGCCTTTGCAACTCAGATATCGTCATCTAAAGAAGGAATCCTGAATTCAAACCCAAGGCGGAAGACATGATCCAGATCGAGAATCTAACCTCCTGTCCTCAGAAAGAAAGAAAGAAAGCGAGAAAAAGACTGTTATCGAAATAGCCCGTTAAACCACAAAATAGCAGATAAGTTCTAATATCCCACCCCAGATATTATTGTAGCTTGCAACAGTACAATAACATTATGTTCGGGCAAAACACCATTACATATGTAACACCAGATTATTAATGTTATCCGCTTTCATATGTTGAGTTCTGCATTCGTTATCGCTCATCTTCTCCCAACTCTGGTTAGACGCAACATTTCATGCTATTCTTTTATCCGTTATTGTCATTTGTCCCATGTTCTTGTTTATTAAAAATATTATATTGTTAACATCTGTTGTTTCATTTGTCTCTGGTCTACGGTTGGTCGAATGTGTCATTTAGGGAACCTGGGAAATTTAAATTCAATTAAATCCTAATTGAATTAATAATACATTTTTTTTCCCTTCATCTATTCTGCCGGTGATACAATAATACAAGGGAAGCAACTCTAACCCTCATTCAAGAATCCTTTAACGGAACGTTAATTGAGGATAAAAGAAAATATCATCGTGCAGGATATATTGATCCTGACCTGGCGTTAATTATCCATACGATGATAACGCCTGGATAGGGTCTATGATACTGTCCAATCATTACTTTCCACCTTACATCTTCTTTCCCACAGATAAACATTGTTAGACTCTCACTACTCTATTTCCATTTTCATGGCAGATGTTTAGAAAAAAAAACTACAATTTTTGGCTAGTAGCCACCACACTATGTACACTAAGTCAACTTATTTCCTTCATACTTCATTGGCAATGAGGAAATTCTACTCAAACAGCATCTTTCCTAGAAATGTTACTTTGCTAATCAGACACACAAGAGGATGCTCTCCTGATGACTACAATCTTTACCTCTTCAAGGTCACATGCTATCTATCCTACATATCCTCATAATAAACACTTCTTACTGCCTCCTCTTAGGAACTTACATCAACCTCATTAACTTTCCTGTGAGTGGCTCTTTGTCCTTGTGTGGGATGAACAGTAGTTCATCTGCTGATGATTGCAAAGCTCATGTGATATTTCATTTAGACATTCAGTCACTGTGAGTTTTTCCAATACATCCCTGTAAGTGACATGGTTACAAGAATATAGGTGTTTTTATTCAAATGTCATTTCTTGATAGATTGCCAACCAAGGCTAAAGAGATTTTATTAGCCCATTAGTTTAAGATTTATGGTTGTTTGCTAGCAAAACCAACAATACCCTCCAAACAGTTACATTTATGCAATTTCATTCACAACACTTGGTTCATCTAGTTCACCATGATTGAGCATGATTATCTCTGGATGTTCAACCCATAGAACTTTAATAGTGGCATTAACCAGAGGATAATGGTTAGCAAGGTCATATAAGCTATACTAAATGACCATATTCCTTGATATAGATATCTACAAATCTTAATTTGCTACAAGGACACAGAATTAGGCTAAAAATGATTACAAAACAATTTCAAAATGAGTTCATTCACAATCACTAGGAACTAAGGATGTCTACAATATGCAAAACTGCTAATGATTTTACTATGAAATGTGAATTTTAGAGAAAGTAATGGATTTTTTATTAATCCAATAGTTTTTTATCACTTTAAACATTCTGAGTAGACATTATTTATTTATTAAACATTTTATTTATTTATTTATGTCTACCAGCCTGAATGTTTGGGAAATCTTATTAAAGTAAAATTTACACTCTCTGGTAGGATTTGAACCTGCATCCCTCTGAACATAGGGAGCTATTGTTAAATCTGGTACACTCTGAACAACTGAGCTACAGAGAACCAATTAGTCAGGCAAGGCCAAATTGTATCTTTAAGTAAAAACTTCTCTTGGCATATATCTCCTAAAATTGTTCATATCTGCACAGTTTTGTCTGTAAACTATAAAATTTATTGCAATTCATAAGGGGTCAGCCATTAGGAATGAAGTCAATTGTTACTATATAACATATAATTTTCAGCCCAATCCACTTTGTAAGAAAACATCAGGATAATTTCTTCTTCTCACCTTGGCATATATATATTTTGTTGTTTAAAATTTGCTTTGCATTATGGAGGAAGAGTTCTTGGCATAGGAATCAACACTGCATTGTGACATGAAACAACACTTTGATCCTAAATAGTGTTCACAGATAATCTGATCGTAGGAAGAGTAAAAAGAAACAACACTTTGATCCTAGGCAGTGTATGCAGATAATCTGAGCCTAGGAAGAGCAACAAGAAACAACACTTTGATCCTGGGTAAAGTATGTAGATAATCTGATCTTAGGAAGAGTGACAAGAAACAACACTTTGATCCTAGGCAGTGTGTCAGATAATCTGATCCTAGGAAGAGTAACAAGAAACAACTCTTTGATCCTAAACAGAGTTCACAGATAATCTGATCGTAAGAAGAGCAAAAAGAAAAAACACTTTGATCCTAGGCAGATTATGCAGTTAATCTGATCCAAGGAAGAGTGATAAGAAACAACACTTTGATTCTAGGCAGTGTATGCAGATAATCTGAGTCTAGGAAGATTGATTAGAAACAATACTTTGATTTGAAGCAGAATTGTAGATTCATCTGTCAATAAGCCCAAAGATTTTGATGGAGACGATGCTAGTACTGTAAATAAAATATACCAACCAACACAAAGAGGTTGTGATAGCAAATCTTTTAACTTATACATAAACAGAAACTTATGAGCTAATACACAGGGCTTTGGGAAATTCACATCTCAATTAAAATCTGTAGACAATAGAATACTCATGTATGTACATAAGTATTTATCAAGGCAAATATACTGAGGAACTCATTTGTGAATTACAATGCATAGGAAAAAGGTGTACATGAAAGCTACTGAGTTCTTTGCATGTTGAATTCCATAGAAATTTATGTATTACCACTAAAGAAAAGAATGCTTTCAATGTACTTTTTTGTTAGATGAGAAAGAAAACTGCTTCAAGCACAATGGTAGTGGCAATAGTGGAGGTTTGAGGAAGTGGAGGAAAAGGGAAAAATATCTGAACTGCACAAGCAAAAGAATATGATTGAGCATTGTGTTGTTTTTTTTTTTTGTGGAATCTTTTTCTTATTTATTTTAAATATTTTAAAGGAACTGTTGTTTTTGTTCTCCTCATCCACTGTGCTGTTAAATTTTGTTTCTCCATTGACTGAAGATTTGGACACAATCATTCAAAACGCTCAAGTCAGTGAAATGTAACAGAAAATCATAACCCATCATCATTAACACATTCCCAACGACTATTCTCAATACTTGTGTCATTATCATTGATCCCATAAGCAGGATCAGTACCATTTTGTGATTAGTACAGGTGGTAACAAGACAGGAGGAAGAAGAAACTAGTCTTGGAACTTTCTGGTTCAGAGTGGTAAGGCCAGGAAATGTAATACAATACCTGACCAAAACATATCCAGCCATTTTGAATATCTCAAGAATGAGTTGTGTGGCTTTCATATAACTTGGTAACTAATCAGAGGGCCTCTTACTGCAAACTGCCCTTCCATACATTTATTCACTTGACATTGTTACACAATTCAGAAAGCTTGTATACAAACTATTGCATTCACAATGACTAACCAAACAGATTCTTTCAATCTTGTGCAAAAGTTTTGGCAGAGTATTTCTTCACCTTGGTATGTCAGTTCATTTTTTTACAATTCAGTTTTAGTTCTCAACAACTTTTTATTTTGTTAATAGTTTTTTATCACAATATTTTTAATGATCAACATGATAATGAATTTTATTTTATTTATGTTTTTTTAGCATGATTTTTATAACGCAATGATAATGATGATTTATGATGATGATGATTTTTATTTTGATCATGTTAATGATGATTTTTTATGATGATAATGATGATGATTTTTATTTTGATCATAGTTTTTATAAAATACTAAAAATTTCCAATGAAACCTCATGAATTAAGTTAAAATGAAAAATAATGAGACAGAGAACACTGTTTTAAAAATTAGAAGAGATACTGGGATAACTGTGAGAGGTCCCAAACAGTGTATGTTTGTAGGGGAATCTCTAGATAAGCTATTTTTGTTGATATTAAATAATTGCTTTATTCCAAAGCAGAACTCCTATGACAGGCTTATTTTTTAGATGAAAGAAAACTGTTTGGAAACATATTTCACAGAAAGGCTTTCAAACAGAAATTAAGAGAAAATTCATTTTTTGAGTAAAGCCTACTGTAACAGAAAATACATTCTAAATCTCTAACCTTCATATATCTATAGATTTCTAATTTTGACATATTAAAGAGGTAAATTCCACCATCAGTAGTCAACAGTTTGAAAATAATTGATTTAGCTCATTTGAAAAAATGCAAATTGAAAAAAAGACTATCATAAGGGAGTTAACAAAGAATTTATATAGCAAAAAACATATTTCCTAGCAGAGATTAAAAGGAATAAACTTATGTTGTAATGAGGTTATCATTTTCCATACTGATAACTATTATACTATCTGCACATCCATGTTCATATTCTGGCCAAAGGAAAAGGCATTACCTCTTCTTCCTCCAACTATTACTCCGATATACTGTTTTCTTCAGTAAGGTTTTTCTTTTCGTCATCCCTCTCCTTCCCCTTTTTGCCATCCATTTACATTCTCATTAGGTAATTTACCTGCTGTTTTGTTTTGCCACTTTCTTTTCAATATGTCTTGAGTTCCAAATGTGAGTTTCAAATTTTTCAGGCCTTCTTTTCTCATTATGTATCCTATAAATTTCAACTGCCTCTTTCTGATTTTATGCATAATTGACCTTTTTGTTTCCATTTTCCTTAAGACTTCCTTATTGTTTACACACTCCATTCATGTTATTCTCAGCAACCTTCTGTAGAACCAAATATCTGCTGCCTCAAGACTTCCTTTAATCTATGAGGATATTGTCCAGCAAGAATTGATATTACATTGCTGTTCAACACTTTTCTTTGTTTCTAATAATTTCTTTTTGTTTCTTAATACTTTCCTTAGCTTTTGGAAGGCATCTTCCACTATTTCAATACAGTAATGACTTCTGTGTTACATTTTCCATCATTTTTTAAATCACTTCCCAAATATTTCAACTTCTGTACTTGTTTGAAATTGATGTCTCAAATTCACAGATCGTACCCTGGACATTTTGTTACAAATTAGTCCTTTCTTCCTTTCTTTTTTATACAACCCAGTTTAGGTGTTCCTGCAGTTTTCTATCTGTGTCTGAACTATGGTTTAAATAGCAGAGAAGAGTGGGTTCTCTAGCTGTGGATGGCAGCCAGAATAAGAGAATGAAAACTCAATTGTGATATTGACCATAGAATAGCAACAACTCTGACTATTAACTTTTAGTTTCTCCTGAAGGATAAGTTAAAGAGAATTAATGGAAGAGGAGGTGGAGATAGTACAATGCAAATGAAAAAACAAAAGATTCTTACTCTGGTGTAAAATTTGAAAGAAATTTACATTTACTAAATGACATAAAAATTAATAATATAAAATACAAAATTTACAAAACAAACTTGCTCAAAATTTTCCTTTGTGCACCAAACACTTAGGCAAGATAACAATTCTAATGCCAATTCTGTTAGGCTGATAAAATACAAATATTATTATCAAGAAAATATTGACATACCACTGTACATTTAACTGAAAAGAGCCGAGAAGGAAGGCTTCTCAGAGGTGTTGCTGGGTTTCTGGTTTGTATTCTTTTAAGATAATTGTTCAAAATGATTAAAAAATAAGATAAATCTTGAATTTTCATTATAAGTTAAAAAACAAGGATAATATCTCTATTTTTAGTGATAAACTTTCACAAATAACTATAGAAAGATAATCATATATCTCTTTAAATTTGTGGAATTTTCTTTCTGCTCCTTTCCTTTCTTTTTTCTTCTGTTTCTTCCTTTTCATTGACATCAGCAATTATTATTTTTCCTTGTTCCAATCCCAGAAACATCCCATGGTCATTTGCCTGTGAAAGCAAAAACCATTCTGTCCCTTAAACAAACCAGACGTCTTAAATAGCCATAAACTGAATATAAAAATTGAATACTATGAGGGCATAACTTACTTTCCAACAGGTTTTTATGTGGGTGTTCTGGTGATGTACTGGCCTTGCCTAAATGTAATTTTTTATATATGTATTTTTGGGAGGGTTACAAGGAGCATCACCAGCCTACAATGGGATTATAAAATTACAAACAAACATGTATGAGATATAATGAAATAAGCATAGGCAAAATTGATAAAATGCTTTAGTATACATTTTAGAGAAATGATCATATATTTTAGAGAACATATATGCATACAGAAACAAAGAAGTTTTGCCTATCTGTTGGTGGCAACATGTTTTATCAAATTTATGGATTTTTGTTTCAATTGGCAAAAAAACACTTGTTCTGATACAACCTGGGAGTATTCTATATTTATTTAACTATTTTTTAAAAATTTAACTTTTTCTTTCTTTATTTTTAAGACCATTCTTCTCTGTATTTTAAAGTATTTTTATTGCTTAAATTTTAATTTTTCTTTTATTATTAATTATTAATTATTCTGGTTCTAGACTACTGCATAGTCTAGTAATAAGGATTGGGGGTTATTTACTAATTTATTTATTGTTATCACTACAGGCTAAAAATCACAAAAAAGTATTTTTCAAGAGATAATTTTTGTACCTGTTTGCAAACTTTATTTTCGCAGATTTTGAATTGAGCTTCATTTTTTTACAAATTATGAAACCCAAATTACATTCATGCATCTTTTTTATAAATTGTCAGTCTTAATTTGGTGGTTTTATACATGAAAAATTTATAAACCATCTGGCTTTATTTTCGTATTTCCTTTTTAATTAATTTTTATATAATTTAAAATTTTTTTATTATATAGATTTTTAAAACGCATTCATTGTCAGAAGTGTGTACAGCTGTAACCAAATGGCTCTCACAAGTTCAACTTTAGCTGGTAATTTGCTTGTAAACAATAAAGTCAAAAATGATCTATGCACAAACAAGTTAATAGGTTGAAAGTGTAATAAAAGTTCAAAAAGACATGACAGAAACCCTTTAATCTTATTACAAATCTATTTGAATTGTGTATATGATTTAGTATGAAGTTATATGTATAAAGTCAGAGAAGTGAAAAAATAACTACATAAATAGACTTCTGATTAAGATACAGCTTTTAGATTTTTGTTACAGTAAGTTAGGTTGAAGAAATTGTTCTTGTGATCAGGAACAATATGTACAAAAATTCATGTACAAAATATGGAAAACATATCTTCTTGGTGTGAAAGTATTATATTTGATTACCTGTAAAATCACTGCCTTTATTTCCCTGCAAACAACTCAACATATATCACCCAGATTCTAAATAATTTCATTCATTTGTGAATAAGTCCTGAAAATTTCATTAAAATCTGACAATTATTTGATTTTTGCAAGAATTTCCCAAAAAATGTGTTTTTTTTACTTACAAAGACACTAAATTTCCTAATACTAATCTTTAACCCACCCGTTGATTCAAGAAAAAGACTTTCAACCAAAATTTTGAATGTGCTAGAAAGGATTATAAAATTTAATAAAATGATAAAAATATACTTTGGTCTTAACTCTTAATAATAACATAAACATTTTGACGATAAAACTTTGTTTTTAGCAAATTTGGGTCCTTTTTTTATCATGGTATCCTCTTTTTTAGAAAAGTTTTAGAAGTACCTACAGAAAAATGAATGAAGTATCATTTCTTTCTTTTCTATGACATTCATCCAATAATTATCATATAAAAACATACCAAATCTATATGTATATTTTTCCCTGTATTGTCTGAAACTTTAACACCACCAGTGAAAGATATAAAAATTTGGGTGTGAAAAAAAAACTTCAAACAATACTAATGACTTCACAAAATATACCATTGCCAAACATCCAGAACAATGACAATAACTTTTGGTTAGTGTGCCAAACGTGTTGAAACAGAATCATTGTCAATAATTAGAAAATCCAGTGTTAGCCTACCTATTGCCAAAAATATTTTTTTCCTACAAAAAAAAAGTAGCAATAAAATTAATAGGAAGTAAACTAAAATCTTGCCTATGTTTCCCTGGTTCAAGCAGATCTAAAAAGCAACCATGATTATTGTTTCATTTTCTATCGAACACCAGAATGTCCTTTGTTAAGTAATGGGAAAATGATATATAATTTTTTATATATCAAGAAAGATTTTAGGGAATAAAAATCTATGACATCTTTATCACTTTTCTTGGCAGATTTTCTATTGTCATAATGTAGGATATTTAGTAACAAAAGTGATGGAAATGAGAATACAAACAAAAAGGAACTAAATGAAATCAGTTAGACTATTGATACCCAAAATATTTATTTAAAAAAGAAATTCTTAATTTAAGTTTTAAACTCTCAGTATCCTCTCTCCTTTGTGTGCATTTAATAAAATAAATATAAAATTTTCAGTGTCTCCTTTCCTTTGGGCACATGTGTAGTCACATCAGCATAATCATCACTTTAGTCCAGTGAAGACCAAAATGATTATATATTGATCACAATGATGAGGATGCTGATTTTTTTCATCATAATAATGACTATATATTGATGATGATGATGTTGATGATTTGTTAATTATTATGATGATGATAATGATAAGCAGGAGGAGGATTTTATTTTGATCATGATTTTTACAATGATCACGGTGATGAGGATATATATTTTGCATGAATTTCATTTTTTTTCCTACTGAACCTAAGTGTTTTTCCTCTTCTGAATGATAATTACTTTCCATTTAAAAAGCATCTGCATAAATATGAATATATTTTCATAATAACAAAAGTAAATTTGCATTTTTTACATTGGTAAGAAAAATCTGACTATTAGCAAGGGGTTGAAATCTTTGAAAACCCATAGACACAAGTGTGTAGATTTTAGTTTTGAGGGAAAATACATTTTTTTCAAAATATTTCTGAACAAGGTCCTTTGAGTTTCTAAAAGCACTCAAGGAATATTTATAGCTGCTTTCTAAATTATAAAATGGCATTTTTGTTTGTCTTTTGTCTCCCTTTGCTGTTTTGATTTTTGGAGTTTATAATATTCATTGCTTCTCACTCTTTATATTTATATTTTCTTGTTAATTTTGTTTTTCAGTCTGTCTTCTGTGAGATACTTTTGTCCATCCTTATGAACTTGCAAAATTTCATATTCTTGCTAATTTATAAAAATAATTACTCAATTTTATTCCAGTTTCTTATTTTCAATTTCTTTCTTATTTTAACTAAAAAAAAAATAACTGTTCATGTTTTGATGGGACAATTTTACTGTCTGAATTTCTCAGACAAGATGTTTTACTATTTTAACAAATACATGTTATGAAATGTTCTCTCACAGTATCAATTATACAAAATATAATTTGGACAAGTGAACTGCTGTGTACTTGCAATTATTAACACAACATTTTGGCTGATCCATGCTTTAATCATCATCAGGTATATTCTACGAATATGAAACCAAAAGAAAAATTTTTTCTTCAAAGAAAAAAAATCTTGAAATTATAAACAGACAATATACAGGGTGTCCATAAAGTTTGTGTGCACTTTAAAAAATTTATAACTTTTTTGTATTTGCAATAGAAATAATCTGTAAAAAATGTTATAAAGTTTAATGTACCTAGTTTTAAGTATGGCTAAAATAACTAATGTGATTTCAGGCGCTACTGTAAATCAGTTGGCAAATGTTTTCCGCGAAATACAAAATCGTATTACCCTATGTATTGCTAATGATGGAGGACATGTGGAAACTTAAATAAAATTTCAATAAAACCTTAAAAAATATACATTTACTTCTTTCTAATCCTTTTTACAAATTATTTCTATCGCAAATACAAATAAAGTTATGCATTTTTTAAAGTGCACATGAACTTTATGGACACCCTGTATTTGACAAACAATATTAATATAAAATAATATTTCACCTTCATAAGTCAATGACCATATTCATCTTTTTAATACTATTATATTCCATGATAATAGGAATATATAATTGAAAAACAAGGTGGATAAAATAAATAAAGGTTTATTGTAAAAAACCACTACAATAAGAATAAAAGTAACAGTTATGCACAAGGTCATTGAAAGTCAATCCAGTAGTGAGGGCTACTATTGGAAGGTCGGTAGTTCTCACATAAGTCTGAGTCATACTCAACAGATCCCAGCTAGTCTCTGTAGTCCGTTGACTTCCAGATACTTATTGGAAGTTACTACTTATAGTGTAGTCACTCAAGGGGGTGACAGGTTATTCCATGACATCAAATACATTGCTTAGATTTTGGAAGGCATCTTTTGCTATTCCAATGTGCCTTCTTTCTTTAATGCTATGTTCCTTCAGGATGTAAGTGATCATGATTCTAAATAAATTCCTTTTCTTTACTATCTGTGAAAGACCTTGAATTCTAGAGAAGTGATTTCTCATTGCTTTCTCCACATTATAGAATTCAAAGTTTTCCTTCTCTTAGACTGGTTGTCATCCATTCACATCCCACTGATGGTAAGGAGAAAAGACAGATTCATCACATTCCCATGATCTTCTATGTGCAGTGTCTTTCAGGATGTGAGCAATCATGGTTTTCTACAATTTACTGCCATTTTTATCTCTTAGATATCTTTTTGGTATCTTTCCTAAACCCTGATCTGTCAACCATTTACGCAAGATCTTTTCTGCTTTTCTCTGTTCATCTTGCTTTCAATATGGGTTGTGAGAATCAAATTCTCCAAGCCCTCTTTCCTCATTATGTGTTCTAGAAATTTCAATTATCTCCTTCTGATTTGAAGTATGTGTACATTACATTTCCATTTTTCTGAAGGCTTTGTTGTTGTTCACCTGTTCAGTCCATTGTATTCTCAGCATACTTCTTTAGAACCACATTTCTGTTGCCTCAAGTCTAATCTTCATTTGTGAGAAGATTTTCCAGCAATCACTGCCATACAGTAGAATCAATAACATAAACAGTCTAGTACATTTTTTTTTATTTCTAATGAAATTTCTCTGTTTCTTAATACTTTGCTTAGCTTTAGAAAAGCTTCTTTTGCTATTCCAACCTATTGACATTTTCCATCCCCTTTGAAAACACTTCATAAATGTTGAAATTTTTGTATTTATGAACAGAATTTGACTCCTATTCTCTGATTTCATTTCCCCACTTGTAAAATTAATGTGCCCCACTGTTGAATACTATTATACATTGATTTATTAGCACTGTTGAATACTATTATATGTTGATTTATGTGAGCCAATCTCTGCATCTTTGATGTTTTTAACACCCACACACACACACACACACATATATATACATATACATATATATATATATATATATATATATATATATATATATATATATATATATAAGAGAGAGAGAGAGTTACAATGATGGTCATTGGGCACAAGGCTTGGGAGCCACTCGAAGTAGAGAGTAATAAGCACAGTTTATATGGATATGTGGGGAAGATAATGGTTGACTACAGACTTGAACAGGTTAAAATTATATCCTCTTGGGACTCAGTTCCAAAGACCAGTGGTTCATGGGAAGAAGCTGCTCAAATGGGACTTACATCTCACCAATGGTAATCCAAAGGAATTTTGAGTGGTCCGCTACAATACCTGTGGCATGGCGAGTCTTAGCCATATTGTCTTAATTACAAATCTTTGGCCATTATATGTGTGAGGTTAGTTTAATTATCTTTATTCTGTTCATCATAATGTTTCAGTGACTGTGAGCCTTCTTTCTGTATGAATTTATAACTTCATAAATGGAGCAAGTTATTAATTCGTAAACAAATCCATATTTACACATTTATTTTGCATTTAAAATGGAAATTATCATTCAGAATAGGTAAAGGGTTGAATAAAAATTAGCTAATCAGCTTATTCCCCTTCAAATAGACATTGCTTGGACCTCTCACATTTATCCCACTATCCCTTCTACTTTTTAAAGCAGTTTACAAAGTTCTCCGTTTCATGACCTTTTCCTTTAATACATGGAGCTTCAGTGGTAATTTTTAGCTTTTTAAAAATAATAAAAATAAATGTTATAATTGAAATAAAATCAGCATCATTATAAAAATCACGATAAAAAAACTATGAACAAAATAAAAAAGTGTCATTATGAAAAAAAAGAAAATCATCATCACTGGGATCATTATAAAAAATCATAAAAAACAAACAGAATAAAGAATCATCATTATGAAAAAAATCATCATTATCATGATTAAAATAAGAATCATCATCATCAACACTGATCATTATAAAAATCTTGATAAAAAAATATAAAATTAAAAATCATTGCCATCATAGGAAAAAATTAAAAATCATCATCATCATCAAAATAGAAATAATCATTATCATAGTAATTATTATAAAAATCATAAAAAACATGAACAAAATGAATCATCATCATCAAAATAAAGAAAATCATTGTGATCAATATACAATGACTCATTTAGATTAATTTGCAATTTTTTTATCATAACTTTTTGTGCTGATCTACACTCAAGCCTTTCTCAGATATTAGTGGCTTTTAGTAATCTTCCAAAAATGATGTCATCATTTCTTTACTAGTCGTATTTCATATCCTACTTTGGGAATTTCTGAACTTGAAACCATCATTTCTTCCCAATGAGGCTGAGCTAATTCTACCTATTGAACTAGTTTATATTTCTGTACTATCGAACTCAGGGATTGAACTCACAACTGAAAGAACCAGATGAGCTTTACAACAACTTTTATTCATTAGGGTACATATAAAAGGAATTCTGAAATTCCAATGCTAACAGATATGACAGGTCAAGTAGAAAAACATTAACCCAGGGATCAAATAAAAAGGATTTAGTTAGTTATACACTTACAGAAAGTTATTTACTAGGAATGCCACAAAAAGAATAGAAGGAAATTAGTTTGCATGACACCATATATAAGAATGATTAAATGTTGATCTTAGAGATATAAAGAAACTTGAACAAGTGCTTTGCTATGCTTTCTATAATGTTCATTAATAATGATTATGAATGCACTGCGTAATTGCTTTGTAGGGAATTTGTTGATAATATTATATCATCATGTGCAGATCAAATTAAAAGATGAAATCCGGTCCTTCATACCTAACATTAAATTTTATTTAATTCCAGAATTTGTCAGTTATTATCAGCCAGTGTGTATATGTGGCACAGGGCCTTCATTGAAAACATGGACTCTACATTCTCATGTATAATGTAAAAGATTCTCTTCTCTAGGGTGGCTGTTTATATACCTGCCTGTTTGTCCCACATGTACATCCCAGATGCAGCTGGGTTGATCATGTATTCACATGCTGAGTCTGCCACTAACATCAGGTGAAACATTGATCTCCCTTCTCCCTGGCTAGGTGGTTATCCCTCAGGCCAACCTTGTATGACAATGAGTGGTATGACCTAAGTTTATTCGGGCACCATTTGAGAAGAAAAGTTTGTAAATTGAATGACCTGAAATAATTTAAAACATAACATCTAATTAAATGGAAATAAAAGGTTGGATCGACAAGTGTGACTTACAATTATTAACAGATTTTGACTAAAAATATTTACTGAATAATATTTGATTATATATGATTAGTAAACATCACTTAATTAAGTGCACTGACAAGAAAAATAGATATGCTTATGCAAACTAAATGGGTTTTTATCTTAAGGCTGTTGACTTATTGCTATGTATATGTATAAAATAAGTAATTATTTATAAAATAATTTTCACCTTTTTTTATACTGGAGAGTACATTTTTACTGAGTCAAATTTTCCCTTTTAACATTTTACTGTTTTTAGACTGCATATTATGCCACAGAGGCAGTTGCAAAGAATTCAAATGTACCAGAATTGCCATTCCAACTGAGTGGCTTTTGCTGGAAATATTTCTTAGTAGCATCTTACATGGAATAGCTATATGATTAAAGAAAACATTTTTTTCTAAGGTGCACATACACACAATTATATATATATATATATATATATATATATATATATATATATATATATATATATACATATATACTCACACACACACACACATATATGTATGTATGTATGTATGTAGACAAAGAAAAAGCATGAAATTGTTGTTATACTTCCTAAACTATGATAGTCATGTATCACTTTTAAATTTTTAGAGCATAGAAATATTTTTTGAGTGTTATATTATTTTTTTACATAAAAGAGAAAAATTTGAGAAGAGAATTCTTTCAGTTATCATTTGTGCAATGGTTTCTTTTTTGGAGTTTTACATTCAATATATATATATATATATATATAGAGAGAGAGAGAGAGAGAGAGACAGAGAGAGAGAGATAGAAAAAAGAAAGAGAAAATGAAGAAAAACAAATGAAGATTGGGTTTTTGTGCATTTAAGGAATGAATAAAAAGTTTTAAAAAGTATAAGGGGTAAGTTTATGAGGATAGATGAAAGAGTCTGTAAGGCAAAGTGGAAACTGTAAATTAATAAAACTGGAGAAAAAATGTCTTTCTGTAAACAATCTATGTAATAAAGAAATGAGAAAGGAAGCAAAAGAGAGGAAAAAAAGATAGACAAACTTCTGTTTAAAATTCAGAAAGCAGCCATAAATATTCCTTAAGTGCTTTGTAGAAACTTAAGGGACCTTGTTCAGAAAGATGTTGGAAAAATATATCTTCTTTCCAAAACACATTTCAGTATATGGACTTCTAATTGTTTTATCCTCTTCAATAACAGTAGCTATGTCTCTACTGGTATTGAATGCTTGAAGACTTTGTGCAAAAGAATCTAAAGCCTGTGCGTGTGCACAATTGAATCTGATTCTGTTATGGTAACATTATTATATTCCTCTGAGAAGAATTTTATCAGTGTTGACATAGCTTCTTTTAAGCACCCCTCTTTTCAAACCCTATTATTTTATACCATGAGACTCACAGGAAATGTCTTCAAAATATGCAAAAACATTTTTCTCTGATATCCCAGGAAATTCCCAACCTTACTATCAACCCTAAGGCTGAATATGATGTATCCTTTCTATCCAAATCTCATAGACTATGGGTAATAGGAATCCCTTTAAACTGTAACCCATTTGATTCTAACCAAGCAAAATGATGCTTACTCTTAAAAATTTAACAGAAACTTATACATTGAGGAACCAAAATATATAACAGCAGTAAAATGAATTACTTTCATCTTCTGTTATGTATGAATAGAGGTGAGGACTAAAGAAAAATTTCCACTGGTTGTAAGGATGGATTTAACAAAAAAGGCTGTCTCATATCTGTAAGTAAATATTTCCATAAGTACAAACCTCAAAACTTTAATTTATTTTCTCAGTCAAGGATTGAACCAATTTTGATGCGAATGACTGCTTAATCATTGGTGAGGTTTGATTGATGAATTTCTGTACTGTAACACCACTCCTACATTTTTAAAAAAAAACTTTCAACTCTCCCTTTTTGAATCTAATTATGAGTGTCCTTTTTGTCTTCCATCTCCTAAAAACTTCCTCATTACTTATATTCTCCATCAGTCATATTCTCAGCATCCTTCTGTAGGACCATATTTATGGTGCCTCAAGTCTCTTGGAAATTGACCAACATTCACTGTCATATTGGAAGATGAATATTGCATACTATTTCAGCACTCCCTTCTAACAATTTTTGTTTTTCTGTTTTAGACAATGCAAATTATGCCTACTGACATGTGCATTAAAGAAACTTAAAGAAAATGTGTGTTCAAACCCGCATCCCCCTTTGTAGGGCACATGATCTGGCATGATTTAGACGATTTGGTCACAGAGTGCATCACAACCCAACAAGTTTCAATTACACTTTTTGGAGTATGCATGTCCTCTCATTCAAATCTTCTCAAACCCATACTGGCTAATTTTTTTTATTGAAAATGTAAACAAGCAATTTCTTAGAAATTGAATTTTTTTATTCAAAATTATTTCCTATTTCTCAAATGTTATTATTGGAGGATATTTGTATTTAAAATAAATAAACATTTAGTACCCACAAAAAATGACTGTTTTTAAAATTTCTGAATCAGTGCACTTTTACACTCTACCTAGTATTGAAGTCTTGCTTCCTGACACTTCTGCTGTGGATCAGAATGTAGTATCTGTACGCTCTGTGAAAAATATCACAAACACACACAATATGTGTTTTGGCTTGACTATTTACATATGCTGGTCAATGAGGCATTATGGGTAACAAGGTCTATTGTATTTTCCTGACCATTATTGGGTAAGCACTAATGTCTATGTTTGAAATTATTCTAGAGGTTTTTGAGTAAGACTAATTGTGGATCTGAATATGTTTATTTGTAGTTATTTTATAGTGCTGTTTGTTAACTTTTTACTCACCATTTATTATTAATTACTGATTATTTATTGCCGATTATTATTATTACATTTACTTATATTTATGTGTGCATTTGTAGTTTCTTAATTTGTTTACTTAGATTTTTTTTTTTCAAGGGTTGTTATCTTATTTGCCTAGTGTAAAGTGTTGGCTTTGTCTAAATTATGTTACATTATCAGTATTGCATATAGTGCATATATTTGCATTTTTCATGGTGGTATTTTACAAAGTATTCATTTTTAAGTAATAGCAAAAATTTGTTTTTTGTGTTCATCTGTGAAGGGGATTATAGCCATTTTCTACTTCAGACAAAATTTACAATTTCTGGATTTATTGTTGTAGGCTGATGCTGTTTATTTTATTTTCAATATTTGGGGATAATTTGTTTTTTGTTTTTTAATTTCCTGTATATGTTTGCATATTTACTATTTGTAAAGGATGTTTTGTGTGTCCAGGTCCTCTTTCTCCAGGGTCCTTCAGTTATACCTATGTATATTTTTCCTTCATTATGTGCTGATTTTAAAGTGACTTGGTATATTATGATGTTTTGCAAGCAACTGCCATTTAAGAGACATTCATTCTTTGCTCTGCAGTTACAAGTGGGTTTGATTTTTACATGTTTTGTGTTGGTTATTTTTTTGTTGTGCTCTTTTATTATTTGTGTCCTGTTCTTTGTGCACCTGTAGCTTATTTTTATTGTGTTTTTGTGGAATATCTTATGGAGAGTGCTTGATTGGGGGCTGGTGTATGAGCTTAATGAATATTTTTCCTACATTTGACTTCATGTTTTTGTTGTATGGTGGGTTAAACCATATGATATTTCTATTCCTATTGGCTTTTATGGTAATGTGTATTGTGTATCTGAGCGTGGCCAAAAATCCGCTATTTGGGCAGTTTCATAATCTTTTTTTGGCTTCATTGAAGTGAGTTTCATTAGAATCACTGTCAGATAATCTGCGGTTAATTGATTGCTGGTGGGTGGTTCATGTAAACGGATTTGTTGTTGAGTTTTATATATTGTTAATAAGTAACTTTTCTTAGGCTGAGTGTGACATCCAGGAAATCTACTTCTCTCAGGCTTGTTTTTATGTCTATGTTAAATTCTATATTTTTTTAAAATTTTATGATTGTTTTTCTGGTTTTGTCTGTTTACAGTTTCTTAGGATTATGTAGTGGCAACTCTAAGTCATCAATGTTTGACAGGCTCATTACAATCTTCAACAAAATATTCTATTGGTATAATTTAGATGCTAAAATAATGCTAAAATGATTTCTTTACTCTAATTAAAATATATAATCTTAAAAAATCTCTGTGCATAAAATTTTAAAAAAATCACAATTTGGTATTTTAATATTAATTGTAATAAGTTTGTAAAAATAAACATTTATTTAAAAAAATTTTCCAGGCATGTAAGAAAAGAAAATGAGAACAAAGCCTTTGATATGTTTGTTTATTGCTCCTTTTCCATTTTTTATTGTTTTATAGCCTGGTTATCAAGTCACTGATGATAGAGATAGGAATAGTTGTTGTAGGATCAGAAAGTAGAAATATATATTTCACTCACTGAGGCTAAGGGCATAGATAGAGGCATCTTCCTTTTTTAAAGTCAAGAACATTGTGTGTAGGTCAGTGTGCATGTGTATAAATGTCTGTGGCCATGTACATAAGTATAATTAGTATGTTTATGTATCTCTTTGTCTCTGAATTTTTAGTTTAATTTATTGTACGTTAATCATCAGTACTGTTGACTGATATCATACTTCCTCAACACTACTCTGGTCACACTCCTCAACCCAACACTCCATTTGCCAAGTTAAAACTGCTAATTTCTTTAATTTTTGCTGACTTTAAGTCAGGCAAAATATAATTTATCTTTTTTCAACTGATAAAAAATACAAAAACTTTATACTGCATGGAATAAAATATTTAAAATTGATATTTGAAAGCAATAAATTGAAATAAAAATGTTTTCTTTGAAAAAGAGGTTGTACAACTCATTGGAAATTTAAAAAAAATTATTTATAAAATTAAAAGAAGAAATACATTGCTTATTAAGTATGTCTCCAGCTTGATAGGGCTCAGATCTATACAGCCTTACTAATCACATTAGTTTTATTTCATTCTTTTTTCATTTTGTTTGTTTGTTTTTTTTCATTCTTTCTTCTTTCAACTTTATTATGTACAATATCAATGAAATGTATTTTGGTCAATATTTTGATGCACAGAGTTAAAACAATTAATTTTGGATCCACCTGTAGTCAAGAATGAAAACGATGTACTACGAAAGATTTTTGCTGCTTTGAAATAGATATACTTGAATGTTGACTCACTTGGGCTGGGCCTAACAAGCATGACCCTCCCTGAGAGTCACCACCGGGATTATGAGACCATCATCCCTTTAGAGAACATATTTTTATTGATTATTTTACTTATATCATGCAGTAAATCTATAATTATCAGCTTGTGGGGTTTTGCACCATCAAAATTTCCCATTTTAATGCTGAAGGGTTCTTCTTTCTTAAGCCACATGTCTTCATTTTCAAATAATAGTGATTTTCAGCATTGCTTAATGATTTTTACTTCATTTGTAGTTATTTTTATTTGTTCTTAAGCTAAGGAGATGGCCTTATCAAACATGAGTTTAATCATAGGAGGGTAGAAATCTTTTATATCTAGTTACATAAATTTGCAGTTATATTTGATAGTCAGGTTGCAGAACCAGTCTATAGTTGTTTTTGTGCTTTTCCACTGGTTTACTCCTAACTTTGACCTAAGTTCTGTGTTAATTTTTTCTAGTATTATTTTACTTATTTTACCTAGTTGAATTTTAGTTGTGTTTATGAGTTTGCATGTTGGGTTTATTTTGAAGTTTTCTCTATGGTTTTTTAGTATAATGAATGCTTGTGATTTATATTTGGTTGTCTAGATCTAAAGTTTGTGCGATTTTTTAGCTTCCATGCTAATATTGTATTCAGATGTGTTTAACAAATAACATTATAAAATAGCTACACATAACTGCATTCATATCCAAAATTATTCTTATTCAATAGACACTAAAATAATTTGAAACATAACTGTTACCACCTACCCAATAACCATTAGGATAATAAAACAGATCTTGCTATGCATAATGCCCCCATAACCAGCATATATAATTGAACCAAATTACAACGCACATGACCTGAAGATTACACTCTACTGACTATTTTATATATATATATATATATATATATATATATATATATATATATATATATATATATATATAAAGAAAGAACAGCAAGATATATAATCCAGTGTTCTTATTGATATTTTCTATTTTTATTTTTATAAAACAGTGCTCAATGTAAATTTACAGAGCATAAATATTATAAATTAACTTATTTAAAATACATATATATATATATATATATATATACATATATATATATATATATATATATATATATATATATACATATATATATATACATATATATATATATATATATATACATATATCTTTTAATAAATTTTTTTATATATTTTAAAAAGAAGATAAACCACAAATATTTTTGGTTGAAATGTGGATTTTTTATTTTAAAATATATATCATACTCTATTTTCCATAATTCTGCTACCCAGGTTTCTGGTTTTACGACATTCTTCAAGTAAACAGTAGTTATTTCCACATATGAGTTTTTTGCGTGGTAGTGATTCAAAAAAGTTTTTGAATCACTACCATGCAAAACCTTCAATTTTTATAATATGTGGAAATATCTTCTATTTGCATGAAGAAGAAGTGGCAAAACCAGAAACCGGTGTAGCAGAATTATGGAAAAATAGAGTATAATATATATTTTAAAATAAAAATCCATATTTCAACCAAAAACATTTGCAGTTTATCTTCTTTTTAAAATATACACTTTCCTTTTGTTGGAAAAACTATAACCTCTTACCTATATATATATATATATATATATATATATATATATATATGTTGAAACTTGACTAATGCATGGAATAATAATGCAACACAAAATGTACTTAGAACAAAATGTACTGAAACAAGAAAGTGTACACAATATTTATATATAGTCTTTTGTATATTCCTGGGAAGACCGTTCCTGGAGAATGTGTTGGCTAAGTCGCAGTCGGGCAGAGTCTCTAGTTGAATCTCTTGATTCGCCTCTCCTGTCTTCCCGGTACCAACCATATTTATATAGTCGGTACTCCACTATGCAAATTAGGTGGATCCTACCACAACACCCCCTCCCAAGCCTTGGAATCCCTTTTGGATTTCAACTGGCTTCCTATATGGGATGATGATTATGGCTATTTCTTTGTAGATCCCATTTGCATACTTCATATGTATATGTCAATCCGCTTAATTTTAATATCTTTTCCGTTTTGGATTCACGTCCAATGGGTCCGTGCACTTTCGTTTCCTACCGGATCTTCTCGGTTCAGGACTATTCTGCGGAGGTTCTACTTGAAAAATATCATACATTACACCAACGGGATCTTCCTCCTCATCCGGTATACTTTCTTCATGCTCTAGAACGTAACATTTTTTAAGTTGGTTCTGGTGCCTTTTATGAGTATTCTTCGGCCCTTTAATTATGTAAATCAGGTCACCGATTCTCTTGTCCACTAGGCCTCGCTCCCAGAACTCAACGTTGTTTCTGTAGCACTTGAAAAACACCTTCTCTCCGGTGGTGTATCTTTTTCTAGCTGTATACTTAGCATTCTTTACTCTATTTTTTCCTGGCAAAAGCTTGTCAAACACTGACTTAACTTTCCTAGCGAACATTAGTTCAGCTGGTGCCATGTTTGATGGTGTTCTCTGGTTAGGCGTGATTCTGTATACTTGTAGGAATTGCTGAAGTGCCTTTTCCGTTGGAACTCCTGAGGCTTTCTTCAGAGTGCGCTTTAACGTATCTACAAATCTTTCTGCGAGTCCATTGGATCTCGGATGATACGGCGGCGGCGTTATGTGGTTAATTTGATATAACTCACAAAATTCCTTAAATTCTTCAGAAGTGAATTGTGTACCATTGTCACTCACAATACACTCTGGCACACCGAACCGTGCAAATAGTTCATGCAAAAAAGTTGTTGTGGTATTGGACGTAGGCTTTTTGCAGCGTAGTACTTTCGGCCATTTTGTAAAGCTATCTACCACTATTAAGTAGTAATAATCTTCTACTGGACCAGCAAAATCAAAGTGCAATGTTGTCCACAGATGATCCGTCTTGGGCCATGGTTTGTGTACTATAGGTGGTGCCTTAGCTGCTAACGCACACCCTTTACATCGATGAACCATGTTTTCGATATCCACATCCATTCCTTTCCAATATACAAAGCTTCACATTAAGCTTTTTGTTCTATTAATCCACGGGTGACCCATATGAAAGTCCCGAAGTATTCTTTTCTGCAACTTTTTTAGTACTACTACTCTCTCACCATATAATAAAATTCCGTCACATATTGAATAAATCTCCTGCACTTTTTGGTCATTTGCTTCCATTTTGCTTTTTATTTCTAAAATGAAATCATCGCTTTCAGCTTCTTTTTTGATTTCCTTTGATGTAACCGGTAGCTCTCTTACAATGTTGTTTACCATGCTTTTCACCTCATAATCTGCTCTGATATTTGCAATAATTGATTCTTCGAATCTTTCTTCTTGACTCAGTACGAGTCTTGATAAAGTATCCGCATGAATTATATTTTTGGATGATAGGTGCTTTATGTGAAAATCATAATTGAGAAGAATGGTTCCCCATCTCAACAGTCGATTTGCCGTATAAACGGGTAACCCTTTCTTTGAACCAAAAATAGTGATCAGAGGTTTATGATCCGTTTCTAACATAAAATGTCTGCCGTAGATGTATCTATGAAATTTTGTTATGGCAAAAATGATATTCAGCACCACTTTTTCTATCTGTGAGTAACTTCATTCTCCTGGGAGTAATGATCTCGAAGCATGTGCAATTGGTTTTCTAGAACCATCTGGCATTATGTGTTGAATACACGCTCCTACCCCATATGAACTAGTGTCACTTGCCACTACAATATCAAGTTTTGGATTGTAATGGGTTAAAAAGAGGTCGGACGTAAGCATTTTCTTTATTTCATCAAAGGCTTTCTGACATTCTACCGTCCATTCCCATGCCTTGTCTTTTTTTAGTAGTTCATTCAACTCTTAGATTGTACATTCCTTTAATGAACACTTGATAATAGTTTGCGAGCCCCAGAAAACTCTGTAGCGTCGCCACATTCGTGGGTGTCGGCATGTCTCTAATCGCAATGGACCTTTCCGGATCTGGAAATCTGCCATTTTTGTTGATTATGTGACCTAAATACTTAATTTCCTCCAAACCAAATTCGCACTTTGATTCTTTGACTTTAAATCCAAAGTCCTGAATCTTTTTAAATACTTGATTGAGGTGCTCTCGATGTTCGTCGACGTTTGCACTCATTACTATGATGTCATCTAAGTAGGCACACGCAAAGTCTAAATCATTCAACATGACGTCCATAGCTTGTTGAAAAATGGCTGGTGCGACTTTAATACCAAAAGGAAGACTGTTGTACTTGAATAACCCTCTATGCGTGTTTATCCCTAGTAACTTCGAACATTCCTCTTCGACGGGAATTTGGAGATAGGCATCTGATAAGTCGATTTTTGAAAATATCACTCTGCCATTTAGCTTGTTAAAAATCTCCTCCGGACTCGGTAACGGGTAATGGTAGTCCTTAATTACCGAGTTCAACCCTGTCAAAAAATCAACGCAGACTCTGATTTGGTTTGATTTCTTTTTTATGCACACAATCGGCGCAGCCCATGAATTAGATTCTACTTTCGAAATAATTCCCATTTTTTCCAACCTATCAAGTTCTTTGTTAATTTTCTCTACACTTGCGAAAGGCACGTTACGTTTCTTTTTAAAAATTGGCATAGTATTTTCCTTTAATTCAAATTTAGCTTCAAACTTGTTACATCTTCCAAGACCAGGTGTGAAGGTTTCCGGAAACTTTTTCTTTAATTCATCTTTAATGTCCTGTCTTGTTTGCGTATTACTTTCTACTTTTCTGCAGAATGAGTTTAACGGTTTATCCCACAATTCGAATGTTTCAATAAAATCTGTACCCATCAAGTTTTCTCCATTTTACAGAATGAAAACTTTTATTTTTTTAATGATCCCGTTCAATTTCATGGGAAGTACAACCTCGCCTTAAAAGTTATTTTCCTTTCCAGTTACCGTTTGAGTGAGTTTCGTTGACTTCATTATTGTAGGCCTTTTTAAAATTTTCCATGTTTTATAGTTCATTATTGTTAAATCTGACCCCGAATCAAGTTGAAATTTGATATTCTTTTTAAATATTTCAGTCGTCACATATTTCCTCAAATCTCTATCTGATTTGATATTCGAATTTGTTTGTCTAATTCGGCTATTGAATTTTTTCGTTTTTACAACACGATCCTTTGTGTCCATTCTTGTGGCACACGAAACATTTCTTATTTCTATATGGGCAATTTACCTCCCAGTGTCTTTCGTTACAACGTCTGCAATTATATGGTGGGACCTTTTTTCCATCCTCGTTCTTTTTATTTAATTATTCTTGTCTATTTTTAAGATACACCGAATTTTTACTCCAATTTTTTGCTGATGGGTAATTTGACTGTTTTTTTTATTTTTTTAATATAAGCAATGCCAGCTTCTTCGATTTTTTGAGACTCTTTCTTTAAACTTACGGCCCATTGACACTCCTCTGCTAACTTTTGCAGGGTAAGGTTTTGTTCAGATTCGAGTTTAGACAAAACTCTATGTCTTATTTCGGCACTCTTACTGGATACCAGTCCTTGAGCAAAAATTAAACACTTGAATTCTTCAACTGTAATCTCTGCCAATCTGAAATTGTCACAATGTCTATTCACTATAGATGCATATGTTAAGTAATCCTGATCGTCGGATTTAGAGACATTCATGCATAACCATCGCTTATGCCAAAGCGACATATTTGCTCCAAACAGCTCTTTTAGCAATTTCACTGTTTCCGAGAATTCCAATTCAGTTGTTTTTCTCGGTAGAATAAAATCTACAAATTTGCTATGTTCTGCTGTACCTAGCTTTCTTAGTAATAGACTGACTTTTCTTGAATTCAACCAGTTTTCACAGTCTGTGTAGAAAATATCTTCATATCGTTTAAAGTACGCTTCAAACGTTTTTTCTTTGTCTGGCACATAGTTGAAAGTTTCCAGTGAATTAAATATGGTGTTATTAGAATATGAAGAATTTCCTCCATTTGCCTGATTGTTGTTTAATTTCTCCAGTGTTAACTTTTGAATTTCTAAAAGTCTTTCCTCTTGCTGTTCTTGATATTTTTGCTGTCTTTCATCTTGCTTTTCTTGATATTTTTGCTGTGCTATCTGTTGTTCCCTTATTAATAAGGCAAACTGTTCATGCTGATGTTGTTGACTCAACTGCTGGGATTTGAATAATTCAGATATGACTTTGGATAATTCATCCATCTTTAGCTGATCGTGTTCATGCAACAAAGAATATACTTTTAATTTGTGTATCCACGGATATCATATAAGCTGACCAGAAAATCGAAACAACGTACGACTTTTTAATTTTGTGTCTTGCTTTTACATTCAGGCCCGTGATAATCAACTTTGGTATTTTTTTTTTTTTTGTTGTGAACAGAGACCGTCTGACTTTTTTTTTCTTTTTCGACTTCTGTTCGCGTATTTCAATGACAACTTCTGATTTTATTATCAGAGGTAATTCGTCACTATATTGTTGAACAAACAAAAAAAAATAATTTTTTAAAGTTCGTTACCTTTCAAAGTCGACACGGTGTATTTGTGCGCCTTTTAATTCCATGCATGTTTTGTAGTCGGCCAGTTTTTTTTTCTTTTTAGCGGGTGTCTCGTTGTAGATAATTTTTTCAATTTAAAATCACCGTTATTCGTTTACGACACATTTCAAATTTTTCTGAGTGAACGTTCCTTTATGCTTAGTCGTCCTTTAACGAGTTCTACATATCCAGAAGTTCAGAATCCTTCGTCGTTACGTTAAATGTTGGACTTTTAATTAATAATTTTTTTTTTCAGCCTGGGTTCTTCAATGACTTGTCCCAATTGTTGAAAACTCTCAATTATTAATTCTTTTTTTTTTCCGTATGGTTCTTTCTACCTCGTCGCCATTGTTGAAACTTGACTAATGCATGGAATAATAATGCAACACAAAATGTACTTAGAACAAAATGTATTGAAACAAGAAAGTGTACACAATATTTACATATAGTCTTTTGTATATTCCTGGGAAGACCGTTCCTGGAGAATGTGTTGGCTAAGTCGCAGTTGGGCAGAGTCTCTATTTGAATCTCTTGATTCGCTTCTCCTGTCTTCCCGGTACCAACCATATTTATATAGTCGGTACTCCACTATGCAAATTAGGTCGATCCTACCACAACAATATATATATATATATATATATATATATATATATATATATATATATATATATATATATAATAAATGCAAACTTTGAATCAAAGATGTCAACTTAGTAAAATTTATTGTGCTCAATATAAAAAGTAAAAATACACTATACAGAGCATAAAATGAAAAAAAAGAGAAGACATAACTTTTTATGTTCATGCCTCAATTTCTTCCATGTATGCATAGTTTCACATCTCATGTTTAATATATATGTATCAGATTTATATGACAAAGTTTAACCTCTTGTTTTTAATTATAGAAGTTTAACCTTTTTTTTTACTAGGGACATATGGTAATGGCAATGAATATATTAGCCATTTCCTCATAAGGAAACATTCAGTATTCATTGATTGAATAGCCAGTGCTACTTTCATATGAAATTAATAAAACCTTTCTATCAACACAATTTTTCAAGAAAACAGCTTTCTTAAGTTCACTAGCTGTTATTGCTCTATCCAGTATTCATGGGAGTTTCTTTTCAAACCTTTTGTTTCAAGTATTGTAGATAGTTGATTATGTCAGTATGTTCTCTGAAAGTTACATGTGATGTCCTCATGAGCAAAAATACATTTATCTATTTTTGAGATTCAAATAATTTCATTCCATTTTTATATATGAGATACTGAAAAAGCACATGACTTTTTAGAGTCTGAGTGATAAGAAGCCAAAAAAATAAGAAAAGAGGAATTTCATACAAGTTTCAGGTTATTAGATTTTTAAAGATCACCTCTTTATTTCATTATTATGTTCGTCAGTTACTTTCTCATGCAAATTTAATTAACTGCTAAACAAATAAGAGAAATTAAAATTAGCTAAGGTTAATGATGAATTCAAAGAAGAGAGTCCTTGCTAATGACAATAAAATGCAAAATAATGAACATTATTAGTGTTAATTGAAATCATGAAGGAAAATTCGTTTAAATAAATAGAAAAAAATCATCTTAAAAAGAATTGTTCAAAAGAAAACAAAGAGACTGTACTCCATAAACCATACAGTTGACAAGCATATTAAAATAATTTCTTTTGAAAAAGACATGATGCTGGAAACTTAAATTTCAAATTGTGAACTTTTATAAAATGTGTGTGTGTGTGAGTGAGAGAGAGAGAGAGAGAGAGGAGGAGGAATGTTGAAAACTGCCTCCTTCATGATATTATAATTTATAAGAATAAATATCCATAAATAAAACTCTTTCTCTCTCTCTCTCTCTCTCTCTCTCTATATATATATATATATATATATATTAAATATTTTTATAGTTTTTATATATATATTTTGCTATATTTTGCTATAGTTTTATAGTTTTTATATATATTTACATATATATATGTATCTTTTCAAAAATATTTTTATAGTTTTTATGTATATTTTGCTCGCATCAAATACATTATATATATATATATATATATATATATATATATATATATATATATATATATATATATATTTTCAACAATAATATTATTTTTGTCTGCTGAAGTTCTTTTGAAAGATGAAACATGTCAGATAAAATTTTTCAATTACTTGCCATTAGTCTTATATATATATATATATATATATATATATATATATATATATATATATATGTATGTGTGTGTATGTATGTACATGTATGTATATGTATATATGTATGTATTTAAACATATCTGATTAAACAGTTTATATATGTTGTGTTTGTTTATTTTTCAATAATATCTTTTTGCAATCATATCTAAATTTTGTTGCTTTGTGATTAAACAGAGCAAGCAAGGTGCCATGGTATATTTATTATTTGATATTGAAAATAAACAAACAAAACATGTCTAAAGTGTTTAATCAGAGATGTTTAAATGAAAATATGATATCAAAATATATGGAATACAAATATATATATATATATATATATATATATATATTCTAATACTACTACTATTAACAATAATAAATAAATAACTATATATTTATTCCTCACTGTTTCATGCATTTTGTTATGTCTGTGGTGAATTTATCAAGACAAGAGTGAAAAAGCAGTCTGTTACAACATTTGTGTGAGGTGTAGAAGGACAAACTCAGGGTACTTCATTTCACTTGGGAACTCTGCAAAAGAACTCCAGAAGACAGAATATTTTGCTTGTTTGGATAGCGGAATTTTTAAGTATAAAATTTTGGTGATTTTTCAATACCATTGAGTGAAATATATTTCTATTTTTGTACTCATATTTTTATTTTGCTCTTTTGCAGGATGACACAGAGGGAAATATAATGCTATTCCAAGAATTTTTAGGGAAGCAACTGACCACTCAACCAATTGCTTCTTCTGCATGGTGGACCCATCCAAACATTAAGCTGGCAAGTATGTGTTGGCTGTCATATATCCAGACATTCTGTAATCTATTGCCTTAGTGCCTGCTACACTGCCACAAGTTCCCCATATTCACTCCTCCAAAGAGAGAGCAGATGTCTTCAGAAGAAAACACCAATCCTGGTTACAGAGGCACAGCTGAGGAGAGAAATCCATACTATCCCAAACCTAAAAGACCTCAATAACCTGATCAGAGACATTGGTCTCACAAAGTCCAATGTTAAGCTTTTGATGTAGTGCCTCAAGCAGTGAAATTTGTTAGATGAAAGTATGCAAGTGACATGTCAGAGAAAGAGGCACCAGTGTTTTTTCAAGCTTTTTCACCTATCAAGATGGGCTTTGCTTCTGTACTCGGCCTGTTCAAGACAATTCAAATCACCTGTAACCCCAGCCAGTGGCAGCTCTTCCTCAACAACTCATCCAGGAGCATTGAAGCCATGCTGCTTCATAATTGGAACATGTATCCATTTCTTCCCCTGGCTCATTCAGTGAAACTCAAAGAGCAATACAACAAAATCTTACTAGTTCCTTGAGATATGGAGAGTGCAATTAGGAGGTTATCAGAGACTTCAAAATGGTAGCCTGCCTGATGAGTCTCCAAGGTGGCTTTACTAAGTTTCTCTGCCTTTGGGATAGCAGGGACAATGCATCACACTACCACATGTGGGACTGGTCACAGTGGACTGAGTTCAGCATGGAGAGGAACAACATAAAATGGGAGCCATTGTTAGACCTCTGGAAAGTATTGTTTTCTCCACTGCACTTAAAATTGGGCCTTATGAAACAATTTGTCACAGCTCTAGATAAGGCATCTACAGCCTTCAAATATCTTCATGACTTCTTCCCTAAGATCTCTGCAACAAAATTCAAAGCCTGTGTCGTCATTGGACAACAAATACAAAAGATCATTGAGTGCATGGAATTCCCAAGAAGTTCACTAATATGGAGAAAGCAACATGGAACAGCTTTGTTGCAATGGTTTGGGGTTTCCTGGGGTAATCACCAGGCCAAAAATGTGGCACTTATTGAGACTCTGGTGAAGAACTATAACAAAATGAGCTGCAGGATGTCTCTCAAAGTCCATATCCTTGACACTCATTCTGATAATTTCACAGAGAACATGAGCTCACATACTTCCACCAGGATATACTGGCATTTGAATGTGCCTACCAAGGATTGTATAATGAAAACATGATGGGAGACTATATATGGGGGCTTATTCATAAAAGTAATTTACAGTATAAATGTAAATTTTGAAAAACTACTAAATTTTTTGTGATCTGTCTTGTGCAATCCTAGAATAGATAAATGCTACCTTTGAATCATATGTAATTTTGTTCCTAATTTGCATAACTGTGAATGTTCACGTTTACAGTTTTCCCAATGGAAATATGTAAATGTAAATTATCCTGGTCACAAAAGCAAAGTTTGAAGGAAAGATTAGCCATTTTTCATACTTTCTAGGCATAAACAAATATGAAATAACAGTTGCTACTCAAGGAGAAAAATCATATTACACAGTGTTATTACACCTTTTATTTTTTTCTTATTTTTGTTTGTGACATTTTAAAAGCTTGTTTGCAACTTGAAAATGCTTTCAGTTTCTCTTTCTTTTATTGGTTCTTTGATTTCTATTCAACATTTTCCCAATTCTTTACACTTTGTTTCTGTCACAAAATAACTTGTATCATGTTTCTCTTTTGAGGTTATATATTTCTTATGACCCATGGAAATCTTTATGTACCTGACATTAAAATATTAATAATTATACTTCTGTGATGTCAACGAACACTCATTGCCACTTTTGTGATGCCAATGAAGACTCATTGCCACTTTGTAATGCTTGTTGTAGTAGAGACTTTGTAATCGCAGATACAACTTATTGTACACCGTTGAATAATGCTGGTGTTAGACACCTTTGGATATCACTAATACTAATAGCACTTCCTCGATGATACTTGCTCAAATAGTAATACATATAGTGAACTGAATACAGAAATAGTATAATGAATAGAGTAAAGAATAGAGCTCCATATAGTAATAGAGTAGAAATAATGATCAATTAGATGTTTCATGACTTCCTACTTATGCGTTTCCTCTATGGTCACGTGGTCTACTTAATTCAATAATGGGATCGCCTGTGTTTGCTGACTGGTGATTTATGTTCAAACTCAAGTGTCGGCAACGACACTTTATTCCTATATAACATATACTATTATATATATTTATTTATGATATGATGAACAAATCTCTAGTTTCATAATCAAATCTCCCCTACAAAATAATTTATTGTAAATATTTCTAGTAACAGAAAATTGTCAGCTGACATTCACATAGCATAAACACCATGTAAATATAAGCATATTCTTCAAATTTTACCAACACTGGTTCCTTAATTGTAGACGTAATTTAATATTGTGTTTGGTAATTAGAGTATGTTCAAGTGGCATAATGGTAATTGGCAATGAAAATGAAATTGGGATATGATGTTTAAATTCTAGCAAAGGCCTTTGTATTCACTTCATGCTAATGTCATTGAGAGAAACCTAAATCCATCTCTTCTCTCCCCAGCTATGGGCAAATAGGAAGACAGTCTGTCCTCTCTGGCATTGGTGGGAAACCAATCTAGGAGAAGGACAACTATGAATTTTGAATTATGGAGAAGATACAAGAAACCACTCCATATTTTTCAAGAACAGACATAGAAATGTACAGTTTACAGATATTAGAGAAAAGGAAGCTGTGGAGAGTCTTGATTACCTAAGACCTGAAGGAACATAGTACTAAGAATTTCATTTGCTGAATTTCATAGAAAAAGTAAATCAGAAGTTTTAGCCAGTTAAATTTATGATCTTCCATAGATATTCTGAGGCTTACCTGTGTCTTTAACTGATGTAATAGCCATCGGTGCAGAAAATGGAATTTGTCAGCAAAGTTAAAATCACAGTTAAGTTTGTTGTGTTCACTTTTGCACTAATACTTTGGGAAAAGCAAGAATCCATGTCTTCTCTTCAGCTATAAGTTAAATAGCATGGCAAACCTGGCTCTCTGGTTTTGGGTTGACACCAGCTTAGGAGGAGGACTATTCTGAATTCAAAGCCATTCAAAGACTCTAGTATATTTCCTAAGAAATTTACAGATAATAAAGAAATGGAATTGGGAAAGAGCCATGATTGCTTATGTCCTGAAGGAGCATAGCATCAAAAGAAAAGAAAAAGAAAATAACTTTGTAGTATTTTTTAAATATATTGACTTAATTTGACTTTCAAATATAAACATTGTATACTATTAGTTTTAAATGTAATGACATCAGTAAGTAATTATAGAACAATCAGCTGAGACAAAATCATTTCATTTTTTTTAATAAAAATTTTGATTGCAAATTCAACATGATAAATAATTATTAAATTATTCCCCTTCCATAAGAATTTATTCTAAATCAAGTCAGCATCATAAACATTGACTTGGAACAGAGCCAAACAGTCAGTGTACGGAAAAGATTATAAAAAGGCAAAAATTTATATAACAGTTATGAGTAAAGCAAATGTAACAGATGAGATTCATTTGGTCAAACACTGGATGTAAAAACCTTCCATTTGTTATTGTTGTTTTTGCTGCCAATATTTTTCACATTTATGAATATGCAAAATTGTTTCAGTTGTTTTCTTTCTATTTCAGTGATAAGATTATTTATTATAAAATGACCTTTAGGCTATAAAATCTCAAAAATGAAAAATTTTATACTAAGTGCAAAAGTTTGGATTGAAAGAAAAGATTCTCAGCTCTCTGAACAGTTAATCTGTCAGGCAGTTGCAAATCTTCAAAATCTTATTAAATTCCCTACATTTGAATTAGGAATTTTAGTTTACAGAAATTTTTTTCTCTGGAATTCTCAGCTCTCAGAACTTTTGTTTCTTGTGTGGCTACAATCTCCAAAATCTATTAAATTCACTCAATTTGAATTTAATTATTTTCATAAAGGAATAAAAAAAAATGGTTACTCACTACTCTGTAGAGTCAAGATTTGCAAACTCCAAAAGGGTTTTATTACTTTTAATCGTAATACTCAATTTTCTGCCAATCAGAGTTTGATGCACAAATATATTTTCCAAATTTTCAATGCCTTTAAATTGTTCTGGGTTCCATTTCACTGTTATGATTCTGGACTCAGATCATTTTTGTGAATGATTCACCAGCCAACATAGCCCTCTATTTGACTGTATCTCACTAGATGCAATCTCTAGCATATGGGTTATGTCAAGTCACAGCTCGTACACTAGTTTTAGCTGTTTTTTTATATTTACTCATGTTCACCCAATACAAGCCAGTCAAGGTAAAGAGTTAATGCGTGTGTTGTAGAAGCATAAGAAAAGGCAAGTTGATGGTGCTATGCAAGAAAAACAGTGGTTAACGCTAATCATGAAAAGGTCAAGATTTTAGTGATTGGGAAAACATTCTGCCAAGGGTTTGTTTTACAAAGCAGATGTTCTTGGAAAGATGCAGTCCAAGTGGAATTTACTAATGGAAAACAAAGGGAATGGGAATGATTCCCTCTTGTGTACATGGCGTAGCAGGTCACAGTTGTAAAGGTCATGGCTGGTGGGATAAAGGAGTGTAGCAGATCAGAACACATGCCATAGAAATAATGATAGGGCCTCTTATTGTAGTGATTGGGAAAACAAAGCAACAGTTCTTCAGAACTTTTTTCTTACTAATAGAAAACAAAGGGAATGGGGATGATTCACAACTGTGTACATGGCATGGCAAGTCCAAGTTGTAAAAGTCAGCATTGATTGGTCTAAGGAATATTGCTCATCAGAATACATACCATGGAAATATTGGTAGAGCAGCTAGAAGCTTGTGGCATGTCATTTATTAGAAAGAGGTTGTAGGGAGGAAAATAATTCATCACACACAAGTCCATGAAGACGTTTTTGAACTATATCAAGTGAATACGAGACAACTCTAGCCAGGATATGGCAGCAATACTCCATTTTTGGTCTGAGCTAAACAGAAACCTTAATGCAATTACAAATTAACCTATTTTCATAAGACGGTCAAAAACCAGCAGTCATTTAAATAATGTTAATAAGCTTAATGTTATTTCCTTTTCCCCATAAACTACACATTTCATGGAAATTAGTATTCTTACACTGCAAATCTTCTCTCCACTACAAAAGTCATGTTTTTGTGCATGAACATTTTATATATGAGAGAATGAATGACATTGAATGAAAATCCAACAAAATTGTAAATCTATAAAACAATTTAGAAAAACATTTGCTTTAACATGTTTCACTGATGATCTAGAATCATCAGAAAAAGAATTGAATTTCATAAGAACAAAATCTACATTAATACAACATCATGGGATTCACATTAAGTGTCTGAATGCTTCAATTTTACTTTAACTGTATCATTAGAGAAATAAACCAACCAAAGTCAAAATCATAAAGTCATTATAAAATCCATAATCATTTCACTAGCTCTATACTGTGTGCTTCACCAGGGATACATCAGTCAGTTATATGCCATGCATGATACACACTTAGGCAATCATGTATCTTTCAATACATGACTGACAAGGCAGATTTTTTTCCGCAGTAAGTTGCCGTTTCTTTCTGTGGTAGACCAGTTGCAATCCAAGGCTATAGAACCCAGTCTATCCAGCTTTTTACCCATAGCTGGTGGGGGGAGAAGAATAGGATTCATACTTTCCCAAGGGTATTAGCACATAAGTGAATGTAATGGATTTGACTGGAATTCAAACTTGGCTCTCTGATTCCTCAATCTTAGCCACTATCCATCACTCCATTGTGCCTCTTCCTACATATGGTTTTGAATTCAGTGTTGTCCTTTTCCTCAGCTGATTTCCACCCAAAGCTGAAGAGCGTAGTTAATCCATAGCTAAGGGGAAATGAAGAGATGGATTCATAACTTTCCTCAAGGGATGAATCCATTCCAAGGAGATTTATGCAAAAGTGAATGTAATGAAACTTGAGTGGAATGCAAACGTAACTCTCTGATTTCTCACTCCAAACCACTATCCATTACATCCCCAGCAAAGGAAAGTGGCTCAGAAAGAGAAATTGGAGAACTACGTTTGCATTTCAATTAAGTTTTGTTACATTCTCTTTCCTGCAAATACCCTTGGCAAAGGTAGGAATCCTACAGCTTGGGTGGCAACTAGTCTATAAGAAGATCAACTTTGAATTCAAAACTGTAGCCCAGGAAAAGCACGTACTATAGAACAAGTGAAAGGATCAAAGAATTTATAATGACTATGATCTGTGACTACAGTAAGCTTTGACTGACTGACTGACTGATAGAGAAATTAGATATTAACTTATTTCATATCATTTGCTTATAATTATTTTTTTAATTTTTTACTTATTTTATTTTGTCATAAATCATGGAAAAATAAAAATAAATAGAATAAACAAAAAATACTCAGTTGAGTAATTCATTCATTTTCTACAGTTTATCAACACTTTACTGGTTATTTAAAACTAGAAAATATTTTTTTAGATTGTAAAAATGTTTTGTTTTTTAGGGGGTGCAGATAATGAAGATTTAGTGATACAAGTCTTACTAATTAACAAATATCTGTGGGGAGAAGAAGCGGATTCCCAAGAATATTTGTGTGCAAGTGAATAGAACAAACTCAACTGGAATTGGAACTCAGCTCTCCAATTAAAAATTCTGAGCAATTATTCATTACACCATCCACACATCCAAGCTTACAGCATCTGGTATTCCCAAGTGGTCACCCATCTAGGTAATGGTCAGGCTCAACATTGCTTAACTTTGGTGACTGTATGGGAACCAGTGCTTCAGTGTGATGTAGCTATGAGACCCCACCACAACCAAATAAAAACTGAGTTCAAATTGGTTAAAACCTAAATGGTAAAGTAAAAATCAAACATCTGCATTCTTAACTTCAATCCTAAATTCAATAATCTCGATTTTGTTCCTGGGAAATCAAATTATTTTTCTAATAATGCTGTCAGAGTAGAAGTTTTCCAAACACACACAGTTGGTATGACGTTTGCTTAATAACGTTACTGTTCGGTTTTCAATTCCTGGTAGTGGATGCACACTACTGATGAGTCCCAAATATAGGACGAAACAGCCGTCCAGTGCTTTCTGCATTCTGTTGAGGTTTCTTCTAAAACCCGATGAATTACTTAATTATGATTATCTCAAATCCTCCTAACAATTTCTTGTATATCCTTGCTTGAACCGGCTTCTAATGCTCTGGATGGAGCAGCTTGGTGATAGTAGTCATGGCCCTCAGGGGCACAATCCTTGGTTTAAGGAACTTGGATGAGTTCCACCACGGAATATGTGAATGAGCGGTGCTATGTCGAGTTTAATTCGTTACCTCTTCATCACCGGGGCCCATGGCACAGTTGGCATGATGTTTGCTTAATAACATAACTGTCCGGGTTTCAATTCCTGGTAGTGGATGCGTACTGCTGATGAGTCCCAAATATAGGACGAAACAGCCGTCCAGTGCTTTCTGCATTCTGTTGAGGTTTCTTCTAAAAACTCGATGAATTACTTACTTATGATTATCTCAAATCCTCCTAACAATTTTATATATATATATATATATATATATATATATATATATATATATATTTTGAACGATAAAAATTATTAGAAAAATCAATTAAAATCTTCAGACACACTGGGTTGTAGATTAATATTCTTATGCTTTTATTATTATTATTTCATTTATATTCCTCGACTAGTTTCGACCAACATGGCCATCATCGGGAGAGAAAAAAATGTCTCTGCTTGCTATAGCAGTAAACTACAGAAATGAATGTCTTGTTGAAGAAAACGAACGTTTGTCTGTAGTTTTCATTTGTTTTTTTATTGTTTATTTTTTTATCTTTTTAACATTCCTTGTGTTGGTCAAACAGTCTCTTTTAAGTTGTCATTTGAGATAAGAGCTATATTCCCTTTTTTTTGGTCAGTTCAGTAGTTTATTTGTGTTTGGGGAGGGGATGGTAAGTGTGTTTGTGTGTGTGTGTTTGTGTGTGTGTGTTTGTGTTATTTAGTTTAGTGTGTGTGTTATTTAGTTGTTTAGTGTCTGGTAAGTGTGTGTGTGTGTGTGTGTGTGTGTTATTTGGTTTTTAAGGGAGTGAGTGAGTATATGTGTTAGCTTGTATATTGCTGTGGGTGTGTGTTATCATTTGGCTCATTAGGAAAGTGAGTGAGTATGTTGTGTGTGGGTGTGTGTATAGGTGTGAGGCCTCAACACCTCCGTAAGCCTGTCTTTTTTCTATGGGTATGGAATGTGGGTAGGTTTTGATTTGTAGGGTTATGTGTTGCTACTATCTATATTGTTTAATTTATGATTTAACCCGGCTGGAAACAGGGTTTGTAGACGTCGTATCCACTTATTTTCATGGAACTCTAAAATTCTTCTAGTGTTATCTGCTTTGGGCTTTTCTATTCTCTCAATATATATATATATATATTCATTCCCTATATGAGAGAATATATAATTTCAAGTAAATATAATTACATATGCTTTGATATTTTTTCTGATGAGTAATTTGTAGTTGGAAATATAAAATGTGCAACTCCAGTGATATTGTTGTTGTCTTTGATAGTTTTTTTTGGGGGGGGTGTATTAAACCAAAGACAGAATTCCACACCAATATAATTTCCTGATTTGCATTAGTTGCCAAAAAATATATATACATATGCATGAAATTTCTTGTATATCTGGCTGTAAAAAGAAACAGTTGTGCTATCAGATAATGAATGTGATCAAGCAAGATGCTGAAGGAGCTTGGGAAGCATTTTTATGAGGGTAAATCATAAAATAAATGCAATTTGGAAATTACACAGTAACAACAGAAAAGCAATAATGCCCAGCAATATGCATAGCATGTCAGGCAGTTAACTGTATAAGGAATTGTGTCAATGAAGTAGGGAGCAATGCAGTCAGAGATATGGATGATCTACTCAACAATTATATCATCAAAGAAAAACATGCAGTAGTGCACTTTCTGATGGCAAAGAGAGTCAGACTTGTGGAGATCCATGCAATATAGTGTATGCACCATGAATCAACAAAAGGTGCATATGAGGGTAGAAGGCTTTAAAGTGCGAAGAACAAGTGTAATGGTTGAAAGCTAATCCAGTTACCTATCATCATGCACGGAAGAACATATCTGGGGGGTGGGGGATAGCATCAGCTATGCATCTGCACAAGCCATAGTGCATGATGGCTTTGAATAGAGTAAACTTTGTGCAAATTGGATTCCCAAACAAGCAAGTGGTGCAAACATGACATTGTGAGCAACCAAAAAGATAAAGAAGCTTGTTGAATGATACCAAAAGTGCATCACCATGCAGGGGGGATTGCTATGTCAAAAAGTGACATATATTTATTCTTCATAAGTGGAAATAAAAATGTTTTATAGAAATTGCATTTACTTTTTGAGTTACCTTTGTACACTACCTTACAGATTTTCTATTATCCATCAGAGTATGAAAATGCCAGATGAAAATACAGCTTCAACATATTTGCAGATTTCCAATTAATAACCAAGACTTTAGGAATTAAATTTTAATTTGAAGTCGTGAGATCCATAATCTAACAAGAAAAGATAGACATTCTTTGCCTTTTTTACTGATATTTTTTGTTGAAACATTTGTACTGTGGTACTTTCCCAGAGTTCAACTTACAGCCACTCTAAATATGAGTGATGAATTTTAGAGAGATGATTCTACATTCTTTTATGATGACATTATCTTACTGACCCTTTCAGAACATTGAATATAATAATAATTTAATATATACATAAATTATAAGTAGGTGCTGAAATGTTTTTGAATCTACAAAGAAAGGAATTAAAATGTGCAAACACTGATGCGAACAACAAGAGTTGACAGTCTGTTTCATATTTGAACACAATCTACATGCCATATTCCGCAATTTTACCTGATAAATATAGTATAACTTAAAACTATATTTTATTAGTGTGTGGATATAAGTAATTGTAATTTTCTTGCCTCAATGTTCTTATGTTTACACTATCTAAAAATATCTGATACTGAGCACTCTTCCCCATAAATATTGTAAATTTCATATATATATATATATATATATATATATATATATATATATATATGAATTCAGAATGCAGTAATTATACTAATGCCACTTAACAACTCAAATGCACATGAGGCCTGCTTAACCAATAAAGATCAACCAACACAAAAATAAAACTAACAGATTTTTTTTCTCCATATCTTAATCACTGATTAAGCTTCCTTAAAAGTGTAACATGTTAGATTTTTGTTTCCTATTTGTTCTTTATTCAATCCTTCTGTCAGTTTCTGGTCTATATATGTTCCCAATTCATATATATATATATATACGTATATGTATATATATACATACATGTATATGTATATATATATATATATATATATGTACGTATATGTATATATACATACATGTATATGTATGTGTATATATATATATATATATGTATGTATATGTATATATATATATACATATATATATGTATATATATATATATATATATATATATATATATATATATGTATAATTTTTCTTTGCTTTCTTTTCAGACAAAGTATAAAAATTAAATCAAGATCAGAATAAGAGAGAAAAAAATGATAAAATGAAAAAGTGAGTAGTTATATTTAACTCCGGAAAGAACTGAGTAGCATTTCATTCAGAGAGGAAGAAACAAGTTGGGTAGGAGAAATACAATTAATTATGGTTATGAGACTTAAATGTTACACATTTACATTTAAATATTGATAACCAATGCATCTATGTTATACTTAGCCTGCCTCATTCAAGTTTTTATCACTTTTTGTTCAGTACTATTTCAAATTATACTACATTGTATTAGTAGTCATTTTGTAAGGAAATGCAAGAACCTGTTACAAGAATTAGCATTTTTCAACTGTTTGTTACTAATACAGCTAAATCTTTTAAAGGTCATTCTCTAAACAACTTTGTGACAAGACCACATGATCATTATGCCTAAAAGTTGCAACTGGCATCACCATACTTCCCTCACCCTAACATTGTAGTAGGAGTTAGAAGAGAGAAAGAGAAAGAAAAAGAAATAGGAAGAGTAAAACATTTTATGTGAGATACAACCAGCAAATAAAACCAAATCATTTTTATGTGTATGGAACAGAAAACAACTTTATAACAAGCAAAAAAAAATAGAAAAATACAAGAGAAGTAAATATGTGGTTTGCATATAAAGTGACCATTTTATTTTCCCCTTCATTTTAAACTCACAGGGAGACTTTCCCCATTAACTAATTTCTTGTAACTGTGATAGTTCTGAGTAAAACTGGCACCCATATCTTCTCAGTTCATTTTTCTGATTATTTTTTTAATCATTTCACCACACGCAATAAGGCAATAAAGCTACTAAGATGCATAAGGTGCGAGAGAATATGAGAAAAGGAAAAGATTATTAGGGAGAGTGGACAATAAAAGAACAGGAATTAAGAAGACAGAAGATAACAACTGACATTGCATTTAAATTTTTAAAGATCGAAATTGACTGAGAAGCAAGAAGACAGAAGAGATTTCCACAAGCAAGAAAAGTGAGAGAAGAAATTGTTAGCACAGAAGTTACAGTTGCATCTAGCCATTTCAACTATAAAATGATGAGACCTTTCTGCCAATCTAGTACCGTGCTTACATTCACAAACTCTAGGTACCAAAGAGGAAAGCTCATCAGAATAATTACCATGAAAATATTTATAGAAAATGTACAGGGAAGCTATGTTACAGCAGTGGAAAAATGACTGAAGACAAGATACCAGGTCTGGACCAATAACATTACAGATTCTTCTTTCTAATTAGCTGTTATATAATTTTTGTTAATAGCCTGCCATTAAAGTGTGTTCAAGAATGGTACATGTTCTCTTGAATCAAATTTCTTTTTACATCCAATGTAAAATAAACAATGGAACTGCTACAAAAACTTGATGTATTTAGGAAATATATTAAATCAATTTTGGTCTCCTTATTATCTGTTTATTTCTTTTCTTATATCCCAGTTGTGAAAGCTTTCTGATTGGTTGGTCAAAATATCTATTTGTAGAGATGGGAAAATTGTACTTTTCTTGTTATTACTTATTTATTTCTCTATAACCACAGATGACTGTGCTGATGACAGAAGGGAAACTACAAGAACTCCTAGGCAAAGTAGTAAAGTAGGACAGATTGTTAACTGTAATAAAATAGAATCTATTGTCATCAACAAGAGGGATAGCTCAAGGTGTGAGTTATGGATTGGAGACATCAGAATCCAGTACAGATGTTTAAACATCCGGAGGGTGTTGTAAGAGACAATGGGAAATATGATGCAGAGACCTGTAGGCATATTGGAATAGTGGAAGATGGCTTCCAAAAGTTAAACAAAGTATTAAGAAACAGGAAAATATCATTAGAAACAAAGAGTGCTGAAGTGCTATATAATATCAATCCTCACACTTTTCTTGCAAATGAAGAGGAGGATTACAGAAATGTTGTTCTATTGTAGGATGCTGAGAAAACTATGTTTCGAGCATCTCCTGTTTTCAGTTTATCTATATTGTTTTTGGATCATCTTTTCATTAATTTTTTTATTTCTATATTTTTAATTTTATCTGTTTTAGTAGTTACAACCACATTTTTTTCATCAGTTTCACTGTTGACTTTCAGATCTCTTCCTTTTCTAATGCTATTTCTGGTCACTTTCTCTTATATTTTTGCTACTTCCTTAACACAGTTTACATTTTGCTCTTCATATTTTCTATATTATTTTTCTTATTTCACTAACTCTAGAATTTGGTTTTAGTATTTACCTGAAAGTTGATAATATTCTCTCTGATCTTATTAGGATTTATTTACTTTTAAGACATCATTCTTTGTAAGCTACCATTCTATGATCACTTCCTGTATTAACTTTACTTTATTTGGGTTACAGTAAACTATTTATGGCTTCTTTACTTTTCTGAGAAGATCACTAACTTTTTACCTATCTCATTTTATATATATATATATATATATATATATATATATACATACACAGTGGACACATGGGGAGGGTGTTACATGTTTTTTTTTGTTGACTGGATGATTAACATGGATGGAAATAAGATAAGAGTGAGTAGAATTGGTTTCATGTGTGTGTTTGTATATGTGTGTATGAATATAAAACTCAGTAAGGGAACAAAGATCATTAATTATCACTTCATTCTGAATGTTGCCATATTTCTTTCCAGAGAAAAGCTGTTATTGTGTTTACTTCCTTTTTTATGGAAGAGTGAGGATGGCCAGTGAACTGGAAGTCATGCATGACTGGACTATAAATTGCTAAGAGGAGTTGCAGTGTGTGATTTTAAAATGAGAATAGTTGATGCTAATGGATGGTACACAATTTGATACCCACTCACTATTGGATGGATCACTGTGGAGAGGGAGTATGATGTTGAAAGACCTGAAGCTCCTAATAAATTTGGCTAAAAACATCACTAATGATATGCACCAAAGCATCAAACAGATGTATTTCCGTGACCTGTAGGAATAGATGAGATGATGACCACAGAAAAGTTTTTGTGACAACTGAAGAGACAATTTGCAGCTTAGAAAGACGGCAGTTTGGGCAAACTGAGTTAGCACCTCTACTTGCATATTCCACTAAGAAGAAATCATTGTTGGCTACAAGTTTTTCAGGAAATAGATACCCCAAGTTATGCCAAGAAAGGGGAGAATAAGATCCCCAGTAGAAGGGATGAAGGGCTTTTGAATAAGAATATCAACCAGCTTACAACAGTGAAATGCATTTGTGGCAAGTAATTCAAGAATCAGCATATATATATATATATATATATATATATATATATATATATATATATATATATGCAGAGATTTTTTTAATGTAATTAAAGGCTTTCTGACATTACTTCATATATTTCTTAAAAAGGATAATTGAGCTTTGTGTTTTTTTAATGGATTCTCATAATGTAATAATAAAATACACCTGGTTTGAAATTCATTTCTCAGATTAACAAGAGGAGGCTGTTTGAGGCACACGTTGATGCCTAGGGTGGTACATATTAATTTCATTGTTTTGTTTTATAAGACTATGATGTCAACTCAAACATATGTACAGACTAAATATAACATTTGTATTTTCACCATATGTATATGCCAATGATAAATTTTAATTAGTGAAATAGTGAGTTAGGGGATAAATTAATTAATAAATATCAGCAATTGATAATAAAATAGTAAGTATTGTAGCAAAAGTTTTGGCAAAATGATTCATTTTAACACAGATCTTAGCAACCTCATCATAGGATTATTTTTCTTTTCTTAATCTCTGGATTGGAAACATTATTACTCTTGCATTATGCAATATTATTCTTTTCTTAATAAGTCAAGAACAATCATTATGTTACTTAAAAGAAGTTCTTTATGGATTCACATTGCAATCTCTGGATTGGAAATGTTATTATGCTTGCATTATATAATATTCTTTTCTTAATAAGTCAAGAACAATCATTATGTCACTTAAAAGAAGCTCTTTATAGATTCACATAGGAATATCTGGATTGGAAATGTTATTACTCTTGCATCATGTAATATTATTCTTTTCTTAATAAGTCAAGAACAATCTTTTTGTCACTTAAAAGAAACTCTATAGATTCACATTGCAATATCTGGATTGGATGCATCATTACTCTTGTGCCATGTGTTATTTTTCTTTTCTTATTAAGTTGAGAATTATCACCTTAATGGTGGTGATATGCAAGAAACGGAATATTCACCCAGTTTGTATTCTCCCTCTATTGTGGACATTATTATATCCATGATATAATAATACATTAAAACATAGAGGGAATAGAATATCTATAGAAAAGGAATGACAAACATATTTGGTACTCAGAGAAATTTTTATACCACCTAGTCATTCACAATATTATATACATATATTTACATGTGTATTACATAGAGAATCAGTGCAAAAATGGTAAAATGATTGAGTGTCAATATTTGTAAAAATTCCCAGCTGGAATTTGATCTACTGGAGTATTCTTATGTTTTTTTTCTGGAGAAGCCATATTTAAGATTCCCAGCAGAGATCTTAATGGGCTGGATTTATCTTCTATATCATTAGAGAGGACATATTTCTCAAAGTGGAAATAGCTTGTCATGTCTTTTACTAAACATGAGGACTGAAAGCTGGAGATAGTTTCTATATTATATATCTATATATATTTATATTTCAAAGGAAAACAGCACCATAAGCTTGTAACTATCCCATGTGGCACAGGCAGAGGTCTGAGTGAGTGCTAAAAAGCAACTGCTCAGTTTGACTCTGGGAAGCTGACTAGCCACTTTCATCACTCTATAAAGTGACGTAACTAAGCAGCCATCATGTTACCCAATTGACTTCATCTCAACCAAATGGAGATAATCACTTTTTGTATCCCTACAACCTTTTTACCTAATGGAAAATTTTTAATGGCTTCTCTTTGACATATATAAACTTACATCATCACTATTCTTTCACTTTGAGACCATTAAAAAAAGTAAAAATGATGAATTGTTTATTCTTGTGTTTGATCTGTAGCAGACTGTGCGGGTGAAAATGTGAAGAGATATCAGAAGGTTAAAATTTCCTGCTGGCCGGTCCACTACATGGGAATGTCGGACTTTAATTAAGTCCAAAGAAGACAAAGAAAACAAACAAGACCGATATACATGGGTAAACAAATATATATTAATAACAAAACAAGTTAAACAAAGACATGGACTGTTACATAGAGTTTATATGGAGAAATTATGTGTGTGTTTGTAAGTGTTCGTATGTACGTGTATTGTTCTTAGCATGTTCCCAGAATTTGGGAAATGCTGTATCTGTGAGAGGTCACGTATTGGTGTAAGTGGAAAACAGAGAGATTATACCTTGTCTCCGCACGAGGTAGTGGCCCAAGTCGAAAAAGAGAGAGAGAGAGAAGAGTCAGCCAGTATTTATAGCCAGGGGTGAGAGACCCCTGTTGAAGGATTAAAGAACTGAGGAGGAGCTAACTCTGACAGATCTCTAGAAAATGAAACTTCACTGTATTTCTTAACATACCCATGGACAAAAATCTATACAAAAATTACAATAACAATATTTAGGTTGCAATCAAATTTACTTCACTTCATCAAATTTTTACTTGATGTTGGAAAAAAACTGTTTTTTTGTTTGTTTTTTTTTTACACCTGAAACATTGTTTTTGATTAACTTATTTTTCTGTCTAATATTAGTTTATGAATGGATTCAAAACTCAGTACATGGCTAAATCAGGATAAAATTAAGAAAATAAGATTATGTTACACTGATCTTCCTCTGGAGATTTTAAAAAAATAGTGAAAAGCTCCTAGTTGCTAATGAAAGATCTGATAGAAATATCTAAAACAACAACTTTGAAAAATATATTTAAGACATTGGAATTAGTAGAATTCTGACTCAAAATCTCCAAGAATCAGTATGAGCACAATCAAATTTCTGCTACCTTTTACAATCAATACATCTTTAAGTTACTGTTCTCTATTATTATATATTCAAAAGCAATATCCAAAAATTGGTACTACTATAATCAAATTTCTGCTACCTTTTACAACCAATATATCTTTGAGTTACTGTTCTCTATTATTATATATTCAAAAGCAATATCCAAAAATTGGTACTACCATAATCAAATTTCTGCTACCTTTTACAACCAATATATCTTTGAGTTACTGTTCTCTATTATTATATATTCAAAAGCAATATCCAAAAATTGGTACTACCATAATCAAATTTCTGCTACCTTTTACAACCAATATATCTTTGAGTTACTGTTCTCTATTATTATATATTCAAAAGCAATATCCAAAAATTGGTACTACCATAATCAAATTTCTGCTACCTTTTACAACCAATATATCTTTGAGTTACTGTTCTCTATTATTATATATTCAAAAGCAATATCCAAAAATTGGTACTACCATAATCAAATTTCTGCTACCTTTTACAACCAATATATCTTTGAGTTACTGTTCTCTATTATTATATATTCAAAAGCAATATCCAAAAATTGGTAACAACACAATCAAATTTCTGCTAGTTTTTACAACCAATATATCTGTGTTAGAATTCTCTATTATTGTATATTCAAAAGCGATATTCAAATATTGCTAATGGAACAATCAAATTTCTACTACCTTTGATAACCGATATTTTCTTTTAGTTAGAAATTCTATTATTAGATATTCTAAACAATATCTAAAAATTGGTAATAGAACAATCAAATTTCTGCTGCCTATTACAACTTATATAACTTTGAATTAGAATTCTCTATTATTATATATTCAAAAGTAATATCCAAAATTATTAGCTGCCTTTTACAATCTCCTATCTCTCTGAAGTCTGGATATTCAATTATTACATATTCAAAAATAAAATAACAAAATTGCTCTATATTTTTGTTCAGACAAAGCCTCAGACTCTATTTAATAGTGCTATGGATTGATAATCTTACGAGCGGCACCTTCAAACTTCACATTGATTTAATCCTTTTACTTAAAGTTTGATTTTAAAATAAGTGTTGGCAATAAAAAAATAAAAGGTGAGCTGCACTGCTATTAAATATGATACATTATTAACTGAGCAAGGATTTCAAGGTAGATAACTAGCTATTTGTAGCTACAATCTTCACAAAATAAGAAAAATTTTAAATAAGCAATAAAAAAACAAGGATCTGTATGATTAGCATAGAAATTAAATCCTTTCAGTGATTTATTATTTTCAGTGTCAAACGCTAAATGTAAAATTGTTTGAATTTTTTATATTTTCAGTTGAAGTCAAAAAGCAGATATCAATATTTTAATATGATTTCCAGTACAAAAATATCAAAGTGCAAACATCTCACTGATTGCTTCATGAAATATTAATTTTTACTATCTCTTATATAACAAAAAAACGATGAACTTCTCTGGTAATGGAAACCTAATCCATATGTGTTATAGCAAGTAGACTAGCTTAGCAAAATCTTGAGCCACTTACAAAATAAAACTGTATATATAAACATTTATTCACAAAAATATAAGTATGCAGCTGCATCATCAAAGGTTTTGCATGGTAGCTTTGGAAGATTTTTCAGGACATCATGTAGTCTGTCATATTCAGTTAAGCTTGCCTGTCATTGGGGTATGTCTATAATGTCAGCTGAGTTGGATCTGGTGAAATTGGTGTTGGCTTTAATGGCTCAGAAACAGCTGCTATGAAAACTGCATGGACTTTTTTCTGTTTGTTCAGAAAAGACGTTTTATGATCACGGTATTTTTAGATGGTAGTCCAAGATGCACACCAAGAGTGTTAAGTCATCATCCTTGAAATGATAACTATTGAAGTTTCTCAAGGATGACATTCACTGATTATAATGTTGCTGCCATTCACAATGAGGGCCAAGTAGTTGAAAAGCATGTCAGTGACAGTGGGTGAGCAACTGGGCTCAAGGGGAGATAAAAGATTAACAAATATGATAAAAATATTTAATTTTTACTGAGTGACATACTAATTTCAGTTCATTCATTTTTCATTGTAACTTGAAGTTAAAATTTTAAAAAATCACAATGGGATGCTATTAAATAGGGGGGGAGCTAAAGATAGTGTTAAGAGTAAGGAAAATTTAATAAGAAACAAAAAGTGATGACCTGCTATGTAATATCAACCCTCTTAGATGCCAGTGGATGATAAACAATTATCTAAATAAAGGGAGAACACATATATATAAAAAAAGAAAAAAATGTGTTATCATTTCAAAAGATCTTCATAGAGATTTGGCCAGAGAGGGAGTTTCTGATTTCTCTCTAGGTATTAGATTAAAAAGACAAATATGTTAGACCTGCATCATGGGTATGTCAAATTCTTTTTGTCTTTAGCCAAAGTAAAGCAAAAATGCTACTAAAATACAAAGTGCTACTGGGTATAAAAGAGAATGATAAGACTTTAAAAGCAACTGGAAACCAAATCCTAAACAGGAAACAAGGAATAAAACTCTACTCCTGTTCAAAATACCAGGACAATAGTCGAAACTATCTACCCCTATTAAATGTATATTTTTCACTAGACATACAGGTTAGAATTAAGATCGATGGTGCAAACATTAAATACTTATTTTTCAAGAAGGCAGATTCCACTTCTTCGAAGAATATTACAATGCACTCTTTCTACACTTATTTCATTTGAATTGACCTTGTGTGGGACAAAGCAAAGCTGAGTAAATTTCAAAAGATAAAAACCAGCACTTTGCACATATGTCACTATTTCCAGGATTTTCAGAGTATTCACTTTGTTATAAAATTATAAAGGAAGAAAAACCAGAAATAAAGTTAAGAAAACTAATAAAAAATGGGGGATGGTCTAAATGTCCAGAAGAGGCCAGTGATTTTATTCTCTCTCTTTGAATATCAAAGAGCATTTATCTTTATTCAAAGACAAAATAAAAAGAATTATATAAAAAGTATATATATATATATATATATATATATATATATATATATACACACACACACAAACACAAAAGCTTTTATGTCACTATGCATATTGTGTATACTCAGTTCATGTGTATTTTTTATATATAAAAACAATTGCATAAACATATGTAAATATGTTTATATATGCATCAATACAGATGTCATTATGCATGTAGATAGCTATATACACAATGTTACATTATGTATATATGACTGTGTTTGTATATATATATATTTATATATATATATATATATATATATATATATATATATATATATATATACACACACACAGACATATTATATATACATGACTGTGGGTGTGTTTGTGTGTGTATATATATATATATATATATATATATATATATAAATATATATACAAACATATGCACACATATATGGATATTCTATGTATAAATTAACAGACACTAACATTATATATATATATATATATATATATATATATATATATATATATATATATATACACATGCAGAAATATAGTTTTAATGTGTGCTATATTGATGGGTTAAAGTGTTCAATATCAGAGATAGAGCATATGTAAATATAAAAGTGAACATTAAAGTCAACACTCAGTGGCAACAAATACATAAATAAAGTAAACAATAAACAAATTAACAAATCAATAATTGTTAAAATAGATTACAACAATCAATTTAAAAATTGGATGAGAAAATAGATATAACTGCTATATAACAATAAAATAAATCAAAAACCAAACAGAGTAAATAAAAATATACAAAATAAAAAATAAGCAAATAAATAAGAAAAAATAATCCTAATAAATAAATAACCAATTAACAAATCGCTGCCACTAAAATAACAGTTAGAACTAATAAAAATAAATATAAATAAGCAAAAGCAAGTAAAAATAATCAATCCAAATAAATAAATAAATAAATAAATAAAATAATAAACAAATTAAAAACTAGGAGTAGACTATGGCAATCAATCCAAAAATTGTATGAATAAATAGCTTTATCTCCTCAGACCAAGACAATATATTAAATAAGTGACCTAAACAAATCCCCACCAATTTTTTTACTACATTAATAAAATATCAAAAACCGAAAAGAATAAATAAACTGCAATCACGACTTCTTAACGTTCTTTCAAAAATGCCATTCATCTTGCCACTCTTTATGGGTTATTTAAAGACAAAAAAATGTTTTGAATTGTAAAAATAATTCTTTTTTGAGAAAACAATTCTCTTGATATACCTCCTATTATTTAACTTATAGTGGGGGTGGGGGAGATGAGGTAGATCCATACCATTCTGAATGGTATTTGGGGATAAGTGTAATTAATGAACTTGACCCGTATTTGAAATATGGTTCTCTGATTTCTTATTCTGAGCCACTGTGGAGTAATGGATAGTGGCTCAGATTGAGGAATCGGAAAACCGAGTTTGAAATCTAGTCAAATCCATTACATTCACTTACGTGCTAATAGCCTTGGGTAAGGTATGAATCGTTGTCTTCTCCCCCCAGCTAGGGATGCATCCAGTAATGCCATTTTGGTTTAATTATTATTCATTATTTATGCTTTGCATATTCCAGAAACTTTAAGGACATTGTAACAGAAGTGCTATTCCAGCATCATTTAACCACATGATTGCAATGGGCAAAGGTATCAGATAATTAAAGCAAAAGAGGCTAATCGAGTCTGCCCCTGAAACTCACAGAGGTCAAAGAAGAGGATTCATATCTTTATTATATTTGTATTTTTATTTCTACTTCAATGACATAAAGCAATCATACATTATTCCATTTGTTTGATGAACATGAAAAGAATTAGATGTATTTATGTAAGTCTATTTCTCTTTCTTACTCTTTTAGTGAAAAAACACACACAAAATTATATATAAATATATATATATATAATTGTCCATTTTGGAAGAAATACCTCTTTTATACAAGTTTCATTAAAGATGACTGACAAGGTACTGCATTTAAGCTTTCTATTTAATTTTTCTTGTGTTCATATAAGTCTTTTCTTTTCTGGACATAAAGTGTGTAAAGTGCTTTCAGCTATTCTTTTAGCCATTATCAAGGATGATTTTGATTTCTAACTGAATGCAAGAATTTTTTATGTAGTCATTTTCTATGCAAGGCTTAGATGTGGCACAAGGTAAAAAAAATCTGGAGCACCCAGTGAGGATCGAACTCACTATTCAGTCGTAATTGGACTCGTGAGACAAGCTTGCTAACCATTACACCACGTTGAAGTGCCCTGAATTTTTTATGTATATATCTATATTTATAGGAATGTTTTATTTTCCAAACAAAGTCAGTACATTGTGGCTGTGTTCATAATTGTATTGCCAATGTGCAGAACATTTGGACAATTTTTACACACTTTATGCCCATAAAAGTAAACACTTATAAGAACACAAGAAAAAACAAATAAAAAGCTTAATTGCAGTACCTTGTCAGTCGTCTTTGAAATACATATGTAATTTATATATAGATATATGTATATATCCTTGTATACTTATTAATAGATACATGCATTTGAATCAAACTGCTTCCTAAATAAGCTGAAAATAAGGTACAAATAAGGTATAAATTCTTATTTTTTGGCCAATTCACTCGTGTTTTCTTACAATATGATGTACAGGCAGATTGATGGGATATCAATCGGTAGCCCTTTAGGTCCTACAATGGCTGACATATTTGTAGGGTTTTATGAGAAAAGACTATTTGCTCATGCTGATCAATTCAACTGTATGTTACATTGATTTCAACTTCTGTGTGTTTAATAGCAAAAGTTGAAGGTGAAGGCGTTTCATTTCATTTCTGTGTTATATACTCACTGGGATTAACTTTTGTCCTTGACGGTATAAAATTAATTTTATAAAGACCTTTGTTCATTCATCAGGCCTTGTTGATTTGTTCTATGAATAAATTAGAAAAGGAATTAGATTATATTAGAAAAATATACAAAACTGACTACAGAAAATGCTCATTGATCAGTAAAACATCCAGAAACCTCAAAATAAGATTATATGAATACCAAAGAGATATTCTGCATAACATAATCTGAATGCATCTGTGATTCACTGTAATATATCTGACCCCCACATTTTTTATATAAAAAATGCCTGACTAATCAGAAGAGAACAACATTAACCGAGAAGGAAAGGCATTGAGAGTGTACTAATTTTGCAGTTCTCAACAGTAAACCTAAGATCAGGGTCATATATTATATCACCGATCATCGCAAATACAATAACAGCACAATGCAGTACACAAGACAGTAGAGGAAAAAAATCTATTTGGAGTCAGCTGATTTAAAACTTATAGACCCTAATGTCTCTAAGATATATATATATATATATATATATATATATATATATATATATATATATATGTATGTGTGTGTGTGTGTGTGTGTGTGTGTGTGTGTACACACTATATATATATGTGTGCATGTGTGTATATGTAATAATATATATATATATATATATATATATATATGGATGCGTAAACACACAAGTAAACAAACTAGTAAACAAACTAGGCACCCCAATGCAATCTATAATATCATAAAAAACATCACACACCACAAAAATAGTTCTAATATAGATATGTGTGTGCATGGGTATATATGAGGGAGGTACATATATATGTACATGTGTGTACAGTTGTATAGTGTAACCCGGATATAAAAGAGTTGTTGGGACCGCAGAAGTCTCTTAATTCCCGGTTTTCTCTTATATCCGGGTTTGGTCTATTTTGTTTTATTAACACAGGCTCTCATTTGGGACTAGAGAAAATCGCTCTTATATCCGGGTTTCTCTTATATCTGGGTTACACTGTACATATAAGAAAAAGTTGTATGTATATGTATACAAGTATACATAAAAAGGCCCTACAATGTGTACATGTGTGTGTTTTGTATCTGTAAAGACAGGTGTGTGTGTGTGTATATATATATATATATATATATATATATATGAGTGAGCATGTATATGCATAAATGTATGTATAATATTAAAAAGGCTTTAATGTACATTCTTGGGTGGGTATGTAGGTATGTATATATAATAAACACACTCTCAGTGAACTGATTTAAAATTGAACCACACCAAACTCCTCTGATATAGATAAAACAAAGAAACAAACAGGCAGACAAACATCCTCTTATGTCTTGACATGTGATAAGGTATCTAATATAATTTGATTTATGATTACTACTTATCCTCAGATATCCCAAGGCATTTTCCCTCAGTTTTGTCTTTCTTTTATTCTAATCTGAGGAATCCAAAGAGAGCAGACACTCTGACGAAACACGTCATTAATAAATTTTCCACTTTGTCTCATCCTCTTCACACACACACACACATATATATGTAGCCACATATGGTTCCTATTTTTGGTGGTGTGCATGTTCATATGTAAACAATTAAAGACGGTGCATGCAGATCTCCGGTTTCTAGCACAAACCGTTTTTTCTCTTTTTTATATAAATTGTAGTGAAACAAAGTTCTTAATGTCTCTTGGGTATGTCTGTTTTCTTTCTTGATCCAGAGTTAGGGTAAGTAAGTAAGTATAAGCATTGTTATAATGGTCGGGCTCAATCAGCCTTGTGACCAAAGAAAACCTTGTTTTATTTCAATGGTGGAGTATTGGCATGGTTATAACAGTTGAGCTCAAGTGAAGGTTTTGTAAGACACGTGTGAGTGCCATGTATTGGAAAATGGAAAAAGTGAGTTCTGTCATCAGTGGATGAGGGGAATAAATACACCCCAGTGGAGGCCATCCTTTTTCCATATGCTGCTCTTCGAGCAAAGATGAGAAAGACAGAAAAAAGGCAGGAAGATTTTTTGTCTTTTTATAGACTTCAACAGTGCTTACTTAACAGCTTTTGATGAAGCCAAGTGGAGCAATCATATTTCTGGTTTCTTTACTGCTAGCATCATGGGAAAATGTAATCCTTTTTCATATTTTTATTATTATTATTTTATTTATTGATTTTATTTCATTTTCCTAAAATCTGAGTAAATTTTTAAGCATCTGAATTTTAATCAAGACTTTTGAGCAGAGAACTTTTCAGCACCATTTCATATATATATATATATATATATACATACATACACATGTGTGTGTTCACCACACAATTTCTCATATATATATATATATATATATATATATTCCCTTACATGACCCTAACATGTCTGTTCCTCCAGATTCAGCACAATATTTGAAGACATGTATAAAAAATTAACACATATAGATATGAAATAAAATATCAGTCTCATAAATAATATATAAAATACTAGTTTCAAATCAGATTCCTAAATTATTCATGCTTTGAAAAAATAAAGAGATTACAATTCTAAATACATGTGTATTGAAATGAAAGACCAATCTGGAGACTTTTGTTGTTGTTATTCAACCAAATTGAACAAGAAATAAGTAAACATTAAAGTAAATTCCACTGAAGCATGTATACAACCTAAGCAATTGTAAGATTGCTGCAAAAAACTAAATTAAGAAATATTACACACACATATCAGAAGAACACAAAGAAATGTTATTCTTTTGTCCATATTTAATGATAACCCCAGACCTTCACAGTATATGAAAAAGATGAGATGAGATTCAAGTTTTACACTAAATGTTGTATCAGGCTTTTTGTTATTCCATTATTCACCTTATACTTGCATGGTAGGGCACCAGATATTTAGTAGTGTGATTATACTCTGCCCAACATTCCATTTTGTTTCTTTTATTGTCCACTTCCTGTGTTTATTTTCTTATTAGACAAATAAATATATTAAACTGTGCAAACATTAGATTTACATGGCTTGTCTATAACAGATACAAAAAGATGAAACTGGAACGATCAGTATTTAAAAACAATTTTACATTGCCAGAAATTAAGTAGAAAAGAACAGAAAAAAGAAAGAGGAATAAAGATTATATTAAAGCCTTCAGAAGACATTTTTAAAAGTATATATAAATGAATATACAAAATGTAAACAATGACCAGTTACTATAAAATCTTAACAAAGCTTTAAATAATACTAATGAATGCATCTTAATACTATTAAAAAAGCATCTAAGGAACCTTCTGTCCAATGCTTCTTTTGAGACTGGCCAAAAGTTTTTTTTAATCATATTGGCAAAAACACCAAAGACATTTCGGGGGCTAATAGGGTAGGAGAACAGACTGTTGCACTGTTAAAAGATAAAAATTGTCTTCTAATAATTTACAAACCAATTTAAGTTGTATAAATAAAAATTAATAAAATAGATTACTAAGCTGAAAAAGCACCTGAAATGGAAAAACAGATATGAAGAATGATTAGTGTTTGCATAGGAGAAGAATAGAATGGCTAAATATACAAAATTATACACCAAAGTGCGGGTAAAGCGAGGATAGGAGAAAAAAAATTTGTTGCTCTTTCACCTCTCAGTTATATATATATATAGTGAACAACACCAGCTGCAGCATAAACTCTTGACTACTACAATGGTATAATTCCTTGAATATTTATCCTATGCCTCTATCTCACTCAACTATATATCTGTGTTGATTTTCTCTATGTTTATCTTGACTATTACCTTGTGTTATATACTGAACAAACTCTCAGTCATCCATAGTCATAAATAAACAAGCAATCAAACTTTGTAAATCACAGGAAATCAAAAACGTATTTTACTTATCGCAATCACATCTCATCTCCATTTGTTGATTTTTCACTTACACTTTTCTTTTCTTGTTAACAGTAAGACAACCATTACAATACTTTTGATATGTTCATTTTTAAAGCTTTAATAAAATTTTGTACCCGCCACAGATTATTTAAATTTGTAATGAGCTGTTCTTCTTATGGACTGGGTACCATATTTCCCTTGAACATATTAGTATCTGAGTGATTATGCATGCAAAAACATTTAATAAGATACAAGGATCTACTTGAACTGCTAGGAAAACTTGATTTATTTGTGAAATATATTAGAATGATCCATACATTAAAACAGCCTTGATAGTGGGACAAAAGAATCTCTGTATGAGTTTGTCTACTAGATCAGATTTCCAGATTACATCCATTTTATTCAAGGTGGCCCAGGCTTTAGCTATGCAAATTTTCACATTGTTTTCAGTAGAATTTAATTCGCTTCTTAGTTATGTAAAAGAGTCAATAGATTCTATTGATTCATCTCAGACAGTTTATATTGAGCTTTCCTGGTTGAAGACTATGAATTCAGATTTAGATGCATAGACCTAGAGTCCAACATTATTAACAGCATTTTCTAGATGATGTAGGAGAACTGTGACATTGGTAGTGGTGTCTGCAGTGATAGCTAGGTACTGTGCATAGTCAATATCAGATAAATCTTTTGCAGGATATTGACTTGAGAGTTGGTGATAAAGTAAAACCTAGATGATAACATTTGTCAAGGGCAGTTCTCAATACAGAGTCAAGGATGATAACAAAGAAAAAAGGCACAAGTGTGTCACCCTGAAGGACCCCAGCTTTGATGTCGAAGTAGCTAGTGTCTTTGTCTGGGGATCTGACTAAAGATTTGGTATTTTTGTATTGCATCATGATGGCATTTACTGTCTCAGCAGGAATACCATATGCCAGAAGGGTCTTCTCCATTTTTCACCTATGAAGAGAATCAAAAAATCTAGAAAAATCTACAAAAAGTAAGGTGGCCTGTAAATTCTTTGCCCTGACACACTCTGCTGAACAGTCAGGATTTGTCCAATGGTGGATCTATTTCTTTTTAAAAGCCTTTTTGAGTTTTTTGGAACATCTTCTCTACTTCAGGGTGCATTCTGTTGAGAAGCATTGAGTTGACAATTTTTACCGCAATCGAGTTAAGTGTGATTCCTCTATAATTTTTTGATGATTTTAGATCTCCTGTCCATATTTCTATGACTTCTCCATTATATGTAGCATTACAGAGTTGGAGTAGAATATCATTGAAATCCTGGGTATTCCAAACCTCTGGAGGAATGTTATCAAGTCCTGCTGCTTTTTTATTTTGGGTGTTTTTTGAAGCCATTTCAAGTTCTGCATCTGTAGAGTTTCCAGGTTCATTGTCAAGAGGATGTGCAATGATTTACTCACCTCAAATCATATCTAAAATGTCACGCATATTTCCAAAGAGATTTTTAAAATGGTCTTGCCACTTATTCAGCCTTTCAGCCTGACGATTGATTCTTCAACTTGGTAGGGTAACTTACACTACATTAACACATAACTTTCTGATTACCTTAAGTCACCAAATCATATGGCTTATTCCATTTTCTGAATTTTTTTAAATGCTTTCACAGGTGACCATGACACTCTACCAGATTATTTGTTCATTTCCTGCTACTGACCTCATTGATAATTTTTCAAGCAAGATTAGATTGTTTGTTGGCAGCAGCAGAGTTGATGAGCTAAACTTTTTCCTGAATGTACTCAGAATGTTGATCTTCATAAGAATTCTTGAGTTAAGCAAGTGCTTTATTGAAATCATGTTTAGATTTAAGGGATGAATTTAAATTTGGTAGTTTTTTCTTTCACATTAGCCCTTTGTGATTCAATGCTATTTGATTCACAAGAAATGTGTTGCTGATGTTTAGGTTTTAAGTGTCTGAATATGCTGCAGCGTTTTCATGAGAAGCAACAAAATTATTGTAGTTTGATTTTGAGATACTTCCTCAGCATGTGCTTCTACTATTCCATGCCTGACAGCAAATAATGTGCTCTGGTCTTTGAGATGATATTTTGCTGTTAGAAGAAGACAGTCATACAGTGGGAAGGCAGACCGCTTTCTTTTGGTTGGTTCTAAGGCTAAGTCAGATAATGGAAAAGACAATCCGATGATCTGAAGATACCCCTTCAAATGTGTTGAAGATTTGGCAATTCATTGCACTGTTCTTCCACTTCTTGTTTATCAGGATGCAATCCAATTATATCTTTGTCCCATTGGTGTGGCTGAATGTCCATTGTTTAGAGATCATCTGAAATTTGGTGGTTAGGCATACTAGATTATTTTCCTGTATAATGTCTTTGAGAAAGATCTCATTTCTGTTGGAGGACACATGATATGCAAACTTGTGTATGTCACTGACATCAACCTGAGCATTCATATCCACACCAATAATCAGGACATTATGATTTGAGACTCATCTGACAAGAGAAGAGAGACATTGATAGAAATGTGGCACCTCTTCTTTGCTAGAATTTGTTGGTGAATAGTAATAGATGATAGTCATTATAAGGTTGCTGTTAAAGATTCTGGGTTGAATTTCTTCAATGTTCATGAGCACTTTATGGGTTAGTGGACTGATTAACATGCTAACCCCACCATTGACAGTACCTGTGGAATTTTTCCAAGACAAGTTTGAGATGAAGACCCTGCCTTTCCCAACACCATGAGGAAGGAGTAGTAGTGGTAGCAGTGGTAGTAAGAAACAAGATTCCAACTCAAAGTGCCAGCAGGCTAAAAGAAAATGGTCCCCAACTTAAAGAAGATTTACTGGGAGCAAACCACTTGCATATGGATAGAAAATAAATTACTGAACATAAGTAATGAACATAAGATGCGCAGATAAGACCATGTTGATGGCAGACAGAAAGAAAACTGCAGGAATTCCTAGGCAAGATAGTAAAGGAATGTGAGAAGAAAAGACTGACAATCAATTGTAAGACAACAGAATGCATGGTTGTCAGCTAAAGGAACAGCTTAAAGTGCAAGCTACAAATTGGAGATGTCAAAATCAAGCAAATACAAAAATTTAAATTTCAGTGAAGTGTTTGAACAGATGAAGGAGAAAAGTGATATTGAAACCTGAAAGTGCTTTGGAATAGCAAAAGAGTAAATTTTTTTAGAAACAAAGAAGTGAACTGTTAAGTAATATCAATCCTTCTATATGGCAGTGAAACCTGGATAATATTTTTTTATTACTGTTAATTTAACCAATAGAGGGCCCGAGGGCCACTCGAGGTAGAGGGTTACTGAGAGAGATGTTAAGGAAAAGGGAAATGGAGAAATAAGTGAATATTATGATGAGTAGGATAGATATCGGTTAACTCTGGAGTTAAAGTATCCAAGATTGTAACTGTCATGGAAGCATTCTCATGGGAGTTTGTTCTACAAAGTAACAGTTATTGGCAAGAAGCTGTTTAAGTGGAATTTGCTTTTCATCAAAGGAACATGAAGAGGATTGTTTGCCATTGTGAATATGGCATGACAGGTCCTAGCTGTGAAGGTCTGAGCTGGTGGCAGTAAGGACTATTACTTGTCTGAACATTGGCCATAGTAATAAAGATGTAGTAGTGAAATGCTGGTGACATTTCATCACTGTGAATACCAGGGATGGAGCATGTGAACAACGAGGCAGTTTTCAGAAAAATACAAACAAAAAAGTACATATACTTTGAATCAGAAAGAAACAGTTGAAATTTCTGGGATATACAATGAGAAAAGAGGGCTTGGTGAAATTGATACGCACAGGGCAGTGAAGTCAAGATGGATATAGGGAAACAGAGAGCAGCCTACTAAATGTGCCTGTACCAATGGATAGCAGAACAGGGAGATAATAAAGTTGTAAAGAACTGTTTTCTTTATGGACTGGACACCATGAACATATTTATAGTTGACATTTTTGTTGTCTCTTCATAATGTAGATGATCATGGCTTTCTACAGAGTCCATTTCTTTATTATTTGTGAATTATTATTCATTTTTGGGAGCAGTAGTAGCATGGTTTCCCATTGCCTTTTCTATAGTTTGGAATTCAGAATATTTCATTGTCTTTGGTTGAGAGGCCAGTGTACACTGCTATTTAACAATATAGCTGGGGAGAGAAGAAACAGTTTCATGTCTTTCCCAAATGCATTTGTGTAAAAATGAATGTAATTTAAATTTGACTTTCATTTCACTAATGATATTGTTTACATGACCTGCACATCATCTGACTGATAATGCAACAAGAACTACTTACATGAACCATAAAATCTGTCTTCCATTCTCAAATCAAACAATGATGACACTCAACTACAAACCATTTATACAACCTGACCAACAACCAAACATAAGGGACTTGTACTTAAGTAGATAACCAAAAAACTCAAAGGAATAAATTAAAGATTTTGTGTTTTATTTGTTATGTAGAGAAGGTTGAACTGAACTGCTCTCTATGCGGATTAGACACCATGTAACCCTTGAACATATTTGCATTTGATAATAGAATTTTCTGCTTGCTTAAACTTTAAGACCTATCTTCCCCTCTCAAATCAAATACTTTTGATGGCAATCAATTGTCAACCATTTAAACAACGGAGCACAAGAAAAACAATCATCATTAAAATAAAAACTCATATTTTTCGAGCAATGAAATAGTTTATTTTTTAATTGTAAATGATTCTATTGTTATTTTTTATATATAATTAAATTATATGATTGACTGAATGGTGGATTGTTTTTTTTATGGTTTATAAAACATTTGAGGGAAATTAAAACCAAAATATTGGGATTGTAAGAATGATTGCTTTTTGCAAGTGAATATTAAAAATCTTTTGAAGATAAAAATTATTTTCACAGATACAAGTCCTGCTATTTAACACATAGATAGGTGAGAAGAGATGGCTTTAAATTATATGAACTGATGTCTTTTGTTGAATTACTTAACTGCAAAGATGCACTGTAACATTCCTATGGATCTAGATCATATGTTAAAGAAAGAGAAAATGTCAGTGTTTTGCAACATAGAGGAAGATAAAAATAATAATTTTGAGTGGCTGTTTGTCATCTTATAAATATGGAGACTTCATATTGCACAAATACCTTACAGACTGAAAATAACATATATCCATCAACCTAAAAGAGTTCCTTCCTTTTACAGAGACTGAAGAATAAAGAGAAAAGATGTGAAAAGAAACTAAGATGTTTAAGATAAACAAACCAAACCTTATGTTACTGCAATATGGCAATTTCAGTTTCAGTCTGAGGACTAACATATCTAAGAAAATACTGTTTTCTTTCAACCTATCATAATTTGACAACATGAAAAGTATTTATCAGAAAATGGTCTTCTCATATGACCATTTAAAAGTCACTTTTGTTTTATTTTTTATCTTTACTTTGTTTATAAAACTATTGAATAGACCTTGTCATGATTGACAATAGAAGAAAAAGCCTTTTTATTGCTACTGGTCAGACAGGAAAACTACTTAGAGGACAGTAGGTTTTCCAAATACTCTGTCATTCTTCTTTTCACTATCAATGATCCTGCTATGCCAGTGGTAAATATTTATCATCAAGATATCTGTTGAAGGGCAGAATGTAAGGAAAAGTGGATTCATGCCTTTTCCAAAAAGTCATAAGTGCAAAGTGAAAATAAACAGCTTCAGAATTCCCTACACTGTTACATGAATGAAGACTCATTGTACAAGTCGAAACTGTTTTATATATATGTAATTCTTATTATAACAAATATATTTAACAGGTACATGTTTTTGAGTAGACTGTTTTTTCAAACAGGGAAATCAATCTCAACTACCCTTGAAATCAAAAGTTCTACTGAATTAAATGTGTCTATATATATATAGTTATCAAATGGCCAGCTATTTATTTCTGGGTACATCGATCTGCTAGGATAACTAGCCAATCCCCCTTGAAGACACCAACTCAAGCATATTTGTGTTTGTTTAACACCTACAGAGCTCAGCTGTGCTTTATGCTGCAACTATGTTGAGTGGACTTTAGTTTCTGAGAGAGAGAGAAAGTGCTCATCATCTCACGTGATCAACAGTTTGAACAAGGCTAGTATGCTGAAACCTAATCACTTGTGACCGCATGATAGCACAACCACTGATGGCCTCTGAAGATTTTCATCTACCCAAGCTTGGGTTAACTTGTGGTATGGTTTTCTGGGAGAGAGTGCAGTATCTGGCATGAACATCAGTTTGAACAAGGCCAATATTCTGAAAACCTAAGTTGCAATTTGTGACTTAATACTTAAACAATTATTGATGGATTCCAAAAACACACATACATATATAGAAGGGATTCACTAAAATTAACCCTTCTTATTTACTCCCAAAGAAATAATAACAGATACAGGGGATGAAATAACTATATAGTATAGAGTAAGTTTTCAACAACAAAGCAATATTCACTTTTGCTAGCAGTGAAAAAAATCTTAAGCAGGACTTCCCAGATCATGGTCTTTAACACACATCACTGTTGTTCTGATGTAAATCCATACCTGTGTTCACCAACATTGCTTGGTTTTTGTAAATATTTAATCGGTTTGGATGAATGTCAGTAGAATCATTTTTTTTCTGCTTAGAGGAATTCAATGATCCATCTGTGATTTGTATACAAAATGCTAATTTGATGGATTAATTGATTTGTTTTGAGAACCAGTCAATTTTTCTAATTCTTTCCCCCTTTTCTGAATATATATTTTCTTTTTCAAATTACCATTTGTGGCAATTGTGTTCATTATTTTCCCCTTGTCTATTCTCTTCTCACTTTTAAAGAAATATGTCTGTTTTATACCTTTACTTAATTTCTGTATCATGAAAATCTTTAAAGATAACTTCTTTGTTTTGTTTATTTAAAACTGAGCTTACATTCTTGGTGAATAAATATGAATGAAAAATATATGCAGAAAATATTTATACAAGTGAAATATTTAAGATATATATATATATATTAATATATATACATATATATATATATATATATATATATATATATATATATATAATTATTTTAAAAATATATGATTCCTTTGCTACATAAGAGTTCTCATGTTTCAAAAGCGAGAGCTGAAACCCTCAATATAATTATTAAAATTAAATTAAACTAAGGTATCAAGCCCTGTTTCATCCTCAAGCGAAAATTTAGGAATAACCAATCTTGAAATTTACGCATCTTTATAAGCATGTTTGTTCGCAAAATTAATTACTATGGAAATGGCTGGGGCGGCCATTTTGATAAGTTGTCTAACAGTTAATTTTTATCCACATATCAGTCACTTTTGGAAAGAGGCTAGGCTGAGGTAGGGTTGGGTACCCAATTCAAAGCGGATGAGGTCATTCATGTACGCACATCATCTGGTCAGTCACAGCAAAAGATAGCTTTTGGCATCATGATATGTTGTTAAGTGTCTAGAGAATTTTATTTTATTTTATTTATTTATTTTTTTATCCAAATGGCTGTTTCATATATAAACGCGTCGCACTGAACTACAATTTGTTTTTTTGACGACTTCATAAAGGGTTTTTCTATTTAATGATTGGGCTTAAAAGCTTAACCCAATCATTAAATAGAAAAACCCTTCTGTATGGAGCACTGTTTTTTTAAAATAAAAACAAAAATACTAAAGAACTCCGGATTATTTACCTAACGTGTTCTTTCCTATTTTTCTACATACCTGCACATATATATATATATATATATTATTGTCATCCACAGACAGACTGTTTCACTGTATCACAGCTCATCAGTGTGGCTAGATGTCCGGTTGCCTCTAGCTAGTATCGAAACCCGACTGAATTGGCGTCAGTCGGAAATTCTACCACTAAGCCGTCGGCGCACGCCAGGAATGAAGGTGAATTTTAGTGTATTTATTTTTAGATTTAGATAAACACACAGTGACTGACAGTGACTCAATTATTTAAGATATATATATATATATATATATATATATATATATATATATATATATATATATATATATATATATTTAAGATAGATATATATATTTATATATATATATATATTTAAGATATATATATATTTATATATATATATATATTTAATATATATAAGATATATATATATATAACTAAGAAAGAATGTTAAATCAGTTTGTATATGTAATAAATATGTTTGAATAAATTCAGTAATGCAAGTGAGTAACAATTTATAAACATTTATATAATGTTCATATGGTGACCTTCAGTAAGGGGAGATAACTCTCATCCTGCAGTTGAGACTGGGAAATATAGAAATGTAGTATTTGTCATCATTTTCACCACAAAACTCAGTATTGCAGCCACTAAAATGTATGCTCTTTGGTAAAGTCTAAGAAGCTATGAATATTTGGATATCTCACAGAAGGATACATCTCTGGGTTTGCTACTTGTATACCAGAAATCAATTCTATAGCTTTGTTAACCTCTTGGTTCTTAGAATTTTTAGGAAACAATGGCCTGGACCAAAAAAGTAAGAATAAGCATTTTATTCACTTGCTTATTTCTATATCCATGCATTCCTTATGAAAGCAGTAGGCACATCTTGAAGGCAGACCCCTGCAGATGACCCCCAGTAACTGGACACTGCTTCACCTCATTTAAGGTCGACAAAAATTCTCAACATGAATGTGGTATGAATATTTCTTTTGATTCTACACACACACACATCTACAGATCATTCTTTCACCTTTTTTTTTGAAAGTCTTTTATTCACTTGAACAATGTACATCCTCAGTGAACATTGCATATACTTTATACTTTTGGCATTGAATCACATTTTATTCTTATAGCATTTAACGTCTGTCAAAAGATTTTCAGTGACATTTAGATGTATTTTTTATGTTCAATTTATTTTTCGTGTTTCCAGCATACATGAGAGTTTGTATAATTTTATCAAAAGTTTTTTCATTGACAAATATTATGTAAACATTTTCACATTGCCTTGGTGTCTCTTTTGTGAGTAATATTGCTTCATAGAAATTTAATCTAACTTCACCAACATAAATTTGAACTTACTTAGCTGACTCATTTTACTGGCTAAAAACAATTTTGCCTCTTCTGAGAAAGTTTATTTTAGTAAAAACTCAAGGAGCTGAGGGTCGACTGGTTTCATGGTTACTTAATATTTACAATTTTAGATGAAAACACCTAATCCATTTCAGAAACGAAATTTTACAGAAAAATAAAAAGAAGACAAATAAAAATCTCATTAAACTTATGACAAAATATTGAAAATTTGGGGGTTTATAAAATCCATGATATCATGGTTAGGATTTACTACACATTTTAGTCACTGTTATGCTTACATAAATTTTTAAAAAATACCATGTTCTTTCAGGACAAAGGCAATCAAGGCTTGCTACAGCTTCTTTTTTTTTAATATCCATGAATTGCTATAAACTTTGGGAGAACATCCTGAAGTTGTTTTCCTTTGCTTTCTTACGTGTGTGCAATTCAGAGTTTCTTTCTTTTATACTGCCACAAGTGAATAAAACAAACCCAATTGGAATTGGGTGCCAACTCTCTGATAATAACAGGTGAATATGGTCAGTGAGATAAAACAGACCAACCAACTTCCCAATTGTTTTCCTGTGTTATTCTTGATCTATCTGGTTTTACATTGTCATGGAGAACAAAATTTTCCCCATTCATACAACCAGAGCACATTGACTATGCTTTGTGGCCATGTTACTGCTTCTCATTGTATAAATGTGTATTTAGTGTTTCATTGCATTTCAAGAACTCTAAATGGCTAATTTTTCTTCACCTACTATGCTCATTATTTACATTATTCGGACTATTGTCCTCATCTTTGTCGCCATATTTATTACAATGTTTCGTCCGTTGTATGCTTCGGCCTTCTTCAGGTGGTTGGAATATCGAACTGAATATAAACAGATACCTACTATGCTATATTTAAGGAATGATTAGGTAGCATAATTCATTCATTCATTCATTGAAAATGGAACTTACTTATGACTCAACTTAATCTTTTAGTGTCATGAAGATTTCAGTCCTCCTATATGGCAGTGAATGCTGGCCAATCTCTTTACAGATGTAGAAGAGACTTAAATCATCAGAAATGTGGTTATATAGAAGGATGCTGAAAATACCCGGGACTGAACATCTGAGCAACGACAAAGTTCTAGAAACAATGGCAACAAAAAGGATAGTTATCCTTAGAATCAGAAAGAGAGAGTTGAAATTTCTGGTGCACATAATGAGGAAAGAGGGCTTGGAAAATTTGATGCTCACAGGATAGATTGAAGGTAAGAGAGACAGAAAAGCAACGTCCAAACTATTTGAGCTTGAGTTGTTGGCTGACAGAACAGGGTTTGGAAACATGGCAAAAAGACAAATGTTATTAAGAGCTACAAAGGACAGGAAATTAGGAGAGCCATGATTGCCAACACCCTGAAGTGACACAGCACATAGAAGAAAATTTCAACTAAACAAGTTAAAATATTTCTCCTGTGTTATTCTTGCTGTATGTGACCTTGTTGTGTCATGGAGAAGAATAACACTTTTCCTGTTGATGAGCTGAGGGCATTTTTTGACTATACTTTTATGGACATGTTGCAGCTGCTGAATGTAGAAATATACATTTAATGTTTCATTGAATTTTAAGAAGTATAAATTAATAATAACCTAAAGATCCCAGAACATGCACAACATTATCTTTCTTCCATGACCGCAGGTTTGGGGAGTCAGAGATTTTCCGTTTTTTTTTTATTACTGCCCACTGATTCTTCTGGCTACTCCCTCCTCATTTAGTTTTAATCATTTTCTTTGATAATAAAACAATTATTTCAGTAGCACAGAAAAAATATCTTTTAACACTAAATTTTGACATTTTTTTTACTCCAGAGTTTAATGCAGAAAAATTCAGTGCCTGTACACAGGAAATCAAAAAGAATGTGACTATCAGTGGTTAGGAGATTAACACAAGCATTCTTCTTCTTGTTCTTCTATAATGCACCACATCCCTTCAATACATGGCCAATCATGACTCTCCACATCATTTGTAGCATTTAGCAGTCATTTAGAAGTCTTCTTGTTCCTCCATACATCTATACTAGCCCATTAGGTATGTTATACAATGTTTTCTCTGACCCTTTGGCTTTTAACATGTTTTGTGAGTGTCAAATTCTCCAAGCCCTCATTGTGCCATGGAAATTTCTTTTGTCCTTTTTGTTACCATTTTCTAAAAACTTTCTCCTTTCTCTCATGTTTCTTCCATGGTATTCTCAGCACATCTATAGAACTACATCTCTCTTGCTTAAAGTCTCCTATACTGGAAAAAAAATATGAGTGTGAAAATGTTATGTAATTCCAGCATTGCTGACAAAATAAATCTGTGAAATAAATAATGTAAATGTACTGCTACTGATTTTAACAATAGCAATCCATTGAAAATAAAGGAGAAATAGTACATTCAGTGATTAGGGATATAGGCAAATGTTATTGACAGAGAGGAACTAATATAAACAAAAGGAAAGCACATAATTCAGACATGATACATAAGGCTTCCAAGAATGTGTTCAATATCAGATCAGATTTCCATTTGATTGGATTGGTTGATTTGTTTTACGGCATATCAACACCTCAATGGGTTATTTAATGCTGACAAGATTTTATTGCTGGTAATATTTTTTTTCCATTGCTGGTAATATTTTTTTTAAATGTATTGCTGGTGAATTTTTTTTAAATGTATTGCTGGTGAATTTTTTTTCAAAAATGTATTACTGGCATTAAAACCTATTTTTACACTTTCATAGTGTTTTGACCCAAGTTTGGGGGTCAGACCCTAACAGGTTCTACTATATGTATATAAATGCATGTTGGCTGCTGGCTCCTGTAAGAAGCTCATCTGCCCTTTGACAGGCTTTTATTTTCATCCTGTTAGGTGATATGCCACCCTTCTCATCAGCAGAAAAACTAGTGCGGGAGTTAATTATTTCTATCACAAATACAAATAAAGTTATAAATTTTTAAAGTGCACATGAACTTTATGGACACCCTGTATATTTGTACGTATCACTTAAAAATATGGTTATCAACCCAGTATAATATATATATATATATATATGTGTGTATATATATATATATATATATATACACACACACACACATTCATGCTTTAATGCAATCTTTATCTTTTTAAACAGTACAAAGTTAGCAGTACCTAAGGCAGTGTGTTACAAAGGCACAACAGAGAAAAAGAAATCAAGGGCATATTTTAATAGCAAACTATAAATATTTCTAAATAAATTCCTTTTGAACAGTGACCAAACACAACAAAAGTTTCATGTATTTTCACATAATGATCAGATCATGGCGACACATATCAATACTGAATGTTACCTTTCTGTTTCTTGCTTGAATATGATCTTCAGCCCAGAATATTGTGCTCAAGCAAGACAGTCACGATCTGGTGTAGACATCACTGTCCACACTTCTTATATATATATATATATATATATATATATATATATATATATAAAACTGAAATATGTTTAACAATGTACAGATATCTATTCATCTATATAAGAATTTGTAAAGCAATAATTAAGTTATGTGATGTTTTTATTGATGAAAATAAAATATGATGCTGTTATATGATAATTTATTTTAATGTGATGTGGTTATTTTTTGTCAAAATAAAAGCAAATACACTGTAGTTAGTGAAATTTTTATCTTTTACTTTAAAAAATTACAAAAATATCTCATTTTAAGATATTACTTAAAGAAATGCAGGGTTACCCCAAACTTTTGACCTGTAGTGTATATATATATATATATATATATATATATATATATATATATAATCATTCATAAATGTACTCTCATATGCCCACACAGATGTATACAAGCAGTTGCATAATAAACATATCTGATGCACTTTTTGGGAAGTTAGCTTTTGAATAATTATGCAAAAGATTGTAAGTATATATATTGTGTAACACATAATTTCTTTATATATAGTGGTTATGGAAATGATATTTGTATGAAACAATGCCAATATATTTTAATGCACAAATATTTATCAGGATAAATTTTCATTACATACAAAAAGTGCTTCTGAAAGGTTCATGGGCTGACTATGAATTACGAATTTAAAAATACTGATATTTGGCCAGAATTCGAAAAGTGGGTCAGGTTGAGATTTTTTTCTGCCCCCAACTTAAACACACACACATACATACATACATACATACATATATATATATATATATATATATATATATATAGTGAGAAAAGAAGAGAAAGAGAAATGTGTTGATACTCAGACATGCTTTATCTTAAAATATTCAAAATTCACTTTTGTGGCACAAATGTAAATTTATTCAAAGCATTTACTCATTTTTCTCATTCACATAAGAAAAAATAGCTAACAACTGTTTTAATCCCAATACAGTGTATGTGTGTGTGTGATGAGAGGTTACTTTTAGATTCTCCTCTTAACCCTTTCCAGTCTTTGTTCCTTCACAATCTCACACTGTCTCCCTTACCTTAAAATATTATCTGCTATTCCATATGCCATACTGAATTCTTATAAGATGGTCTTACTGCTTTTACTCCCATTTTTTTTTTTTTTTTTTTTTTTAAGCGTATCACCCCGAGCAAGGCCGGTGGCCACTATCACGCAAGGGGTTACAGAAGGGTTGGAGGAAGAGCAGATAGGAGTGGTAAAGGAAGGGTTGTGGAGAAAGAGAAGGACGGAGGGCCGATCGAGGTGGGGAGGTTACGGGAGATATAGAGCGAGAGCAGATAGGAATGGAAGATGTCAGGAAGTGGATAGATCAAGGCAACTGGAGATGACGATTGACGCTACACTTAAACCGTTGGAGATTGTATTTGTCAGGGAAACAGTAACGGGGAAGGGAGTTCCATAGGCGAGATGTGCGAGACATGAAGCTATTGGAGTAGAAAAGACGTCTACACCTAACAGTTTCTACGGTGAAGGGGTGGGAACGGGATGCCAGCCTCGTAGGACGCTTGAATTCACGAGGCTTAGGGACAAGTGAGAGCAACTCCTCAGAGCAATTACCGTGGAAGTACTTGTAGAAAAGGCAGAGTGATGCAACATTCCGTCTGTGAGAGAGCGACTGCAGACGAGATGACAGATCAGGGCCAATCACATTGCATATCCGTCTCTGGATCTTATCAAGAACCCCGAGGCAACACGCAGGGGCCCCAGACCATAAATGGCAGCAATACTCCATGCAAGGGCGAATGGTAGACTTATAGACCTGGAGGATCGATTCAGGGGAGAAGAATTTCCTGGCTCGGCACAGGGAACCAACTTTTCTAGCGGTGGATGATGCAATTGACTCGATGTATTTGTTCCATCTCAGATCAGCGGACAGCGTGAGACCGAGCAGCCGCAGAGAGGAACTCTCAAGAAGTTGGTCCTCAGACATTCTGATGGGATGCAGGGATGGGTCCTTGTGGTGGTTAATGGAGAGCAATTTTGTTTTAGAGGCATTAAAGTTGACCATCCATTTCTCTCCCCAGTCCACAACCGATTGGAGGTCCTTTTCAATTTGAGCTGCCAGGTTAATTTTGTCCGCCTCGGTAGATTTGTGCTTGAGGCAGGAGTAAATGGTAGTGTCGTCAGCGTAGATACCGACTTGGGAGTCTATGGCGTCAGGAAGGTCATTTATAAATATGAGGAACAGAGTAGGGCCAAGGATGGAGCCTTGAGGAACACCAGCAGTAGTGGGATAGGAGTTGGAGAAGGATCCACTGAGAACAACCTTCAAATCCCAGTTTGATAGGAACGATTGAATTAGGTCAAACAATCGACCTGTGATACCATAACCCCGGAGCTTGCGAAGGAGGCCGGCATGCCAAACCCTATCGAATGCCTTGGAGATGTCAAGGGCCACGGCACGGGCTTCGCCGTTACTATGGATAGCTTGGTAGACAAATTCAGTGATGGCCGTAAGCACATCGGCAGTAGACCGGGCAAAGCGGAAACCATACTGCTTGTCTGAGAGCAGATCGTGGGATATCAGGTGAGTAGTCACTTCGGCGTTGATAATGGCCTCGAAGACTTTGCCGAAGATGGGAAGGAGATTGATAGGACAGTAATTAGAAGGGTTGGAGGGGTCGCCAGAGTTCTTAAAGACAGGAACAATGGTAGAGGACTTCCAGCAGTCAGGAAAACAGGAGTCCTTGAGGCAGCGGTTGTACAATTTAGAGAGGGCAGGTGCCAGTTCAGGTGCGCATTTCTTCAGGACAATGGCTGGTATTCCGTCGCCGCCGGTAGCCTTGTGGGGATCTAAGTTAGAAATAATGCCCAGTACCGACGACGGGGTTATGTGCAAGCCGTCCAGTAGGGCCTCAGTTCTGGGAGGGAAGTCAGGCAAGGGTACCCCAGAGGAGTCAAGCATAGAATTGGAAGAAAACTTTCGAGCGAAGCATTCGGCCTTGTCGGCAGAGGTGGTCAGGACCTCAAACTGATTGAACAGTGGAGGAATGGAGGGTTTGTTACTATTCAGAACGCTCTTGCAGAGGTGCCAATAGTCCTTGGAGCCAAATTTGCGGGATGCAATACGTTCCTTCATCCGAGCTGCAAATAGTGCCTTGGCATTGTCGAGGGTACGCTTACATTCATTGCGTGCAGAGGTAAATAGACGTCTGTTGAAGTCGGACATGTCACTACGAAAACGGTGGAAGAAGTGGTTCCTATGGGCAATGGCAGCTGAGCAAGCAGCTGTGAACCAGGGGGAGGAGCGCGGTTTGACCTTGAATTTCCTGGAGGGGATGAAAGCTTCGATACCGGCTTTGATCCAGGAGGAGAACTCAGAAGCACAGTCATGAGTGGGGAGCTTAAATACAGCATCCCAAGGGACATCGCGGAGGAAGTCCCGAAATGAGTCCCAGTCAGCCCGTTGGTAGCAGAAAGTGGTTCTGGTGGTAGGAGGTTCTTTGCAGGGGGTGGGGCTGAAGGAGATACTGACAGACACGACAGCATGATCGGAGTTACCGATAGGACAGAGCTGCGTGGCACTACACGACTCAGGGATGGAGGTAAAACACAGGTCGAGGAGTGAGGGCTTACAGTCACGATTGTAGGAAAAACGCGTGGGGAAATCGATTATCTGGGTGAGGGATTGAGAGATTGAAAAGTTTAGAGTATGAACGCCAGCGAGGTCAGTGGTAGTGTTCTGTAGCCACTGGTTGTGATGGGCGTTGAAATCACAAAACACAAATATGTGAGCGGACGGATGGACAGAGAGGGCCTTATCAACGCTGTCAGAAATGACATCGAGTATCCCGCAGTCCTGAGAGGATGGAGAGCGGTAGAGGAAGAAAAGATAGCTTACAGCATTGAGAAGAGATAGGCGGAGACATAAGTAGGAATGATCCGGCGATTCGAGAGAGGTCTCTCTAGCCAGAGGGAGATGGTCCTTGACGTAGACACCCAGACCATGCATGTGGGTTAGAGAGTCTTTTCTGAGGAGTGGGAGGTATCCAGGGATCGAGAGATCGGAGGAAGGGATAGAGGAGTTAAGATTGGTCTCACACAGGGCGAATATATCCGGGCACTTAGCTATGAGGAAAGACTCAACGCTGCAGAAGTTGGTTCTAATGCCGCGGATGTTAGAGAAGGAGATATTTAGAGGTTTGGGTGATTTTTGGAAGGCTGGTTTAGGTTTGTATTTCAGTTTTTTGTTATTCATGTTGGTAATTGGTTTTGGAAAGAGGGAGAAGGCCTGAGTTAAAGGAAGCCGACGGTTGATACCCATGACGCGAACAGAGAGGGGGATTGGCACAGCAAGATTCATAATGTGGCCTCAGGGTTGCCCACCGGAAATGACTGCAGGGACACCTATCCATGCGCGACATGGCACTACAGACATCCCGATATTATGCAACTGCTCAAGACGCTACGCAAGAGTTAGGGCTCCTAACTACCAGTCGGAAACAGCAACCAGGTAACTGTCAACCGTGTACCCTCAGAATGAACAGGCAATGCCACAGACTGCGCGCATCATGGGAGGAACACAGCGACACCAGTACAGAGGCCAGTAAGTGGGAGAAAGAGATCCGGGAACCCCTTCCTAAACACAAAACAAGGTTTGGGCCTCTACTCGCGTTCAATAGAAGAGGGAGGAGTGTTGACCGGGCGGTAGGAAAGCCTACCTTCTCCAATTACATAAAACATATACAACGATGACAGAACAAAGGGCATATACAAGTTGAGGGTACTGGGGGATAGGAAAGACATATGGTACTAAGTTTTAACTTAGTATAAGTCCCAGTGGTCTATATTAAAAACAAACAAAATTGGACAAGGGGAAAAAGAGGTTAGCAGGCGTTAAGCCAATGTTTGAGATTTTCAGTTTATTTCTATCGTCAACTGCCTCGTTAGAAACTCGTTCGGCTCGAAAAGTTCTGCTCGTCAGAATGGGTGCCATTTTGTTTTGGACTTTCTCCTACAAAAAGCCCTTCCCCCCGGCCCACTGTTGTGGTGGTGGAATAGCGGTCGTACGACCCCCCCCCCCCCACTGCCACCAACACTGCGTTCTTTGTAACTTGACGCTCGGGGAATCGAGCGTGCCGCCCACTATCGCTTGTGTCTTTTGCGAAGTATGTCGTCGATATTAAAACTGAATCCCAGTGAGTAAATACTTTATTAATAATTATTTTTAATTTAATTTTATTTATTTATTTTTATCTTTCTTTTCTTGCTAAAAACTAACGCCTGCTAACCTCTTTTTCCCCTTGTCCAATTTTGTTTGTTTTTAATATAGACCACTGGGAATATAATCTGTTAGCCCACTTAATAGCCAATGTTTGAGATTTTCAGTTTCTTTCTATCGTCAACTGCCTCGTTAGCACAGCTGCTTGCTCAGCCGCCATTGCCCATAGGAACCACTTCCTTCACCGTTTTCGTAGTGACATGTCCGACTTCAACAGACGTCTATTTACCTCTGCACGCAATTAATGTAAGCGTACAATGCCAAGGCACTATTTGCAGCTCGGATGAAGGAACGTATTGCATCCCGCAAATTTGGCTCCAAGGACTATTGGCGCCTCTGCAAGAGCGTTCTGAATAGTAACAAACCCTCCATTCCTCCACTGTTCAATCAGTTTGAGGTCCTGACCACCTCTGCCGACAAGGCCGAATGCTTCGCTCGAAAGTTTTCTTCCAATTCTATGCTTGACTCCTCTGGGGTACCCTTGCCTGACTTCCCTCCCAGAACTGAGGCCCTACTGGACGGCTTGCATAGAGTTGATGCAGAAGATGTTGTCAGAATACAAGTAGAAATTTAATCTTACTGGGTGAGAGAAATCATATATATATATATATATAAAAACTCAAAGTTATGCAAACAATTTAAGATATTATGTATATATATATATATATATATATATATATATATGTGTGTGTGTGTGTGTGTGTGTGTGTGTGTGTGTGTGTGTGAAAATATACACTTAAGGTGTGCTATATTTATGGGATAAAGTGCTCAATATCAGAGATAGCGCGTGTGTAAATATAAAATGTGAACATTGAAGTCAACACTTACAGGCGACAGGCTGTTTCATGCTAGACGCAATTAGCATGCGTAATTAGCATGCACCACTGACCCGTATATATAATTGGACGAGAAAAAGACATATGTATGTATGTATATATATATAAAAATTTTAAGATTTAAAAGTGAAGCAGAAGTTTTCATATAGTGCACAATATTATTAAAATAGAGCATTGATAATATTATTTTTTATATATACAAAAGAATTACTTAACTGTAATTTTCCCCCTTACAGTTAAGTAATTCTTTTGTATATATAAAATATAATATTACATGTATACATATAGAGAGAGAAAGAAAGAGAGAGAGAAGGAGAAAGATATGGGGGTATAAAGTTGCAGTTTAGTAATTTTCAAAACAGTAAATAAAAATATTCTTTTTCTGTTCTTTCTAAATGCCAAAAACATTTTATGATACAATTTGCAAAGCAAGACTGCTTTCCTCCTTTTCGTTTCTCCTAATTGCTGCTGATATAGATTTCAAAGACTTGCCTAAGGTGTACTACACTTATCCTTCATCACTTATAGAAGCAATCCTTTTTTCTAATTTCTTAATATATCTGGCTGTGCTTTTCCAGGTAGAAATAGTCAGTAATTTTATTACAAACATACCAGGTGACCTTGATTTTTCTACTAGAATAAAACGCTTTGCTTAAAAGGAAATCTTCACAAAGTCTCATATGTAAGTCAGATATGTTCCACTTAGATAAAAACTTCTTCTCATGTAAACATTTCACAGAAAGTAAGCCAAAATTTAATGTAGATTCAAGGATGGAGATGAGGGATATGAAAAATGATCAATATGATTTATTTTTACAGAGAAGGTTTCAGAAGAAATGAAAAAGTTGAGCATTTACACCTGTATTGATTGTGTGCTGAGATCCTTGAATATTAGCAAATAATAACAGATGTGACAGATGAGATAGTAGTTTTGTATCTGGAATGCTTTTAATGCTATCAAAATACACCAGTTCCAATCATTGTTTGCTTATGATAAAACACTAGTGTGTATGATTAAGAATTAAACAAACATGTAATATGCCAGTATGAATGTTTGCTCTACATGAAAATTATAAAAAATTAAGAGGTGCAAATAAATTGGAAAAAAAGAGGGTCATGAAATAAAATTAATTTAGTTATTCAACTGGCTAGAATGTTGTCAAATTAGAAAACTGATAGCAGGCATATTATAATGAATAAATAATAAGGGAGAATTGACAATACAGACAAAAATCAAAGGATTTATTAAACTTCTACAGTAAGACAATATTAACAGAACAGGATTTATTATCTGTGAGTGTCATCTTAACAATGTCAGATGCACAAATGACACTGTGTTGATGGCTGACACAGAAAGAAAAGTACAGGAACTTGATAACAAGGTAGTAAAGGAAAGTGAGAAGAAAGGTCAAACCATCAACTATAAGAAGACAAAATGTCTGCCTGTCAAGCAGGAGAAAATGTCCAAGAAAAGCAATAAAGCCATTAAGACACAAATGGTTACTAAGTGTGAGAGAATATGAGAAAAAAAACTATTAAGGGGAGAAAACAATAAAAGAACAGGAATTAAGAAGACAGAATAATGCATTTAAATTTTTGCATTGCATTTAAAATTTTGAAGATCAAAGTTGATTGGGAAGCAAGAAGCTGGAAAAGAGTTCCACAAGTGAGAAGTGTGACAGAAGAAACTGTTAGCATAGAACTTATGGTTACATCTAGCCATTTCAACTGTAACATGATGAGACCTTGTCACAAATCTATTAATGCACTTAAATTCATAAATACCACAGAGGAAATTTTTTCATAAAAAACAACCTAAATGTGAAGCTAAACAAAGCATTAACGACCGGAAAAATTTTGTTAGAAACAAAGAGAAGAGTGCTGAACTGTTATGTAATATTAATATCCCTATGTGGCAGTGAGTGTGAGGCAATCTGCACACAGAGGAAGAAGAAACTTGAGGCAACAGAGCTGTGATTCTACATAAAGATGCTGAGGATACCATAGATGGAGCATGGAGGTTTTAAAGAAAAATAGAGACAAAAAAGACAATTATACATAAAATCAGAATGAGTTGTAATTTCTAGGTCACATAATAAGAAAAGAAGGCTGGAAAATTTTACACTCTCAAGACATATTGAATGTGAGAGTGACCGAGGAAAGCAGTGAATAACCCCACCTAATGAACTTGTGTAAATGGATAGGGGAGAGGGAAGGGTAATAAAAAGATAAACACTGCTAAGAAGTAGAAAGGACAGTATGATGTGGATGGTGATAATTGCCCATGAAGAATAACAGAAAGATATCAAATTTGATCAAACAATGTGCTTGGTGACTAAAGTCTTTATGTTTTGTCCACCATGTCCAATCAGTATCTGTCTATATTTCTGAGATGAGGTATTATGTACACTATTTACATTATTCGGACTGTTGTCCTCATCTTTGTCGCCATATTTATCACAACGTTTCGGCCATTGTACGCTCCGGCCTTCTTCAGCTAGTTGGAATGTTGAACTGAACCCTTTATTTTGCTAAACTGGGAACTAGAACAATCTACCTTAGTGAGCAAAATAAAGGGTTCAGTTTGACATTCCAACCAACTGAAGAAGACCGGAGCGTACAACGGCCGAAACATTCTAATAAATATGGCGACAAAGATGAGGACAATAGTCCGAATAATGTAAATAATGTCCAATCAAAGTAAAACAAAAAAAAAGATGAGCGTTATGATCTGCATACTTATAACAATAAATCATAAAGAAGAATTATTATGAAAAAGACAATGTTTTATGATTGCATCATCATTCAAACCATATTTTTTAATCATTTCAACCCAAGCAAGGCAATAAAGCCACTAAGACACAAGGGGGGTTATTGAGTGTGAGAAGATATGAGAAAAAGTAAAACAATATTAAGGAGGAGAAAAATAAAAGTATGCAGAAAATAATTATTGACATTGCATTTAAATTTTGGAAGATCAAATTTAACTGGAAAGCAAGAAGCCAAAAGAGGGTTCCACATGCAAGAATTGCAAGAGAAGAAAGTATTAGCATAGAAATTACAGCTACATCTAGCAATTTAAACTGTAATTGGATGAGACTTGGCTTCCAATCATGTACCATGCTTAAATTTGTAAGGTTGTGGTACTGTAGAGGAAAGCTCATCAGAACAGTTATCATAAATATATTTACAGGAAAGTCACAAGGAAGGCATATAACAGCGGGAAAGGGATTGAAGCTGAGATACCAGGTCAGGACTGAAAATATTGTGGATTCTTCTTTGGGTTTTATCACAAATCTCTAAATACATAGCAGATGTGCCATCCCAGACATAGTGACAAGCATATTAATAAATAGCTGAGCAAACAGTTCTTTAATCATTTCACTTGCTGCATTTGTGAGAACATAGTGAGGATCAAACTCAATGTGCCTGCAGCACTGTTAGTGAGTATTTTAAAAAAAAATAATTTCACCCCCAATCAAAGCAATAAAGATACAATGAGTTAAAGAATATGAGTAAGGAAAACAACATTAAGGAGAGAGAACCATAAAAGAACAGGAATTAAGAAGACAAAAGATAATGATCGAAATTGCATTTAAATTTTTAAAGATCAAATTTGACTGGAAAGCAAGGGAACAAAAGAATCTTCCACAAGCAAGAAGAGTGAGAGTGTAAAGTAAGCGGAAGTGAACAGTATCAAATCAAAGAAGCAAATGACAAAAATGAACACACCACACTCTGTGCATCCTTCCAGGTTTCAAACATACTTCAAATTTTCAATTTAATAAAAATAAATAGCCAATAAAATCAGCTCCTGTCAATAAATAAACACAAGCTTTTGGAGCCTACACAAGACCATAAAAACCAAACATTCATTTAACTCAGTAGAAGGACTGACAGAGCAGTAAAGAGACATGGGTCAACCTCATCGTCCTGTCTTTCTTACCAAAACAACAGCAGATTCTCTTTGATTTTATCTCCCAACTCCACTTTCTCTCTCCCTTACTGAAAGACTATTCAGGTTTATTTCCTTACAGGCAAAGAGAAGAACTTTCTAACTTTCATTTCGTGATAAGTAATTACAGTTAAAATTTGTGTGTCTTACATTTACATAAATATCATCATTTTCTCTCATTGTTTTTGGTTCAACAGTGACTCAAGGAATCTTTCCCCAACAAATAGTAACATTCTGATGAGAAACGAACACTGCATCATTCTGCCCCCAACAAGTTGTGAACACTGACATGAACACAGCATTTTTCTGTTTCTAACATGAGCCATATTAACAGACCACAAATCATATAATGGAGGAGACTATAACCACACACCCATGAAGACCACATTAATGATGAGCCTTCCAAAATTCAACTCACCTGATATGAATATATGGTTCTTGCAATAACAAGCAATTTTCAACACAAAGAAAATTACATATCAGCATCTATGATATTGCTATATTTTCAAAAATGTACCCACTGAAAGAGGTGAAAAGGTGATGGACTTACTTGAAACTATGCCTGAAGACCATCCAAGCAATGATTAAACAGATGGGAAAACCTAAAGAAAACATGCTACACAATTTATTTAACAACACAGAAGTTGGTGACATAACACCCTCTGAATTATTGTGCCACATGGGGTCGCTACTTGGAGACTATACCATGGCCGGCTATATTCTAAAAAGGATGTGGCTAGATAAATTACCTACAATGACCACACAAATTTTAGCACCTATGTCAGAAGATGAAAACTTTGAGAGGTTAGCTGATGTCACTGACAGAATTCATAAAATGAAAAGCAACAGATTACTACAATCGGTCTGAAAAAACAAGACAAACAACACAGAGTTAACATAACTCAGGGAATCTGCAGTAGAATTAACCAAACAAATATAGATAGTGCATCAACATTATAACAGCAGATCCCATTTAAAGCAAAGACACAGCACAACCAGATGACATAATAGGAGGCACAGGTCTGGTTCAAGAGATGTATATTTTGCTGGTACCATGAGAAATTCAGATGTTATGTGCAGAAATGAAATAATCCATCCAAGTTTCCAGAAAACTGCTCATCCAGTCAATAAATCTGACTGCATTGACCAGACAAACAATACAAAGAAAAGATCACCTACTCTACATCAAAGACAGCTCCAAAGATAAAACTTTCCTGATAGATACAGGTACACAGATTAGTGTCATACCAGCAACACTGACAATTAAACAAACACTACCTCCACACTGAGACTACAAGCTTGCAAACAGATCTGTTATCTTGACATATGGTGATAGGACTCTCATGCTAAATCTAGGATTCTGGAGAGAATTCAAATGAACTTTCATAATAGCTAATGTGAAAACACCCATCATCAGTGCAGATTTTTTAATCAAGTTTAAACTCTACATTAATATGTCCAGTTACCCCTTAATTGATGAGAAAACTAGACTGAAAATACAGGGAATTCACACATCCCTTTCTACTACTGAGATAAGTACAGCTGTTTTAAATAATAGAATTTGCAGCCACATTCAGACAATTCCCAGATTTAACACAATAATTAATACACTCAACCAGAAGCAAACACTCAATAAAACACCACATACAGACTACTGGACAATCTACATGCCACACCTCACAAGTTAAGGCCAGACAAGTTAAAATTTGCCAAATGAAAATTTCAGCATTTATTGGAACAAGGAGTTATTTAACCTTCAAACAGTTCTTGCATCTCACCTATACACTTGGTTCCTAAGCATGAGTAAACATGGTGGATATGCAGGGATTTTAGATGGTTAAATGCAGTGACCTCATTCAACTGTTACTCCCTGTCCTTCCTGGGTAATTTCACTACATCACTACACGACTGCACTATTTTTTCCAAACTCATCTTAATCAGTGCATATTACCAAATACCATTTGTTGATGAGAATATTCAAAAGACTGTGGTAATCACTCCCATTAGACTGTTTGAGTTCACTAGAATGTACAGAAAACATTGTAGCAGACACACTATCTAGAACTACAATACACAATATTAGCTTTGTTGATATTAACTTTGAATCTATAGCATGCAAATAGAAAAAAGACACTACCATGGATTTAACAGCACAAGGTACACCACTCCAATTGCCTCAAATACAAGGTTCCTTTAGCAATAAAATGATATAGCATGATACAAAGTTAGAAAAATCCACGACCATACTTTCCTCCAAATTTACAAAACCCATATTCCTACACTTTCATGGACTGTCTTATCCAGGCAGTAGGACAACAGTAAAACTCATCACACAATGCTTTGTATGGCCAAATATTATGACAGACATTCATAATTGGACTAAAACTTATCTGTCTTGTCAACTCAATAAAATCGGTAGGCATACCAAACCTCCTATTGGAAACTTCAGTGAGCTAAATGCTCAATTCATCATTATCCACCTAGACTTAGTAGGACTACTACCACCATCACAAGGTTAGCAATATATTCTGACTGTTGTTGACCGGTATTCTCACTGGCCAGTAGCATATCTAATTAAATATACAACCAAGGAATCTGCTGCAAGGACATTACTGGATAACACAATTTGGCATACCAATCACTATCACGACAGACTTTGGACCTCAGCTTCAACTGCAACTCTTCAAAGAATTCACAAAAATACTTAACATATATCATATTAAAATGACTGCATATCACCCATGTTCAAATGGCATGGTGATGAGATTCTAACACCAATTGAAAGCTCCTTTAGCAGCAAAAGAAAACCCTTATGACTGGGCTGATAATTTGCCACTAACTCTGTTGTCTATCAGAAACACATTGAAGGAAGATGCACAATGCACACTGGCAGAAATAGTTTTTGGTACTACCTTAATTCTGCCAGAACAATTCTTTGAAGATAATAAAAATATTCAACCTTCAAAAACTTTCATACAACAACAAAAAAGCAAAAATTTCTCACCTACAATTTACACCAGCTAGGCAAGTTACTACTCAAATTTATATTCCAAAGGATTTACACTGTTGTAAAAATGTATTTATATGAAATGGCTATGTAAAAAAAGCCACTGGCTCCATGCTACAGTGGTCTATACCTTGTCCAATATAGACAGACAAATACTTTACCATTTTGCGCAATGGAAAAACAAAGAATATACCAGTGGATAGGATCAAGCCAGTGTATGTTGGCAATGGAAATACATCAGCATCACACCAACAATGCTATTACAATCACCACATCCAAGTAACAAATCACCTCCAGAGTGACTTGACAGCAGAAACAAGCAAGCAACATTGCACCACTCAGTAGGGAAGAAGGGTCACTTGGCCCAAACACTTTAAACAGTATATTACTTACTGACTTTCTCTCAACTATTAATCTGGGAGCTTTTAGAGCCTACACAAAACCATAAAACCAAACATTCATTCAATTTGGCAGCACGGGTCAACCTCATCATCTGGTCTTTCTCACCAAAGCAATAGCCGACTCTCTTTGATCATGTCTCCCAACTCTATTTTCTCCTTTCCTCATTGAAAGACTTTCATATTCATTTCCTTACAGAGAAGAACTTTCTAACTTTCATTTCATGATAAGTAATTACAGCTAAAATTTGTGTATCATACGTTGAAATAAATATCATCATTTTATTTGAATACATGACAATCTTTTCTCTCATTTTTTTATTCAACAAATGGTGACCAATGGAATTTTTCCTCAACAAGTGAAGGAACAGTTAGCAGAGAACTTATGGTTACATCTAACCATTTCAAATGTAAAATGATAAAACCTTGCCACAGATCTAGTACAGTGCTTAAGTCTGCAAAGTTAAGGTACCAAAGAGGAAAGTTCATCAGAACAATTACCATGAAAATATTTTTAGAAAAACTACAGAAAGTTATATTATGGTGGTGGGAAAGTGACTGCAGCTGAGATGCCAGGTCATGACCACTAACATTACAAATTCTTTGGATTTTATCAAGAATCTCTAAATATATAGCAGGAGAATCAGACCAGATGTGGCAGCAATATTCAAAGCAAGGAAGAATGGTAGACTTATAAATGTTTAAGATAGATTCTGTCAAGAAAAATTGTTTGTTATGACACAGTAAACCAATAATATGGATAATTAAATAAATATTTCTGATGTAAATTACACAGAATAGAAATACTGATGCTTTGACTTTGATTTTCATTAATTGTTCATACAATCAAACAAAACTTCGATCTGTTTGGTCGATGAGAGAATTGTAGTAAATATCAGTAATTATCAATACATATTTGCTTCTCAGTTGTTTAACAGTGCATGAATATTGCATGACCTGCTTAGTGGCTGAGATAGTTGTACATAAACAGTGTAAAGTAATCTGTCAAAGATCTGCTTCATGTAAACAGCATAAATTAAACTGTCTTTTTATATATTTTTTCATTATAAATATCACCCTGGCCTTTGGGTATTTGGTGATATGAAATGGAGTTCAGGAAAGTGTTTCTTAGTTGTGGTGTTGGATGAGTGGGTAGAGACTCTGAGAGAAGTGATTGGGCATTAAATTCAGCCCAGAAGCCATCTTGTTTCAGATGGCTGTGCTGTTAATTCTAGAACAGAGGAAATCAACCACAGGATATACTCTAATGACATTGTTATTCATCAGCAGCATTTTGTGGATCCTGCAGTACAGGAACAGTCATGTGTTTTCATTATTTATTTGTTACATATTCCACCATTACCCGATGCAATAATGTTTATTGTAATAAATGTCTATACCTTAGTTTAATTGATTTTAGAACACACAGCAGTTTCTTTAATGCCACCTACCAGCCTTATATCATAAATTAGCAAGCCAAAATGTGTAGGGGACAAAATTTTGATTGAATTTGTCTAAAGGGTATTATCTAAAATAGTATCCTCATTTGTCTTGTTTTTATCATAACATTTTTGACTTTCTTTGATACTAATATCATATCTGGTAGTCATAGCAAATATTACAGATCATCATATAGAAAATTTAATGCACATTTAATACCTTATACATTAGACCCTATGGTCAAGATATATATGCTTTCCCACGCAATTATAATACTTGAAGATAGTTCAAATGTACAAAGAGATACCCAAGAATTAAAATAATTAAAATGAAGATAGTACTGAAATAATTCACAAAATGATTATGATGTTTCAATTCAAAATTTCATACAATGTATGAATTCTTACACTATTTACATTATTCAGACTATTGTCCTCATCTTTGTCACCATATTTATTACAATGTTTCAGCTGTTATATTCTTCAGCCTTCTTCAGGTGGTTGGAACGTTGAACTGAACCCTTTATTTCTCTCACTGGGGTAGACTGTCCTAGTTCCATATGCCATGTTTAATGGATGTCAGTTATCAGTTACCTCCTGTTAATTCCCCTCTCCAATTTCTCCACTACCTTAACCAGTTTTTGTTGTTGTTATCACTTTTCTCTGGCACTCATTATTACTGGTTCCCATATTGTATTCATTTCTATACTTGATGAGCTCAGGAGATTTTTGTGGCCTAGCATATGTGCTGATTTCTTACATTTAGGAATTTTCCAATGATGTTCTTTGTCTATGGTCTCATTTCCTCAAAAGTATTCCATGTATATATTCACCATTGCTGGTGATAATGGTGAGCCCATTGCTAAGCCCTCATCCTGTCGATATATGTGTGATCCCATTCCGAAGTGTATTGTTTGCGTACAGAAAGTCAACATTTCCATCAGATTATCTATTGGAATACAATGATAACAGCAAAAAATTGCAATATGAACACTGGTAAAAAATAGTTGCTGAAGACATTAGGTTTATAATACCCAGAAATTCATACACAGATGTCCTCAAGGACACATGGCACAGTGGATAAAGGCATTAGTTAGATCCCGTGACAGGAACCAAAGAGTGTGAGTTCAATACCTGGTTAAGGCGGTGGAGAACTTGGAGAGGGGAACTAACAGGAGATAACTGATATCCATTAGACATGGCATGTGGAACTAGAACAGTCTACCCCAGTGAGCAAAATAAAGGGTTCAGTTCGACATCCAACCATCTGAAGAAGTCCAGGGTGTACAACGGCTGAAACGTTGTGATAAATATGGCGACAAAGATGGGGGACAATAGTCCGAATAATGTAAATAGTGTACATAATACCTCATCTCAGAAATATAGACAGATAATGAATTCTGACACTAAAAAATATTTGGGGGATCATCAAGAACTGAAAAAAAAATACTAGTCAAGTAAGTTCAAGTAAAAACTTAACATCTTATTATTGATATATAACTCACATATTCAGGAAATTTAATAGAGCGACTGATTTATATTTTCAGCTTATCAACAACCATGTGGGTTATTTAAAACTAAAACATATTGCAGATTGTAAGATAATTCTTCTTTCTTTCAAGTGAATATTGCAGTTAAGAATTTTTTTGAGACTAATAATGATTTTCCAGATAAAAATTCTACAATCTATTGCTAAAGAAAATGGTCAGTTCCCTGTACTGCCCCAGCAAGTATCTGATTCTTCATGCTATCCTCTACAAGAGTCAGACCAGACCTAAAATAAAGCACTGTTGTCATATTTGGCTAGAGCTGCCCAGTCCTCACTTTCTTGATAGGGTCCAAAAATGTCCTTGTGAGTGACAGATTATTCCTCGCCCTCCAGCCTCTCCTTCACTACTCTATCACTACTTCCATGGAAAGGGCTCATATCAACTACATTTTTTGATTCCAAACTTCATGGCCAGACCCACCATGACACTCACATTGTAACAAACTACCCAGTCCCTCTGTATTCCACTCAAGCAGTTTCTTCCCGTGATCCACTGCTCTGTAGAACCAACTCCCAAGAGGATGTTTTCCCAATCACTACAATCTTAACTTGTTCAAGACTAGGTTTAACCATTATCTTCCCTACCTATCTACACAAACTGTACCTCTTAGATTGTAATCCTTTACCTTGAGTGGCACCCAGGCCTTGTATAAGTTTATCTCAATGTAAAAAAAACATCTTTTAAAAATCCAACTGGAATTCAAACTTGGCTTACCGATTCCTCATTCTAAGCCACTATATATTACACCACCTGAATATCCACCAAGAAATTCAATAAGAAAGGAGTATTAAAAAGATCAGGTGTAGGCAATGGCCCCAAAGTTCTATTTATCATTTTGTGTCACCAAAATCCATCTCAGCTTGTGGTGCTTTCCAAATCCTCCTTAACCTGTGGTATCAACTAAATACTCCTAAGACTTCTGTGACACCAAAACAATTTTTAAACTATTATAACAATCAAATTTTTTTTTATCATTCTGTACCACCTGAAATCGTTATCTTTTGGTACAAGAAAAATCCTTTTTATCCCGTGCTGCCATCCTAATGCTTCTGCTGGTGTTGTGACAGCAAAATTAGCTTTTCCTCATTGGCAATCTTGTGTCTCTTTTCTACTCACTCCTGGCCTCTGTATAGTGAGAGTATTTGTTCATGATGTCCTCCCATATCTAAACACCCAGATTTAGCACATACCTCTTCTGAAGATATCTTTGAAATGGAAATGAGGTCCTCTTCATTCTTTATGGCTGATAACCAGTTCCCAATATACTAAGTCTTTCTGAATCCTCCCACCTGATATATGATGTATGTGACTCAACCAGCAGAGATTACACTGTTGGAGCAGGGTGAAGACGCTGGGTATCTCTGTGTAATCTTGGTATCTGTAGTCAACTTACTTTTCTTTTTTTTTTGTTAGCCAAACAAATGCATTGGCTGCTTAATCAGTCAGAGTTCAAGAGAAGCTGTCTATGATAGTGGTGCAAGGTATATGAATTTAACTCAGGTTCATAATTGTTGATGGAGGTGTCAGAGGGATGCTCATTACCTTAACCCAGTACATTTGTCTTCTTCATGCTAACAGTTAAATTACATTGCTAGTGCATACAAGCACAGATGTGAAGAGATAGTCACTGGTCATTTAAGCATTCCATACCACATTCCAAATAAATCTACTAATATAAAAGTGCATTTCTTATTTCCCTCCTAAGTCCAATGATAATATGTACATATTATGCTCATGACATAGGTACTCATATCTGGGATGGGAAAGATCATGAAAAAAAAAAAATAAATAAACATCCTCTACCAAGTAGTTCACAAAATAGGAATCAAACCTTTCCAAAATTGAAATTCTGATATGGAATTGGAATGAAAGCAATTATGGCACCTACCCTGAAAACATGATGAAAATTCATTCTGGATGTTGAATTAGTAAATATTACAAACTTCAAATATCTTGATGTATGAATTAGTTATAACAAATTTTATATAATAAATAAGGAAACTGAATATAAACACCTATACTAAATCCATCATAAAAGACTTCAGATACCTTGATGTATGAATCAGTTATAACAAGTTTTAAGAGAGAAGAAAGTCGAACATGGAGTAGTTTGTGCTAGGGGATAATTTCACACAGTAACGCAACTTGCTACAAAACCAAAACATTAGCCTAAAACTTGAGTCGTGTTCGTAAATAGCCTTGAGACTTTCATTTGAATGTCAGGCATGGCACCAGACTTGTTTAGAATATGTAAACTACCAGCTTTTATACAATTACTTTCTTAGATCAACAGTTAAAAATGACTTTTAGTGAGAACTGTACTATAGAATCACAAAGAGAAAATGCCAAATAATAGAAATCACATTGCTTGAGAAGTTTCAACAGCAACAACAACTAAAATGGATGTCACATGTAAATCGAAGAGAAAATAATGACATAATCAAGATGTTGACATTCCACATGTTAAATAGAAATCCTTACTCAATACAGGAAAAAGTGATGACAGCTACTGGACATGAGAAACTTATTTTCGTGAAAAACTATCTTCATGGAATGATTCTGTAAATTTCAACTGAATGAATCTTCAATCAATGAAAACCAAAAATATTTCTTATAAGGAAACATTTGGCATTTATTGATGCTATTGCTAATTTTAAGCAGACTAATGGATGTTTTATCAATTAAAAATTATTTCTAATTACTATAAATGTTATATTTAGTAGGTAACCACAAAATATAATGTACATAGTATTTATATATATATTACACAAACACACACACACATATATATATATATATATATATATATATATATATATATATATATATATATATATATATATATAGTAGAGTAATACATTTCAGATGCATCAAGGAAGGTCTTCAGTGATGCACTGTCTTCATTGCCGATTTCGGGTTTTGCATCATATCGGCTCAAACAGCAACCTCGACCTGATTCCAAAAGGTTCAGGCCGCCTCCTTGATAGCGTTGTGCTACTGCACCTCAACATTGCAAAACAATTTAAGATATGGCGAGGATTCCGACCGTTCTTATTGACATACGTCAGTCAACATCAGCCAATGAAATAAAGACTTTTCCCCTTCCCTCCTATATAGACTTGTCTTTTGCTTCATCCGGTTTTAATTTGCACTATTTTCGGAATCGACTTGACCCGACTGACATTACTGTTTTCTTTTTCTGATTGCTGCTTTGCTGCCTGACTGTTTTTTTTTTTGGAACAGTGTTTTGAACATTAATTTTGGTTGATTTCTTTTTTTTATTTACTGCCTTTTTACGACTGTTTTGAAAAAAAAAAAGTTTTGATTTTTCTTTTCCTTTTTTACCCTCCCCTTTTTTAATTTTGTTTTTGCCTCCTTAATTTTTTTGCTCTTTCTCTTTTATTCTACTTTCCCTTTTTGATTTTTCTTTCTCTTTATTTTCTCTTTTAAATTTTCTATTTTAATTTATCTTTCTTCTCTTTATTATTGTAAATACTGTCTGTGTTTTTCGTTTGTGACTAATGATTAATTTCTCGTTATTTCTTTAATTTCTTCCTGTTAATATCCATTAGTTTTTCTTGTGTACTGTTTTTAAATTTGTTTTTCCATGTCAAATATTGTTCTAATCTTTGTATTATCCTTTGTATTGTCTAATTTGTGCATTTAATTTCCTTTGTTTATTTGTGTGACTCGTTAAATTCTTAGTGTCAGCCATTTTGGTTTTGTAAATAGCTCCGGCTATTTTTGAAAGTTTCGTATTTTTTTTGTTTACCTTTTTTCTTGGTCTAGCATTTTATTGTCTAATTTTGTTTTTAGTGTTTTAAATACATTTGTTTTCACCTTTAGGCAAAATTTGTGCTTTTATTCATTAGTCTGTAATTTTTTTCTTGCCTTTGTTTTAATTGTTGTCCTTTGTCATTTGTATTTAATTGTAAAACGTTTTTTATTTTTTGTTTGTGAATTTATTTGCTGCCTCGCTTTCAGGTGAGATTTTCCCTATTTCTTTAACTAATTTTTTTTTTCACTACTAAGCAAACTTTAATTGTTTAGTTTCCTCCTCACACACACCGCCTATATGCGGTCTTTGGTTTTTTTACCACCCCTCCTGTCCCCTTCCCTTTGTTTCTTTTTAAAAAAATGGAGACGGAAAAAAGGTCTTTGTCATTCCTTATTAAAAAGAAGAAAACTGTTATCCCTGACTTAAAAAGGTCAGTTAAAAAGCATTTATTTGCAATTAAGAAAACACCACCAGACAAAGACGATATGGATGAGTATCCTGTGCTACCAGCCACTTCTCCAAGTACAGACGTGGAAAATACACCCGCAAAATCTACTAAGGCCAATAATGGCCAAAGTCCTAAAATTATGGAGGCCAATAATGACCAAAGTTCTAAAAGTACGGAGGTCAATAATGGCCAAAGTTCTAAATCTACGGAGACCAATGATGGTCAAGTTTCTAAAATTATGGAGGCCAATAATGGCCAAAATGAAAGTAGAATGGAGGCCAATAGTGCCTCACATAATGAGAAAAATGGGAAAAATTCAGAGGCTGGGGAACGCCCTTTTGTTGGAAGGGCCCAACTAGTTGCATAGTCAATGTGGCAGAATTCTTGGAGTGAGCTAAGAGTTACGCACACCTTGTGGTAGAATGTGGACTCTTTGTAGACTCCCAGGAACTCAGAACAATTGAAAAAAGAATAGTGTCAGTTTTCGTCGTCGACAATTGTATGCGCAAAATTTGTCGCTTGATGAAAAACACAGTGATAAAATCACTGGAGTCCTTGGGGTTCAAACCCCTCAGAGTTGTTAAAGGAGAAGGGTTTTTCATGTGGGATGTATTGTTACCCACAGCGGAAGATTGCATAGCGGCTTCGAGCCGAGACCTTATCACGAAAGATCTGATATTATGCACTGAATATGAAGGCTGTAGAAGAACCAGCGTTGCAATATATGAGGTCCTTCCTCATGTTCTCGGGGAACATCTCGCGGCCTACCTCTCCCAGTACAGCGAAATACTGGGCGCTTCCTGCGATAGCCAGAATGGAGGGGTGGAGTTTTGAGATACGACTAGATGAACAGGCCTTCTGCTCCATCCCCAACTGTCTGGTTGTAGGGAGATTGAAATTGCCGGTCATTGTGACCGGCCATAAACTGGTTTGCTGGAAGTGAGGAGTGATTGGTCACCTCTCCTCTTCCTGCCCAGAGAAGAAGGCTTCTGGAATTCAATCTCCTGTTGACCAAAATCCCCCTCTGATCGCGTCTTTACCTACCGCCTCGCCTGTAATGGGCATGCCAGCTTCTGGGTCCGGTAGGGATAATCTTCCGGTTGGCCAAAAGACCACATTCCCTAAAGAGCCTTCGCTCGCTGCTAGTGCAGTTGCGGAGAAGGGGAGGGGAAATGGCTAGTTGTTGGTAGGGCCAGAGGGAAGCACCAGAGCGGGTCCTCAGTCCCCTGAAGCCCCAAGGACCAAAGGCACGTACAGCCCCACTCCCTCTGACAACGTTAAGGGCGATGCCCCGGCCTCTCGACTGACTCTAAAAGAACAACAACAGAAATACGATCCCGGCTATGAGAAAACAGAAAAAAATCAAACAACTTAAAAAGAAATTAGACAATTAAGCAGTTTGCGGACCTTGATGTGGAAGTACCACAAAATTTCCCTCTGGCCCAAAGGGTTCTAACAGTCATTAGAACCGGCTCTGGAGCCAAACAAATTTGGGCGATGTTGGACGAGGCCATCATGTCCAACAAGATGGCCTTGCCAATAGCAATTGTTCAAAATCAGCAGTTGAAATCCTAAAACAATTTTGTCGAGGGAGGGTCCCAGTTTTAGTTCACCCCTCCCTGTATAGAGCACTCAAACTGACATTCCCTTGGGATATCGGCGGAATCTCCCAAGACGGTACCATCAAGACTGAGATGGGCCATCGGTCTATATGAGAGGCTGTTTGTATCCTTACCCCGACCATGTTTAAACCAATAACGCAACCCTAATCTGTTTTCATCATGGCACTCTGGTTAGCAAGTATAAATGTCTGGGGCCTGAGGTCTCTATTCCCGCAAGGTGAGGCTCTCTCGTGACCTTCAGCGCCTCGGGGTGAATGTTTGTTGTGTGCAAGAGACCCGGTTTTCTTCTCATGACCATGAGGACTTGCTGTCTAAGGGGTTCGCCCTTTATTCAGCATGTTTTGATGGTCGTTCGAGGGATGTATCTTGGCTAGTGAGCAAGTCTTTGAAGGCTGCATGTACTCTTGTCTTCGCAGATCCGGCGGGAAGGCTTTGCGTGCTGGATGTTGCCATAAAGGATAAGGCTCTATGACTCATTGGGGTTTATGCGGCCAATAACCATTCCGAGCGACCTGCTTTGTTTCGGCAGATCGGGCCATACTTGACGACATCTCGTCGGGTAGCTTTTGCGGGGGATTAGAATGCCGCCCTTGACCCCGATATAGATCGTATAGGGCACAATTCGGGTACTAACAAACGGGACGTGAAACCATTTCGGGAATTTGTCGATGAGTTTGATCTTGTCGATAAGTACCGGAATGAGCGCCCTCGGGAGTTAGCATGGACTTGGACAAATAGTGGCAACTCGGATCCTGGGACACTTGCGAGCTACCTCGACCGAGTCTTAGTTAGGAGAGTCGATGTAGGGCTCTTAAGGTGTCCAAGCTTCCACTATATAGTTTATACGGATCACAGGCTTGTTTGGGTCCATGCAAACTTAGATAAGTCTAAGGTTAGGTTGGCTGGGTACTGGAAATTAAACTGTTCACTATTTGGTGAGCAGGATTTCCGAGACCAGCTGCTACTAATGATACAGAGGGAACTGACGGGAGCAGTTGTTGGGAACACCTGGTGGGATAACTTAAAATCTAAAATTAGAACGTTTGCTGCCGACTTTAGTCGTCGACTCAATTTAGATAGGTTAGCGGCGCAAACAGCTTTAGAAGATAAAGTTGATCGGGCAGTGAACTTCCGTAATAGTGGGGAAATAGTCTTAGCTAAAGCAGAGTTGTCCTCCTTGCTTATCAAGAAGGATCAAGCTCTGGTAGTTAGGGCTAGGTTAAAAAGAATGTTCTCTGAGGCGACGAATATGGCCGCTAAATTGCGTGCAGAGGAAAATCAGAATGCAGCTCAGCGACATATCGCGTGCGTCACATTGCCGGATAATCGGACGTGACTACAAACGCGGGCATATGCGAGGTCTTTCGGGATTACTTTCAGGATCTTTTCATCAGGGAGCCCGGTCTGAGCCTTGCTCGGTTCAACGCTTATTTAGCCGATTTTCCCTGCCTCGAGGCAGCTGAAGCGGCTTGGTGCGAGGGTCCCATTACAGAGTCGGAGATCTGGGAAGCGATGAAACAGGTTGGCTTGGATAAATCTCCGGGACTAGATGGTCTACCCTATGAAGTTTACTTGAGGCAGTCGCCCGTTTTTGTTCCTTTGCTGGAGCTGATCTTCAACAACTGGATGAAGCAGGGTGATCTCACCCAAACGCTTCACCAGGGGTGTGATCAAGTTGCTGCGTAAGGACAAGAACGGTGGGGATGGGTTAAATAAATTTCGCCCTTTGACTATGTTAAACACAGAGTTAAAGATTTTGGCGAAGATCTTAGCCAACCGTTTGCAGCTTGTCCTGTCTAGTCTGATTGGCTCCGAACAGATTTGTGCTGTGAAGGGCAGTACTATTCAGGATAACCTTCATATGGTACGCTTGATCTTAGAATAAGTCGACAGGGAAGCCGCGCTGATCAATTTAGATCAGTCCAAGGCCTTCGATAGGGTTGACCATCGCTTTCTGGAGGCTGTCCTTTCGGCGGCCGTTTTCGGAGCCGATTTTCGCTCCTGGATCCAACTTTTGTATGCGACTCCCGGTGCGCTGGTGGAGGTGAATGGGGTAAGATCGAAGCCTTTCGTATTGTCTCGCTCCATTCGTCAAGGTTGTCTGCTTTCGCCTTTGTTTTGCGTTCTTGCGTTGGAACCATTCCTTCGCAAGTTAAAGGCGAATCCGGTCTTGCGCGGAATTTCCCTGTCTGGCGCTACCACCTCAGCCAGGTATTCTGCCTATGTTGACGACGTTTCGGTTCTTGTGTCGAGCAGAGCCGAGATTGACGAAGTCAGCAAAGAGATCAGTAGGTATGAGATGGTGACAGGGGCCAAGATCAACCACGATAATTCTGTTGGCTTGCGGTTGGGTGCGTGGAAGGGAGTTCCTCTTACCGGACCTTTCCTCTGGACGGACGGGCCGATCAAGATACTCGGCGTCTGGTTCGGTCCTGATCTCCAGTTGGAAATGAATTGGTCGGAGGTACAAGGGAAGGCCGAGATCGCGGTTAATCTATGGTCTCGGAGGAGGCTTTCCTTGAAGGGGAGAGCAGAAGTATGTGTTTCACACATCTACCCGATTCTCCTTTACCGACTCTCTGTACTTCCACTTCCGTCTGCCAGACTAATATTATTAGTAACGCTCTTGTTCACTTTCTTGTGGAGAGACAAGGCCGCTATCGGATCTTGCGTCGGGCATCGGATGGCCTCTCCAATGTCCAGGCGTTGTCTCGTAGGGCATTGTATCAAGTGTTAGTCAGGGGGGCCGTTCAGGATGATCTGATTGACGATCAAAGCAGGAGGCTCGCTCGATATGGCCTTGGGCGCCTGGGTTGAAATGCCTCACTAATGATGAGGCATCACTCACCTGGCTGGTGATTCGTGGGACCCTCTGGGTCGCCGAGAAATATCCAAACTGCCGTCGCTGTACTGGAGAAGTCGAAACCATTGGTCACGCCTTCTTTCACTGCAAGGCGGTAGTGCCGTTGTGCAAGTTTGTTGAAGGCCTCATGGTTCGCATGCTGCGGGGAAAGTTCTTTGTCCTTGAGGCCAGTTCTGTTTGTAGCAATGTGGTGCCGCAGATGAGGAAGGCTGAACATTCTGTTGCTTACTGGGTGTTATCAGAGTCGTGATTTGGACAACACGTCAGAAGCGTTTGAGGGCGAGAAGTTCACTTCTTCCCAACTGATCTTGTTCTTTAAGCATCAGCTTAAAGTCAAGATCAGGACGGAAAGGCGGCGGCTCAACTCATCAGAATTTGGCAAAAGGTGGGTGAATCTTGCGCGTATGTGTCGATTAAAAGGGGCTGACTTGGAGTGGCATTTTGATGCCAGTTAGACATCAGGATATTGTTTTCCTGGTTTAAACGTAGGTAACCCATCCCTGGATTTAGGCTAGAAGTAGGTTATTTGACTCTTTAGTTTTTTCTCCAGCAAACTTAGCTAGGGTGTGTTTGCTCATTGGCCCCTTTTATTTCTGCCCCCTTTCTTTTCCTTTAGTTTAACTCCCCATCCCCTCCCTCGTTAGGTGGTCAGTGATTTCAGTTCTCTGGCAGATGTGAGGCGCCTTTCGTTTCGCGTGCGTGTTTTTCGTATTTGTTTTTTGTGTCTAAATGAATGCATGTCTGTGTGAGTGCTTGGGATGGATGAATGTTTATATATTCTTATAGTCCCGCATCGGTTTCGTCTAGTTAACTGATTGTTCTGCCACATTTAAGATTTGTGGGTGGTTTTATTACTAACATGATTTTGTTTAGTTTCTTGTATATAATTTATAACCATATTGTATATATATATATCATTGGGGTGTTTTTAGCTTGTTGTTTTTATTCCCCTCCATCCACAGTCAACAATTTGTACATATGGGAACCATTTAGGATTTAAATTTCTTACTAGTTTTGTAATCTATCAATTAAAACAATACGATGGCCTAATCTAAGCAAGGAAATATAATAATTAAAAATATTTAAATAAGTAAAAAAAAACCTAAATAACTAACTGAAATAAGTAACATATTCACATTTACTTTCTGTTGTAGTGGAAAGATCAATGAATTTATAAATAACCAAGGAATACACAGGGTTTATTCATGTGGCCTGGTAATTTGCGTGTTACTTTTTTCCCGCAAACAGTTTTTAAGAGCGAAATTGTTCAACGTAAATTATGCAACACAGAACAAGAACAGATAATAAGAACACAATTTTTGAACGAGAAAAAAAATTCAATAATTATTATACATCTATATACAAATTGTGTTTTGAAATAATGTGGCATGAATGAACGGAAAGTTAATAGTTCGTTTGTTCGTATCAGGTCGATTCGGTTGAGGTTAATTTGTTCGTACAGAATGTGTGTGTGCGCAGAAAAGGAAAAAGATAAGTCGCACCGTTAAGTTGAATGAGACAATATTTTTGGATAGTAGTTGAATGGGAAAAAGAATCAACTTTTATATTATATTATCTCAGGCGTAACTTTCGATGAGTTTGCTTAGAGAAAGGAGTTTTCCTTGTTTCTCGTATTCAGGTTAGCTGAGTTTCATAAGGCAGACTTGGAGACACATTTCGCTGATCGACGAAACGTGTGTTTGTCGATTCAGATATTCGGGCAAAACGGACTAGTTTCTAAGAAGAAGCGCGTTCCTTTCCGTTTCGAAGTTCGCGTCTTGGCGGGAATATGTATCAACCGACCTGATTGATCGACTCAGTCTCAACGGACCCGATTCGCCAACCTTGCTACGAAAGATTCATTTAATATTTTGGGGGTGTCCCCGGTGTATGGACTATCCCAACACTGTTAATTATTATTCGACATGAATCTAGCAAATTAATACGAGAATTACCACTAACTTTTAAACTATGAATACTATGATCTAACTTTATATACATAGGAATTAGGGTTGAAGATAATAACAAGAAAAAAAAACAAATCAAATAAGCATGGAGAAATAGTAATCGGTGCGAGAAAAGAACAAAACAAAAAACCTCCTTTGACCTTCCCCCAACGTGCGCTAACACTTCTCAACCCCCATCCATCCCCGATTAACTACCATGAATTAACATTTCCTTAATATTCCCTTATAGATTGAAACCCTCCTCCATTTCCCTAAGTATATTTGTGAGTTTTTTTGTTTTTTTTTTCTTTTCTCCTCTCCATTTCCTTCCGCCCACTTTTAGTTCTTCCATGGCTCTGATCTCTTAAGCCAAATGCACTTGGAAGCATTTAAAACTGCATTGGTAATGTCCTTCAACGCTCTCGCCCTCGCTGTACCCACTATGCCTATTTTTGCTAGGGCTCTACACAGTGACTGACCTGCAAAGCCCCTGCAACGAACTTCTATCGGATCATAATGTATTCTCCATGACTTGCGACGACATTTTTCGATAAGTTCTTCGTATTTGGACCTCTTCCTCTAATTATCCAGTGTAATAAACTCCTCCCACGACACTGACAGTTCCCAAATTATACACTGCTTCGTGTTGTCGGAGTGTAATATCTGATCTGGTCTAAGTGATGTTACGGCTATGTGTCTGGGGAACATCAGCTGGGTCTTTAGGTCCATTATCAACTGTCAATCATTTGCGGTAGATAACAGACTTGTTATCACTCGCTTCTGTTTCTGAACCTTTACTCCAGCTTTGATGAAGTTAATTCGATTCAGCATCTCCCCTGGTTGATATTCATTAGCCCTTGGTCACCTCCTCTGCAATCACTTTAAGGGCTTGGTCATGGCGCCACCGGTACCGACCATCACCCAAAGCTTTTGGGCAACTACTCAGGACGTGCTGTAATGACCCTTTTCTTGTACATAGTTGGCAACTGGGGGTAACGCTCTTCCCCCATATGTGCAGGTTAGTTGGGCTTGGAAGAACATCGTAGACTGATTTGATCAGAAATTTAATCTGTCTGAAATCTGAACGCCAGCACTCTGACCAGGTAATTTTTTCTGATCAAGGTTCTCCCATTTTGTCCAGGCTCCCTGCTGACTTACACCGACCATTCTGCAGTACCGTGCTTCTACGCTTGAACGGACTTCATCTTGGATGAGTTGGCGCCTTTCCTTGCCTTTGGCAACGTTGGTTTGTGGGCTGGGAAAAAAACCCAACCCGGCTTTGCCTTTAGCTATTGACCCCAGTATAGCTTTATGCCTAAGTCTCTCTTCCTACACTTGCAACTCTCCCTTAGCGCTCCATTTCCTGCCCAATCTAGTCTGATTTCCAGCTGCTGCCATTTTTGGATCTTTGGATTCTGCATATAGCAGCTGTTCTCTTGTTTTTGTGACTTTAAATTCTTCTACAAGGCTACTAAAGGGGAGGCGCAATGCGTTGCTGTTACTATAGTGGGCCGCACTACTTAAGCATCTCGGCAAACCCAGCCACCTTCTCAACCGATTGCTTATCGTTCTCTCTAACATTTCCACGGTGGTAATAGGAACATTATAAACTAGTAACAGCCACAATATCCTGGGCAGTACTGCATGCTGGAAAAGCCATGCTTTGAAACAATCCTGATTTGTCTATTTTTGTCAGCCACTCCTCAAGATCCTTTTTAGTCTGCTGGATTGCGGCCGTAACCTTCAGACCAGAGTTGAAGGTCTTGCCCAAGCTCTTCACAGGCTTTTCGCTCAGGGTAGGAATTGTTGCTCCTGCGACTGAAAAACGGACTTTCTCCATGACTGCCTCTTTTCAATACTAGAGACCTAGATTTATCTGGTTTGAATTTCATTCTGGCCCAGGTCATATTTTCTTCGAGGCCCTCTAATAGCCATCTGCCTCCCGTGACAGATGTCGTTGTCACGGTTAAATCATCCATATAGGCCCTTATCGGTGGTTGGCGGACTCCTGATTTAGACACGGGGCCTCGACATTCAACCTCTGTTGCTTTTACCAGCATGTTCATGGTCAAAGAAATAAGACAGCAGACATTGTACAACCTGTGATTATACCCTTTTCCAGTGTCACCCATTCCGAGACTGTTGTACCTGCGCCAACTCTCAACCGGAAATTCTCGTAGTAGTTTACTATGAGATCGCAAACCGATGGAGGTACATGATGTCTCTTTAGAGCTTCCTCCATCAGTTTGTGTGGCATGGACCCGTAGGCATTGGCAATATCTAACCACAATACAATCAGGTCCCCTTTGCTTTCTTTAGCTTAGGAGTTGTGTCAATACTCCTGTATGCTGAAGGCAACCTGGCATTCCGGCAACTCCGTCTTTCTGGACCGATGTGTCAATGTAGCCATTTCTGAGAATGAAGTTCGATAGGCGTCTTGACAATAACCCGAAAAAGATTTTACTCTCGGTGTTCAGCAAGGAGATAATACGAAATTGGTCCAGCGACTTTGATTTGTCTTCCTTCGGGATCCAAACTCCCCCAGCAAATCTCCACTGCTCTACTATCCTGCCTCTTCTCCAGATTACTCTTAATATTTTCCACAACCTTTGTAGAAATCCTTTACACCACTTATACACGATGCTCGGTCCTGGTGCTGAGGCGGATCTGGTTGCTTTCACTTCTTGCATTTCTTTCCAGGTGGTCAAGCAGATGTCAAATTGGGATACTGGTGGCTTCTGAGGAATCATTCTGGTATTTATACCTAGTTCTTCCTCTTTCGCAGGATCACTCATGGAATTTCGGAGATAGTTGTTAATTTCTCCCTGAGATACCTTCAATTTTCCATCTAACAATGTTCTTGCGAAACCAAAAGGGTTGGACAGGAAACTTGCTCGCTTCTTTGCTCTTTCTTTTCTTCTCCTCCTATGCCACTAAGCGCGCCGTATGGTTTTTAACTTCTCTCTGAGAATCCCTAGCAGCTCTTCGAAGGGTTGACGCTCCTCTGTGTTTGCCCTTTTAAAGAGCTTCTTAAGGGATCTTATTTCTTTTCTTAATTCCTTAATTCTTTTCTCCCTACGGTTGGCAGTGTAGGTCGTCTTTGGCTGACGGGGCTTGACGAAACCAAATCTCTCTGACGCCATGCTAGTTATTAATGTAGTCATGAACTTCAGGCAACTATCCATGTCTCCCTTTGTAGCTGACTGGTGTATGTCGCAAATATCCGTGTCGAAATCCTGCCAGGCCTCCTTGTTGTTCGCTGGAGGCCACTTTATCTTCTTTCTGGACTCCGTGCTCTGAGTGGGAGGAACCGTAGCTTGGAGAGACTGGACACTGTGGTATGACTCCTGTTCCCGCACCTCCTCTGTTCAACAAGGTAATGTACCTGTCCGATGCTCCTGATTTCCCCCCTCAAGGCATTTCATCCGGCTCTGATGTATTCTTAAGCCTTTCTGATTTTTGCAAATCTTGCCGCATCTGCATCTGCTTGTATTCGATTGGGCATTTCCGTCCGATACCATTAAATCCGTCCCGCTGAGGATCTCTTCCGCCCCCTCTCGGGATTCCCTGGGGGTATGATGCATTTTGGTACTTCGTAGAATTTTTAGGTTGGTCCTCGCGGATCATGCGAGCTGGGTAGCTAACCCAACTTGCCCCAATACCCGTCTTCCCGGGCTGCCAATTGTCTCTCCAACCGTCACCAGGTCTATTCCCTGGTTGCCAACTGGTCTGTTCCCAGTCGTCACTGATAATATCAGATTTTTTAGTAGAGTAATACATTTCAGATGCATCAAGGAAGGTCTTCAGTGATGCACCGTCTTCATTGCCGATTTCGGGTTTTGCATCATATCGGCTCAAACAGCAACCTCGACCTGATTCCAAAAGATTCAGGCCACCTCCTTGATAGCGTTGTGCTATGCACCTCGACATTGCAAAATAATTTAAGATATGGCTAGGATTCTGACCGTTCTTATTGACATACGTCAGTCAACATCAGCCAATGAAATAAAGACTTTTCCCCCTACCCTCCTATATAGCTTTGTCTTTTGCTTCATCCGGTTTTAATTTGCGCTATTTTCCCTGGAATTCATAACGAGGTGAGCTGGACTTGTTCTTGCAAATTTCAATCCAATGCTTTACATTTAAATTAAATACTAATTCGATAACTAAACCTTACCACTTACATCAATCTCAAAAAAAAAAAATACATTAATAATTCTTACTAAACAATCTAACCCTATACACTTAATCAAACGAATTTAGAAAAATGCGATGCACGTTCAAGCCTCTACATATAAATGTGCCCTTGTTGGGATTGCTATGAATCAGTGTGTAATCAGAAGGGTTTTAGGTTTGTGATAATAAACGTGAAAAGCATGTTCTTCATATTAATCACAACAATTTTAGCGTAGACATACAAATGGAATAAATCTCAAAGGCAATATTGAACGAAGAAACAAAGGTAGTCGTGAATTCAATTAGAAACAAACATTGAATATTTATGTACAAATAAATTACAATACAATTTTGGAAAAAGTTGTGTTTCAGTTGAAATAACTGAATTGTTGAACAAAAGTTGAATTGAGTATTTTATGAACTCAAAGTTCATGAATGTTCCTTTGTTTAGGAAAAGTGTTCACATAAAAATTTGAGGAAAATTTATCGAGAGATAAATTTTAAAGTATTGTAGTTGCGAGATTTTTTTGGCTGAATTTTGTATGTTTTTGTTTTGGCAGAGTTATTCACCTTGGACCGTATTTTTTATATATATTTGCTTTAGTAATAATTTCTGTTTGGTAGTGTAGAATAACACTTTTTTAGAAACGTATAAAGGTTTCAGAGAGAGAGAGAGAGAGAAAGAGGTTGAAGGTTGAGTCAGGTGTTGACGCGCGAAAAGTCCTTTAAGTCAAGATGTAGACACGCGTGGATCTCTGTAGAAATCTCTCTGAGAGTGAATTGCTGACTAGTGAATTGGACTAAGATTCGTCCTTTTATTTACTCTGCGAAGATCAGATCGGCTCCCAGCGCATTGGCGTCAACATTTATCCTGGGGCATCTCGACCAATAATAAGCCGAGTTTTCGCAATGTGTGGTGTTGATTGGTCGAAACTAGCTCTTATGGAAAATTCCGCCTTTAAACGGGTTGAGTGGAAAAATACGGACGATTCTACACCCTCACATACACTCATACACGCACAGACGTCCGGGTAAAACGTATCTCCCATTACATTAATTTACGAAACCGTTTATTACAAACTTATCTCGTGCTATTTATTTGAAATTTCTTACTAGTTTTGTAATCTATCAATTAAAACAATACGATGGCAAGGAAATATAATAATTAAAAATATTTAAATAAGTAAAAAAAAAAACCCTAAATAACTAAGGAAATCTAAACTACTCAAATAAGTAACATATTCGCATTTACTTTCTGTTAAATATTATTCGACATGAAACTAGCAAATTAATACTAGAATTCCCACTAACTTTTAAACTATGAATACTACGATCTAATTTTACGTACATAAGAATTAGGGTTGAAGATGATAGCAAGAAAAAAAAAACAAATCATATAAGCATGGAGAAATAGTAATCGGTACCAGAAAAAAAACAAAAAACACAAAAAAAACTTCCTTTGACCCTCCCCCAATGTGCGCTAACACTTTTCAACCCCCATCCATCCCGGATTAACTAACCTGAATTAACATTTCCTCAATATTCCCTTATAGATTGAAACCCTCCTCCATTTCATTAAGTATATTTGGGAGTTTTTTTTTGTTTTTTTTCTTTTTTCCTTCCTCCTTCCCCCTTCCTTCCGCCCACTTTTAGTTCTTCCATGGTTCTGATCTCTTAAGCCAAATCGACTTGGAAGCATTTAAAACTGCATTGGTAATGTCCTTCAATGCTCTCGCCCTCACTGTACCCACTATGCCTATTTTTGCTAGGGCTCTACACATATATATATATATATATATATATATATATATATATATATATCAAAAGTGAGAGGAAGAGAGTCAGTTGACTAAAATAAAAATGGAATAAAGATAGTATTTATAATTACTTGATCAAAAAGTTTTTTCATTTATTAAGTAGAAACCTATTGGCAAAGCCAATATTTTTGCTAATTTTGATCTCCAAACATTTCAAGTAAATACAAAAAATTTTAAATAGAAATGAACATCTGAGAAAGCTGTTCTTAATAACCTGGCTTTTATCTTTTTTCAATCTGAGATACACAAAATGAATAAAAATACAAACAATGTGTGTGTCAAGCATAATGCTACTCACATAAAAACTAATGGCTTTCTCTCTATAATCAATATGGTCTCTTTTTTTCTTTTTCACATCCAAAACTTATTAACTCAATGCAGAATTTAATTTGCACCAATTATAAAAATGGATAATTACTCACCACAACAAAAAAATGAAAAAAAATTATGTATTTTACCACATAAATATAATAATCTATATAAATAAAATAACTTATATATTAATATAAAATTATTAATAATTGCAATTAAAGTGGACTTATTAAAAAACAGAAAATAATAACAATTATTTATTCCTGTTGTTTTAATATGTCCATTTATATCACCATTTAATAAACTCCATACCTTGTTGACAATAGAGGAATATTGCATTTTCCTACACAAAATGTCATATTTTGATAAATGCCAAGAAATCTCTTTCTATTTTCTATTTAATGAAAATAATATACATTTTATTCTATGGCTTTCTTTCTATTTTATTTTTTCTAATCATTTCATTTCAAGCAAGTCAATGAAATGACAAAGATGAAAGCGGTTTTACTGAGAGGGAACGAAACAATGGGAACAATAAAAGAGCAGAATTCAAGGAGACAGAAGATGACAATTGACATTGCATTTAAATTTTTGAAGATTGTAGTTAACAGAAAAGCAGGAAGCTGGAAGAGAGTTCCACAGATGAGAAGTGTGAAAGAAAAAATGCATTAGAATAGAACTTACATTTACATTTAGCAATTTCAACATTTAAATATTGACATTGATCTGCCAATTTAGTACTGTGCTTAAATTCATTAAGTCAAGGTACCAACAAGGAATGCTCATCAGAACAATTACTATGAAAATATTTATACAAGTGGCAAAAGGAAACTATGACATAGCAGCGGGAAAGTGACTGAAGTTGAGATGCCAAGTCAGGACTGATAACATTGCTAATACTTCTTTGGATTTTTTTAAAGAATCTCTGAATATAAAAACAAAAAAAATGCACCATACCATATGCTGCAGCAATATTTGATGCAAGGATGAGAAAATTGTCTAGCATGACTAAGTGAACCAACTTTCTTAGCAGCAGACTTATCACCTGATTCAATACAAGTGTTCCATTCATCAGTGGAAAATGTGAGACTGAGAAGACACAATGCTGGAGCTTAGCAAAAAAATGTTCTTTAAGATGATTAGTCGAAAGCTGAACATGACTCTTTGCCATTTATCACATTTTTTTAAAAAAAATTTTAGGCTTTTCCCTTAACCCTTTAGCACTAAACTTCCAAAATCCACCCCATAAATATTGGTTCTCAATGTTCAACCTGCTATAAACTGCCCCCTCTATACTCTGGCATAATACATGACATCATCATTACAAATAATGCAGGAAATCAAGCAAAATGTTAGACTTTGACCACAAAAAGAGAGACTGAGAGCTGATATTATGGCAGGTAAGCGGGTGAGCATGTTGAATGCTAAAGTACTGCTAAACTGTTCAAATACTTTAACTACTTCTCCACAATAATGGGATCTTCTATTGGTGATGGAAGCTCAAATGTGTTTAGATGCATGATAATCTGTGGGATAGATGTCTATTGAATAAGGTGGATGCTCAAATATCTTATACACAAAGCTGTGCAACTTCTGAACAATGGGCCAAGTGTGAGTCTATGCATTGTCATGGAGCACAATTCACTAGACGAGGCTGTTTAATTTTCTATACATACAGTCAATTTCATTGCAACAGTGATGTTTTTCTTCAGATTTGACTGGGTATTGAACTCACACTCTTTGGGTCCTGCCACTGGATCTAACTAACATGGTTAAGGCAGTGGAGAACTTGGAGAGGGGAATTAACAGGAGATAACTGATAACTGACATCCATTAAACATGGCACGTGGAACTAGAACAGTCTACCCCAGTGAGCGAAATAAAGAGTTCAGTTTGACATTCCAACCACCTGAAGAAGGCCAGAGCATAAAACGGCCAAAACATTGTAATAAATTTGGCGACAAAGATGAGAACAATAGTCCGAATAATGTAAATAATGTACATAATACCTCATCTCAGAAATGTTGACAGATAAAAGAATGCTTGGAGAATTTGACACTCACAGGAAATACTAAAGACAAGAAGCACAGAGGAAAACAGAGTAATATATTGTGATTTTTTTTCATCGCACTGAAGGCATCACTATTGATGGAAGCACTTTGATATCACTGTTGAAAACCAACTTAAGTTTGCCTGTTGTGAGGTCCATCGCTGATGCCAGCCAAATTTGATCAGACGTTGTGGGCAAAATCACTGTTAGTTTTACAGTCAGTGGCTGCTGTGAAAACCATGTAGGCCTTTTTTTGATTTATTAGAAAAATGTTTTATGACAATGGTATTTTCGGGAAGTATTCTGGGAGTGCGAACATGGGGTTGGACAACATTCAGGTCTGTTTTTGTCATATAAGTTGTAGATATCAAAGTGAGCTCTTTCTTTTGAGTTAAAGAGTTCTGACTGGGTAGAAGAAGTTCAATGGAGAAATAACTGGTTCTAACTTTCAATATCTCAAAAAAAAGGTTAGTATCATTTATCCACATTCAGACCCTAAGTTTTCTCCAGTTGCAATGAATGATTCCACACACAATGAGGCATCATGCTTTGAAAATCTACTGCAGACTTCAAGTAAAATATATATATGATCTAAAGATGCCGGAAAAATGGTGAGTTCATTGTATCATTCCATGAAGTATTTGATTACTCCTGTTATACTTTATCTTTACAAGAGTAAGATTAGATCAAAAATGGAGTATGACTACCATATTTAGGCTGGAGCTTCTCAATCTGCATTTTCCAGTCTTGACAGAATTCCAAATCATTTATGCAGTCTTGTGAGTTAAGACATTTTTCCACTCTGAAACCTCTTTCCCAACAAATACATAATCACGTATCTATGACTACTCTACCACAATTTCCTTGGCAAATATACTGGCCTTTTATAGTCAGGACACACCATGCCAATATCATGGAGTTGAATCATCTTGCTTTCCCCCATTTTCCAAATGTAAGGAAGAAGTTCCAGCTTTCCCACCAAAAATGCTGAATAAACTTCTGCTTATATTCCTCTATGAACATTTCCATCTTGAGCTCTTAAAGCTTCTCCTTAGCCACATAATCTCCATTTCCTATGATCATTTCCATTCATATCACACACTTCATCCATCATTACCGTTTCAACTATAACCCTTTGTATTGGGTGAAATTTAGTCTAAAACACTTTGCAGACAGGCTTTTGAAGTTCATGATTTGTATGACTGACTCAGCAGATCATAAATATTAAATAATTAACTTTATAAATCTATTCCTAATGCTTTTCCCAGATTAATTACATATAGCAGATTTAATTCTGTTAGGAATATGGCAAAATGTATGTATTAAAAGTTCACCATGATGGATGTGATATCGAGAATATCTCCCTTTTATTAAAACAGTCACAGAGTTCCCGTGTTCAGCTCATAAGTGACATAAGTTCATGGAGGGACAAAAGCAAATCAATATTTAGCATGCACAGAAGCAAAATACCTTTGCCCACACCTGTTGTTAATGATGGACTGCTAAAATGCTTGATGTCATCTCAAGCCCACAGTGGCAGAAAAGTCAACATGGTACCTCAAAGTTCACAGAACATACCATCAGCTGGGTCATTTTCCCTTTGAGAAATATCATAAGACTCACACTTCTTACCTTTCCACTCTGCTTGCTTTATTCAAATGTTACAAGTTCTGTGTGGAACAAATTACTGTCAATTATTTATATACACTATTTACATTATTTGGACTATTGTCCTCATCTTTGTCGCCATTTTTATTACAATGTTTCGGCCGTTGTATGCTCCAGCCTTCTTAAGGTGGTTGGAATGTCAAACTTTCACTCACTGGGGTAGACTGTTCTAGTTCCACATGCCATGTTTAATGGATGTCAGTTATCAGTTATCTCCTGTTAATTCCCTTCTGAAATTTCTCCACTGCCTTAACTGGGTATTGAACTCACACTCTTTGGGTCCTGTCTAACTAACACAATAAATAAATAAATGTAATAAATATGGCAACAAAGATGAGGACAATAGTCTGAATAATGTAAATAGTGTACATAATACCTCATATTAGAAATATAGACAGATACTGAAAGATCAGATAAATATGGTGACAAAGATGAGGACAATAGTCTGAATAATGTAAATAGTGTACATAATACCTCATCTGAGAAATATAGCCAGATACTGAAGTATTTATATATTTGTATATAATTTCTTATATGACAAAGTGCTATATAAAATCTCTTAATTAATAATGCCTGTTTATCATTCTTTTCTTTCAAATATTTTGTTGTGTTCATGCATTAAGGTTTTACTTTATCATGGATATAATAATGCCTAGGAAATATTCTTTCTTGCATAGCACCCCCATTAATGGTGAGAAAATATTTTTGTCCCTAGAAACAAGATCACCTTGTTTGCCTTGAGATATATAAATTGAACAAAGGGTTTTTCAAGAGAGGAAACTAATAAGTCATAAGAAAAAGAAACAAAAAAGTTCCTTGATAAGTCTTTGTTCTAAAATTTTATGCTGGTTAAATTTAGCTTATTTACTGACTGAAACCTTAGCTGGTTTGATCTGACCATTCAGGTCTTTTATTTTCTGAAAAGCCCTTAGGATATGATTGTTTTAGCAGTTGAGTTATACCATTAAAGTACTGACAACTTGTTATGGTGAAGAAAATAAATAAAACTGAAAATGAAAAATAAAAAATATCACATTGACTTGCAAGTGAGAGTAAAAAGACAAAATCTACACTGTTACATTTTATTATGCAGGTCAATATTTTCACAAAAAATCAGTATCAACAAGCCAATGTTCATTAAATTTTAAAGATATCTATGATATATAGTTGGAGTTGTAAAATGGAATGCTACAACCAGAAATAACCTTTCTTTTCAATTTTCTTTTTCATATTAAAATAGATTAAGCACTCCAGAATCATGAATATTAAGAAAACATTTTTTACTTAAATTTTAGATTTTGAAGCTCCTACAGAAGAAAAAAACAAACATGCATGATTTCTTAAAATTTAAAGCAACAAAATTTTGGAGGAAAATTTACAATTTGTATTTTTATAGTTTTTCTGATAAAAAAATGTTACAAAAGCTCTTCTAAGAAAGTTAATTTTAAAATCATTTTATGTTTCAGTTTTAAGAGACTTGTCTTCTGAAAAATGTTTTTCTTTGATTCCATTTTTACACTGGGAATTTTATTTAAAAATGCTATAATTTGTTGCATAAAGTTAATTTAAGCTTTTTCTCTATGATATTGTTATTCATGAAAACAAATATATTACATACATACATAACTAGTGATGTTTTTATGTTGATGCAGAATCAGGATTAATCACACAGAAAACAAGGTGGGTCCTGCAAGTCAAAGAATATGTCACAATGATTTGAGGCAAAGCTTTACAAAATTTGAGGCTCTTGCTGGCACCAAACTCAGTCACTCATGGTAGTCCAAGTACATTGAGTGTTTTTATCAAAACATCATCATCTAGAAGGTGGCCAGTCAAGACTTGAGATCCCATTCTAGTTTTATATATATATATATATATATATATATATATATATATATATATATATATATGTATATCAATTATGTGGTGCGTGTTCAATTTATATAACGTAAATCATTCATCCAAAAAGCAGATAATGAAGTTAATGATATGGCAAGAATCACTCTCGCAAACAATATTTAATAATAAAATACAATTAACCTCAAATCCGTTAATGAATGATATGATCCTTGTTTAGAAATTCCGGTTTTATCAGGTGTTATTTTTGCTACTAGCTTAGCTTTCAATCGTTTCATACGATCATCATGAGGTAGGGAATTAGGTAAGTTTTTTTAAATCCAGGTAATAATAGGACATCGAAAGGTAGTGTAATCCGAAAGAAGTGCTTTTTAGAAATGTGATATTGTCAACTTCCATATACCATCATCAGTCTAGTAGAAGGAAAACTCTAAATTCAAATCACCTGTTGTCTTGTAGGTCTTGCCTCTTTAACTTCTGAAAGGAGGGACGAGGTAATCTTAACATCCCCAGTGCAAAAGGAACCAGCAAGCCATTGTACTATTCTGGCTTGAATGTCACCATGAACCACAATTGCAGGATGAAGGGGAGTAGTGATCACAGCAATGGGGTGCTAAGTGAATAAATGAATGAATGATGGTTTCAGAAGCACTCTCTGTATATGAAGAAAACTGATAGAAAATGTGAAGAACTAGATTGATTATGTAACTATCAACAAAAGTTTCAGAAACAATTTTAAACTGTAAAACATACCCAAGTGTCAGTTCCCAGAGTAAACCATCTTCAAGTCATATGGTACACCAGAGTAAAATTAGGGAAATTAAAGGAGACCAAATCAATGCCAAAACTGCAATAGAACAGAGTCCTGAATGATCCAACTTGCAAGGAGATATATAAAGAGTCAAAAACAAGTATAACTTGAGTGAGATTACAAATTCAAAGTGGAACGTTTTGAGAGAAGTACTAAGATGCCAATGAATGAGCTAAAGGAAACGAATATTTCATCTTTTTCAAATTGAATTCTTCAGAGCTTGTATCATTAATCTTACTAAACAAACATTTGTTAAGGAGTTACAGCAGCCACATGTGAATATGGGTGACAGCAGACTCTGTTTAATGTAATTATCAATGTATGGAAGCATGTATAGAGGATAATCTACAAAAAAACAACAAAGGATGACGACATGAAAATGGTGTTTGAATGAAAAAGTAAAATTTACTTTCCATTTTTTTTCCCCATATTTTTGAGTTTGCTCAATTGTCATACAATGAAATTTCTTAATTTATACATGGACAATTAGCTATTTGTATTGATATATATATATATATATATATATATATATATATATATATATATATATATATATATATGCCTAAATGAAACAGGGATCAATGACTGTGTTTATCTGATTGATTCATTAATTTATTTTATATAGCATATAGCAAGCTATTTAAAGCCAGAAAATATTTTTTAGATTCTAAGAATATTTGTGGGGGGATGAAATAAAGATTTACTGATACAAATCTTATTAATTAACACATTGATAGGGAGAGAAGAGGTGGATTCATACCTTTCCCAAGGGTAGTTGCATATAAGTGAATATAACAAACCCAACTGGAATTGGAAGACATATCTGCAATTAATCATTCTGAGCGATTATACATTACGCCTCCTGCATATATCCAAGCTTACAGGACCTTACATTCCAAGCAGTCACCCATCTAGCGACTAATCATAAGGGAACAGGTATTTCAACATAATATGGCCATAAGCCTGTGCATTTATCTGACAGACAAAGTTTGATTCTAGCCACTATAAGACACAAATACACAAACTTAGGTCAAAAAAGTCAATATCAGGTTGCACAAGAATGAAACTGCAGATTTCTTTTAAAAAAATTATTTTTCATTCCTAGAAAAAAAACAAAATGATTCAATCAAACTAGTCTCTGCTGGCCTGTGTGCATTTACTCCATCTTTGCAGGAACTTGGCAATTGTCTTTCTTTATTCAAAGAGCCAATCAATTCATTAAAAGCTTCTTCAATTTGATTCTGTTTGGAAAGGTTCTCCCTTGTGGAGAAATGGTCTACTTGCATGAAAATATGTTAATTACTCAGCAAGAAGTCAGATGACATGACAGAGTGCAATAAAATCTTAATTTTCAGCCAGCCAGAGTATTATGTTTGTTGTTTCAGCTCTGAAGAGCTTATTTCAAAGGTGTGTGTGTGAGTATATATATATATACACTCTGAAGAGCTTATTTCAAAGGTGTGTGTGTGAGTGTGTGTATATATATATATATATATATATATATATATATATATATATATATATATATATATATATATATAATTTAAGGAAAACAGACCACTTTAAAGCTCTATTTGTTATAATTTATTTCACTAGAGAATTTTATTTTTCTCTGGATTTTCAGACTTCACCTTCAAACGTGAAATGAATATATATATATATATATATATATATATATATATATATATATGTATATATATAATCCAAACAAGTTTGATAGAAAAGAGCTGATATGGTTTGTTTGTTTAATTTTTATAATATTTTCCTCAGTTTCAAATAAGGTGTTGAGTATTGTACTTGAAGTTGTGGATAAACTGTCCCCAGTTCATATTTTAGTATTGTTTTGTTTAAGTACTTTGAATCATTATCAAGAACTTATGTGGTATCTGTGTGCTTGTTAGAATTGCTTTGTCAACATCCTGGTATTCTTTGTGGAACTGAAAGTTATTAATAGTTTAACATAACATCATGTGTAGTGCTTATTGGGAATGCGGACACACAAAAAGAATGCAACTTATTTATTTTATTGTATTTTATTTATTTTTATTTATTTATTATTTTTTTATTTATTTGTATTTTTCTGATACTAATAGAATATATATACATATTAATTATATCATATGCACTTTAAGATACTGTCTCCTTGTGTGAATGAAGTTTTATTTAATGTGGGTTGTTTATTTTTTATAATCAGTTCTAGGGTTTTGAGTCTTTCATTGCATTGTGTTCTGTAGAATATTTTGGCAAATCCACTAACTTTTGTCATATTGATAGTTGCATTTTAGTCATTCCTGATGTGCTGGTTGATGTGTCCGTGGATTGCACTGAATTTCTAGAGGTGACAGGTTAATCTGTGGGAGAGTGTGGTGCATGTGTGCCTGATGGAAATATTTAATTGTGTTCTATTATCTCAAATTTAAATAACATCAGGACATGATAGACTAACTCTGAAGATATTCTAATACAACAGTGACTTTACTGTAAACAAAAATGGTGACTAAAAAATCTAAAGGTTTTTTTTTGGTCTGTACAACTTCTTTTTCTTCCAGTAGAGCAAAGCACCACAGGCAAAGCACACGGTGTGGTGCTGTTATGCTTTATAAAGCAAGTAGTTTTTATGGCATGGAGTTACTAGTCCTACACACACCTATGTTTAAATTTAGAGTTGGTTGCCTACCAAAGCTAGAACATTAACCAATAACTGGAGGCAGAAGAGATGGGTTCATTCCTTTGAAAGAGCATTGATACAAAATCAAGCGCAACAGCCTCAGCATAACCAATCCCATTTTCTATGTGGTTAATAATTGCTATGGTATGTGTGCATTCAAGCATACTTAAAATATACACATAAATATAATGTAGATATAAGCATAATCCCATATACATAAAAATTAATCTATCTATAAAGACATACCTTTAATTTGAACCACTAAGAAATTATAGAGATCAATACACTGGATGGTTTAAACATTGCCTAATTGTAGAAATGGATGGTAGAGACAGATTACCTATATGTGGTATAATAGGTAAAAAGACAGAATGGCTGTAGCATCTATAGAATGTGGGCAAGATTGAACAATGCCTAACCATGGAGTGGTTTTTGGGACCACAATGATAAGAAACTGATGTCTGTCTTAACACGTATGACAGAAATAGAAATTGTACTCATTGTGTATGCCATGTTTCCCAGTGGTGACAATTTCAAAAAAGTAATGAAACAATAGCCTCAATGTGCACAGAGGTGACACAAAAGCGCTTTCAGGGATAACCAAATGACTTTCAGGTAATCCTTTGTCCTCCTATGCTCACCAGATTTCAACCTGTTTGAGCATGTATGGAATCTGTTGAAATACTTTGTTAAGGATTTTTCAATTTTTTCTACATTTCAGATAATTTTATTGGTTTCAGGTACATATTTAGATATAAAATATCCAGTATCTGTGTACTTTCAACTATCATTATCAAAGATATTTTTGTGCTATATTGTAGCATTGTCAATACATCTCCTATGGCATAGACTACAATCATTATTTTGCAGCAGTTCACTGAGTACATTGCTATTTACTAAGCTTGCAGTAAAATGTCAAATAGGGGGCACTTTCAATAGGAAGATTTTGTTGCACCTGTTTGGTTTGGTTGTTTTGTTTAATGGCATTCCAACCTTAGTGGTCATTTTATGCCGAAAATGATTTTGAGGTGAATTTCATTTGGTTTTCAAAAATGTATTGCTGGAGACATTTGGTTTTCAAAAATGTATCACTGGAGACATTTGGTTTTCAAAAATGTATCGCTGGAGACATTTGGTTTTCAAAAATGTATTGTTGGAAACATTTGGTTTTCAAAAATGTATTGCTGGAAACATTTGGTTTTCAAAAATGTATCGCTGGAAACATTTGGTTTTCAAAAATGTATCGCTGGAAACATTTGATTTTCAAAAATGTATTGTTCGAAAATATATAGCTGGTAATACTATTTTTCCAAAAACGTATAGCCGACAACCTTATTTTTTCAGAAACAGCCTTTCTGTTGGTCATAGTTTATCGCCGTACCCAGTATGCATATGCAGTTTACCGTCATACCCATGGACGCGGATGCAGTTTACCATCATACCCATGGATGCGGTTGCAGTTTACCATCATACACATGGATGCAGTTGCAGTTTACCATCATACCCATGGACGCGGATGCAGTTTACTGTCATACCCATGGACGCGGATGCAGTTTACCGTCATACCCAGGACAGTGCACCTGTTTGCCAAGTGGGTAGGGCTCTAATAACTTGAAATTTCATATTTTTTCTTTATCTCTCTTCAGAGCAATACCCCCCCCAACATCGTACCATCTCAATTTCTCACTAAAAGCCATAATTTGATGAAGTGAAAGGTTTTCTTGCAATAATAAATAGCACACAACAGCAGGGAAATGTTAATGACCACACATCAGTGATAGAGAAGGGAGTATAGTGAGTGAGAGAACTTCCCTACTCCAGATTTTTCGTAGGTTATTTGCTCACTATCAAGATTCAAACACAACTAAAGAATTTTGGAGGGAGGAGTTCTTTTTTCATCAGAAAATCTCAGCCTTACTTTCTAGTCTCAATAGAGTTCAAAAGTGTCTCTGAGTCCTTGTGGGTGAAGAATTATTTTTCACCCTTCAACCTCTCTCTCACAGATGGGATATGGTGAGCCTCTCACTGCTTTGTCACTACTCTCATGGAAAGTGCTCAGAAGAACCACATAACTTAGTTCCACTAGTTGTAACCTTCACAGCAAGGACCTGCCATCCCACTTACATTATAGCAAACTACTCACCATTCCCTCTATATTCCATATTCCATCGGTCAGGAGTAAGTTCTAACAGCTTCTTCCCACAAACCACTGCTCTATGGAACTGACTCCCAAGAGAATGTTTCCCTGATAACTAGTGATGTGCAGATGTTTGGTGATACCTGCCATCAGCTCCTTGATTGTATGCCCTTAAGACTCAAGTAGGCGGGGTGCCTATAGGACCTACTACTAAGAAATGTGAGAAAGGAAGACATTTCAAATAAGTAAAGACATGAAACAGGAAATAAACTTTATTCAAATTAAATATAAACTAAATTTTGATTTCACTCTGATTGGATGCCCTCCCAATATGGTACCCTGTAACCCACCAATTCTGTACTTTGCTGCCAATCACTACAATCTTAACTAGTTCAAGTCTAAGGTTAACTTCCTCTCCTATCCATATAAACTGCCTCTTAATGTAATCCTCTATCTCGACTGACATCTGGGCTTTGTATAGGATGAGCCTTACTGTAAGAAAACAAATAAAAAAAAAACACATTGGTGCATATATAACAACACACACATATGCATATACAGATTGCAGTGGATGAATTGTCATCTAAATTAGGCTAAAATGAAAATAACACTGACATCTCATTTTAACAGATATATTTACCAAAATTACACAAAAATGTCTTGAAATACTAAAGAGTAAATTTATTAAATAAAATCACCATTGACTTCAACCATGGACTCCAGACAACTTTCTCCTGAAACTCTTTTTTTTGTCTAAGTTGGTGAATGCTGCCATAATCCTTGCCTTCAATTCATCTTTGATGTTACAAGGAGTTTTGTTGGTCTCTCACTCAACTGCACCCCACACATAATAATTGATGAGGCTGCAGTCTGGGGAGCTAGATGGCCAGATGTAAGGGGTGATGTGGTTGCAGAAATTGTCATGACAGCCATGACTGGATTCTCCTGTTTGTGTGACATGGTCCTGTTGCCAGACATAGGGTCTTCCAGCATCCACCCTCTTGATCCAGAACTATACTAGCTTCACAAGGCACTGTGTTGAGTCTGAGGCCCTGTGGGAAGATGAATGGAGGCATAAAATCACCATCACTAGTGATCACTCCAAACACCTTCGTAATCACCATCAGACTCATCTAACTATTTCTGAATCCTTTGCATTGTCCTCAGACTGACAGCCAAACACTCTGAAATGATCATATTGGAGCTTCAGGTGTGAATGCTAAGTAGTACAGCATGTTGTTTCCAAATTTCTGGCAGAGTGAATGGCTTCATGGTGCTCTTTTGCTCACAGATAGTGTCCAACTGACCCTACTATACTGTGCACTTGAAAAAATAAAAAACAAACAACATGTAAGCGTAAAATTAAAAATATAAAATAGCAACAATTTACCCATCACACTCTGTATATAAATTATGCAGGCTATTTTTTTAGACTGCAATACCCATGCTAATACCATAAGTTCCATTCTGGATATTAATTGCAAAAAAGTACTTTCTGAAAGTTTTATCTTTTGCAATGTTTTTGATATCATGACTTTCAAGTAAGCACCTTTGGGAAAATATTTTCTTGACTGTTTCATTTTCAAAAATGATCCTTGAAAATAATTTATTACTAAAAGTTAAGGAAGCCAAATCCTTTTTTTTGTAGAGTAAGTTATTAAATAAAACTTCTCAAGAGTCTTGTGGAAATAGAAAAGACATTCCTACCTTTCTTTTCACAAAATTAAGAATTTCATAAACACTTTTTTAAAAGTTCTTTTATTTTTTTTGTTTATTTGAAATTCAACATTAAAGAAACTACCTAAAAAATATTTTGTGCCAATCATCAGAGTTCATCACTTTCATTTTCTCATTGAAAATTTCAAAAGCTTCAAATTGGAACCATTAGTAAAATCTTCTGGAATAGTGTGAATAGTGCTGGAGAACTGGCAAAATTGTTGTCCATAATAAGAGTCATAAAATACTACTGGTCTGAAAAATCAGAGATACAAGTCTGAACGAAAAGAAGAAAAATGATTTGTAAATGCAATGATGAAAAAAAAAAAAAACTAGAGGAGGAAGAAAGAGAAAAAGAACAGAAGAAGAAAAAATAGAAGTTAAAAAAGAAGAGAAAAAAAGGAAAAAGGAGATAAATTAGATGAGATAATAAAAATTGAAGATAGAAGTTAAAGAAGGAAGAGAAGAAAAAGAATAGAAAAAAGAACAATCAAAATGTGGAAGAGGAAAAATACAGAAAAGGAATATAAAAAGAAAAAGTAAAAACAGAATTGGAAGAAGAAAAGGAACAGAAAGAAGACGAGAAAAGGAGAAAATAAAAATATGTCATTCTGCTTTCACAGTTAGATACATGGTAGATGGTACTCAGCTTTTGTACATGTACATGTTTGTGTAGATATAATTACTAGATGCAGTGATATGTGTATTTTATGTTGTAGTTTTGCTGCAGTTATATTTTGTAATACATTTTGATTTAAGAAATTGTAGGATATTATATGGATTGATATCATAAAAGAGTTCTTTCATGTTGATTGGTTTTGTTTAGTGACATATCAACACCTCTATGGGTTTAAATAATGCCAAAATCTAAATACTTTTAATGCAATTCAATTACAGATAAAATGAATTGTTGGTCATTTTACTATAAATAGGTATTGTTGGTAAATCTTTTTTTTAAAGAAAAATGTATTGCTGGTATTTTTACTCTAAAAATGTATTTTTATACTTTTATAGTGTTTTGATTTTTTGGGGGGAGGTCATTATTTGCCCATAGCTGAGACCCTAAGAAGTGCTACTACCTTGGGTCAGGGTGGTCCTGGGAATAACTGCAATTAAGAGGTGGGTCGATGCTCCACAAAACCTCAAATCCCCCAATCAGAAGCTTTGCTACTCGATTAGTTTATCATTTTACCCACAACTATCTTGGGCTTTATGCTGGGTGAACTATAGTACAATATATGTGTGTGTGTGTGTGTGTGTGTGTGTGTGTGTGTGTGTGTGTGTGTGTGTGTGTGTGTGTGTGTGTGTATAAAGAAACTTCAACCACTTATTATTATACACAGTTGGGTTGACATGAAAATACACTTACTCTTTTATCTACAAAACTATAAATTAAGTAAAGATATTCATATGCAGAAGGGAAGCACAAATTTACAGCTGTATTTTCTAACTATATGTTCATATTCTTAAATAATATTTTCTTGTTAATGTAACATCAAGTATTACTTATTTCACCTCACTGTTTGCATAAATTGTCAAAAAGTAAATCTAAAAACAATTTAGGGGTTCTAATAAATGACAGAAGAAAGTTTGGAATTAATAATAATTTCAATAACCAAGTATCCCTTTTTTAAGTCTGATTGCATCATGACAAATGTAAAAGAAAAATTTAATTTAGTCAGAATATATGAGGATGGAAAGAAAAAAGAAGCCATCTTTAAAATAGCTCTTCACAATTTCCTGTTCTTTGTAAGCCTTAGTAAAATTTATCTTTTTGCTATATCTCATAATCCCTGACAAAGTTTAAAACAAAAGTCAGCTGAAACACAAATTCCTAGGCTAAAATAATGGTAATGGTGAAATTAGCTGTTTCCATATAGGAAATATTCAGCATTCATTGAGGAAATAGTATTACTTTCTTAAAACAGATTTTCATGAAACTAGACTTGCAAATTCATTAACTCTTTCAGGTACCGATGGGAGTTTCCTTCCTAACCTTTTGTCGAAAGTAGTGTGGAAGATCAACATCTTGATTACATTATTATTTTCCCTTTTAGTTAGATATGCTAGCTATTTTAATTGTTCTTGCTGTTATGTGGTAAATCTCTTTGTTTAGTGATTTTGTCTTCAGTCTATAGAATCTTATGAAGGATTGTCTTCTTTATGACCCAAAGGATTCATTAGCTTGAAGTCAACTTTAATTATTGATCTGAGAAAACGATAGTATATGAGTGATAGTTGAGACTTTTCTGATTAAATTGAATACCATGCATGATATCCAGATGATAGGACACATGGCACAATGGATAAAGGCGTTAGTTACATCCAGTGACAGGACCCAAAAGAGTGAGAGTTCAATACCTGGTTAAAGCGGTGGAGAAAAAATCTCCTGAGCTGACCCAGCATAGAAATGAATACAATACAGGAACCAGTAATAAGGAGTGTCAGAGAAAAGCAATAATAACAACAAAAACTGGTTAAGGCAGTGGAGAACTTTGAGAGGGAAATTAACAGGAGATAACTGATATCCATTAAACATGGCATGTTGAACTAGAACAGTCTACCCCAGTGAGCGAAATAAAGGGTTCTAAAGCATTTCAGTTAAAAGGTCGATTCTTACTGTTTTTAAACTACAATTGTAAAAATCGACCTTGCTAACCGAAACGCTCCTCTGTGGCCAAATTGGTAAAGCACGTCAGGCTATAGGATGGTTCCATGTAGGATACAGGTTCAATTCCTGTTGGAGGACACGTATTTTCTATGAAAATCTCTCGGACATTCAGGCCGGTAAATGTTGTTAACACTGTTTATTATAAACAGAGCCTTACTTAAATATTTGAATCTATAAAAAAGAATGTATAAACATAAAAATGTCTTAAAATTATATATATATATCTATATATATATATATATATATATATATATATATATATATATATATATATATATGTATATATATATCTTTTAGAATATGATACAAAAATTTCTATATATCAGAACAATGTTAGGCAATTAAATGGCAAAGTAGAAAAATTCTGTGTAAGTGGCAAAATATAGGGAAACTAAATGAGTTCAGCTAAGCTGCATCTAGAGACATATTGGATAAAAAACAATTTTTATTTCTAAAAAATCTTAAAACTCAGAAATTTAAAATTTGGCAAACCCACATCATTACCAGATCCCTTAAGTGCATAATTGTAACCAGTGTTTATGCTTATATCTCCGCCTTCCCTGCACATATATAATTCTATCAATAATAACATTACTTCAGTCTGATGATATCCTTTTAGATGATGAAAAGTGTTACACAGAATTTTTCCACTTTCTTATTCAATTGCCTAACATATATAAATACAAGTTTGATGAAATAACAATGAAAGTTCCTTGTTAAATTTATTTTGAAGTGTGAAGTTTTATTATGCAATCTGAGGATTGTTCATTATATTGTCAATAACTATATAGTAGTTTAATAGATGATATTTATCTTTAATTCATGAGGCATAAAGACTGGGTCATAAAACGATATAAAGTTAAACTAGAAGTGAGATATAACATTATTGAATAATGGGGGATAAAATGTTGGAAATTGTGAACAATTTGAACAGAGATCAAAAGAGGAAACAGAAAACATTGCCAAGATAAGAACTAAAAACTTTGTCACAAAAAGATAATCAGAAAAGTGCTTTGACCAGCAACAAAAATCATCTGAAGAAGTTGGTACTGCAAATGTAAACAGAGAGAAAAGATGCAGAATATAAAGAACGCTGAATAAAAACATGACCTAAACCAAGTTACCACCTTTAAGTAAACATCACAAAGAGAAATGCGTAAGTTGAGCAAAGAAGTACATGAAAACTGATTTCTCAACAGTAATTTTCAATGCTGAATGTAGAGATTCATTGAGGTTTAGCTCTTCCTGGAAATTATCAGCCATCATGAAAGAAGTACTACTACATTGGCAATTAGGTTTCATCATTTTAAAATTGAATAAGCTAGATGCAAACATCAGTTCTATTCTAATAGTTCTTTTCTAGTACTTCTCGTCTGCGGAATTCTCTTCCAATATCTACAATATTCAAAAATTTAACTTCAATGAAAGCTGCCATCTTCTGACTGCCTAAAACCTGTTCTTTTATTGTCTTTTCTCCTCACTAAATTCTTCTCATTCTCTTTCACTCCTAGTAATCCCTTTTTTCTTAATATTTTATCACCTTGCTTGGAGTGAAATGATTAAAAAATAAAATAAATAAAGGTTTATGTCAAACCGCACCATACAATTTATCAATATTTTTAATAAGGATAGATGAGTCAAAATTCACATTATAAATTTCTTATATAAATATAAGTATATATCCAGAAAGGTATGTCAACATCATTTGGTTAATAGCGATTTTCTTGTGAAAAACTTGACTTGCATAATATAGTCTAACACTGAATATTACCCTTTAACTCCAGCACACAACAGGTAATTTGCTTCTTGCTTGATCAATACAGTGGAATAACTTTGATGCTTTTAAATGTTAAAGGCAACAGGGAAAAATAGAAATGCCTGAAGCATGATAGCAACATGAGAATTAAAACAGAATGTAGATCCTTAAACCTGAGCATACTGAACAGGTGAAAAGGGCTTCTCAAAAATTGCTTTTCCATCTGTATTTAAAAAGAAATACCCCCAAAACTGTAAAAATCTATTGTCAATGGCTTAAAGCAGAAAGGCACAGAAATTAAATTATAATTTTATTAATATAAATATATTACAAAGCATTTAGGCTGAAATCCTTGAAAATTCCTTAATTATAAAAACTACTAAAAATTAAATGCAAAAAGATTTGCTTTTGGAATAATTTTAACAGTAAGATTAAAAATTAAATAATTAAAATCCCTAGAGTGTAAATATTTCAGAGGAATATAAAAAGAGTCACACTAAATAAAGAATTAACACAAATAAGAGATTCATGGAAAAACTGCCAAAAAATATTCTAAGATCAAAAATTTGTAAATATAGTAGAAACAGCTGAAGAGAATTTTCAATCAATGATTAGAGTAAATACAAACACTGTCAAATTATTATTTATTGAAAATAGATATGAAACTTTGCAACTGGTTGTAGTCAGTTAGTCAAAAAAATATCAACTTTTCTACGCAAATTTTTCAGCAACAAACTCCCTATATTTAAAAAGGAAAGTGAAGCAGATAGAGATCAAATGACTCATCTACAACTGAAACTACATGCTACCTTCTCAAAGTCAGTATGCTTGTACTTCCTTTTCTCCTGTAAACTGTGAGTCATGACATTTAAGAAAATGTATGAACTTTCTCTATATGAGACACATGTCTATTTCTATGAACATATCCAATAATAAAACTGTTTACATCCTTCTGCAGAAAATCAAATTAAACATATCTAATATGTAAATAAAAATATTGAAAATGTAAATAACTTACAATTTTATGATAATTGTTGGATTTGTTTTTTATTATGTTAAATATAACTGTGACCCACTGTTTTTGTTCGCAGTTGCTTTGATTTCAAAGATCAGTTTGAAAGCCTGATCAGTTTTGTCTTTAATGTGTGCATTTGTCCTGGTGAGGCCAATATGAGGCCAGCAGACATTCCAAAGTGGTTACCAGAGAATATCTAAGCTGGAGAGGGTTCTGCTTGATTGCTGTTTTTACAGCCAGTTCCATTTTCCAAAACACTTGTATGAAAACTTTCTGAAAAAATGGTGAGCATAGGACAATTAAGCATGACCTTGATAGCTGCATGATAACATTTTAAGGTGGAGTGCAGGATGTAACAAACTGCTCTCACCCTTTACACTTTGGTTTATCTGCCATGGCATAGCAAGCCAGGATAGTGACAAAAACGTTGTCTGATCATATGTTTTATATTGGTGTGTTCTTCTCCAAGGACTCCAACTAATTATCAAAATTGAAAAACTCAAATTTTTGTTTAATATGATGCAAATAATCCCTTGCAAAATATCACCCGCTTACTCAAGACCCATAGACTCCACTAATGAATACAGGGTCCATAGAACTATGGACCCTGTATTCATTAGTGGAGTCTATGGGTTTTTGACTATATATATATATATATAGATATATATATATATATATGTATATATATATATATATATATATATATATATATATATATACACTTTATAGCTCTGTTATATAACATCAAACACTGTTTCAATAATACCAGCACTTTGTGCGTAATTCATATATTTATATATTTACACACATATATATATATATATATATATATATATATATATATATATATATGAATTGGTAGGATAAAAAATATACATACACACACTAATACTTGCATGTACATAAGTACATTTCTTCATCAGGTGTTCTAAAAACAGTGCTCAATATTATGAAACAGACCTATAAGTATATATTAGTGAATATACATAATATCCAACACTACTTGAAGTTTCATACAGTTAATGCAATCTTCAGGTGTGGGTTCTCTCTCTCTCTCTCTCTCTCTCTCTCTATATATATATATATATATATATATATATACAAAGAAGGGCTAAAGAGTGTGTAGACACAGGAATCAACACTGATGGTGACTGTCAGTTTCCTGACTCAATGTGATCTTCAGACCAAGACTTTTGAGATGAAAAGATTCAGATTGATGTGAAGATTGCAAAGAGGTGTGAAACTGACAGTCAACATGTATTATTGCTTCAAGTGTTCACACTGTCTATAACTATTCTGTCTTTGATATTGAGGACATTTTCTCTATAAATATAGGAAAGTTTGTAATATATATATAGATATTTATTGTATAAAGTATTGATAAAGCTATGCCTTTATCAATACTGTGTTCAAAACAATTTTGAGTATATACCACCTTAATTATATAGTGGTTTTCATTTAACAAACTACAGTATGGATGCAATTACAAATCTTTTGTCAGACACTGACCAATCACTGAGTTTCAATCCATTTATATCTTTCCAACACTGATTGGTTTCACTTGAAGTAGAGATATTGATTAAACTGAATAGTGCATTGTCCCATCCATTATGTCTCTGGAATTAAAGATAAATATTATCTATTAAACTACTATATAGTTATTGACAATAGTGCATCAATTTGAAAATTTTGGTTAAATGGGAAAAAAATAGCTATTGGATCTTTTTGTATGCTAAATAAAATTCATATTTGCACATTCATATTGAAGAAAAGATTTTCTGAAAGTCAAGATGTGGATGTCAGAGGAAATGAAGAAAAATATTTTAGATGTGTGTGCCTGTGATGATCTGGAGAGACCATTATAAAATATTGAAAAATTCTTTTGAAATGATCAATGATACCATGAATTCCATAAATAAAGTTTTGAATGAAAGCCCCAACATTACAAAGGTTTATGCAAACCTTGTCACAAACGTGCTGACCTCTGATGGAAAAGAAAATCACAAGTGAATTTGTGTGGACATTTTGGAACAAACAGAAGCAAACATAAATTTTTAAAGAAATGTGAGTAACATGCAAGAAAATTTGCATCATCCAGAGACAAAATAACAGCTAATGCAATAGAAGACACGTATATTACCATGGATAAAGAAAACTCAGCAAAACTGATCCAGGTTCAAGGACATGTTGATCATTTCTTTGACATTATGGGTATAACCATTGAGAACTGAATTCACAATGATGCAAAAGTGAACATACATTATTACAATCAGAAATAAAGAAAACGCAGCTATGAGAAAATGTTTTTACCCTTCATCAGAATAACATGCCAAGACAATATTCACAGTGAAGAAATTTTTGGCCAAGAAACACATCACAATAGTTGACCACCCTCTGCCTTCACATGATCTCACACCATGCAACTTTTTCTTTCCCCTAAAATTAAGCCTTCACTCAATGGAACCTGTATGAAGTATCTTGCAGAAATGGAGAAAAAATGACAGAACTGAGACACTGAAGCAGAAAACCTTGTGCATTGAATCAATCAGTAGAAAGTCAGTAGTGTATAGGGAGAAATATATTGAAGAGGATAGAGGTTGAAATTTTAGTTTTTTTCATTAAAACTGCATTATAATATGTTTTTTTATAAATTGATATAAGATGGAAGCTACAAAAAATCTCATTAATAGCACTGTTTACTTTATCTCCTATTAATAGCCAGAAAATATTTTTAGATTGTAAGAATTCTTTTGGAGATAATAGTGATTTAGTGATAAAAGTCTCATTAATTGACCTATAGCTGAAGGAAGAAGAGTGTATTTACATATAAATGAATATAATAAAACACAACTGAAATTGGAACTTGGTTCTCCAATTAACAATTCTGAGCCATTATCCATTACCTCACCTACAAGTCCATGCACCTGGTATTCTCAAGTGGTTACACATCTAGGTACTGACCAAACACAATTTTGCTTAACTTTAGTGATCATACAAGAACTCTGTTTCAATGTGATATGGCTGTAAGCATAAAGAATTCATTAACTTTAAACAAATATTTATAATAGATTACTTTCAAATGCTGTTGACAAACAAATAATTCTTAGATGAAAATAAGAGTAACAGATAATTATAATATTAACTGTCCCCTTGTAATGAAACGTAACAGCCAATACTACAGTCGATTGAAAAGTATTAGACATTTTCTAGGAAAATAAGTTTTGTTGTAGAGTAAATAGAATGCCCCCAGTGACTATATGAACTAGTCCATTGCTATAAAGAGCTCCAGGTCAGGGGTAAGAGTAGTAGGCATTTGGAGTTTATCATCAGACTAATACAGGTATCACAGAAGGTAGCCAAAGCATTACAAAAAGAGAATCCTAATACAAAGTACATTATATAAGTAAGAGTGTGTTATAACAATAGCCATAGAATAGTGGCATTATAATAGTGGTGATGAGGGATTTGAAACTCAGGATTTATAACCACTGTGTTGAGGATTTGGTTTGTTTTATGGCATATCAACCTCAATGGGTTATTTTAAAAAAATTTTATTGCCGGTAATGTTTTTCTTCAACAATCTATTTCTGTGAAAATTTTTCCTTGAAGAAATCTATAGCTGGTCATATTTTTTTCCAAAGAATGTATAGCTGTTTGTATTGCTGATAATAATTTTTCCTTCAAAAATTATTGCTGGTAATAATTTTTTTATTACAAAGTATTTCTGGTATTAAAACCTATTTTACACAAGTTTGGGTGTTAACTATTTGCCCATAGCTGGGACCCTAACAGGTGCTACCACTCCAGGTCAGGGTGGACCTGGGAACACCAGCAATTAAGAGGTGGTTCCACACTCCTCAAAACATCCTGATCAGAGGCCTTGCTGCTGGATGTAGTTTATCATCTTACCCAGGACATGGATGTGGTTTATCATCATACCCAGGACAGGTTGAGGATTCGGAACTCTTATGACTTATAACCAAAGTAACAAGGATCATAAACTCATACAAGTTGTAACTGGAGTTACAAGAATTTCAACAATGTTGGTTTAAAAAAAAAAAACATATTCTTGCAAATATGGAGAAAATTCTGGCTTCCATCACTGAAATTCAACAACAGAAACAGCAACAACAACAAAATCAATAGTTGCTAGAACTACAAAAACAACAACAGGAGTTGTTAGATATAATTCTGAAGAAAACAATAAATTTTTCAATGTTTCTTACACCAGACACTGTCCAAAACACCATTAGAATTTATATACAATCCTGATGAGGAACTGACTTTTTTTGCATATTTTCATAGATATGAACAAATATTTAGTCAGGAATGCAGCGGCTGGAAAGATGAGGCAAAAATAAGATTGTTGTTGAGGAAAATAGTACCAATAGAGTATGAAAAATATTGCAATTACATTTTACTGAGAAAACAGGTGAAATCAGGTTTGAAAACAGAGTATACATTCTGACAAAAATCTTCAGTGACAAGGGCTCTCTGTTTAATGTTTATTGAAGGTGCTTGAATCTAACCAATAAAGAGAATGAAGACAGTGTCATGTATGTTGACACCATCAATAAAGAATGTGAAATGTTTAGTATAAACAAAATCACTCCAGATAAGTCCAAAGGATTAATTTTCATACAAGGTTTAAAAGCTGACAAAGATGCTGAAATACAAGCATAAATTCTATCAAAAATTGGACAAAACAATAATATCCATTACACCACCTGTACTTCCAATTCACAGCACCTGGTATTTCCAAACAGTCACCCATCTAGGTACTGACCTGGCTAAACATTGTATAAGAATTGATAAATACAAGGTAACCAAAAAAGTTCTGTCCGTTTTTTGATTAGTCATTGAATGAAGTTGAAATATATACAAAATGCGTGTAGCAATTGTTTTCAAATTCGGACAGCCAAAAGTAGGAACATCAGACATTATAAAAAACATGTGCACTGTGCCCAGCCATCAGTTATAAGCCGGGCAGCTGTGAGAAGGATGGAAGTGTCTAGAGATCTCATTTGGGGCTGTTTGCTTTACGACTTCAAAGTTGTATCAAGTCACCGCATATGTCAAGTGTTTGGGGATAGTGCTGTTTATGAATGTACTGCAGAGCGTTGGTTTCGAAAATTCAAGTCGGGAGATTTCTCTCCATGATGAGCCTCGCAGTGGACGACCACAGGTATTGAATGACAGAGTCCTGAAGGCGGCCATTGAAGAGGACAGTAGTCTAACGTGTGGTGAACTTGCAAGACAGTTCAACGTTTCCGATGAAACAGTTAGACTTCACCTGCACCGCCTAGGTACAAACTGAGCAAGTGGGTTCTGCAAACACTGTTGGAGGTCCACAAGGGACAACGAGTGGCAGCCTGCGTATTGCTGCTTTCTCGCCACCGTACTGCATCCTTATTCAATTGAGTGCTTACCAGTGGTGAAAAGTGGGTTCTGTATGAAACTCCCAAGCATTCCAGACATTGGCTGTCTCCTCAGGATGCTGTCCCTCACACCGCAAGACAGCCTATGCACCTACACAAGATTATGCTTTGTGTCTGGTGGACAGGTCGTCAAGTGGTTCATTATGAACTGCTACCAACAGGCCAAACGGTCACTGGAGACCTATACTCACAGCAACGGCATTGCACTAGAAGGAGCCAGCACTGGTGAATCGCAAAGGTATGCTTTTCCTCCATGACAATGCCAGGCTGCATGTCGTGTGAGAGGTCAGGGATACAGCAACTTTGGTGGGAGGCTTTGTGCCATCCACCTTATTCACCTGACCTTGCACCATCTGATTACCACCTCTTCCACTCCCTGGATAATCATCTTTGTGGGAAATCCTTCACCAATGAAGGAGACTTGTGCAAAGCCCTCACGGACTTCTTTGCCTCAAAACCCCCCCGAGTTCTACTGCAAGGGCATTGAACAGCGGGAGACACGTTGGCAGAAGGTGCTGGATGCCGATGGCGATTACTTCGAAAACTAAATGTAAGTTACACATACAGTGAAGTCTTTTCTTTTTTTCCTTTAAAAACGGACAGAACTTTTTTGGTTACCTTGTAATAACAATGCATCAACTTAGTCATAGATCAATCAGAGCCAAGATCATTGTGAACGCCATGATCTTATTGATGTCTGCATAGTATAGTTGTTCAGGTATAGCACTGAACTACATACAGTTTTGAATTCAGGATTGTCCTTCCCTAAACATGGCTAGAAAACCCAGCATGCCTTGCTATTAACCCATAGCTGGAATCGTGGAGGAAGTGATGAATTCACATTTTAGGTGTGGCTGTTTTCAGCATTCTTATTACATATGTATGTATATATATATATATATATATATATCCAAGTATAGGATTGGTGTATATGGAACAAATTCCAATAACCAACAAATACTATTCTTAAAAGAGTGCTCAATACAGAGTAGAACAAATATAATCATTTATTTGAAAATTTCTATATATAAAAGGCAGGATGTGTGTGTGTGTGTGTGTGTATGTGTGTGTAATGAATGCACGCTCGCCATTTTTCAACGGATTTGCACCAAAATTTACATGCACAATGTTAGTGAAAGGGCCAAGACCGACGTTGCATTTCTCAACTCCCATCGATAGTGGAAATAATCGATTTTTTCATGCTTCTACAGCAGTTTTCATGTAGTTTGAGGCCATTTTCTACTGGCCAGAGTGAGAGCCTATAGCTGGCTGCCACAAATAGGCAGGAAGACTCTATTGGCCAGCATGAGAGCCAACAGTTGACTGACATGAATGTTAACTAGCATGCTAGCATGCAAAGAAAATTAAAAATTATAGCTGCATTCGTCACAAGTGAGAAAAATTTAAATCTGCATGACACTTTACTCCAATTGGCTCATTAAACTCAATGTTGATTGTGATTCTGCAGAAGTGGGTTGGGTGTGAAAAAGTATTTGTTGTTAACATTCTTTTTTCATTCGGTTTTTCCAGTTACGAGTCCTTTTTTAAATCTGATCATTTTGTTTAGTTCTTTTATCGTAACAGATTTAATGTTTAGTATAGAGCTTAGAAAAAATTTGCAGTGTGAGATAGGCAAGAAGTAAGGCATGTAGCAGCATCATCACGGCAAAGGGTACTCCTTTAAAGGCAAGGAAGGACAAAAATATTTTAAGTCAAGTGATAGTGATTGCTGTATGACTTGTACAATTTTTGAATCAAGCACGGGCCATGCTGCTACTTATAACATAAAAATGTTATAAAATCACTACAAAAATAGCCATTATGTTTCAACACTTCTGGTGTCTTATCAAATGATGTTGTTGAATATATATTATTATAATTTTTCTACTTTTCTGAACAGAAATTATATAGAAATTGTCCAAATGCTTTTTGTGTCCAAGTGCTTTTGGCTATATTTTAGTCATTATCAAGGATGATTTTATTCTTACATTTAACTGAATTATTATCTTTGATAATAGCTAAAAGATATTATCAAGGATGATAATTTGGATACACAAAAGAATTTCTACTTAATTTATGTCCAGAAAAGAAGAAAATTATAAGATCAGAAGAAAATTAAATAAAAAAATTAACCACAGTACCTTGTTAATCATATTTTATGAAACTTTAAGGCTTCTAAAACATAACAGCTATCCTTTAATTTAATCAACATAGAGAACCATTTTTGCCCTCCAATGTCATTCATTACCAAGAAACAGTTACTCTCAGTGTGAGAGAGTAGATTTTGTTGCTTACATCATGGCAAATTTTTCAAATCAGTCGAAAGTTAAAATGAAACTAGACCACATAAGAAAAGAATGTATCAAATATTTATAAAAACATGAAATTTGGACAGTTGATCTATAATTTTGATTTCAATGTACAATGCCTTATTTGAAAACTGAAAACAAAGCCTTGTTAATTGAATTCAAAAGAATTGTCTGGCTGAATTCTGCTTTGTATATATACAAGGTCTGAACAAAAGTATCAGGACTATTGCTATCTCCTCACAGATGAAGAATAAACTTTAGGCAACAGAATTGTAGTTATGCAGATGAATACTGAGAATGCTATGAACTGAACATTTTTGTACTTGTTTGATTCTGGCAAATGGTTTATACTTAATATTGTGCACTCTTTCTCCATAAATACAGTAAAGTTTTAAATTACAAATATACATCTATATATAGGGAACAAAACAAAATAAAAGATGAACATGCTGGTTGAAAGAAAAGACTGAATAGTAATGTTTCAGTTGATGATGAAGAACAAACAAATCACAATAATGAATGTAATTACTTAAACATGTATGACATTAATCTCAATTTGTCGGCTTTCTGATGAGATATGCAAAGAGAGTTCACTGTCTCCACATTAGTTGAAAAAGTGATAAGATGTACTAAATGAGATAAACACGTCTTAAAAATATTGATTTTTAATGGATTCAGACATTTGTGACACTTCCGACAGAAAAAGCAGAATTTTTTTGTTTGTATCCAGTATTACCCTTACAGGAATCAGTCATAATTAGAAATGCATGCATAGTAGAGACACAAATCATAGATATATATATTTAACACATATTAGGAAAATTAATAACAAAGTGAAAAACTTTCTCTGTGTAATGTGCTATGTCCTTTCAAACTTCATCACACTAAAATGATGATTCCATTGATGTAACTATATATGTGCCTAACAAGGAAGAGAAGCTAAAACTTTAATCTTTTAAATTTAAATTTCAGTGTCGCCCCCCCCCCATCTCTTTTGTGCATATTTGTAGTTACAATGATCAAAACATCTCTTTAAGAATCTCTTTTAATTTAAAAACAAAAATTCTCCCCTACCCAGTGACTAGTTTTGAAAAAGGATATGCTTAGTATTATGGATAAGATCAAGTTCAGGAAAGTAAATAGTGTCTTTCAAAAACACCTGCCTAATGAGGTGAAAAAAATAAGGAAAACACCTTGAAAATTTTAATGAAAGTCAAAGCATGTAAAACTGAAGAGGTAGTCTCCAAGGCAGAGGTGGAAGAAGAAAAAGGCCAAAATAAAGTATATTTTGAGTGTACAGAATGCAGCTTTAAGATGGTACAACCATCAATAATCGTTTAAGCTGGAATGTTACAAACATTGTACACAACTGGCTAGACATGTATGAGAGTTAAAAGGAAAAAAAATGACAAAATCCCTAATGTATATTGGAGTATTTTAAAAAAGCCATACCATATAACACTGGTAATGTCATGTGCAGATTATGTCAGGAAGAAAAGCTAGTCATTATGTTGTATCCAAAGTGAGATAACTTACTAAATGAGAGATCTTAGATAATGGCAGCTTGCAAACATACAAAAAAGTATCTATTAGAAAAATATGAACCTGAATGAGAGTACCAAAGTTGTTTTTTTTTTCTTTCCTCATCCTTCTGTCTTCTTTTCCCCCTTCTTCCCTCTCACATATTTTTCTTTACTCTAACTTTACATTTTCCCTCCCATTAAATCTCCCTGTAATAGTTCAGGTGTATAAAAAATATAATAGTAAAGCAATTGATCTTTTCACTGATTGAAGAAGCCATTATTGGTGGAAAAAGCAGTAGCAGAAAAGGTTGGTGTTTATAATATTTTAAATATTAAGTAACTCTGCATTTACATTTTTTGAACTGTTGCATTGAGCACATTTTTAAAAATATAACCATTTCATAGACAAGGTATACTTTGCTTGTTAGTAAAAACAGTTTTATTTTATATATATATATATATATATATATATATATGTTGTATATTTAGTCTGCAATCTTTCGTTTATGCATGTTTCATTAAAAATAACAGACAAGGTACTACGGTTAAGCTTTTTATTTAATTTTTCTTGTGTTCAAACAAGAGCTTTCTTTTCTGGACAAAGAGTGTGTAAAAACTGTCCAAATGTTTTATAGTTCTGAGCGCATTCGGTTATACCTTTAGCCATTATCAAGGATGATTCAATTTTTCAGCTTAATTGAGTGTGTGCACTATGTGTATGTCTTAGTGTGTAGTAGAGATATTTTTAATTTCTGAATACGGTTAGCACATTGTAGCCTTGTTCGTAGTTAATATTGTTAAGAGTTGGCTTTTTCTTTTTTATTAATAAAGCTTCCATTATTTTTAATCTTTTTTTACAGGTGGATGCAGTTATTATATTTGTGTTTTCTACTAGTATGTTTCTAATGGAGTCTGTTAAGTTTGTGTGTGTGTTTAAATGGGTTCTAATGGAGCTGTGATCAGATAGGTGTAACATAAGACGTCTGGATAATCATGTAGTTGTGTAACCGATGTAATTATTTATCAGTCCAGTTTGATCATGAACACAGTTCCTTAAGGGGCATTTGAAATCATAAATAATGTTTGTTCTTTGTAATTTTGACTTAGTTGGTGTATTGTTACTTTTGAGAATAAAGTTAGCTGTCTTGAATTTTTTATAATAGATAATAAATTTGATTTTTTATTTGGGTCAATTGAGATATATGCATGTATATACTGGATTAATAGAAATAAAATTTGTCATGTAGTTGTCATATAAACACGCACACACAAGGTTGCAATGGAAAAATTGTCGCCATTTTATATTTTTAGTAGGGTCAGTTGAGCACTGTCTGTGAGATAAAGAGCACCATGATGCAATTCACTCCACCAGAATTTTGGAAATGGCATGCTGTACTGCTTGGCATTCACATCAGAAGCTCCAATATGAGCATTTCAGAGTGCTTGGATGTCAATCTGAGGACAGTGCAATGGATGCTGTGTCCCCAAAAGATGTACCAAGAGTGATGAAAACCAAATATCCAGTCAACATCATAATGTTTGGCATGATCACTAGTGATGTCAACATTAGACCTCCATTCATCTTCCTACAGGACCTCAGACTCAACACAGAGGCCTACATCAAGTGCCTTGAGAAGGTAGTTCTGCCCTGGGTCAAGAGGGTCACTGCCGAAAGATTACTAGTGATGTTGACATTAGACGTCCATTCATCTTCCTACAGGACCTCAGACTCAACACAGAGGCCTACATCAAGTGCCTTGAGAAGGTAGTTCTGCCCTGGGTCAAGAGGGTCGCTGCCAAAAGATCCTATGTCTGCCAACAGGACTCTGCACCATCACACAAAAGCAAGAGAACCCAGTCATGTCTGTCAGACAATTTCTGTGACCACATCACCCTTTACATCTAGCCACCTAACTCCCCAGACTATAACCCACTTGATTATATAGTGTGGGGTGCAGTTGAGTGAGAGACCAACAAAACTCCTTGTAACACCAAAATGAACAGAAGGCAAGAATTATGGCAACGTTCACAACTTAAACAAGGAGAACATCCAGAAATGATGCAGAAGATTGTGAAGTCACCTGGAGGCCGTGGTTGAAGCCAATGGCAAATTTATTGAATAGATTTACTCTTTAGTATTTCAAGATATTTTTGTGTAATTTTGGTAAATATATCTGTTAAAATAAGATATCAGTGTTATTTAAACTTTTGTATAATTTACATGAAAGTTTATGCATCACACTTTCTATATATTGTTGATGAGCAACATATATTTATTACCTCCTTTACAATAATGCCACCTTTTCCTTTTGTTGTAATTAGTACGTCACCCGCATCACTCCCTCCCTCTTACACATATGTGTATGTGTGCGTTGATGCGTGTATGTATATATAAATACATATATGGAATAGGAAACACAGATATACAGTAACAGCATCTATCTTGATTATATGCAAGTTTGACTGGGATCATTGCAAATTGAATTTTTTGTGTTTTCTTCAATTGAATGTTAATCTCTTCCATATCAAACTCTTTTGATCTTAGAGATGAGTGCTTTGTAAATTGTAATAATATAATTGAATGGGAAAAAAAAAAACTTGCAGGAAGTCAGGGAAGTATGGGGCGGCAGTGAGCAAATAAAGAAGATAAAAAAAAAACAATATATTATAAAAATCATCTTTATGAAGATTATATCATATCTGTGAGTGACTTGCGCCGAGAGAGTAGCTACCTGTTTATTTTTTTCAGGTGCAGACTTATCTATTTATAAAATGTTGCACCTATTGACTTTGTATGTATGTATGTGTGTATATATATATATATATATATATATATTTGTGTGTATATATATATATATATATATATATATATATATATATATATATATATATTTGTGTGTGTGTATCTATGTACAAAGTTTTAGGGCTAACTCACTGCTGAAAATGTAACAAAATGGCCATATAAATACAGAAAATTTTAATATATATATATATATATATATTTAAACATATATGATTAAATATAACAGACAATGAATGTCTGTTATGTCCGATCATGAGCCATTCTAAAGTTTGAATGTTTGCGTTAATTTGGGGTGAAAATAAAGACAAAAATTGTCCAACAATTGGATATTTTTTTATTAAATTGGTCCTCAGCTTTCAACTCACATGAGCCATCCTCAGAGTGGTTATACAGACATGAAACAAAGATATCCACCATCAAAGATGATATTTTGTTATAGAAAATTGCTGCGCAACGACAACTATTACAGAATAGCAGACGCAGATCGTAAGTTCAAGATGCAGTTCTATGATGTCATACCACATGATAGACTGAAGTATTACAACAGAACCAATGTCTAGATGCAATGTAATACGTTGTGACTAGTTTGAAATGTAATTTTGTTAAGTGTGTGTGTTGCTTCGTTTTAATGAAGATGGCCTCCAAGATCTGAAGGTCCTTTTTACTGTGTGTATGCATGAATATTACTGGGTTATCAACTAATATCTGTCTAATATGATATACATTGCTATGTTTTTCTAATTTATATATATATATATATATATATTAAAATTTGGTGTTTTTATATGAGAAAATTCTCAGTATTGCAGATTGTTTTAACAGTGTGGATATAGAATGAAACTTTTACCTGAAGATCACACGAAAGCATAAAATTAAGTTTCCATGCAGTGTTGATTTCTATGTCTGTCTCTTTCTCTCTCTCTCCCTCTGTATATATATATATATATATATATATATATATATATATATATATAGATAGATAGATAGATAGATAGATAGATAAGGTCAACACAGAAATCCACACTACATGTTGATTTTTATCCTCATTATTGAACACCATTCACAGACATATATATATATATATATATATATATATATATATATATATATATATATATATATATATGTATTTGACAACTGGAAAATGTTAATGAAAATATACTTGTTCTGATTTTGCATTTTGCCATTTAAGGCTTCTTCAGATCTGAAAGCAAAAAAATGAGATGCATTTCATGTGTATTTGTGAATGTTTAAATAATGAAATCTTATAATTTTTTCCCAATCTGATGTTTCTTGTGGCTAAAAAAGAAAGAAAATAAGTAACTTTAAAAAAAGTTGTTAACCTTTATTTTCTTTACTTTCAGTATTTGAATCAAAAGATATAATCCTTCAGAATGAGTAGAAAGTAAATGATTATATATATATGTGTGTGCGCAAAAATTTCAGATAGTGTATATCTGTAAAAGGACTATATGAATAAAGACAAAAGGAAAACTTATCATAGCTGACATGTTCCATCCTCTGAGGGACTTTATCAAGTCTTATTTTGTCCTGTTCTTTTTCTTCCTATTCTTATTATTGTTTATTGAGGACTTTTTTTAATTCCAGTTGCTGAGAATTTTGTCAATCATCTATTGATAACTGTATCAATTATGCTTAACCATGTCCACTTATTTCACACTTACAGTCAGCTAGGGGACCTTGAAAAACTTGACCATGAGTCACTTTGCTGAGAAATTTATGCCCAAGATGGGATTACCATCTATGTTTCCATGAGGACTATTTTGAAGAGGATTGCGGCCACATTTAAACAATAAATTAAATATAGTGTTTACTGAAGTAATGGCATACACTGATATGCTTGGATATGAGAAAATTTAAAATCATTTGTATCTGTTTATTAAACCAGGTTTGGAAGCACATTAAAAAAGAAAAACCTTTTTCATATTTAATAGAAGTCTTATTATTTCTTTAACTTCTTTTGTCTATCTCTTGCTTCTGATAACAATTCAGAAATATTCAATGCAAATATCATTTAATCCAATTCTGGCAGATTAAAATGTTTGAAAGAGAGATAATAATAATTTAAGTTACCCAGTCACCTTTGCCGAAAAGACAATATTGCCAATCTGTCCAAGAATGTTATTCCTTTTCAAATATGTGTGCTCAGTGAAATGAAAATCTTCTTCCCCTGATGATGATAAAACAAAGGATAAAAAGGACTCTCAAAGACATACTTATCAATAATGCATATTTCATTGATAACTCAAAATCACACTTCAAATATTAGATAACATTAAACACTGACTGATTGTGGATGTGCACACTATAATGTAGTAGTTATCAGTACAGAATATGGAATCAGTTCATTGCACTCACTTTTGCACAAATAATCTTGGAAAAGGTAAGAATACATATCAGCTCCCACCTATGGTTTAAATAGCAGGACTTACCAGGCTCTCTTGCCTTGAATCAATCAGTCAAGAAGAAGGGCAACTCTGAATTCAAAACATGTTGAACATTTGGGTTATCAACTCTGAAAAACCTACTTGCAAACTGTAGCAGCAACACTGAGTGTGCTGGGGCTGTGGCTGTATATTATACTGGATGCCTTATATAACTAAGGGATGAGGGGGACAGAAACACTGATTACATACAAGTATTTCCCAAGTTATTTTCATTATGCTGTAAAACTTTTAAAAGACAGGAAAGACAGAGAATATAATGAAAAAAATATCACACATATATTTAAAATGTAAAGTGTCTACAGAATGCATAATGATGTACAAGTGTGAATCATTTGAAAAAAAATAGAATATATGCTAAAATCAATGAAAAGAGTAAAACAACATGGATCAGAGAACAGGCCAAATTACACAATATTATAAATGTGATTAAATGATGAAAAGGTACTAAAAAGTACTAGCTTATAATAACTGAAAGTGATGTAACCTTTGACTAAAGGAGAAAACAGTGATAACTAACTTTCCAAAATAAAATGGACTAAACAAAGGATCAGTACTCATTTCCAAATACAGACATGAAAACAAATTCTTTCTGTGCTACCTACAACCGTTTCATAAGCAAAAAGACTGAATAAAATCACATATCCAAATTTGAATAAACTTTATTCAAAATATCAAGAAACAAAGAAAAATAGGTAATAGAAAAATGTACAAAAAAATAAATAACATGAATAAAATAATATACATATATATATATATATATATGTAAAAGTGGGACATTAACGTTAACATGGCAACAGTCTGTTTTATAATCCTCAGTCCATCAATTGTATTCCAGCATGAAACAGCCTATCACCAGTGCGTGTTAACTTCAATGTCAACTTTTATATTTAAATATGCTCTATCACTGATAGTGAGCACTTTAACCTATAAATATAGTATAACTTAAAACTATATTTCATCATATATATATGTGTGTGAGTGTGTGTGTTTCTGTAGTGGGGATATAAATGCAATCTAGAGGTCAAGACCATAAATAACACTCAGTATTAGCTCCAAACAAAAGAAACTTGGAAAACAAGTTTCCTCTTTTCAGAGTCCTTTTAATCCATTAGTGACCTATATATAGAACCTTATATATATATATATATATATATATATATATATATATATATACAACCTGCTAATGGAGTAGTTTCATTCACTCTGAAGATTGCACTGATGCAGCATTGATTCCTTTGCACTCTCTCCTGCTCTCTATATATATATATATATATATATATATATATATATATACATGGCATATTTAGTCAGCTGGAATAATTTTAAATAAGTTTTGTTAAATATTACTGAAAAGGCCTGTCTGCCAAACTTTTTATTAAGTTTTTTCCAACTTCCAACTAAGCCGTTTTATGCAAGAATTAAAACTGTTAAACTTTCCAAAGTTCATTTTGTTTTGAATCTGAGTACTTTCAACTGACACAACAGTCATTAACAACATATGTGCATTTAGCCTGTTTATGAAAACGTGTTTGGCTAATTCCAATGTTTCTCGATTTTTCTGGAACCAATTTCTAGTCAGTTAAAGTTGGTGTCATTTACAGCAGTCAAACTGAAGTCTTACATGATTTTTTAATACACACTTTTATATACAATCTTCTACAAAGAAAGATAACCTATTTAATAGTCAGTTCTTCTCTTGTACTACAATTGCTTCCAGTATTCCAAGTCTTTCTTTGCCCTGAATCTGAACAGTAGGCTCTATGGTACAATCTATCTCCCCCATTAATGGACTTGACCTGAACACATACATTCAAGAGAACTCTGCTAATATGCAGAATTCATTAAAGCTTATGGATAAGCAAGTACGTATTGTCTTGAACAATTCTACTACAATTTAATGAACTCTGTTGACCACTTTGAAAATGTCTAATTTACTCTGTCCAGAGAAACTTATTGACCCCAAAGTGTCTGATGACAAACTGGAATATTGTCACTGGAAAGTAACTTTCATGAAATTATTGAGTACGTACAGTGACCAAAGTTCTAATAAGCTACACTATCTAACCAAATATGTCTCAGCACAAGTTTACAAATATTTTTATTTTATTACTTTCCTATTAAAAGGCTTTAACAATACTAGGAGAGGATCTACATTGAAAAGAAAAATGAAATGGTCTCCAGACACTTGCTGTCTACAAGATGTCAACTGCCCTCAGACTCCATTGGCATATTTTATCAAGTTTTGATAAAAGTAAGTGAAGACTGTTCATTTCCTTTGGTATCAGCAGAACAATATTGAGCTGAATTGATATGAGATGCTTCATAAACAGGCTACAGTCCATGGATATCTGACAAAGAATACTCAAAAGCAGCACCTTAGTACTAGATTTAGTAGAACAAAATGCTAACAATTATGATACAGAGACCTATCCATCTATTTTGGCCTCACCATCAGATGAAACACTAGGTGTCTCAAAAATATCAGCCATGACTAAAGACACATTTTTTTCTGCAGTGGCAAGAGACATGCAAGGTCATTATGCCTCGCTAGAAGGGATAAATGCTATATATGTGGAAAGCAAGGACATTGGGCTAAAGTTTGTAAAAGTAAGAAAAAAGGGAGCAAAATGGTATCGTGTTTAGCATTATTGGACACAATTTTCTACTTGTCAACTACAACAATAGAGTAAGAGCTAACAAACAGATACTAAAAGCACTGATTGACACAGGGTGCACAGAAAACTTCCTTAATGCAAGCATTGCGAAAGTAAATTTGTGGAAAATTTACCTGTGCCTAAAAAGGTTGTGATTGCTAGCTCATCTTTTTCCATAAAAAATACTTGGATACTGTTTAGTTGTTCTATGAGTAAAGGGTACTTTATATCAAGGAGTAAGATGTCTACTAATGAAAGATCTATGCTGCAAACTAGGGCACAACTTTTTATGCCAACATTCATTGAAATACCCTTTGGAGGCTCTAAGACACACTTTAAAGTCTGCAGCCTAACTACTATGAGAATGCCATACCCAGCTCTCTTCAACAATTTAACAGCAAATTGTAAACCAGTAGCTACAAAATCTAGGCAACACATGGAGGAGGATAAATTATTTATCCATAACTTGTATGTTGAATGGAGGAACAATTGAACCTAGTCATTCACTGTAGTCTCATCTGAGAACAGAAAAAAGTGAATGGTAATAAACTATTCCCAAACAATAAACCAGTTTACTTATCTGGGTGTCTATCCAGAACGTCTAAATCCATTACTCAGCCTACTGGTCCCAAAAGATTTACCCTCTCTGTGCTGTGCGCTAGGAATGTTTTCACACTATACCCATTGGATATCATCTTTTTCAGAAAAAAATAACCCTCTAACAACAGTATCAAACTTCCAGCTATCTCACATAGCATAGAAAGCATTTAATGAGTTAAAGAGGAACATAGAGAAAGCAGCCATTACTATGCCCAATCATACACTACTTCTGGTAGTAGATACAGAAGCTTCAGTATCTTTAAGACACTTGGGACGGCCCATAGCCTTTTTCTCCAGAACCTTGTCTAAACCAAAATGCTATTGTTTGAATACCTGAGAAAATGGAGGCATAATTTGATCAAGTGACATTTTAATCTGATTACAGACTAAAAATCAGTCTCATTCATCTTCAAAACAAACAGCAAGCAAAATTAAAAATGAGAAGATAGCCAAGTGGAGGATGGAACTCTGGTGTTACTTGTTCAATGTAATGTGCCACCCAGGTAAAAAAAATGCAGTTGTGGACACACTCTCTCATGTATGTAGCTCAGCTTCTTGCAGATCAGAGTTAAAGAAACTAACTAGAGAGTTGTACTACCCAGGTGTTGCACACATGGTCCACATGATGAAAATCAAAAACCTTCCCTACTCAGATGAGGATGCAAAAGAAATCACCAAACTGTGTAAGACTCGTGCTAAAAATAAACCTAGGTTTTATTGTCCTAACACTAGCAAGATCATAAAAGCCACAGAACCTTATGAAAGAATCGTAATGCATTTTAAAGGACCACTTCTATCAAAAACTCCTAACAAATATATGCTGACTATTCAATATTTGTGATTTCATTTTGCAATACCTTGCCCCGATGTATCCTCTACAATGCTCATACAAGCACTTCACTCAGTTTTTGCTATCTTCAGGCTACCCACATATATCCATGCAGACAGAGGGGATTTATTATGTCCAACAAGAGCAAGGAATAGCCATAAGCAGAACAAACCCATATAATCCTCATGGTAATGGCCATCATAGTCTTGCAGACAGCAAAGGATGCCTGCTCCTGGTTTTGAGAGCCAAGATGATAGGGATGCTCCAGTAGAACCTCTTCTAGGAAATGGGTGGAATCGTTCATAAAGCATTGCATTAGTGGCAGTGCATAACAGTATTCTTTCCACTACAGGAATAAGGCAGAGGATGTGGTATAATCCATCTCCCATTAATGGATCCATCTTGAACACATATGTTCAGGAGAACTCTGCTGATATACAGAATTTGCTAAAGCTTACTGATAAGCAAATATATATTGTCCCAAACAATTCTACAAACTGAAAGAAGTGTGGAAAGTATGAACAATGTGTAGAATCTTGAAAAAACACAGGTAGACTACTTCAAAGGGAATGCTGAGAAATAGGTAGTAAACTATTTTTCCACAGTAAGCTCTACCAATTTTTTAACAGTTACTCATACTGTTTAATAGGTTCATCAATAAGTCTGCAGTCTGGCACATAGTGATTAATATAAGAATACCTTTTTAAATGAGGAACAATCATTTATATATGGTCTTGTAGGGGGGGGAACACTTGCTACTCTGTTGCTATTTTCACAGGAAATATCCAAATGAGCTCAGTTTTTTAGTTCTATCAGTTTTGATTCTGACACACTATGCTACTTCCACAGAAAGTCGAAACTGTGTTCCACAGGTAAGAAGGAAGTTCTACTAAGTTTTTCTCCAAGAACTGCCATATTATAGAACAGATTCCTGCATGGATGCTTTTCAGCATGCTATAATCTTAACATCTTTAAGTCATGAGTCAATATCTGTCTGTCCTCCTCATTCTCCCCCTTTTTATGTCCTACCACTTTTGCTTTCATTCATATCACTCACCTCATTCACTGACGTTTTACCTTGAATGGCTCCCAAGCATTTATTTGATGAAATCTAGTGTTAAAAGACTGTCAGTATTATGTATCTTTTCCTTCAGGGTATCATGCTCATCTTGGATATTACACTCACAACATTTCAGCCATATTACCTTTCAACCTTCTTCAGATGTTTTTCATACTTAGGAACCTCTTTGCAGTTTTGGACCAAACCATTTATTCAATCTATAACACTGGACTGTTCTCATTCCATTTTACATTCTTATGGGATTATCTCATAGCAGACAATTATTGTTAGTTTATTTTGTCTTTTCTGTACTACCCAAATGAGTGATTGAACCAACTGATATTGGGAAAATATAAATGCATTAACCATTGCTTTGAACCATTTCTTCTATATGCTGTATCTCTGCAGGTCATTGGTGATTGTGGCTCTCCACAATTTTCTGTCCTTTGTAGATATTAATTAATTTTGTCTTTGTTATTGTAATGAGGGAGTTGCCAAGAGAAGGTGTATTTCGCATGCCATGAAAAGAATTTGTGTGGCAACATGCATTGTTTTTGGTTGTAAACAGAATTGATTTTGGTGCAATTCGAACCTGATCCTCACATTAACCATTTGAGGTTGATTTATCCGAGTAAAATGAACACACAATAGACTAGCCAGGATTTTGGGAGAGTGACATGATTTGCCTATGCATATGCAAATTTAATCCAAACACCCAGATCACGTACTTTGGGAAGGAATAAAAGAGTGAACACGATTGATACTAGCAGTCGGGAGAAAGGCATTCTTAATGATGTTTCTAAGGACAGCCAGAATGAGCAAGAAACTGAGATGAATGACCATTTTTCTTTTACTTCACTTTGTTTTCCCTTCATTTATGTCTCCCAAACATTGTTCTGCTGTCCATTTATTCCAGTTATTTCTTCTCACTTTCCTTCATTACCTTCTGCAGGATTTCTGGTAGTTCCTTTTCTATATCAACTATAAACACTGTGCCATCTGCATATCTTATATTGATAAGATTTTGGCAGCCAATAATAAATCCTGGTTGGACTTCTAAATTCTCTCAAATTGCCTCACTGTATAGGCTGAATAAGTCTGTTGAAAAGACACATTTTTGTCTCTCACCCCTTTCTATTCTTGTTTATTTACTGAATTCATTTTCTATGTAGGGGGTTTGTTGCCAGTATAGGTTCTGGATTATTTTCATAACCTTCCCAAAAATGCTGAAGTTATTTAATACTTCCAATAATTCTTTGTGATGTATTTAATGTCTTATTGATAGAATCTTGTTGACCCTCCAATTTGTAAAGCAGAAAGGTTTTTAACATCATTTATTGTGTTCATCTGATGATGGTTATTATCTCAAAATTGAATGAAAGAGTTAATGCTATAGATAATAATGTTTCTACTCATCTCATTTACTTAAACTCACAATATCCTGAAAGTCTTACCACCATTGTTTGGTTAACATTATAACTGTGGACAAACATTGATTTGCATGAGATCTGATGTATGGACATAACTGGATTAAGCCACAGTTGTATTTCCTTGTCATTTGCTAGTTGAACAAGAGGAAACTTCTAAGTAATATTTGATTAATAAAGAAACATGCTTTATTTTGTTACTATTTCAATCCTTCTTTCCATCGTTCTCAAAGAACTGTTGCAGATGGTATGAACAAACATTAACATATTAAGTGCTGCTTTTTGCTTGATTAAAAGATATTATGTCTATTATAGAAATGATTAAGGTTTCTCAGCACACATTTAAATTCTTTTCAAGATTATTTTTAACAAGTTTACCTGGGCCATCAAAAATGTCTCTATAAACTAAACTTTCACAGTGTTAGTCTGTTCACCTCTCTCTTTTTTAAACATCTAGAAACAGATTACTACTGCCATAACAGGAGATACTGCCATCTTGTATCACCATCACAATTGAAGATTAATTTATTTTTCACAGCTTATCAACCCTTTGTTGTTTATTTAAAGTTAAAACATATTTTGGATTTTAAGTCCTTGTAGTGAACTACTGCAGGGGGCAAAGAGGCCCAGGGTTACATGTATTGTTTGCAACATGACTATAAAATCAAGAATAAAATAACTTATCTCCAGTGCGAGCAAAGATTCAAACATGCCTTGCATGTAAACTGTCCAAAGGAGAAAGAATTGGTGGCTTCGCAGCTTACACATAGCTAGATCCCAGAGTAAGATACTCTCTCTCTCACAAGATATCTTCATGCATATGCAAATTTTGGCGGTCAATGATAGATAAAAATGGGAAGAATGAGGTGAAAAGGAAAGAAAATGGTTGACTGCTTAGTTGAACTGGCTACATGTGTCAGAGAGAAGAGATTGATTGTAGACATTGGTTGTGAAAAAAGTTTAAAGCTTTTTTGCTACAGTCTATTTAACACAGAGCTGGGATGGGGGAGGAGACAGATTTAGACCTTTCCCAATAATATTTGCATGTAAGTGATTAGCAGCACAAGGGAAATAACTTTATAAAATTACAGATACGACATACAAGAAAAATATAAAAATACACTTTGCATATTATATCATGAGATTCTTACTGTATCTGTCTATGTTAGATCCAGTGGCAGGACCCAAACAGTGTGAGTTCAATACCCAGTTAAAAAATTAACAGGAGATAACTGATAGCTGACATCCATTAGCTGAGCTCTATGGCTACATATGTGGTGATGACATGGCATTTTTTGGTGGAGGGCTACACACACTAGTATGGAGGGTTTTCCCAATGGAATCAACAGCCATATGTCCAAGACCAAGGCAAACCTTAAAGTTGGAGGACATTGGCTGTGGTTTGACTTGGAGAATGATGAGGCCTACATGTCAAAGGTTGATTGATGGATTAAATTGTCTTTTAAGGCTTAGCAGCATTTTGTGGGTTATTTAAAGTCAAGTCAGATGTCTGGATTGTAAAGAATTTTTTTTGTGAGTGAATATTGTACTAACGATTTTGTGGAGAAAATAATGATTTTCAGATAAAATTCACACTATTTGGAGGAGGAGAGATGGATTCATACATTCTCTAAGGTTATTTGTGTAAAGAACCAGTCTGGAATTTGAACCTGGCTCTCCAATTTCTCATTCCAAGCTACTATCCAGCACACCACCTGCACATCCAAGCTTACAGTGCCAGGTATTCCCAAACACTAACCCATCTAGGTAATTGACACAGCTCAAAATTACTTTAAAGTCAATGTGATATGATCATAAGCCACTTGCTCAAGACACACTACATAGAATGAATATGTCTCTAGTTTTTAATCCTAATATGTGGAAGGAACATGTCCGGTGCCCAGCTATGCAGTGATGCTATAACCACAGTCAGCTGCTGCTGCTGATATAGCATACCTATTTAGAAATTTTTAACTTAATTATTCATGATATAAGATATCCAGAAATGGAGATGAATAGCAAATTTCAAATAATGATAAAAAATGCAAAATTTGATAAAATAATATTCGGCAGTCTCCATTTTTTTATGAAAAATTAATTTGCAGTAGAATCTCATCGAGAGATAAATTGATATAGACAAACAATGTTTACTAGCTGAACTTTTTAACTAGTATTTCTTACATATTAATTTTAGTTGCTTTTTATTGGAATTAATCTGACCATTCTTTTATGATATTTAGTGAAGAGTACAAAGAAGAAATTTTTTTCTAGGGAGTTTAAGTCGTGCCAAGAAATTATCCTTTATATTTGATACATTCTAATAAGTAAGCTGACAGAGTAGTTGCAAAGCAAAGTAACTGAAATTAAAATGAAGAAATACTAATAAAAAATTAATAATGGTTAACAACATTTTATCTAATACAAATTCAAGATAATATTACTATTACTATATACTACTAATGGAAATAAAGCAACAAAAATTAAGTTGAAAGAAATACTAGTCAAAAATGAATAATTGTTGACAATGCTTCATCTAGTAAAAATTCAAGATGATTTATCTAATAAAATTCAACATAATATTACTAATGATAGATGTAGACTTAACAGTATGAGTTGTTACAATGATAACAATCTAAGATGATAAATGATAGTGGTTTGAAATGATTTGCCTAATAATAAAATTCAAGATATGACCAAAGCCATGTTAGCAATGTGGTGTGAAGCATAATAGTTTAAAGTAAGAGCATCATAAAAATCAAGATACAATTGCCACAAAAGACTGTCTTTTTCAGAAAGAATGAAATGCTTTGCAAGTAAATATTATATCCTAATTATGCTGATTAGTGTAAGAGGCAAACTTGATTTAAAGAGAGGAAAAAAAAAATGAAATTTGAGGAAATCTAAAATCATAAAATAAGCATAAGAAATATTTTGATTTGTCATATTCGTATTTTTGCTTATTACAGTGAAAGTGAAAAAAACAGTCTCCAAAGATAACACAAATAAAAATAAAAGAATATATTTTCCTTCTCCATCAAATTTCACAATTACCATGGGACCATGACAGCTTAAAACCAATACAACTTAATGGATATCATATATTTTTCTGTTTTCGACATTTATAACTGTTTTTTATGAAAGCTAATAGAGACTTCAATGAATTTCCAATATTTCTTTATTTTTATGGTTTGAATTTTGTTCATTTTACAAGATTCTTTGCTGTGTCCTTTTTTGACAGTAAATTATTTAAATGATAATTGGCTGAACTTTTTCAAATATATCATATGGCTTAAATATGAGTTAAAAGGAACCAAATGAAAAATAAGAATCTTTTTGTTATACAAAAAGATTTTTATATTTCATTTGGCTCATTTTAACTCATTATTCCTGCTGTTTGTATCATTAAGCATGCTAAGGTGGCTAAATCATTCACTTCATGATAATAAAATGGTGACTAGAAGAAATTAGGGTTGGTGACAGAATATTAGAAATGAGAAAAATATAACTGGTGAGAATGACAGAAAGCCTTTTGAATTGGTTGTCTGCTAATGATGGCGACTACTTAAATGTCCTTCACTTTTCATATTTTCAACAGGTCTATATGAAGAAAGGATGAGAAGACTTCTCAAAATAATTTATGGAATCAGGATAATGAATCATGGGAAAATTTTAGACAATACCAGGAAGGCCAAAGAACACATCAGCCAAAATGTAGTGATAAAAACAGCAAGAATAAGAAGATTAGTTCAAATAACTGATGCAGTATTGATAATGACACATAGGAGAATTTTAGATTATATTTAAACATGAAGTGTGGGTAGTCCATGTATTTTCAACCAGCTCCATCATCAGTTAACAATAATGAAGGTATTTTTCATTTATAAGGGGGACCGTTCACTGCTTAAAGTTTTCGAACTTAAATATTCCATGTTTAAAACATGGTCCACAGGGTCAATCTAAAATTTTCAGCTATGCAAAAACAATAATAACTCAAAAAAATATAAATGAAAATACATATAATTGTGTCTTACCTTGTGTGTCTGTGTTTTTTCTTGCCCATCCTTTTTGTATAACACAATAGAAACAATCCCTGCTACTTGGTCATGATATGAAAGAATGTTCTGTAGTGATTGTTTCATGACAAGTGTCACTGACCGAGAAGAAAAATGCTGACTGAATAGTGTATATGGTACTATATTAAATAAACAATAAAAATAATAGACAAAAAATATAGATAAATTTTCTAGCTGGAATCTATCTTATATATTTATAGGTCGACCATTCATTTTTGCTTTGAATATGGCTACCACATCTGGTCTAGTGCTCCTGCTATAAATTTAGAGATTCTTGATAAAATGCAATCCTGGTCAGTCACTTTCCCACTGTCATAATGTAGCTTCCCTGTGCCTTTTTAATAAATAACTTTCATGGTTATTGTTCTGATTAAATTTCCTCTATGGCAACTAGACTTTATGAATTTAAGTGCAGTACTAGATTGGCATGAAGGTCTCATCATTTTACAGTTGAAATGGCTATAGATGTAACTTCTATGTTAACAGTTTCTCCTATTGCACTTATCACTTGTGGAACTCTTTACTTGCTTCTTGCTACCCAGTCAATTTTGATCTTCAAAAATTTAAATGCAGTGTCAATCATTATTTTCTGTGTTCTTAATTCTTGTTCTTTTATTGCTCTCTTCACTTAATAGTGATTTTTCTGATATTCTCTAAGATCCAGTAACCCCTTTCATCTTAGTGGATTTATTGCCTTGTATAAGGTGAAATAATAACAAAAGAAATGTTTATCTACTAGAACTAACATTTATAGCAATATGGAATAATGCCAGATTAAAAAAAGCAATTAAAAAATGATCTTATTACAGAATTGCATTGCATATTATTTTACTGCAAGATGATTTTTAGTCATCAGAAATTAGTGCAAGCTTTACTGAGAGAATAGGGGTATTAAGTGTACAAAAAGGTATTGAAAGACCAAGAAGAGATTAAAAGAAACTGGATGCTTAGTCATTTGGTCCAATTTGGAAAAGTGGTTTGGCATAACATTTCAGCACCATTTCAATCAATATAAATGCATTGTGGATGATTTTACTATAGAAATGCATTGAGAATCAGATATTGATAAAATAGGGCGACTATACTTAACATCAGGAAGAGGCAGCTGAAGTTTCTGGGACACATAATGAGGAAGGAGAGCCTGGAGAATCTGATACTCACAGGTCAAATAGAGGGAAAGAGAGACAAGGGAAAGCATTATGTGACATACCTGATGAGCTTAAACAGGTAGATGACAGAACGTGGTCTGGGGGAGATAGCAGAGGGAAGGAGTTTGCTGAGAGCTGCAAGTGATAGAGGGAGGTGGAGAGCCATGCTCCTGAAAGGACATAGCACATAAAAAGAAAGATATGTATAATTTGAAAACCTTGGTAAAAGAGCATAAACAGTGTGAGTACAAAGTCTTTTGTTTCATTCAGCTCAAATATAACGTGGATACTTTCTGCTTATACTTTCTCCTTCTCTTCTTCTGCATTGACTGAAGAATAAAATTCCTTGTCAATAATGATTTATTGCCCAAAGAAAAAAAAAAGACTAGAAATCATTTGTTCCATTCTGCTCAATTGTGTGCTGCTGTTTTCTGAATTAAGAATGTTCTTATCATTGAGAAATCTTCAATCCCAGTGGATGCATTGGAAGTGAAAGAAATAGGTGAGGAACTATTTCTACTTAAGAGGTTCTAGTTAAAATCAGATTAGCTTATCTCAAAATGATATTGCTGAATTTTCGACATATAATCATTATGTGAATCAATTAGCTATCATTAAATTAAGTATAAACGAAAGGATACTGATGTTGCTCTCTTTGCTTCAATTGGGTAAGGGCTTTATAAGCAGCAGCAACTTTAATCTGAAAGTAGAGAGTAATAAATAAGATATTAGACACTGATATAGATTAGTCTTTAGACAATATAATATTCAAGTATAATCATTACATAAATATTTAAAGAAAAATCTGCAGACACTTCACTCAATATGATTCAGCTGGTGTGTGTGTGTGTGTGTGTGTATATATATATATATATATATATATATATATATATTTAAACTCCATACATACACACATTTATATATATATTTTTGTTTTAACTATATATATATATATATATATATATATATATATATAAAACATAAATATAATCAACACAAAGTATTTAGATAAATATGACAAGCTGTAAAATTTCTTGTGACACATTTCATCCATTGGGATTTCATCAGACTGGGCTTTGTTAATGTTGACATGTCCACACATGTGCACAAAACAAGAGACAGGTAGTTTAAAAATTTTTTTTTTGAAAGAATATTTTTTTGTAAAAATTTAATATAAATTTACCGTAGTTGAACTGGGAATCAGGGCACTTTCCAAACATTTTCGGTGGATTATTTTCTCTTTTAATCAAAGTAGCATTCTCTGTGTTAAAATTGGGGTCGGTTTTGTTACAGTGAACAATCAATGAGTTTTGTGTGTTGTTATTAAAAATGTCCTTTTTGTGTTCATATAATCTTTTGTTTATACTTCTTGAGGTTTCACAATATATTCATTCTGGCAATTCCTGCATTTTATAGAGTAAATTCCTCCTTCAACTTTTTAAATAAATCATAGTATAGACTCATCGAATATCACTCTAGAACACCAAAACTTTACAGTCTCCCTAAAACCCACAAAACTGATATCCCTATGCACTTCATTATTTCTGGAATAGAGTGCCCCCACCCCCGCCAATAGCCAGAGTCATGGCAAAATTTTAACACCTCTTCTTGGAATAATAAGTCCATCTCATATAAAAAATTCAGGCAACCTTGTAGAAAAACTAAAGAAAATAGATATGACTGACAAACTCATGACCAGTTTAGATATAAAATCACTTTATGCTAATATCCCGGTTGAAAAATTGCTTAAATCTCTTAAGAAAGCATGTAACAAAATGAAAGATAAACCTCTCCCTACCAATAGCTAAAATAATAAAAAATCTGCCATCTCACCACCGACCAATGTTATTTCACTTTCAATAACAATTTTGCAAACAAAAATTTAGATTAACAATGGAATCTGCTCTCAGTGGAGTGTTAGTATGTATTTTCTTGCAATTTCTTGATTTTACTTCTTTCCAAAACATTTTACGTAAACAATCAAATTACTTCCAATGTATTGATGAGGCTCTATTAATATATCCCTATGAGGCTAACTTTCCAGATCTTGTAGATAAATTAAGCAAAATTGAGCACACAATAGAATTCATATATGAAATAGAAAAAACAATACTTTACCTTTCTTAGACATCATGTTACACTGAGTTGACAACAGCTTAGAACTTAGTGTCCACAGAAAATCAACCAATAAAAATGACCTAATAAACTTCTATTCCCATCATAACAAAATAAGATCCAGAATGATCATTAGATTCTATTTAAGAGCACTTCAAATTTGCAGCCCTCAATATTTACAAGAAGAGGAGAAATATATTGAAAATACATTCAAGACACTTTGATATCCTATTTCATTTTCAATGCAAAACAAAAGTCTTAGAAAATATTTCAAAATGGAAGAGCTGTCCTTCCTGACAAATCCAATAAATCAAAAAAATATATTATTCTACCCACTAATTCATTCACAACTATAACCAAAAGAATTTATCTAAACTCAACATAAAATTTGTCACAACTACATCTGAAACAATCAAAGACTTAATCAACAGAAAACAAAACAAGACAGAACTTGAAGGAGGAATTTACTCTATCAAATGTCATAATGAATACACTGGAAAACATCAAGAAGTTTAAACAAGATATTATATAAACACAAAATGGACATTTTAAATAACAACACACAAAATGCATTGGTTGTCCACCATGACAAAATGGACCACAATTTTGACATAGGGAATGCTACTTTGATTAAAAGAAAAAATAATCTACTGAGATGCAAATGTCTGGAAAGTGCCTTGATTGTTAGTTCATCCTGGTACATTTAACTCCAGGTTCTTACAATATATCATCATTCTTCATAGATTTTATATAATCACAGTGTGGGATAGTCAGGGAAAAGGTGATGTAGAGAAAAAGAATATAGATGAATTCAGCTAGAGTGAAACAAAAAAATATTATTTTTAAAAAAATTTGAAACTACCTGCATCTCTCATTTCATGTGCATGTGTCGACATGGCAATATCAACAAAGCCCAGTCTGCTGAAATCCTAATGGATGAAACATGTCACAGGAAATTTTCCAGTTTGTCATATATTATATTATATTATATTATATATATATATATATATATATATATATATATATGGGTAAAAGTGCTCAATATCAGAGACAGTGTGTATGCAAATATAAAAGTGGACATTGAGGTCAACACCAAGTGGCAACAGTCTGTTTCATGCTTCAATACAATCTTCAGGACTGAAGAGATGTGTGTGTGTGTGTGTGGTTCAAAGTCACTTGACTGGTAAAACCAAGCTTCTCAGTACAAGTCAATTTCATGATAACTAAATCTTCAATTACCAAAGACATATTTTACATATTAACATTAATATTTACTATCATTTGAAACAGTGAAATTAATGTCTATATATATATATATATGTGTATTTGTGTGTGTGTATCTGTGCACATATGTGTGTTTGGTTGAATAATCTGGACATTTTCTTTTTCTTTATTTTTATTTGAATCCTTACGAATTCTGGGGTCAACTTCTTAAGCACTTTCAATCTCATCCAAGATCATCCTCAGAGGAGAATTGCTAAGACAAAAAATCATTGTAATCGATATTTGTGAATTTTTTTGTAAATGCTCATGAAATGAATTCTGTTATAATCATAAACATATATGAACTCCATACTTAGCAAAATAAAAGAAACAAAAACTATGGTGTCTTCCTTAATGAATTTAATATAAACATTAAGAAGTTGATCTGAGAATTTGTGTGGTTTGAAATAAAAGTAAATAGACATAATATGTTCAGATTATTCAACCAAAGATGCTTGAATGAAGATATCCTGGCTATATATATATATATATATATATATACATATATATATGTATATATATATATATGTTCGCATATGTGTGTGTGTGTGTATATACATATATATATACATATATATATATATATATATATATATATATATGTATATATATATATATATATATATATATGTATACATATATATATATATATATGTATACATATATATATATATATGTATACATATATATATATATATATATATGTATATATATATATATATATATATATATATATATATATATATATTTTATTATATATCTATGCTCTGTAGATTTGGATTGAGCACTGTTTTGTAAAAATAAAAGTATTAATAAGAACACCAGATTATATATCTTACTGTTCTTTCTCTTTATTATAATATATATATATATATATATATATACATAGTTTATACATGTTAATTATAAAGTATATATATCTATATAAAATAATGGCTGGTTGCTCATATCTGACTATGCCTGTCTACTAGGGTAACTAGCCAATCCCTGTTGCAGATGCTGGTTCAGGCATATTTGGTTTTGTGGCAACTATGGTGAGCAAACCTGAGTTAAAGTTTCTATGAGAGAGTGCATTATCTGGTATGATTAACAGTCTGAACAGTCTATGCTCAAAACTTTGATTATGTTGACTCCCAAATAATTCCGTCTACCTCATAAGGCTTGGATCAACCCATAGTATGGTTTTCTGGCACTTTCCAAAGGTGCCACATGCTGGGATCACTTCTCCAGGCTGATAGCATAAGTCACCTTCCTGACAAATTGAAATGGTGAGATTTGAAACCAGGTTGTATGGTCAGAAAGTAAATATTCTAGCCACTCATATATATATATATATATATAAATATATATATATATATATATATATATATATATATACAACACACATACACATAAAATATAAGTAAAGAGAATAAGAGTGTTTATTTGCATTTCCATTAAATGTTTGAAATCATCGCATTAGAATTCATTTATCTTTGAACAGCCTCTGGGACTCATACTTCAGCCTGTTTTTCTCCAAAGTTTTCTATTCATCCAGCAATTTTGACACATTCTACTCATAATTTCTCATTTAATCTCAGAATAAATGTTGCAAGTATTCCCCTTCACAGGGGAAAAAGTTCGTCTGAAGTGGTAAAAATTATTTTTTCCTATCAGTGATATTTAAAAGTCTTTCAAAATTTGAACAGCACAGACAAATATGCATAAATTACTACATTTCAGCTGATGTGTTCCCTGGCCTTCTTCATATTATCTGAAATAGGAATTTTTTGTGAATCACTGAAAACAAACCTGACTGGTCTATTTCAAAAGAAATATTCAAAACTCCATGTTAAGTAACTTTTCTCATGGACAAATTCACCTAAATTTTGAATAGAACCTTATTCTGATGAGAGAGAGAGGCTTGCTTGCTAGGTGGCGAATTAGCAGATTTCACTGCAGAGCAAGAAGAGAGGTTTAGATATTTAGTAAAAGTCAAGATTTTGAATACTGATTTTCAAACCAAGTAGATCATCCAAGTTTGGCCTTGTGCCAGACTAATCAAAACTATTTATATATATATATATATGTGGGAAGCTGTATTAATCTGAAGAGGAATGGGTTTTGTTCTAAACTTAAACATACCCACTGCTGTTATATCTGTCATATATATGACACCATAAAAACACCAATGGGTTCCAGGAATTGTGATCATGATCAAGAAAATTTATCTATGTTTTTGGGGAACATTAATATAGAGTGAAGTTTAAATTATTAGAACCAGTCAATAATAAATTTTTATCAGGGATGTAGCATCTAGGAAAGCAATGCCTCCCCTGAATAAAATAGATCAGCAGCTACATTTTCCTTTTGTGGAACAATATGCACATAATCCAACAAAATTATGAGGGTTACTCTGATTATTATGCATAAAATGCAAACTATTTTAATATTTTGCAGATTTACTACATAAAGGCCTTCTCTTCCTATTCTGAGTAGTTACTGATGACACATATCTGTTTTTTATATCTAAATCCATTATACATTTCTACAGAGAGCTAAATCATCTACCTTAGAGAAGGAAATTCTAACAGAAAACCTACAGCCTTGGAGTTATAGTCTGATCATTTCACTTTCTTGGGCCATGTGATATAAAACTTTGATTTTATTGGTGTCACCTTAAATTTTATTGTTCACCTTAAATTTTGATAGCACTTTATTTTTTTTCATCAGTTGAAAATGATAATGCCACTAAGATGCAGACTACAGAAAGAAGGGACCTGAAACACAATCCTATAGAGGAAACATGGGTTAAACCTATCTACTCTTTCTGTCTATGTCTCTGTGATAAGCTATCATAATTATTTACATTATTTACATTGTTTGGGCTGTTGTACTCATCATGTTCATGACATTTCAGCCGTTGTACACTCCGACCTTCTTCAGGTGATTGGAATTTCAAACTGAAACCTTTATTTCATTCACTGTTCCATACCAATCCTGGATGTCTCAGTTATGTCCTTTTAACTCAACTCTCCAAGTTTTTGTTCGTCACTGTCGTAGGTATTGAACTCACAACTCTTTGGGTCAAGTCACTGGATCCAACCATCACTTTTATCCACTGGACCATGTGTCCTTGATAGATAGATAGTTTGTTTGTTTTACCAGCATATTGACCTTCGTTGGGCCATTTAATGCTGAAAAGGTTTTTTTTTTTTTTTCAAAAAAGTATAGCTGGTAATATTTTTTTTCAAAAACGTATAGCTGGTAATAATAATTTTTCAAAAACGTATAGCTGGTAATAATATTTTTTCAAAAAGAAATGTGCTGGAAAAGACCTGGAAGTTTGGAAAAGACCTGGAAGTTCACTATTTGCTGGGACCCCAACAGGTGCTACCACCTCGGGTCAGAGTGGACCTGGGAACATCAGCAATTGAGGTGGTTCCACACTTCCTCAAAACCTCCTGATCAGAGGCCTTGCTGTTGGATGCAGTTTAACATCGTACCAAGGATGTGTGTCCTTGAGGGCATCAGTGTATGAATTTTTGGGACAATGTCTCAGTGAACATTTTTACCAGAGTTCATATTGCAATTTTGTTGATTGCATTGTTTCCTCTAGCACTCTGTATTACTGGTTCAAATATTATATTCATTTCTATGCTTGGCCAGTTTAGATTTTTGTGGCCTAGCATATGTGCTGATTCCGTAAGTTTTCATATTTTCTAATGATGTTCTTCATCTATTATTTCAGTCTCATCCTGCAGCAGGTGGTGAGTTCCCTCTTCCTCTCTGTATGTGATTAGCTACACCTGATTTTTCTATTTCCCCTCGTGGTACAGCTTTACAATGTTCTCACAGTCTTACCTTAAGGAGCAGGGTGAGCCTGTTTCTCTTTTATATTTTTTACCACAGTGTAGTGAACAGTCTTGTAGAAGCAAGCAATCTGGTGCAAAGGAAAAAAAGTTCCTTACCACAACACATGAAACGTATCATCGTCATTTTGCTCCTTGAAAATGGCATTAATCTTCACATTGCATGGTTTCAATAGTATGTGCTGTAATGGTGGCTTTTGTACAGCTTAATGTGTTTCGACCAATAGCAAGTTATGTGCTGATTGGTTGGACTGCAGGAGGCTGTTTGCCTGGGTAACTGAGAACAAAAACAAAGAACACTAATTGGTTTGTCAGCCATGGTGTTGGCATGATCAAAGAGGGCTGAAGCACTGGGAACGGAGAATTGTTTCTTGCATTGGTGAAGTGTCCAGAACTCACAAACAGCAGATTGAACATGAGGTATTTTGGATTGTACAGACAACATCTGTAGAGATTTATTTGAATACACATAGCTGCATGGGATGACGTACACACAGTCCTTAGTCCTTATGTGCTCCTCTATGAAGGGGGGGGTCATACTCAGGGAGGTGTCTGAAGTGTCAAACCACTTTTGAAGGTCATTCTGATGTTATATGGACCATAGATCTTTTGTATTTTTTTCTGATAATCCCTTCACATAAGGTAGACAGGCTGAAGCTGTTTTCTGAGTGTTGTTATCCTCTTGTACACTTCTATCCAAGTTCGTTGAAGCTACTGCCATGTACCCAGGCTAGTTACATTGTACTTATACTCAACATTTCTTGATCATATGTCTCTGGGTCACCACTTATAATTTTGATTTTTGCTCAATGTTGTAAGTAGGGGATGATCCTTTTCTTTACACTGTATAAGTGGTGTGAGTTGAAGTTGAGGTATTGACTGGTAAATTTTAGCTTGCAGTATATGGATGTCTTGAATACGTGTTTGAGATATTAGAACATCCAGGAAAGTGAGTTTGTTGTCGTTTTCTCCCTCCATTGTGAACTCTATCGATGATCTTATTGAGTTCACATGGTCCAGTAGTTGCTGGACCTCTTCCAGGTGTGGCCAGAGTATAAAGGTGTCATCTGTGTATTTCAGCCATAGAGTTGGCTTTAGTGAGTGGATTCAAATGCCATTTCTTCGAAGTATTCCATGTATATGTTTGCCATTGCTGGTGATAAAGGCAAGCCCATTACTAACCCTTCATCTGTTCTTCTAGGGATGAGTCCGAACTAGAAATGGAAGTAGAACAATCTACTCCGGTGGACAAAATAAAGGGTTTGAAATTCCAGTCACCTGAAGAAGGCTGGAGTGTACAACAGCAGAAACGTTGTGAACATGACAATAAAGATGAGAACAACAGTCTGAACAATGTAAATAACTACCTATTCTTATTAAGGAAAAAATAACAAATAAACAGTAAATAAAATTTCAGTGTTTAGGAAGAGATGTTAGAAGTATAAAGTTAGAGTAGATTTTAGAAGGAACTGGAAACCCTATTATAAATAGGAAACAAGAGATAAACCTCTTCTGTTCAAAAGACCAGGGAGTAGTGTGAACTGGATAATACCTGTAAATAATGTCAGGTGTTCTTTGTAATCTTTGTTGGCAAAAGCAAGCCATACGATATGATGGATAGGAATTTTTGCGTTTCTGTTAATGGGCTCCTTGTCTTGCAAATTTCTTTGCATTAGTACATAATTATAACTGACATTTATGCTTATATTTTCCACACTTCTGACATATATAATTCCATCAATAGGAACATTACTTTAGTCTGATGAAGTCCTTTTAAAGGAAGAAACATGTTGCACACAAGTTTTCCATTTTGTCATTTAATTCCCCTACATTGTTCTGATATATAAAAATTTATATATCCTATACTCCTCCATGCAATTTACTTATATCAAAGAGAATATGACATATAAATCTCTCTCTCTCTCTCTATCTCTCTCTCTCTATATATATATATATAGAAATATATATATATTATTTATTTATCCATGTGTGTGTGTATGTTACGCTATAAATGTAACTTCCCTGCTCCTTTTCTATAAATATTTTCATGGTAACTGTTTGTATGAACTCTTCACTATGGCAGACTTTATCAATTTCACTGCAGTACTAGACTGGTGGCAAGGTCTGGTCAATTTACATTTGAATTGGCTAGATGTAACTATAAGTTCTATGCTAACAGTTTCTTTTCTCACACTTCTCACTTTTGTAACTCTCTTCCAGCTTCTCTTTGATCTTCAAAAATTTAAATGCAATGTTAATCATTATCTCCTGTCTTCTTGATTACTCAGTCTTTAATAATGTTTCTATTTTTTCTTATTCTTTCATACTCAGTACGATTTTGTATCTTAGTGACTTTACTACCCTAAACAGAAGATAATTCTTTAAGGAGAAATGCATTGAAAACTTAATAACATTATTATTAACTGTAAACACATGCCTAAAACATTACATTATATTGCCATCTTTCTTTGAATCCATTCTTAAAAATCTAACTTATATTTAATACAAAGAATACATACTTAAAGAGATCAGCCATAAATTAGAATGATGTCACACCGCATTGCACAACTGACTGCACAAAGATGAAGACATTAGAACTCCTACTAGACAGACACACATACACAATTATGAATACACATTACAATCCAATGCCCATTTAGACATACAAGAATCTTCACAAACTTATATATAGAATTATCTATGGTCTTAATGCAAGTGACTGACCAATGAGAACTGACTCAAACAAAATTGAAAATACCAGTGTTTCTGTATTTTTTTCTCTCAATCTCTGATGAAACTTTAATAAAAGAGAAACATGTTAGATTGATAAATGTTTCCTATATGTTCTTTATTTTATCATCCTGTCAGATTCCAATCCATATTTGATCTGCATTTGACCTTTAACTCATATATGTAAAAATTTAAGATAGATTATATCTGTAAAAGAACAATATGAATAAAGACAAAATAAAAACTTATCTTAGTCAACACATTTCATCCTCTGAGGGACTTCATCAAGGCAAATGCAAAGCTTTCATTTTATAACAAGTATTTATACACAAGAGCAAAAATGTTATTGGTTTTTCAAAATATTTAAGTTTAGGAATGCTCATAAATATTCATCAGGTTAGCTGAAATGTCAGGCAAACTATGGAGGACACAACGTGACACAATTCAATTCCTAAAAAATGGAAAGTGAGCAAGTGATGTTTTAGAAATTTTGTTATGCAAATTAGTATTTAACTTATTTCAGCTTAGGATTAATTTATGTGTTATATATTTTGAATAAGATGAGGTTCTGGATTTAACAATTTTCTTTGAATTTTCTTACATTTTTTAGTCATGTATCTTGGTTTGAGAAAGTAGTAATTCTTCTAAGAAATGGAGATTCTGGAAAAAACCTGGGTTCAGATTTATATTTTGATAAGATTCAATAGCAGCACTCTGAAGAATTTTCCTTCCAAGAAAGTTATTTTCTCTTTTAATAAGAGCATTAGTTATAGATAGAAATAAGTTCAATCACAACTTTGAGCTAAAGAATGTCATATGTTACTCCCCTTATACCCTTGCCCATCTTGCCTTTAATATCTTCTGTGAGTGTTAAATTTTCCAAACCTTCTTTCTTCACTGGGTCCAAGAAATTCCAACAGTCCCTTTTTAATCATAAGTACAAGCACCCTTTTTGTTTGCATATTCCTTAAAACTTTCTCATCACTCACATGTTAAATCCATGGTATTCTCATCAGCAATATTTGACTATTTATTATATCTCTTTGCCATCCATTCACACAAAATCATTAGGCAGATTACTGTTTCCATCTGATTCTCCTTCATTCAATATGTCTTGTGAGTGTTAAATTTTATAAGCACTCTTTTCTCATTATTATTTCAACTTCCTTGTATGTTTATATTATTTGGCATATAAATAAAATATGTAGACATTCCCTGAAGCGGGATAAGAACACATCAAGGCCTCCACCTTCTGGGATATTCATCTATAAACATGAGTAATGGTTACTGAGACTCAAGTATGAACCCAACCTGTGTTTACTTATATAAGTGTTTCTCAACTGGTGTCCCTCAAAACTTTAGGGTTCAGTAGGTGTCCACAAGAACAAAACAATAATACACTAATGTATTTTTGAGTAATTTTTGCTTAATTTTATATTTCTTATATTTTACTATACACATATGGCATATGTTTAGTTATTATAATAAAGGTTTCAATCTTTTATATTATCTAAATTTATAATAATCATAGGCAATGTATTTAGTGATGTCTATATAGCATCAGACCTGTATGTGATGGATTCATATAACATTGAGTGGCTCAATTGAGTGCAGGACACATGCACAGTCTTCATATATTATGTTTATCACATGAATTAAGTTAAAAATATAAAAGAGATATTAATAATAGTATATAATAATTTTTCACCTGGACTGGATAATATTATCTCTGAGCTGATAAAACATGGAGGTGAAGAAACCATCAAAGTCATAACAACACTATGCCAGAAGATTTGGGAACAAAAATGTGGCCTAACAAGTGGACTCAGTCATTGGTAATACCCCTGCCAAAGAAAGGAAGCCTCAAGCAGTGTCAAAATTATAGAACAATAAGCCAGCTCAGTCATCCTAGCAAAGTCCTGCTCTGTATCATTTTGAACTGTTTGAAATCCAAGGCTGAAGAACTGCTATCAGAGGAACAGGCAGGTTTTAGAACCAGATGAAGTACAATGGAATAGGTCCCCAATTAAAGGATCCTCATAGAGAAACACCTGTAATGACAGATCAACATCTTCCACAACTTTGTTGATTTCAAGAAAGTGTTTGATCATGTATGGCCTGACGATATTTGGCAAATCATTAAGTAATTCAGTTTAGATAATGGAATTAGCCAATTCATCCAAGCTCTATATAAAGATGCCACCAACACAGTTCTTCTAGAAATGGGAAGATTCTACCAGTCAGTTGTTGGCATGAGACAGTGATGCATACTTTCATCCACATTGTTCAACCTATTTCTAGAGAGAATCGTGCAAGAAACCCTGAATGACCATGATCCTTCAATTTCTGTCAGTGGTAGACTCATCTGTAACCTACATTTTGCAGATGATATTGACCTCATAGCAGGTAGTAACAGTGAACTCCAGGACTTGACCAAGAAATTTGTTGAAAGAGCAAGAGCATATGGAATGGAGGTCAGCTCTGAGAAATCCAAAGTAATGCTGAATAGCACAAGTAAACAGGTTTAAATACTTGGGAGCAAAAGATGGTACCTGCAACTTGGAAATCTGCACACAGATTGCCACAAATGGTAAGAATATGGAGGAGCAAAATCAGCTTTCAAACAAAGTACAGACTGTACAAATCATTGTTAGTCGACATTCTCCTATATGGATGTGAAACATTGACACTGTTGGCAGAAACAGAGAAAAGGATTCAAGCTTTTGAGAACAAATGCATTAGAAAACTCATGTTCAATGTTTTCTATTGGGAACATAAAACCAATGAGTTTGTGCAGAAAGTGGTTGAAAGTGATGTGGGCCACCAGGAACCTCTTCTAGCCACTGTCAAACAGAGAAAAATGGTATGGTGTGGACATGTTATAAGGCATGACAGCCTGTACAAGACCACCATACAGTTGAAGGTAGACATAGGAGAGGATACCAACCCCAAAACTGGTTGGACAATGTCAAACAAGGGTCATGTATGATTATATCAGAATTACTGATGACTGCTGTTGATAGACTGTTGTGGAGGAGATTCAGTGTGACTTCTGCATTTGGATCCCTCCTATGATTATAAAAGTTAAGGGGATGATGATGATGATGATGATGATGATGATGATTTTTATGCAGGGTTTCCCTGAGATATGTAGACTATCTCAAGGGTTCCACAAGGGTAAAAATGTTAAGGAACACTGACCTATAGACTTAATTATGGATTCAATCTAACTTTACCTATAAACTCAAGGATCAACCTGACCAACCCTGACCAATATCACTCTTATGATGTAGCTACTTTAGAAGTCATTGTCTTCCTTTATACAATTTTATGAACTACTTTTTTCTTGATATGATTTTGCAAACAGATTTCTAACTTCATATGATTTTCTGAACCAATTTCAGACAGACAGTACAGCATCTAGAATAAAATTCCCAAATGCATCTGTGCTGGTAAATTGGTATTTTCCCATGTAAAATTTCTTCAGAATGCTCTACATGTTTCCAGTTTTATTGAGGTTGCATGGGTCAGCTTTTTGAAGCCCATTTTATTCTCGTATTTGTTTTATTCACAGAAAGTTGATAGAGCATCATCATATTTCTGGAAAGTGTTTGGCTTCTTTATGAACCATGGCTCCACATATGCCTTCAAAAAATTAATGTCATAGCTGACATCAGATGAACCATTTGGAGTGAGTCATGTGTCCACCACTTCATCACTTATTGTCTTAAACCAAAACATCACTTGTTGATGTTTCAACATGTTGGAATGGTTTTTGTCAGAAGTCATCCAAACTATTTACCATCCATCTTATTTTTTAACTAAATATTCAATTAATACGAGGCCCAAATGACACTCAAGCTAGAGAGTTACTAAATGAGTTTGTTTTGTGGACAGAGAAGCAAAAAGTAGATAGATAATGGTTGATCCTTGACTTGAAGAGTGTTCAGAAAAACATCTTCTTGGGAGTCTGTTACATAAAGTAGTGGTTCTTGGAAAGAAGATCTCTGAATGAAACTTTCCTTAACAATGAAATACAAAGGAATTATCTTGCTGAACAAGTAGAGCATAACATTTGGCAGTAAAAATAATGGTTCAAATTTAGTCTTCATTTATTCTGTTCATTGCATTTGATTTTCCTTAAGAAGAAGAACTAGGTATGATTATTAACTGCATCCGGCAGCAAGGCCTCTGATTGGGAGATTGGATGTTTTGAGGAGTGTGGAATGATCTCTTAACTACATTTGTTTCCAGATCCTGGGTAGTAATACCTGTTAGGGCCCCAACTATGGGGAAATAGTGAACCCCTAAACAAAACAAACACTATGAAACTATAAAAATACATTCTTATAGTAAAAATTCCAGCAATACATATTTATGATAAAATGACAAACAATATCTATTTATAGTAAAATGATCAACAATACCTTTAAAGCAAAATGAGCAACAATATATTTTAGCTGTAGTTAAAGACATGCAATTGTGTGCAAAATCTACTTAGTTGAAGCCATGCAATTGTGTTTAGATTTCAGCCTTAAATAACCCATACAGTTTGATGTACTACTAAACAAAATCAAGCAACCAATCCTTATGGATATCTTTCAAAAGGAATTGTAGCAGCCGATCTCACATGTTTCACCACTTGATTTAAGACTTGACATGTTGTGCGTTTTTATATTTTCTTGATGCCACAACACATAAAATTTCATCTCTTTGCAAAGATAGATTTTTTATAATGTTTCTCTTGATATGGAAAACAGATCAGTTTGGTAAGTCCTCAAATTATCATGCCACCATTTCAGCTGTATAGGATCTTAAAAGAAAACATTTTGCAATATAAACACTGTTTTGAATTTTACAAGCTCTGCAATTAATACCACATTCTCATTATCCAGCAAACCAACTTTATACTCCATTTAAAGCTTAAAACTCCATTTAAAGCTTAAATGTGACTATTAATGTGAGATTCTGAAATTTAAAATGTTTCAGAAAAATCGCTGTCATTTGTTAACATCTGCATGGAATGAACTGACTCTCATCTTAATTGCTCAGATAAATGTAACCAAAATTCTGCAAATAAAATTTTGATTCCAATACATATTTATGTTATATATTGATAAATCAGGAAATGGCTAATAAACTGAGATGCAGTGTGTGTATATATATATATATATATATATATATATATATATATGTGTGTGTGTGTGTGTGTGTGTGTGTGTGTGTGTGTGTGTGTGTGTGTGAAATGAGTTATCCAATCTTAACAATATCAAAATAATTAAAACCATATCCAAAACTATTATGGATATGATCAGAACTAAAAATATCTATAACAATAATAATTTTTATATAAAATAAAATGTCATAGCTGCTCCTTACAATATATTGGAGAACCTTGCAGAAATTTTAAAAATATATATATATGAACACAAAAAGGATTTTATACATAAAAATTTATCAAATGCATTAGTCATATATAGAAATAAGTTTGACCACAACTTTAATCTAAAGAATGTTACACGTAATAAAAGAGAAAATAAGTTACTAAGACAGAAAATTTGTGAGAAGGCTGCTATCAAATCTTAGTAAAATATAAATATTCACAGAATATTTTTTCAAATATCTCCTTTTCTAAAAATATATTCCTTTATAGTAACAATAATAAACAAGAAAAAATAAAAAAGAGATTAACTGCTCTTTGAAGGACAAATGTATAAATTGCGTGTATAACATTACAAAAAATAAATTAATTAAGAACAGCCAGGGAATCAGCAGAGGAAAAAATAATCTCTTGGAATTTTCTTGTTTATTTTCAATATCTCTGTTTTTATAATATATATATATATATATATATATATATATATATATATATATATATATATATATATATATATATATATATATATATTGGGAGACACGGTGGAGTAGTGGATAGCAGTTTGCATTGAGGAATTGGAGAGCCAAGTTCGAATTACAGTTGAATCCATTACATTTACTTACGTGCTAATACCATTGGGAAAGGTATGAATCTTCTTCTCCTTCCAGCTATGATTAAATAGCAGGACAGACTGGGCTCTATAGCTGCCTTGAATGGCAACTGGTCTAAGAGAAGGACAACTCTGAATTTAAAACCTGTGGAGGGTCATTTAGTGGCCTTGTGGTATGTAGTGCACCAGGTCTCTGTATTCAGCCCTTCAAAAAGTGTGGTTGGTTCTGCACAAAGCCTTCACCACTATAATCAAATCATAATTGCTGGTGTCTGGGCTGTCAGTTCCTAGCAACTGAGCTGCTTGACCCTCATACATCGATTATGATGGAAGAGTCCACACCATATATATATATATATATATGTATGTATGTATGTATGTATGTATGTATGTATGTGTGTGTGTGTGTGTGTGTGTGTGTGTGTGTGTGTGTGTACACATAATGCACCCGGAAGTTTAGACTATATATTTAATAGATGATAATATTAAATGGAATTAGTCAAATTTTAATATTTTCATTTCTTTTACCCATGTGTTGAGAGAATTAACACAGAATATGAAAAATGCACACATGGCATTGGTTACTAATAACAATAATTTGAAGATACCCAGGTTCATGAAAGTAGCAAGTTGTCATCCATTTGGTAAGAAAGGAACATTCAACAAGCTGTCATCCATGTCGAAAAAAAAAAGGAACATTCATCTGATGTTAAGTTTCCTTTTTCTTTCCATTTTCTCTAAAACTTTGTTGTTGCTCACATGTTTAGACCATCGTATTCTCAGTATCCTTCTATAGCATTATATTTCTGTTGCTTCAAGTCTTTTATTCATCTTTAAGGAAATTGTACAGCCTTCACTGCCATTTAGGAGAAATGGTATCATGTAACATTTCAGTTCACTATTCTTTGTTTCTAGCAATGCTTATTCTTAGCAAAATCACTCCTTTATCTACTGTGACACCAGTCATTACAATGTGCTGTTTTTAATTCTCAAAAATGTTGTATTTTTGCTCATTGATGATTATATTGAAGATAGCATAGGATAAGTACTGTTCTTTCTGTAGCGATACAGAAGGCATTATCTCCGTTTGGTGGAGATAAGTCACGTGGATCACATGGCAGACATTTAGTAACTTCACTCCATACAGTGAGGAAAGTGACAGCCAAATTCAGTTCATTTACAGCAGCCACATCAATGCTAGATCTGCCTCCCCAGCAACATTCAAGTCCATAGTGCCATTTCCCTTTGGGAATATATCTTTCTTAGATAGAGAATGAAACTCCAGTTTACAGTCCTCAATTTGGGAAAAGCCAAGACTTGCTGTTTCCCATTCATGGAATATATCCTCATCTGACCAATTTCAATCTGGAGTTTTTAACATGGCTTTGCCAGATAGAGAAATATCTTCATATTATATGTAAGACCCTTCCTTTTTGTTTTTCCTTATGCTCTGCTTTGCTGTGTAGATATATGTGATATATTATTCTCCACATAGGACACTTATGTATATTTAGAAAAAGTTTTCTTTTTGTGTATGTCTTAGTAGTATAAAAGTCTCCCTGAGAACAAAGCATTTTTGTCATTCCTTTTAGTTTCATCTGTGATCAATGGTGTTATTATACCATGGATATAATAATGTCAATAACAGGGGAAATACAAATGGGAGAATAAACCTTTCTTCCATAGCTCTCTCTAGTCACAGTGGTGATTATGACACTGTCTTATTTACTCAACATGTGATATTATTATAACCCAATAACTGCTGAACACTATATGTGTATGTAAGCAAATATGAAATGTTTATTTCTTGCTTAACACAATGTCAATAAAAAGATAAAACACACATAATGTTTTCCACATGAATAAAGTGCTATGATACATTTCAGCAATTGAACAGTGATAGATAACGTGATAATTCTTCGCCAGTACTTTCTGGCATAAAACTTCATAAGCTGCCGTTCACAATGTGAAATATAATGAAATATTAAGTCATGACTTTCCCAACATGTCAATTAACATAATACAGTTTCAACATGTATTTTTCATCACAGTAAATGTCAGAGTGGAAAGGACAAATCATTGTCATAGAAAGGTTCAGAAACAAAAAACTCTTGTTAAATAATTATTTCTTGACATATTAACGAGGAACTTCATAATGTTTGCATTCTCTGTCCATGTGATCATTCAGAGGTTGACTATAAAAACAGCTTCATCCACCCCCAACTTCTTTTTGCCTCTATTTTAACTTTTATATGACTATAACAAAGTTAAATACAACTTTTGCCTAGTTGACTAACAGATTTTCCATGTTAAGTTTTTTGTTAATTTTAATAGCATAACTTTTTGTCACATTTCCAATATTTTGTGGAGGATGCAAGAATATTTTTTTATTTGTCCACTTGTTCACTTTCTATTATTAAATAGGTCAAGTGTATCGGACACACATTTTTATATGCTGCTTTGGAGTGGTAGTGACAAATTTCAGCTATACACATTTTTGTAGTTACTTGTGCACTGGATATTACCTATATGTACGTTGTTATACATATATTTCAGGGTGGAAATTTTTTCATATTTTTTCACTCACACTAATATCTTTAACATGGCTGCTTTCTTCCTCACCTCCAAGCCAAGTTTTATTTTCGTCTGCTTCAGAGGAGACCATGTTCACCTACTCCTTCCACTGTTGGCACATAACACGTGGTTATAAGCCCTGCCTCTTTAACACAATTGGTGTCATTACTTACTTAACTACATAGTGGTCATAGCCATAAATTTGGTTATATTTAATTCAAATATTTTTTTCAACTGTATTCACCTGGCCTTTCCCAAGAATTTTATTAGCACTCATATTATTTTTCCAGAGATATTTTCCTGCATTGCAGTATATTTAATTAAACTGCCATGTCTGTCAAAAATTGTACTATGACACGATTTTACAAAATTAGATTATTATTGTTTCATGCAGTTCAATTGTATCATATTTTTCAAGCAAGCATTTGAGTTTGGCAGTTAGCATTTCTTCTACTGATGTGGTAAATTGTCGGCCAGTGAAAGGACAATTCTGTTTGTGTGGGCATTTCTGTCACGTACATTTAACTACAGCCAATTAATCTACAAATACCTTTTAGTATCTGTCTATATTTCTGAGATGAGATATTATGTACACTATTTACATTATTCAGATTATAGTCCTCATCTTTGTTGCTAGGACCCAAAGAGTGTAAGATCAATACCTGGTTTAGGTGGTGGAAAACTTGGAGAGGGAAATTAACAGGAGATAACTGATAACTGAAATTCATTAGACATGGCACATGGAACTAGAACAGTCTACCCCAGCAAGCAAAATAAAGGGTTCAGTTTGACATTCCAACCAACTGAAGAAGGCCTGAGCATACAATGGTCGAAATGTTGCAATAAATATGGCAACAAAGATGAGGACAATAGTCCAAATAATGTAAATAGTGTACCTTTTAGTATATGTTTTATTTTAAGAAAGGTAAAAATGCATCTCATAAAAATATTTGTAAAGAAGGTACTGCGAATGACAAAAAGCCTATTAAAAGTGGTTTGCAAAGTTTCATACTGCATAAATGTCACTGGAAAATATGATCCCTGGTAAATCTGTTTTTTAATAATGTTAAACCATCAAAAACTGCTAGACTCTCATTTTCAGGATGATATGCATTAATTACCCTAACATTCATTCATGCATGGAGTAGTGCTACCAGATCTAGTCTTGTGCTTTTGCTGTGTATTTTGAGATACTTGATAAAATAGAAAGAATCTGCAATTTTATTGGTTACAGTCATTTTTACACCACAATAATGTAGCTTCCCTGTGCCTTTTATATAACTAATTTTATGGTAATTGTTCTGATAATTTTTTCTCTTTGGTACCTAGACTTTACAAATTTAAGCAGAGTACTAGATTGACAGCTAGGTCTCACCACTTTACAGTTGAAATGATTAGATGTAATTATAATTTCTATGCTAGCAGTTTCTTCTCTAGCACATCTCATTCATAGTACTCACTTCTGGCCTCTTGCTTCCAATCAACTTTGATCATCAAAAGTTTCAACATAATGTTATCTTCTGTCCTCTTATTTCTTGTATGATTTTTTCTCATTTTATTTCATATTTGGTAATCCCTTGCATCTTAGGGGCTTTATTAGCTTGCTTGGGGTGAAATAATTTTAAAAAATAGGTAGAAACCTATAATTAATATCAGATTATCATTTTATAATACTGAAGGTTTTTTTTTTTTAATTTCAACTGTAGAAGGTATACACTCTATAAATTCAAATACAAATTTCCAGTCTGTACAAAAAGATGTACAGTTGGCATTGCAGAATATCTCTCTCTTTTTGTGTATCCTGTAAAGTTAGCATCAAATGCTTTTGTATAGATTATTCTGGTCTGTTTTTAGTTGTCAGTTTCTCTCTTGTACAAAATCCATCTGATTAATTAAATACTCATTAAAGAGCAAACCTGAGAAGTAACTAAGTAATGTGATTCTGATCTTCTGCCCAGACTCGGATAAGCTTAGGTAAATGTCAATTCCTGTTTGTCTGCAACCTTATCAATAAATGTGTGCCTATCTATCTATCTATCTATATATATATATATATATATATATATATATATATATATATATATGTATGTATATGTATATATATATATACAAACAATTTTTTATGAAATTACTTAAAAATTGACTAAAAATGAATACCTTGTAAAACATCAAGAAAAATGCAAATATATACAATGTAGATAAGGCAAACCCCTAAAAGAAAATAAATAAATAAATAAAAATAAATAAATAAAATAGATTAATTAACAAATTAAATAAAAATAAAAAAATTACAAACTATGAAGGTATGCATAACAACAAAGTCAATTTAATACTAATAATAATCAACAAATAATTAATGAATAAATACAAAATACGCTCAGTAATCAATAATAAATAATGAGTTAAAACATAACAAAAAACACTATACAATAGCTTTATTGTGCTGGGTTCCTTGTGCTAAGGGCTAACTGGAAGTGGTCAAAATGGTGACTAATCTAAAAAGTATGTAACCTAGAAAAAAGGCACAAACAATGGTAACAGAACACAGGTCAATCCTTGATTTTTGCATTAACTGTATTGTTATAGAAATTTATTTCAACTATACTATTATAGAAATAAAACTCAGTTACAATTTCATGATTTATATATCCCAAATCCTAGTTTTTTCCTTCTAAAATAAAATTATTTTTCTGACAAAGCTGGTTCATTAGTGAAACATGTCAAAGTTAAAGTCTTCCAAATTGTCTTATTATTTCTCATTCTGCTGGATTTTCGTTCAACTCTACTGAAAAACATAGAAACAGCCAACATTGAATATTGTGTCTTTCTCCATAGACCATATATTGAAGTGTGATTATTATAAAAAAAGAAAACATAAAAATTATAGTTTGACTGCTTGTTTATATGAGGTCACCTTGAGTAATTTGAAATTGGTTCCATCTAACGTGAGACCACACTAGAATTGAAAACAAATTGCATAACTACTCAAAGAACAATCCCTGAAAATGAATGTATGAACATTCCAAAGTACACAGGAAAAAAAACAATTAAAATAAAAGTTAACATGAATTTTGGAAAATTTACTAATAACCCTGTAGTGATATGCAAATTAGTATAATTTGCATATGAGCAGGTAACTCATATTTATAAACTGACACCATCTAGAACAAGGCAATAACGCTTACTTAGCATTATACACAACACAACAATGGCGTCGCCAATAGGATCCTCTTTGGTACTTGAAGACCCAGAATACGTAGATACGTGGATTCGTTGCTTCGCTGCTAATGCGAGATGTAAAAAGTTGAAAGACAACAAAAACAGAGGAGGGGAAAATGAAATCACCGACTTGTTCATGGCTACCGCTGGTTGTGAAGCGATTATAAAGGTTGCTACAATGGTGTATCCTCGAGAACTAGAAGAAATGACTTTCGAAGAAATAAGTCAGGTTATCAAGGGAAACATGAGGCTAAAGAAAAGACTGGTGATTGCAGAAAGGACCAAGTTTATGGCAATGAAGCAGGAAGTGGATGAGCCGGTAGTAAAATATTTAAACCGGTTAAGAAGTGCGAGTAAATACTGTGAATTCGAAAAACTAGGAATAGGAGAGCAGACAACGGAAGAAGAATTAATCCAACTAAGATTAATTGAAGGTATGCATAATTCAGCACATAGATATAAGTTAATGGAACAGTTACAACTTACAAACATGCCCTTGAATATGTGTCTAGAATTTATACAACAGCAGGAATAATACATACCTACAACCAAAATAAAAATAAATCCTATGAAAAAATAATGGCCGAAACATATACGGTACAAACAAAAAGAAAAAATTGTGCGTACTGTGGAAAAATTCATGAAATGAAAAAAGAAAAATGCCCAGCCTATGAAAAAACATGTTCAAAGTGTTTTTAAAAAAATCACTTCAAAGAAGTATGTAAAACGAAAAATGTGGAAAGAATAGAGGATGAAAATAGACAGATTTTTAATGTAAAAAATGATAATATACAAAATAATGGATCTAAGAACGGAGATACAAAAATAAAAATAAAAATCAACGACTGTGTTGTTGAAATGCAAATCGACACAGGTAGTGAAGTCACGATAGTACCCAGAAATTTGTGGGAAGAAATGGGAAAACCGTTTTTAAAAAAAAGCAACGTACAATTACGTCAGTTTTATGGCTCGATTATACCAATTATGGGTTACTTTGAAGGTTCAATAGAATTAAAAGAAAAATATGAAATAGTACCCATTATAGTTACAAATTGCCGAAAAACGCATGGACTACTGGGGAATGACGTATTAAAAATAAATTCAATGAAGTTGATTAATGAGATAGAAATTGAAAAAACAGGAAAATTAAAAAATTATGAAGCTAGCCTGAAATTAAAAGAAAATGTTTCCCCCTCCTACTACGAAGCGAGAAAAATACCAGTGCATTTGTTACCGTTGGTAATAGCTAAATTGCGAAAGTTAATAAAGGAAGACTTAGTAGAACCAGCCCCTCCAGGAGGAAGTAAATGGGCATCACCCATTGTGGTATTGAAAAAAAAAGATGGTGACTTGAGAATTTGTGGAGATTATAAAATAGGGGTGAACCATAAAGTCTGCGCCGACTCGTACCCTATTCCGAATGTGGAAGTAGCTTTACATAAACTTGCTGGAATGAAAGTATTTTCGAAGATAGACCTAAAATCAGCTTACCACCAAATACCGATGGATGAAAATTTTAAAGAAGTGACGACCATAAACACACCTATAGGCCTGTTAAGGTGGAAAAGGATGCCGTATGGCATAAAAACGGCAAGTGAAATTTTTCAAAAAGCTATTGAAAAAGTAATAGGAAATGTTGAAAATACCATCTGTTATCAAGATGATATATGTGTTGGAGATTTAAATGAAAATGATTTAAAGAAAAAAACTGAAAATATACTGAACCGGCTAAGAGACGCTGGTATGACAATACAAAAAAGTGTGTAACCAACAGTAATGAAATATCATTTTTGGGTTACTCAATATCAAAGGAAGGGATCTCTCCAGATAAAGTACTAATAGAGAAAATTCTAAAAGTGGCTACACCGAAAAATAAAAAAGAGTTGGAGTCCTTCTTAGGTTTGGTAAATTTTTATAGAAAATACGTACCAAAATATAATGAGTTGACAGAACCATTTGCGAAGTTAAGAAAAAAAAATGTGGAATTCATTTGGTTAGAACACCAACAGAAAGCCTTTGAAAACTTAAAACAAATTCTGGCAAAAAAGCCAATAGTACAAATTTTTGACCCTAAGAAGGACATAACTCTAACTACTGACGCTAGTGAGCAGTCCATATCTGGTATCTTGTCACAAGAGGGGCATCCCATAATGTACTTATCAAGGAGATTAACAACGACTGAACACAATTATTCGAATATAGAAAGGGAGGCACTAGCCATAGTGTGGACAACGGATAGAGCAAGACAGTTTTTGATGGGAAAAAAATTCTTGTTGAAAAGTGATCACAGACCACTGGAATTTATTTTCAACCCAAGAAAAGAACTACCGAAAGTTACAACGTCCAGAATATTACGTTGGGCGATTAGACTGATGGCGTTCGACTTTGACATTGAATATGTTAAAGGGAATACGATACCGCACGTTGATGCCTTATCTAGATTGAGGTTTTATATAGAGGAGAAGGACAAAAACGACGAGGAATTTTAAGACACATTCTTGCACCTTGTAGAAACCGATGTAATATCTGTAGATAAAATGGCTACTGAAACTACAAATGACCCAGTGTTAAATAGAATAATGTCGAGGATAAAACAGAATCGTTGGGGAAATTGTTCAATGGCTGAAAGACCATTCAAAGAAATCAGACATAAAATGACGATAGAAAACGGGGTAATATGTAATGGAGACTTGGTAGTTCCCCCAGAAACACAGAGGAGACAGGTTATAAAAAGTGTACACGATGATGTACATTGTGGAGTGGCAGCTACGCAAAGAAGATTAAAATTGAAAGCGTGGTGGCCGGGGTACTCAAGAAACGTAGAAGACTACGTAAAAAGATGCAAAAAATGCACAGATCTCCGGAATTTCAAGCAAAAGAAAATACATGTGTAGCCCCGAGAAGTAGAACCATGGAGCAGAGTACACATGGACCATGCCTATGTCAATGGGATAGGATTATTATTAATATTAGTAGACGCATATTCAGGTTGGCCTGAAGTGGTGAGAGTACCTGATAAAAAAAGTGTCACCGTAAAACAAATATTAAGAGTAATATTTTCGAGAAATGGGATACCGAGAACATTGGTGACCGATAACGCACCAGAATTTGCGGATGTTGATTTGCATGAATGGCTAAGAAAAATAGGATGTAGACCTTACAAGACCCCCCCTACCACCCTCAAAGTAATGGGACAGCAGAAAGGATGGTCCAGACGGTAAAGAAGGGCATAAAAGCATGCTTGCAACAGAAGGAGGAAATCGATGCTTTCCTACCAAGACTATTATTAAGTTACAGAACAATTCCGCATGCAGGCAGGCCGGTAAGTCCATCTGCCTTAATGGGCAGACAATTAAGATCCCCTTTGACTATGTCATATGCCACAAATCAAAAGATGTGGTACAAAAGAAATAGGAATATGCAACCCGAGTCAGCCGAATTTATTATGCAGAAAGGACATAATACTGCAATATTAAATAAAGAAAATGGGAACAGTGTTCTAGTTCATGCTGACCAAATAAGATCCCAAGGAGAAGAATCAGATGAGGAAATGCCTTCAGAGATGCCCATTATTGATGTAACAGAAGAGTTAATGCAGAATGAAACTGAGGAGGAAGAAGTAGAATGGGACAAGTTAGAAGAAAAAGACCAGAGCATGCAAGAGGAACAGTTCGATCATAGACGTGATAGATCTAGATCTCCAAGGGAAAGGAGAGAGATAGGGGAAGATGTTCAGGAGGGTACAAGAAGAAGTACAAGAAGTACTCGCGGCATAAGGCCCCTCCGTTATAGGGAGATGTAGTGATATGCAAATTAGTATAATTTGCATATGAGCAGGTAGCTCATATTTATAAACTGACACCATCTAGAACTAGGCAATAACACTTACTTAGCATTATACACAACACAACAAACCCAAAACAACTTATTCAGAAATTTGAAAGATTTAATAAAAAAACATGATAGACAAAATTTGTTCATATTATTTAACAGAACAAGTATGTTTGAGAGAATTCAAAATACACCTTATTTATGTTACAAATTACTTCATTGATTTTTGGGGGGCTTTTGCTAAAGAATTAATAGCTATTTCTACATTTTTGCAGAACACCTCAGATAAAGAAACAAGTGTCACACACGAATAAAAATTGTTTTCCCGTTTTATGATAATACAATCTCAAAAAGAGTAATAAGTCATCCTAAAAAGTTGCTGGAATCAGGTCATGGGTGTCAAATGTATTTTTGAAGATAATGCATTCAAATGAATTCTGGGAATTTATTATTTTCCTAACAGCTTGCTGAAATTGTTCTTCATCAAAACTTTTAATTTCTTCCTCTTTTATCGAAAGCAAACAAAATCTGTTCCTGAATATGTTGAACAACTTCCTTAAGTTAACATTTACTCAAGTATATAGTGAGTCAATGTAAAGTTGGCTAATTTGCTTAATACATGACCCACCATTCAGATTTCAATTCTTTTGAATAATAATTAATTAATACTGTTTTGTACCAGTTTATATATCAACATAGAAATTAAAATCATATAAATGCAGATCTCAGTTTGGTGTCATATATTTCTGTTTGATGAATTTGGCAACTTTAAATTTGGCGGATAATTTTAAAAGCTTTCATTTGTGAAAACAATTACTGTGTATAAGCTGAATTCACATATGGTGTGACCCCTGAATTTTTTGCATGAATTTTAATCCCTCCACAAAAAAATTACCTGTGTATAGTGCAACCAGTCATTAAAAAATGCATGATTTTTAATCTCTTTAAAAACATTACCTGTGTATAGTGCAAACCAGTATTTTTGTGTTAAAAACTGATCATAAGAACTTACACAAGTATATGCATAGGAATAAATAAAATAAATAGCCTTGAATAAATAAAATAAATAGACTTGTCAGATTGTTCAGAAATATCTAAACTGTCAGCTGTATACAACTGCTTTCTCAGATCAGTGGTTAAAAATGGTGAAGCTTATGGGTCATGGTTCTTTGAAAATAAAAATAAGGGGAGAGAATCCAATAAAAGGAGTATTTTATTTTTTTAGAAAAGAACACACAAAAGCCAACCAAGATTGAATTTCTTTTCAAAAATTCTCTCCAGAGCTGTGGAGTAATGGATAATGACTTGGATTGAGGAATCTGAAAGCTGAGTTTGAATTCCAGTTGGATCCATTATATTCACTTACATGCTAATATCCTTGGGAAAGGTATGAATCCTCTTCTTCTTCTCCCCCCAGGTATGAGTAAATATCAGGACAGACTGGATTTTATAGCCTTGGGTGGCAACCAGTCTAGGAAAAGGTAACTCTGAATTCAAAACTCGGCTGGAGAGAGTTGCGGTCCATCAGGCTATCTTGCCCAAGAAACACAACTTCTACTGTGGCTACAGTACATGTGGTGCTCCTACAACCCTGATGGGTCATGGGATTTGTGATCGCAATAAGTCATGCGTAAGTCCCAATATCCATACAGTTCATAGCAGCAGTGGGTATGTCAAGGACAAGAGAGACAAGAGGAACTCATCCAATGTCACATTGGTTTTGTATTCAGAGTTGTTATTCTCCTAAACTAGTTGCTACCCAAGATTAGGGAGCCCAGTGTGGTCTCTAGCTAGTGGGAAAAGATATGGTTTCATATCTTTCAACAATATTTGTAAAAAATGTCCACATCTGGAATTTGAGCCTGGCATGGCAATCCCTTTATTCTATTCACATACACAACAAAGGCTGCAATTTGTTTCCTCTCTTATTGGATATATGTTACAAAATTTAAGTGATACAGTTTCTATTATTTGGTACAGTTTTCTATGTGATTCTCATGCATACCAGTTCAGGAAGTTAAAAAAGAAGGGTCCTCACTGAGGCATACATACTTGCTCAAAGCAATTTTAAATTATCAATCTGAGAAAATAGCTGCATAGAGCTGACAATTCCAATATTTCTGAACAAGTTTGGCATCAGACACGATATCCATTTAAACGTCTCATTATCAACAATGCCAGATTGACCAGTAAACTTTATATTAATGGCCTGTGTTTGACTGGGGAAAAGGAAAAGAGATGATAACTAACAGTTTGTGCAATTGTTAGATAAGATTAATATGTTTACCGCTACATGATGTTCATATACATCTTGGGTTGGGGTTGATTGCATATTGCCTGTGACACACATGTGCATTCATTTCATGGATTGACACACAAATGCCTCACAAGGAACTATGAAGACCTAGTGAGAAGGATGTATATTAGCAGTGTCTTTTATGTTTTAATAAGTTTAATTTTATTTATCAATAAATAAAAGTTTAAATAGTTTTATATAGAAATTTCTAATGGTAACTGTAAAAAAAAACAGAGATGGCATTATCCTGGGTTGCAATGAATGTGTTAATAAATTTTTGGTTACTTCCATATTGGATAAAAGGATGAATTACCTGCCCTTGGTGTGAGTTTGACCTTCGAGGAAAAATAGACAACCGTGCATTGAATTAACTCTGACTACAGACTTGAGTATTATATTGTAATTTTCAATAGTAACTTTAACAAAAACATTGATTGCATTATACAAAAATGTAGCAGTGAATGTGTTAGTAAATTTTATTTTATTTACTAAAATAAAGCATGTAATATAAATAAACTATTTTAATATTGTTTCCTTAATGATGGTTTCATTTTCGATAGAATTAGTGTAAAACCTTACAACTGACATTTTATCTGAAATTCTGTTATATTTACATGCAGACTATTGTACTTATCTTTGTTATTTTCAGCTATTTTACCTTCCAGCTTGTTGATCTTGGTAATCTTTGAGGAATTTCAAACTAAACCCTTTATTTAATCTATGAATAGAGATTGTTCTCATTCCACTGACCATGTCTATGAGTTCCATGTTTCATTCTTATTTAGTACTGCTTAGTTATTGTTTACTCCATTTACACTGAATCACAGTACACATTGCTCAGCCTAATGGATTAAAACAATGGTTTGGGAATTTAGTAACATAGTAATTGTGAGTTCAATCCCTCTTTAATATAGGTTTCATTGAACAATATTGACAAGGTGGTTTTCTGTGGATGTTTTTGATTCAATGTATACAAGTATTTTCTTTTCTAAATTTAATGACTGTAAATGCTGTTAAAATATTTGTCTATTCTTAAAAAGTTTGTCTACTTCTGGTTAAACTATTTTTGTTAGATTAAATAATTTTCCTCTAACTATGGATTAAATAGTAGAGCTGAACTCTCTTGCCTTGGGTGTCAACTAGTCTTAGAGAAAGAAAACTCTGAATTCAAAGCTCTGCTGCCTTGTAGTCATATCCAAAATGGAAATGTTTATACACAGGGTATTATTACTGACCATAGGTTCTACATTGAATTAACTTCAGTGATTGTACAAGAACCGGTGTTTCAAGACAATATGGCAGTAATATATGTGTGTGTATTTGGGAAGATACCAGATACCATATGTGTGTGTATTTGGGAAGATACCAGCATATAAAATTTGATGAAAGAGGTATAATGAAAAATGAGAATTTCCATTAAGGATTCTTCAGGCTTTTGTTAGTTTCTACAGAAACTAAAACCAACATTTTTGTACCAGAGATGAACATTGTAGACATTGTATTTTCTATTTCCTTTATGAAAAATCCTAATTAAAACACGCCTATATAAAATGAGGGAATGCTTTGTTCATTGTGCAGGTGTAGTGAAATTTTCTGGATACATCTACTTGGTAGCAGTGTTAAGATAAGGCAAATTGAATAAACATTGCCTCTTTGTGTGTGTGGGGGGTCAACTATTTAGGAATCAATACATGAAAAACAGATTCAAATTGATAAAAACAAACGGAAGATGTAGACAGATGCTGCTAAGAAAAGTTTCCGCATACAAAGCTGGAGTCCAATAAAATCCTGAGAACTCCCAGTCTTTGAGGTAAGAATCTAATGGAAGCCAAAAAGAATATTAGAAAATAAAACAAAATATCTTGGTTCAGATGAAAGAATATCAGTCAAAAGATCAAAAGTTTAATCCTTAGTGGCCGCCTATTGGTATTCAATAAAGTTACCAGTTTCTTTTTTCTTTTTAGTTTCAATGATGAATTGATTACAGGGAGTTCTCAGACATGCAATATTCAGAAATCGTACTTAATGATTTACTGTCAAGTAGATCCAAAATATTTATTTGTCATTTGAGATAGATGTTATGAATACCTGCATAGTGTTTCTGCTGGCATATAAAACATGATACATATGAGTGTATGCAAGAATAGCATCTACTGTGACTGATCCATGACCAATAGCTTTCTGTTTTAAACTTCAATAGAAGGCCCCAGAGATGTTCTGTACTACGCCAGCAGCAATGACAATAAACTAGATAAAAACAGACATAAAATATGACTGACTGGCTCCTTAACCTCTAGTATCCAAAAAGATAATCCAATCTTAACAATATCAAAATAATTGCAACTACTTACAAAACTATTATAGATTTGATCAGAACCAAAAATATCCATAACAATAATAATTCTAAAGCAGGTATATCACAGGTGTTTGTTACAATATACAAAATGTGGAAACTTGCATAAATTTAAAAAACATATCTATGTGTACAACAAGGATCATATACATAACAATTTATGAAATGTCTCCTGTTAGAACACTCCACAGTTATTTAAATTGTTGTCCTTTGTTTGATTTTGCTATCTTTGACACTTCCTTTTACAATAATGCATTCTATGCATTTGTGCAAGTGATGTTTAATCCTGTCAACAGTGTCATCTGCATATTTTATGTTATTAAGATTGTGACTGCCAATAATGAATCTTGGTTGGATTGTCTCAGAATCGGCACACTGTATAGGTTAAATAGGTCTAGTGAGAAGACATCTTTATCTTACACCTTTTCTCTTTTCGTATCTTTACTGAATTTATTTTATATCCATATACAGGCATTTTACTGCCATTTTAGGTTCTGGATTATTCTAATATCCTTCCCAAATAGGTTAAGGTTACCAACAAGTTCCAACAGTTCTTTATGATATACCTTATCAAACACTTTTGTATAATCGATAAAGCACAACTACACGTCCTGAATTTGTATTGCTCTTTCTGATATTATTCTGAGCATAAATATTGCATTCCTTGTTCCAGTGTCTTTAACAAACCCACACTGCTCTTATCCTATTTCTGGTCTAATTCTGCTGCGTACACTATTCAGATGATAAGTTTTGTTATATGGCTCATTAAGCTGATTGTCCAATGGGGTTCACATTCATTTGCACCTGGTTTCTTAGGCAGTGCTATAAAAATGTATTTACTTAGGTCTTCCAGTATATCACCACTAGTAGAACTAAAATTTCATCCTGAGAGTAACACTTCAAACAAGAGGTACCTGGGATGTGTGCTGTCTTTTGTTATGTTTTCTGCTCTGCTGTGGCAGAGAGAATCAGAAACGTCCTACAATGAGATGAGTGAGTAGCCAATTGTATTATGAGCAATATAATCCTTTGGAGGACTCTCATATGAAATAGTGATGAAGTCTGCAATTACACTCAACAGAACAGTGGTAGAATGTCACCAGCATTTTTTCTGAGAATTTTCAGTAAATCAAGTCACTGCTGCAATTTGTACATAATAAATACATTGTTTTAGATTGTTACAGATTAAAGATATATGATCTGCAAAGTCAGTGTTTGAGAGCTGAACAGCAGGTTAATGGGATATAGTATGCAAGCTCAATCAGTATAAATGAAGCATAAATTTTAAAGTTACAGAGATCGACAAACACCTAATAAAGGCCAGAAGGCACAACAACTGAAACATTGTGATAATAACAACAAAAAGAGGATAATAGTCTGTATGTAAATCATGTTATAGATTTCAAACCAAATGCTTCAACTGTTTTGTATGCTGGGTTAAATAGGCAAATATATTTTTTCTATAGATTGTATGAGAAATAGCATTTTCAAAAAAAATCTGAAGTTTTTTTTTTTAGAATAGCTACTTCGTCTAGCCAATAAATTTTCAGCACCCACTTGCATGAACATCAAATGGTAACATAAATTTTCAGTACTGCTTGCGTGAACATCAAAAGTTAATATAAACTGCAAGATGAGGATATTAGTCCACAAGAATCAATTTGTATTGCTCGGTTTCACACTTTGCCAATGAGCAACATTTGAAATCACCATCCTTGTTTAATAACCCAATCAAAATGACAAATTGCAGTCATACCCATTAATTCTTGATCCCAAACAGCACGCCACCACAGTATGATCCTTAATGACAACTGACAAACAAAACAAAGAAGGAAGAAAAAAACACTGGAAATTTAAAGCAAATAAAACAAAGATTTTTCTCCTTGGAATCAAAAATTTGAGGTCAAAAAAGAAATGATCCATCTCTTTTAATGTTGAAGCAAGCTTATGAGGGAACATGCTTCAAGAAAAGAGAGAGAAAAGGGTTCTAAGAGATGCCTTAGTTTGGGATTTCTTCAGAATTAATGAAGCAGTGTACATGTAATTACTGAGCAATCTAAATGGTGAGAAGTGGAGTTAGGAAAATGGAAAGTGATTGGGGCTTTGCTCATCATAGAGTTAATGACAGATATCCAAATTTTCCATCACAAAAAACAGAAAAGGAATAAAAAAATTATAGTGGAAAATGAATTAAATTGAATTAAAGTGATGCAACTTAAAAATGAAAGGAAAAAGGAGAAGTTTGCTCAGGGCTGGGTTAGAAATCATCTCTCTCTTGTCACCCCTCTTAATAGGGAGAGGTGATAAGAGAGAAAAACAAGTAATGATTCAAAACAAGAGGATAATCAATAAAACATCATCTGCTTCTTTGATGGAAACCGTGATTTGGCATTTCAGTATTAAATATTAAGTGTTACTGTCAGCTCATATAAGAGGATTGTTGCCCCTTGAAAAGCATGACAGAAATTTATTGGTAGATTTCAAGGGTAGTAAGAGTAAAGATCTGCTTTATTTCTTTCTGATTTGTGATATTATGTAACAGCATTTTCTTGCAGTCAGGCCATGACCACAGAAATCTTTCTTCTGATTATCAAAACATTTCTATAGGAAAATCATTTAAAAAATATTTTCAAGTTTCCAGCTACCAAAAAGTAACTGTAATATGCATGTAACAGCTTGTAATAGCCCGATACTATCAGCAATGCTTGTAACAGCCTAATTCACTATTGCCTGTAACAGTACACAACAGTCTAATTCTATTTGTAGTGCTAGTAACAGGATGTTGTAGCCCAGTTCTGTCAGTAATGCTTGTAACATCATCTAGTCACTGAAGTTTTTAGTAAACCCTGTAACAGTATGTAGCAGCATGATTCTACCAGTAATAATTGTAACAGCCTGATTCTATCAGTAATGATTTTAGCAGCATGTAGTTGCTATTGTTACTGCTTGTAACAGCATGTAGCAGCTCAATTCTATCAGTAATGATTGTAACAGTATGCAGTAGCCCAATTTATTAGTAATGCCTGTAACAGTATGTAGAATCCTGATTCTGTCAGTAATACTTGTAACAGCATATAGCAGCCTGAGTCTATCAGTAATGCTTTTAGCAGCATGTAGCAGCCTGATTCTGTTGGTACTGCTTGTAACAAATGCAGCCCAGTTCTTTCAGAAAAGTTTGTAATAGCATGTAGGAGCTAGATTCTATTGTTACTGCTTGTAACAGCATTAAGCAAACCAATTCCATCAGTACTGCACACAATAGCATGTAGCAGCTCGATTCTATCAGTAATGCTTGTAACAGCATGTAGCATGTAAATTCTATCAGTAATGCTTGTAACATCATGTAACAAGCCCAATTCTATCAGTAATGCTTGTAACAGCATATAGCAAGCCTGATTCTATCAGTAAAGCTTGTAACATCATGTAGTAGCCTGATTCTCTCAGTAATGCTTCAATGTTCCAATTCTATAAGAAATGCTTGTAACAGCATGTAGCAAGTCTGATTCTATCAGTAAAGCTTGTAGCAGCATTAAGCAGTCAGATTCTATCAGTAATACTTGTATTTATTTCCTTTTTGATTATTCTAAGCACTTCAGCTAGGCCCACAGTGTTGCTGCAGTTGACAGCTTTATCTCATTTGAACTGAATCTTGATTTTCATTATCATCTTTGCAGTACTATTTCTTTTTTTTTATTGCAACAGTTAAGCAATAAGGTTGGTCATTTTAAATAAAGAACAAAAACATTGTACACAGGTTTATGAAACTTCTCACTTTCTTCAGATGTTTCTTGTATTCAGTAATATTTTAAGAAATCAAAATTGACCCCTTTATTCAATAATCTGTGATAGATTTTTTCCTTCAGTGAATATTAATTCTTTTTAGTTAATTTGTTGGAGTTGCTACTTCTATTTGTTTCACTTAAAAAGAATATGTGGATTTCACAACCTGATCCAGGGAGTGCTTCTGCTATGTATCTAAATATACTTGATGAAATACAAAGAAACATCGGCAATGTTGTTGGTCTTAACCTAGAATCTTAACTTCAGTCACTTTTCCACCACCATGACATAGCTTCCTTGTACCTTTTCTATAAATATTTTCATGGTAATTGTTCTGATAAACTTTCCTCTGTGGTACCTAGACTCTATGAATTTATGTGTACTACTAGATTCACAGAAAGGTTTTATCATTTTACAGTTGAAATGGCTAAGATATAATAGTAAGTTCTATGCTGACAGTTTCTTCTCTCACACTTCTTATTTGTGGAACACTTTTTTGGCTTCTTGCTTTCCAGTCAATTTTGATCTTCAAAAATTTAAATGCAACGTTGTTATCTTCTGTCTTCTTAGTATGTATAATTATTTAGACAATTCCTTGTTTCTTATCTTCCACAGCTTTCATTTCTTTTACTTTGTTTACAAGACTAAAAACAAATGAACAATTAAACAATATAAATTATCTCTAGACATGGATAACAGAATAAGAATAAGCTACTCTTATAGATTGAATAAAGGGTTGAGTTCAAAATTCTCTAACAGGACTTGGAGTTCTCATAATATTTCTTCATTGCTTAGATTGAATAAATCTGGGGAGACAATGTCTCCTTGTCTTATGCATTTTTATAATTTTGTGTACTTTCTCAGCTCATTTTCTATGTTCATGCAGGCTATTTGTTCCCAATAAATGTTTCAGATTATCTTAATATCTTTCCCAAATAAATTGGATTTTCTTAGCAGATGAAATAAATCACTGAATCATGTCTCATCAAGTGATTTTGTTCCTCTACAAGTGGGAGGGGGTGTAAAATTTATCAAGGGAGGCAAAGAGAGAAGAATAGATTAAGTCATTATAAAACTTCTGAAAAGACACTGTTTATTAAGTGACACCAATGACAAGAAAAATAAATTATTTTTCTCCAAATAACTATGGCTTAATATTTTAATTGATTCTCTCATTTCAAACACTTGCTTTTGAAAATTTGGTCATATTTTTCTGTTGATTGATTGAAATAAATAAGAATCAATGAAGTTTTTTGTCTGATTAAAAAGAAATACCTTTGTGCTTTTTTAAATCAGTATTTATGTTCTGTGGTATTAAGTCCTTGTTTAAATATTTCTGTGGTAAATACCACAGAAGTGTTATTGACAAACTCAATTGCACTATTTAATTCTGGCAAGAGGTTAATTTGCTTAGAGCCAAAAGTTTCTCCAGGCTTGTTTATTATGCAGTGTTGTCCTTTTGTTCATCAGGAGTAGGTTGTGCAAGATTAAAATAGGATCCTGTTTTCCCGTCAAACATGCAGTTATAAAGCATGAGTTAAGTAAATTATTAGAATATTCTTCATATTTACATTTGTATCATTTGTCCTTAGTCGAAATTGGGTACAAATTATCTTTCTCTGATTTCTTTCATTTTTCATGCAGTTTCAATTTGAAAAGTGCATTAAATTGAAAAATCAAAGCTATATCAAGTCTCTCATCTCAAAAAGATTTGGTACTGAAAATGGACACCTAAATAAACATATATTTAACTTCACCAATGTTACTCTAACATAAATGGAATGTCTTGTTCTTTTGAAAGGGTTAGGTTTTTGTATTCCTCCCTCTAAAGTTAGTAAGGAGCAAAGTTTTGCGGAGTTTGGACTTTTGTTTTCTCAGTTGAACTTGCACAAACCTGCCTCTCCGGGCAAGCTTTCCAAAACAAGATTTGAATTATCTTGTAAATTTTTTTGCTCTCTGTAAAAAATCAAGATTTTTTCACTTGACACTTCCAGACTTTTGTTTGTTAAAAATTAGAAGTGATATTTATATCATTAAGCTTGCTAAAGGGTCAGGTGTGGTTATTCTGAATAGACAAGATTAAATCAATAAAATAGAAGTCATTTTACATGATTCCTTGAAATTTTGGAAAATTGGTCCTGCAATTTCCTATGACAATACCAGCAAAATAGAGGCAAGAGTACAGAGATGGTTACTCTCTGTATACAAGAGCAACTTCATTTTCAAAATGCTGTATAATCATATTAGACCTGTAGGATTCCAACGTCTATAGATTTACAGCTTACATAAAGATAATGTGGGCATAAGACCTAGACTTTTGTCTATGGTAGGTTCCATACATCAGTTCGCCAAATGGTTGACTGAATTCCTTCAGCCAGTCTCTGATCTGTTTTCCACTTATTGTGTTTCTGACTCATTTCGGTTTTCTAAATTCGTTAGAGACTCTGATTTGTGTTCTGAAAATAAGCGCACAGTGTCCTTTGATTCTTTCTAGAGGTCATCTGGTTCTCATCTTAATTCTTGAAAGTTTGTCTTTGGAGTTTATGCATTCAGCAACAGAGCGGGTGGAATATCACTTTAATAATACCATGTATGCCCAAGTTGAGTTTTGATGGGCAGTTCCCTGGGTCTGGTATTAGCTAAGATTTTTGTTGATTTTTATGAAAGCCTTTTATTTGAAAAATATTGTAAATCCCACATATATCTATGTTATGTTGATGATACTTTTTCTATCAATGCTACTGAAGCTTTTCACACACAACTTAATTCCCTTCATCCATCCCTTCAGTTCACCATGGAAGTTAAAAACAGTTGTACTTTGCCTCTTTTGGACATACTGGTTGAACACAAGAGTGGTTTGGTCATTACCAATATATATCGGAAGGCCATATTCACAAGTCTATAAACCAAGAATTCTTTTGTCTCTAAGTCTCATAAAATAAACCTGATTTCTACCTTGGTCCATCATGCACTGAGGATTTGTTCTCCTTGTAGACTCATATTTATTTGTGAGAAGGGATATCCTGTGAATGTCATTAAATGTGTTGTTTAGCATATGATTTAAGACTTTAAATAATTGGTAATTTTTGATCCCAGGCTTTGCCCTGTTTATTTAAAATTACCCATGGCTAGGTGGGTAAAGTCAAATGCTAGCTGACAGTGTCAACTTGTTGTTATATGAGTTTTTTCAGTGTCAGGTTGTGTGTTGCTTTTGGGACTAATTTAGCATTTCCCCCAATTGTGAAAGATAGTTTGCCCTATTTTCAAAGTAGTTAAATTGTGTACAAATTCAAATGTCAGTGTGAAGCTGAATAGGTAAGATGAACCAATTAGCAAATGGAAACCTAAATTAGCACATTCCTTCCAGTATAAGACTGGGTGTTTTGAGTCACTCTTTGAGAGTAATTCAGTCTGCACATGATTCAGACATTGGCCAACACTTGCTTGATAACCTAGACCAGGGGTGGGCAAAATACGGCAGACGGGCCACATGCGGCCCGCCAAACGATTTTGTGTGGCCCGCTTTAAAATGTTATTTATTAAAACTATATTTTTCCTTTAAAAGCCTTTTATTTTGCCAATTTTAAATATCAATTATTTTACTTTATATATACTATGCGGCCCAGTAAAACTATAAATTTTTAGAATGCAACCCTTGTATTAAAAAGTTTGTCCACCCCTGACCTAGACTGTGCAACTAAATATGTGAACAATTCTTGCACAGTCTTGCACAGAGCCTGGTCTGCTGATCATTTATGTCAGCTTGAAGTGGCCCACATTAAGTTATATCAATTGGCTCCATGCAAAACAGAAGGAGCATTTCATTTTCTCCCTCAGTCTTTTAGGATGTTTAGGAGTTCTTTTTTTTTCATTTTATACTCACTTGGAACTATATTTTATTTGTAAATTATTTTACCAATAAATATATTTTAATCATGTTCCATAATTTTCCTTCGTCACCTCGTCTTTTTTTCATTACTATGTGAATTTTCCTATTTTTTTCATCATAAACTAAGCTAATATTTTCCATCTGACAAAGTGTTGGCTGAAAGGAGTCCTAAAAAATGCCTTTGTGCTTTTTTTTAAATTAGCATTTATGTTCAGTGGTATAAAGTTCTTGCTTATGTGTGTGTGTGTACACTAGCATATTACCCATAAAGATGAGATTATTTATGGAGAGATTCGCACTTCCCTCACAGAATCATGCTAATAACTGTGCACTCTGCCAGGAACAAAACCAACCACTCCTTGGTTTGATGCACTGGATTAAAGTGCATTAAAATCCATCCAAAAATTATAAGAATTCCATGAAAATGATTGATTTCATCTTAGTTTGGGTTTTTCATGCTCAGAAGATTATAGTGTATGTATAAATTATCTGCACTTATGAGTTCAATCCCTGGTTTTGGTAGTGCTGCAAAAGTTATATGCTCTAATTTAGAAAGCACTTTTCTTGAAGTTCAGCAATGATAAAAAGACTTGTGGCTTGAAGCTTTTACATAATTCTAATGCTGAAGAACTCTTTAAAAGACTCTTTAAAAGTAACAAAATGATCATACTCTTAGATCATTCTGGATTTTGTAAAGATGCTTCCAACAAAATCTTCATCTAGTAAAATGTTATCTGCAACTTTTTAAGAAATTCTTAGATTTCATGAAAAAAAATGAAAAGTGAAGTAAATGGCTATTTCTCAGTGAACTAGATGACAAATTGTAAAAGATGCTAATAGAAAAAAAGAAAATATTCACCAAAAGTGTTCAGAAAAGTCTACAGACAACAAACCAGGTATAGCAAGTATCAATACTCCTCAAACCAATTCTGAGCAACTTGGGGTACAATGACATGTTGTAACAACCTGCTGGAATAAACCTAGATTGTTAGGGTTACATGTCCAACATAGTGATCAATATCATGTTTAGGTAGACCAGTGGAACTATCAATTGCCATGTGAAGAAGGTTCACACTATTATGGAACCGTACTGCCTTGTTGACAACTGGGATCAATGACTTGCAGTATCTGTGTCACAGCTAAAATCCTACCATTAGCCTAAAACCATGACTTTTGTTACTTGACTGTTAGCTCTTATGTAGTACTGGTATGATCATATCTGTGTAAATGTCACAAAGAAGCTAAATTTTAGTGTGTAGAGATAATCTTCAGAGTCCACACTGATCTGCAAAATGGTATGTGGAGAGAAAAAAAAGTACTTCAATCATAAGAGTACTGACCATTGCAGCTGACAGGGATGCTTACAGATTTGATGGTGGAAGAATTATAGTCTGGAATGGCTTTACCACCTGTGGGTCATGCTATCTATTTATTGTTAATAAACTTTCATAGCACTCAAGCACCAAAAATGGTTACATACACCAAAACTACTGTTTGTTCAGTTTATTAAATTAGATCTCTACTTAATAAGCAAACAAACATTTTAGTCAACCCAATAGAAATATACAGGCAAAGGAAGAAGCTGATCTTCCAGTAAGACCATATCATTTTATTCTACAAAGACAACTGCTTTCTAATCTGCAATGAAGTGATCACACTTAATTCCAGACCCCAATCCCAGAGAAATCTTTTGGAGAATAAGGTCAAGAGATGTGAACATTGGCAACAATTATTACACTGTTTACATTGTTCAGACTGCTGTTCTCATCTTGTACATTCCTCAAGGATACATGGCCCAGTGGATAAAAGTGTTGCTTGAATCCAGTGACTTGACCCAAAGAGTTGTGAGTTCAATACCTGGCTACAGCAGAGGTGCATAAAAAACTTGGAGAGTTGAGTTAAATGATACTGAGACATCTAGAAGAGGCATGCCATGTGGAACTAGAACAATCTACCCCAGTGGACAGGGTTCAGTTTGAAATTCCAGTCATCTGAAGAAAGCTGGAGCATACAATGGTTGAAATGTTGTGAATATAGCAATGAAGATGAAGACAACAGTCTGAACAATGTAAATAGTGCAAATAATTACAATATCTCATCTCAGAAATAAAGACAGATACTGGCAACAGTAATTCACTACTGAAGATTTAAAAGAAAGGCTTTCATTGAACTTACTTTAAGTAGCTTAGCTCGTGTTCACACTGACCCACTATCAGAATACAACTGATACACATCTGGGCATTTCCATAATATTAAGTTATGGTACTGTCACCTATGAATATCTATATATATTACGATCAAATGACTTTTGGCACATTTGAGGTATTGAGGTAAGTGCATAACACATGTCTCTGACTTGCAAAATAGTTATTCCCTGTGTTTCTTCTTGCACTTTTTATCCATTGTATCTGATTTACAATGCATTTTAAAAGCATCTTTTTGCTGGCTATTATTCTGCTACCCTCTGCAATATTAACTGAAAGTTCTATAAGTGCATCACAACAGGAAATGATTGGGAAAAACACCTGCAAGGCTGATTTTAAGCTCAACAGGATATGCAGACAACAGCTACTTCACAACTTGCAGGAAGGTTATTTATTCAAAGGCCTGAACCATTTCCTTCCAAGACAAACAGGTGACGAGTTTCTGCTTTTCACAAACCATTCTCTATTGTCCCTGGATGCAAGGCCACCCAAGTCTTTTCTATTCTTTTGTTGGTCAATTGGGAGGAAAAGGTTAGCAAAATTATAACAAGTGACCAGAGTTTAGATTTATTTCTAATTTGTATTCAGGTATATTTAATGAGTACATTGCAAGCACATAATGGTGCTATATAATCTTCCAAATCTTTACATTTATTTAGTGAAAAGTTAATGTGCCTGATTAGAATTAGAAATTAAATGTTAATATGTTTTCCACACAATATTAATCTGATTCATTGTTATTTGGGTGGGGAGCTTAATTCTACTTGATATAATTCTAAATATCTATTTAATTTGTGTCTAATACTTTGTTACTTTTGCTAAACAAACACACACACGTGAAATTAACTTTCTAACTAATCAATTAAGTAAATTGCTGATCTTTTACAGAGAAGTTTTTCTATCTATAATTCTCTAAGGTATGCAAAACTGAACAAAGGTTTGGGAATTTAGTCCATTTCTGATCTGCCTATAATATGAAGGTAGCAAATATTCTTTTTCTTTTCCATTTGGTCTTACTCCACCTACTCATACCACCTGTTCAGGGGTAGAAGAGACTGAGCTATGAATCTGAAAGATAATTCCTCTTTTATCGATGCCAACTTACCAAAAGACAAGGCATTTGGTGAACTAGACTGTTTCTTTGGTGCATATCTACATAGTGCTGTGGGTCAGCTTATTTATTTATTTCATTAACTTTTTTCCTCCCTCATGATTAACAAAAAAAGATAAATTGCCAGTAATAAGAGTAGAGTATAATTCCTTCCAACATTTCTTTGCAAGATGAGATAATGCCAGTTTAACTAAGGATAAATTTAATTGTTAATTATATATCAACTCTCCCTTGACTATTCCTACCAATATATATGTACTCGAATCCCACAAGTTATTAGTTGAATTCTATACTTAGAACTCTCTGCCATCATGCAAAGATTTTCTTTACTATTTCTGTTTTATTTTCTTTTGTTTCCTCTTTGTTTTTTCTGAATTCAGGATTCTCTGAAAACATCAAATGATTTGTCAGTTAATGAATACAACTGTGATTAGGTCAAAAAATCTACTACTGATAAGGAAAGGCCTAGTCAGCCACTTAACCTATCAACAACAAAATCAAAACTAATCAAAATTTGTGGAAAATAGAACAAATTAATATCCAGTCAGGATTGGGTGATTTCAGAGTGCACTTCCTTTTAGAAGAATGCAAGAAAACAAACCCAGATGTTGTCTGTATGCAAGAGATGCATCAACTTGTCAGTGACGCTATTGCACATTTGGGATAAAAATTTATTTTGGACTGGCCACAAAACATGTTGGAATTTCAATATGTAAATCATCAGATATTTTAATAGACAATATTTTACACCAGTCAGAAAACTGATGCCTGCCAGTATTATTGCTTACAGCTGTAAAATCTGAATGATATCAGTTTATGCTTCCACTGAAAAAGCATTATTTCAGAAAAGGATGAATTCTACACAGGATTAAGTGAAATTTGTATATTAAAAAAAAGAAAGCTGTACCTTAATGGGGATTTTAATAGTACCTCAAGTATTATTGAACACCACTCTAGGGGCCAGAGTACTGATGATGAGGCAGGGGGCTATGCTGATAACATGTATTCTTAGTTTGGATAAGAATGTTCTTGAATAAGAAAAATCAACATCCTCTAATAAGTGTTCCAAGAAATGGAACTCAAGATAAACCTTTCCAAAACAGAAACTATTATCTGACATTGTAATGATACATAATCTAAATCTGGAATTAGTAAATATTAAACACTTCAAATACGTCAGTGTATGAATCAGTTATAGCAAATTTATTATAGAAGATAAAGAAATTGAACAGAGAATTAGTTGCATTAGTGGTAGTTTTTCTCAGCACTACCACTTGCTACAAATCAAAACATTAACCTGAAAACCTGTGTCAGGTTCTTAAATAGCTTCATCAGATTGAGACTTTCATATGGTGTTGTGCATGGCACCCAACCTGTTCAGAAATATCTAAACTGTCAGCTGTATACAATTGCTTTCTCAGATCAGTGGTTTAAAAGGCTTCTTTGAATCTTGTGAACTGATGCTATATAATCACAAATAAAGAAGATGTTGATATTCCACAATCCTTCAAATAAAAGGTTAAAAAATAAATTCCCATCAATACTGGAATGAGCTACAACAGCTACTGGCCTTCTAAACATTATAAAAATTATTTTAATAGAAAACTTTTATAAATTTCAGCTGAACATAGCAATAGTGGCTCAGTCAATGAATGCTAAATTTTTCCTTATAAGGAAACAGTTAATATTACCATTACCATATCAATTCAAATTTAAAAGGCCATGGTAATAAATTTGATGCTCTTATACACTTAATTTTTTTATGCGATATCACTTCAGAACACAAGCAATCATGGCCCTCTACAGTCTCCTTTTCTTAATATTTGTGAATTGTCACAAAAGCTTGTGAATGATGTTAGAGTGGTTTTCAGTTGTCTTCATGGTTTTTAATTCAGTGTTTTTTTCTATTTGACTGGCCGCCACCCAATGGTGGAGAGAGCAGTCTGACCTGCTTTATAAAGATGCTGGAGAGAAAAAATGGGTTCATGCTTTTTCCCAAGGACATTAGTTGAAATATGATGAGACAAAGTTTTCACTTTTCACTCCATTAGCAATTATGCTCCCTTCATATCCACATATATATTTCTAGGTAATTTATTATGTGAAATGTCTGTATATAAAATCTTCCTGGCCATGATGTATATTTGGCATCCATTTTTTTCAGCTACTCTCATGCTTGATTCTGTTGTGTTAAGGCGTTAGTATATCATAGATATACTAATGACTAGTATGGGCATTGAAGAGCAGAGTTAACCAAGATTTCCAAGCACTCTTTTACCTGTCTTCAATCACCAAAAAGTTATCTCTGGATAATCCAGACACATAATAGATTCAAAATATCTGATGAAATGCACTTTCCAAAAGTAGGTGAGTGCATCAAACATCATGTTATCTAGGGTTTCTTTGCTTATTTTTTTAAATGAAGACACCAGCTTATTCAAAGATATTTGTTATTTTTTGTTTTGCTACCTTTATCTTTCCCTTTTCAACTGAAGGGCATCTTAAAAATTTACTTTTTCATTTCCTTTCAAGCTATTTGCTGAGGCAAAAAACAAAATACTAAAGTTGATTGAACTTCATACTTTATTCACCAATGGGAGAAAAATACAAAGAAAAATATTTAACAAAAACAAAATCCATAATAGCGCCTATTCTTTTTAGCAGAAAAAAAATTAATAACCATCTTCTGCTGAATTCACCTTCTCTCCATCTTAATGATTGCTACAGTTTTCCACAACTCACCACCCATACCCACACAAAATCTTACACACTGACCCATCTCTCTTTAAAATATTTCTAACAATATTAGTATGTGAACACTCCCCCTCTCTCTTTTGGTATGTAATAGCAATTGCTGAACGTAAAAACAATTAAGTCAGACTGACAACCACGGTGATAGATGGAAGCCAAAGCTAAAAATAGATTCTCATACACATGACAAATCACATGACTAGGTACAAACAATAGAGTGGGAAAGTTCAACAGAACTCAGTTGGGTGAAGAATTTCAAAAGAAATGGTGTATATTAAATTCTCATGTGAACTGACTTTCCAAATTGAAGAGAAGGAATGATGACCCCAACTCACATGAAACTCCAACACAGAATTAAACAGAATTAGTCTTGTGCAAACAATTCCTCTTTCACTTTTTACAATCAAGCAAGAGAGATTGCACAACAAGAGATGAACTGCAATTTAACTTAACACTATGCAGCTTACATTAAGGGCATAGATGAATGGCAAAATGTGACCGTCACCGAAGAAATGCCTATGTAATATACTTAATTGGACAAAGGATCCAAAACATGAATTCTTCACACTTAAACCTATGATTTACACAGCATTGAATCTTCATAACCAAATGTACAATTTCTGCAGTACCGAAATTAAATGACCGGATAATGGACGCAACGTTGAAGGAAGAAGAATAGATCAAAGGACACTTGATACCTGAGCAAATGAACTGATTTGAAATAAAAAGAGTCAAAGAGAATCATAAGAGAAAGAGAGGGAAAAGGGAAAAAAGAAAACCTTATTTTATTTCAGAAGTAAAATTGAAGCTAACTTTTTGTTTCAAATTTTGCCCTCATAAAATAACGCATGCATCTTTCAAAAAAGAAATGTATAGCATGCAAACATGCATTTTTATAGCTAAATGTTTTTATATATTTTCTGGTTGTAATTAAATCTTGTAAATTTGTATATTGGAATTTTTTTATCTTTTACTGTGGTAATTGGCCATAACAATGATCAAAGTTTTAATAACACTAAATATTAATTATTGTTGGGAAAGAAATCTTTTTCAAAGAAGCACACAAGATAAAATATTTGGTAATAAATCTCTATATAATCATATAACAGGTTAGAATGGGTAATCAAAGATCTGAGTTTAAATCTCAGTCAAGTTTCTTACATTCACTTATGTGCAAATGCTCTTGGGAAAGGTATGAATCCATATTTAATCCTTCCAGCTATGGCTAAATAGTAGGACAGACTTGGTCTTGTAGCCTTGGTTGGCAACCAGTTTAGGAGAACAGAATTCAAACCAGCCTGGAGATTGTTTGTAAAGGAAGGGTATGCGAGCCAACAATTTTTTATTATTATTTTAATAATTTTTTTTACAAGTGGATGAAGTTATGATGCTTGTATTTTCTATTAGTATGTTTTAGATTGACTCTGGTAGGTTTTTGAGTATGTTTAAATGAGTTCTAATGGAGCTGTGGTCAGATAGGTGTAATAAAAACCATCTAGATAGGCATGTAGTAGTGTGACCAATGTATATATTTATGTTTTGTTTGATCCAGAACACAGTTCCTTAAGGGGCATTTGAACTCATAAATAATGTTGGTTCTTTGTAGTTTTGATTTTTCAGGTGTGTTCTTATTTTTTATGTTAAGGTTATCTGTTTTAAATTTTTGTAATAAATAATTTATTTTTCTCGTTTGGGTTGACTGGGGTAGTGTAGATAAAATATGAAGATTGATCTTGCTTATGGTTGATGTGTATTTAGCTTTTGTAGAAGATCTTAATATTATTGCTTTTGTCTGTTTCTTCAGAATTGTTATTAGTTACTTTGGAAAGAAATAGTCGGATCTGGTCATCAATGAGGTAGTTAGGAAAACCATTGTTAACTAGTATCTGTTTTGCATTGTTGACTTCTTCAAGGAAAAGTAGACAAGAGGATGAATTTGCGTGTGCTCCCTTTAGGAATTTTTTTGTTTCTGCTATTTCATATCTAAGTGGACATTCAGTCTTAAAGTTGGGAAGAGATTCTGCTAGTGTTTTTTTATATAATGAGGTGGTGAAAGTGTTGTTACTGTATTAGAACTCATTTAAAAACACACAAAAACCTACCAGATTCCATCTGTAACATACTAGTAGAAAATAAAGCATAATAACCTCATGCACATGTAAAATCAGATTAAAAATAATGCAAGCCTTAATAATAAAAAAGAAAAAACTAACACTCAATAACATTAACTATGAACATGGCAACAATGTACTGACCATGTTTGGAAATTCTTGAGAGTGCTGCTATTGAAGCTTATCAAAATATAAATCTGCGCCCCATATTTTTACCAATATTTCTTTGCCAAACCAAGATACATGATGACAAAAAGGTATATGGAGATAAAGACAAGATACATGACTACAAGGTATATGGAGGTACAGCACTTTGTACTGTACAGTAGACATAGACAGGAATATGGTGTGAGAGCACTTTGTTCTATCCAGGAGACATAGAAACATGAATATAAAGGTAGAACACTTTAGACCATGCAGTAGCCATAGAGACAGAAATATAGAGGTGGAGCACTTTGTGCCATCCAGTAGATATGTAGACATGAATATGGAGGTAAAGTACTTTATACTATACAGTAGATATGAAAAACAGGAATACGTTGGGAGAACACTTTGTACTGTAGACATAGAGACAGTAATATGGAGGTAATGCATTTTGTGTGGTACAGTAGACAGAGATATGAATATGGAGTAGAGTCCCTTGAACTGTACAGTAGGCAGTGACAATAATATGGAGATAGAGCCCTTTGTACTGTACAGTAGACAGAGATATGAATATGGAGGTAGAGTCCTTTGTACTGTACAGTAGACAGAGATATGAATATGGAGGTAGAGTCCTTTGTACTGTACAGTAGACAGAGATATGAATATGGAGGTAGAGTCCTTTGTACTGTACAGTAGACAGAGATATGAATATGGAGGTAGAGTCCTTTGTACTGTACAGTAGACAGAGATATGAATATGGAGGTAGAGTCCTTTGTACTGTACAGTAGACAGAGATGAATATGGAGGTAGAACCCTTTGTACTGTACAGTAGACAGAGATATGAATATGGAGGTAGAGTCCTTTGTACTGTAGATAGAGAGACATGAATATGGACATTAGACTGTCCAGGAGACATAGGTTTTTATATGGAGTTTGAGCAACTTATACCATGTAGTAGACATGGAGACAGGTATATGGGTATAGAGCTCTTTGTCCCATACTGTTGTCATAGAGACAAGCATATGGAGGTAGAGGATGTTTTACCATTGACGAGACATAGAGAAATGAATATGGAGGTAGAACCCTTTTTTACTGCCCAGTAAACATAGAGACACTAATATGGATGTGGAACACTTTGTACCATACATTGACATACAGACTGGAATATGATGGTAGAACTCTCTGTATCATCCAGTAGAGACAGAGATATGAATATGGACTATCACTTATGTGCAAATACCTTAATACAGTATGAATCTATCTCTACTCCCCACATCTGCTATGGGTAAATAGCACCTGGTCTAGAAGGACAACTTCTAATTCAAAACCTGGACTACCATTTGGAGGCCTTGTGGCACACTATGTGCAGCTTTTCTCTGCATTCAGCACTTCCAAAAAGTGTGGTTGGTTTTGCATAAGCCTTCACCACTAAAATCAAATCATAGATGTGTGTAGTCTGGCTGTTTGATTCTAAGTATTGAGTTGTACTACCCTCATATTTTGAAAACAATGGGGGAGTCCAGTGTGTCTGTGTGTGTCTCTCTCTCTCTCTCTCTCTCTCTCTCTCTCTCTCTCTATATATATATATATATATATATATATATATATATATATATATATATATACATACATACATACATACATATATATATATATATATATATATATATATATATATATATATATACATACAGCATGCCTATTAATTTCATGTAAAGTTTAGACTTTCAATAAATATTTGTCTCAAATGTAAAAATATCAGATGTGAAGGAAAGTAATTTTTCAAAATGCTGTATATTTAATTTCTGTTATATTAATTTTTAACTAAACTACCATCTTCTGAAAAGAACATTTTTTTCTTTCATTTTATTTTCATTTTTCTTGCAGAATGGATCAGAAGAGAGAGAGACCAATATCTTACCCATGCATCTCCTTAGATTATTCTCCATTAGAGAGACATGTTCCAACATTATCCAAAAAAGGCTTCATGGATAACAAATAAAGAAAAATTTATAACTCAAAAAGAATCTATTTGATGAATAAAAAGAGAGAAAGATATGCATTCAAAAAAACAAACAGTTGATAATGTGAAATTTACTGTTCCTTTAACTAAGTATGCTGTATCTTGAATAGATTTGCTTTCATTTACATGTTATTTGATATCTTAGATAAAAGAAAAAGATTTAAAAATCTTAAAAGGACTTGAAAGACAGGCCAAATACAAGATGTTATTCAAAAGTCCAGGAAGTTTGAATGATACACAGAAATTGAATTCAGCAAAAAGATTTACTGCACTCTTTTGTCAGCCAGTGTATTCATGCTCAAGAAGGTAAGGCCAAAGGATATGGAGAAAACTGGGGTTAAAGAAAGTAATGCTTCATAATCAAGTTTTTTTCAAAAATTGTTATTAAAGTCTATATTATATATTAAATTGATTAAAATTTGCTATATTTCACGAGTCAGAAAGACTGCTGGCTGCTGGTATAGTGGTCCATAGTGGTAAAATCCAACTAATATCAACTTATATACCAACTGAAAAAAGAGTTGTAACCAAAGAAGAGGACGTCTGCAGAGGGTTAACTAGACAAAAACAGAAAATTGTAGACTAATGAGGATTTTAATGTTACCTCCAGTATTTTTTAACACTACTGTTTATTTGAAAAGAAGAAGACTTCACACTTAGAAACTGAAGCCTCAAACAACAACAAGGGCCTCTTTTGTTACTCAAAAGGATGTGCCATCCGAAATACGTGATTAATTGCAAACCATAAGTTCAAGAAGATTCACTTGCTATTTTATGTATCAGTTTGTTTTATTGTAGCATTTTACCCAAAACGTGTAGCTTTGTGTCAAACCTCATTGAACTTAGTAAATAAGCGTAACATGTAACTGACTGTATCTGTCTACATTTCTGAGATGAGGTATTATGTACACTATTTACATTATTCGGACTATTGTCCTCATCTTTGTCACCATATTTATTACAATGTTTCAGCCGTTGTACACTCCGGCCTTCTTCAGGTGGTTGGAATGTTGAACTGAACCCTTTATTCAGTGACAGGACCAAAAGAGTGTGAGTTCAATACCCGGTTAAGGCAGTGGAGAACTTGGAGAGGGGAATTAATTGGAGATAACTGACATCCATTAAAACATGGCACGTGGAACTAGAACAATCTACCCCAATGAGCAAAATAAAGGGTTCAGTTCAACATTCCAACCACCTGAAGAAGGCCGGAGCATACAACAGCTGAAACGTAATAAATATGGCAACAAAGATGAGGACAACAGTCCAAATAATTTAAATAATGTAACTATGTTTACTGGAAAGTCACTGAGTAGCAATGGTTAGCCAGTTAATTTCATAAAGCATAACTGCTGGAGAGAGTTTGTTCCTCAATGGATGCCCAAGATATATGGTTTTCTTCCTGACTATTAATAGCCTAACCACCCAACCAGCAGAAAAACAGAGGGACAAGCTTGCTAGCTTGAATAACCAAAGACAGTAAGCTAAAAATGATTAAAAGGTAGGTAGTTATAGAAAAGTGTAAAAATTGCAATAAAATTCTTTTACTGAATGTAATAGGTCAAAGGAATGTTAAAATAGTGGATGTATTTGTAAGAGATAAAGCAAAATATGGATTGACTGAAAAGCCTGAAAAAAGGTAAGGCAGAGAAGGAGATGACAAATGCAAAGGGAGAAAGAAAAGCAGATGCCTAAGGTAAATGATACTCTAAGAAATTTTCATGGCTCCAGGTTGTCAGTATTAAGCAATCAACAGTCCTATTTAAAACCCAGATATTGGTGAAAAATTTAATCAAAATCTTTTTTTAAAAAAATAGGAAGCATATGGGCTCAATACAAAAAGTCCAGTAATAGAAATCAATATTTTCTTCTATTCCAAACAATTGAACAGCACTTTAACAGTTGTTGAGCAATTTAGTAATAAATTCATGATGAGAAAGAAAATTTCACCTTTATACACATTATAAATAATTCTTCATAAAAAACTTAATCATTGATATCATAGGGAGGATTTATTAATGTTTTCACTATTCCCTTGGAAAATGCATGTGACATGACAGTGAAATAAACAAAAAAACCACAAGTATTAAAAAATATCTATTATCTCTCTATGAATGAAGTTGTAAAAATGCACTGACATAATAAATCATATCTTATTGTCTATATATATATATATATATGAATAAAAAAGACAAGAGGAATAACTATACTTAGCCAACACATTTCATCACCTGATGGACTTTATCAAGGCATATGGAATGATTTTATTTTGCAACAAATATCTATAAACAAAAGCAAAATGTTGCTAGTAACTCAAAATTTTTAAGTTAAAAGACACTCATAAATATTCATCAGGTTCACTGAATTGTTTAGGTATTAGACATTAAATGATGTTACTTAACATTCCTCTTGTCTTTTTTATTCCTTATGTCTCTTCTAGAGATACACTCCATCTGAGAATATTTACATATATATTAATAATATTGACAAAACGAAAACTTATTTTTACAATGCATTTCATTTCATTAACTTCATCAAAGCAAATTTAGAATTTTATTGAAAAACCTGTATTTATATGCATAGAAAATGTTCAAAAAATTGTGTTATGTGTTCTAATTTAAATCTGAAAATATTCAAAAATATATTTGAAAGTCTCTCAATGTTATCAAAAGGAAAGAACCTACAGATGATATTAAGTGATGTAATTTTAACATATTTCTAATCAAAAGTGAATTATTATTGTTATAATGTTATTTGTGACCTTGATGAGGGAAGAATGTTCAATATGATAGAGATTTTGTAGATATAAACAGTGTGAACATGGATATCAACACTGCATAGTGACTAGCAGTTTCAAGATCTGATGATTTCTTATGATGTGAAACTTCCAGTCACAATGCAGTGTTGATTTCTATGTCCACATTGCTTATATACAGGGTGTCCATAACTTTTGTGTGCACTTTAAAAAAATTATAACTTTATTTGTATTTGGGATAGAAATAATCTGTAAAAAATGTACCTAGTTTTAAGTATAGCTAAAATAATTAATGTGATTTCAGGAATTACTGTAAATCAGTTGGCAAATGTTTTCCATGAACTGCAAAATCGTATTACCCTTTGTATTGCTAATGATGGAGGACATGTGGAAACTTAAATAAAATTTCAATAAAACCTTAAAAAATATAGATTTACTTCTTTCTAATCCTTTTTACAAATTATTTCTATCGCAAATACAAATAAAGTTATAAATTTTTTAAAGTGCACATGAACTTTATGGACACTCTGTATATGTGAATGAGTGTGTGTATGTGTGTGTAAAGGTAGGTAGGATTTATTAATATTTTCCCTGCTACCTTGGATAATTCACATGATATAACAATGAAATAAACAAAATATTAGTAGCAATTTTTATTTAATCATTTCAAACCAAGCAAGGCAATAAAGCCACTAAGATCTAAGAGATTACTGAGTGTGAGAGAATATGAGAAAAAGAAATGATTATTAAGAGAGAGTACAATAAAAGAACAGGTATTAAGAAGATCAAATTTGACTGAAAAGCAAGATGCCAGAAGTGAATTCCATAAGTGAGAAGAGCAAGAGACTATTAGCTAGAACTTACAGTTACATCTAGCAATATAAGCTGTAAAATGGTGAAACCTTGCTGCCAATCTAGTACTGCACTTAAATTCATAAAGTCTAGGTACCAAAGAGGAAAGTTCATCTGAACAATTGCCATGAAAATATTTATTGAAAAGACACAAAGGAGCTAAGTTATAATATTGGAAAAGTGAATGAAGTTGTGATGCCATGTATGAACCAATATTATTACAAATATTTTTTTTTGTATTTTACTGATCATCTCTAAATACTATTTACATTATTCGGACTATTGTCCTCATCTTTGTCGCAAAGTTTATCACAATGTTTCGGCCGCTGTACGCTCTGGCCTTCTTCAGGTGGTTGCAATGTCAAACTGAACCCTTTATTTCGCTCACTGGGGTAGACTGTTCTAGTTCCATGTGCCATGTCTAATGGATGTCAGTTATCTCCTGTTAATTCTCCTCTGGAAGTTCTCCACTGCCTTAACCAGGTATTGAACTCACACTCTTTGGGTCTAACTAATGCCTTTATCCACTGTGCTATTTGTCCACAAGGACACATAGCACAGTGGATAAAGGTGTTAGTTAGATCCAGTGTCAAGATCCATGAGTTTGAGTTCAATACCTGGTTGAAGGCGGTGGAGAACTTGGAGAGGGGAATAAACAGGATATAACTGATAACTGACATCCATTAGAACAGTCTAACCCAGTGAGCGAAATAAAGGGTTCAGTTCGACATTCCAACCACCTGACGAAGTTCGGAGTGTACAATGGCTGAAACATTGTGATAAACATGGCGACAAAGATGAGGACATTAGTCTGAATAAGGTAAATAGTGTACATAATATCTCATCTCAGAAATATAGACACATCTCTAAATACATAGCAGAAGCACAAGACTTGATATAACAGTAATATTCTGATGTGTACAGGCAATACTGTCAGACCAATTGATTGACTTATAATCATATTATGTCAGTATGGTCAAATCAGTATTCCCCAATTGGTCATCAGTTTCTATTTTTTTTAAAGATTTATCAGTTTCCATCATCTCTCCTCCTTATTTATTGCTTCAAAAACCTTTCATTGATAGCTTAAAAATCATCAGTTACCTTAAATAATAATCTGATATTTTTTCCTTATTTTCTTTTGCAAATTTATATTGAGAGTAATTAAATTACTAATTATCAACTAATTAATCAGTGCAGCCCCAACAGACAATATGGTTTTGGACTTTTAACTTGGAAACAATATGCTTCCGAGGATTTCCTAGGATGTTTTACTATGTACACACACACAAAATTACTAGAAATTTACATTCACATACAGGTTTATATTCTAATAGGGAAACATACAGTATAACAAAATAAACACATCTGAACATTGCTGCAAGGCAGAAACAGAGTCTTGTACGTTGCCTGATTATAAAACCATAGAAGGAAGCAAATGTGCAACAGAAGCCCGATACACAATAAACCACAAGATGCACATGGAATATGTGTGGCAAATCTATCAGAACATTCATTTGCTGTAATGATTTTATATATCATGACACAGCAAAGTTTGGTTGTAAGGATTAATAAAAACTATAATTAAAACTGAGTTTTAACACTCACGTCAATTGAATATGGTATGAAGAGGTGTAGTTTTCACCTTTTCTAATAGCTGCCCACTGACTATATCACTACTCCAACACTTCATTTGAATGATTTTCTGTAATAAGAAACTAAATATTCTTAGCAGGAAGGGAACAATATTTAATGATTAAATATGAAAATATATTTTAGATTTTATAACTATGAAAATACAAGAATTATTTAGAGTATAAGGCTATCATTAATGTAGACGTATTGCTAATGCTTTTACAATAGGAATGCCTTGAAAATAAGGAAGAATGGTATTGTCATGATGAGACCTAGCTGCCAATCTAGTAATGCACTTAAATTTGTAAAGTTAAGGTATGAAAGAGAAAAGCTCATCAGAAAAATTACAAGGAAAATATTTATGGAAAAGCCATTATGGTTGTAGGAAAATGACAAGCTGAGATGCCAGCTAGAATTCTGTTTCTGGAACTGATTGTGTAGTAAAAAATCTATGATGCTATGCAAAATATGAGGTAAGAGTAGAAATAGATAATATGACAGAGGATGAGATATAAACTAAAATAAATGAGATATAAAATAATGATCTCTCAGGTAATAAAATGGAAGAATACAACTGTGACATAAACAATTTCATTGATTCAAATTTTCGGTCACTGATGAGGATGAATCAAATGATATTAGAGCAGAATTCCTTGAAAACAACAGAGTTAAAATCAAATAATCAGTGAAGTGAATCCCACAAATGTCAGAAAGAGAAAAATTCATATGATAGTCCAATAAACATACTCTGCAAACATATAATACTGCATTACAAACATTGTTAATGGACAAATCACTGGTAAACGTCAAAGAAGTAAATAATGTCATATATGCAACAGCTTTAGCAGCTACTGAAAAACAATGTCAAGACAAACACAGGATTAAACAACAGAAAAAAGCACCCTCTAGGAAGGCAAAATTAAAGTGAGAATTTGAGGAAATCAGATGTGAATTATTGATACTAGATGGGATTTCAAGAAATTTAAATGTTCCAACATGGCAAAGCAAAAAGATCAAGCAGAAATATAAAATTAAAGCAGTAAATGAAATTCCATCAATCAAGGAAATACTTGAAGAGAAACAGCAATTAAAAGCAAAGAGAGCAAAAGACGATATGAAAAGCATTGTAAGTTCTATTGGCAAAGTAAGATATTCCAAATGAACCACAAGAAGTTTTACAAAGAAATTAGAAAAGCAGTTTTAGATGTCAAAAAGCCACAATCTATTGAAGAAGTGCAAACATTTTGGGAGAATATTTGGAACAACCCTAATAAGGATGAAGAATAAACCTGAACAAGAATGGAAAAATATAACCAAAATAATGGTAGGCAAGCTTTAGCAAATTCCTAACAATGGAAATCCCCAGGAAATGACAAGGTATCTAACTTTTAGTTCTATCACTCACAAAACATTTGTGCAAAGTTTATCAATATTAATTAATAACCCAAATGAAATTCCAGAATGGATCACTGAAGGTATTACAGATCTCCTATCAAAAATGGGTGAAACAGATGATCCAAATAATTATAGGCCAACAACATGTCTGTCCACCACATATAAATTGATTATGTCTGTCCTGAAAAAATATACTTACACTTTTCTCAATTAAAACAATATTTTCTCCCGGAACAGAATGGATATTGAAAAGGTTCATATGGTTGCATAGATCAACTACTGATGAATAAAATGTTCCTGGAAAATAGCAGGCAAAACAGTAGAAATATCAGCACATCTTGGATAGATTACCATAAAGCCTTTGATAGTGTATCACACTACTGGATCCTTAAGGCTTTGGAAATATACAAAATCTCCTCAGTGATAGTAAATATTCCTTAAATATAGCATGGAATTGTGGAAAACCACATTATACCTAACTCACACTAAAGGTACTGCCACTTCCAATTGTTAGAATATCTGACAAGGAATCTTTCAAGGAAACTCCATGTTATTCATTCTGGCCTGTCTGTCCTCAATCCGCCATTCACGTGAACTAAACAGTAATATTAACTATGGATACAAAGTCAAAGAGAAAGTGTTTAATTACCTATTCAACATGGATAATATCAAACTCTTTGCCAAAGACAACGATGACATTGGTATGGATTTCAGATTATAGTGAAGAAAACGGGGATTTACCTCGTCAAACTAAGTGACAGCGAGTCGCGTGTATTTTACGACGAAATAGCTGGGGAAAAAGAAAAAGGGCACGTATTCCGCATGACATGCGGAAGACAGAATATTTGAATTAAAATTAAGTCTGACGCAGGAGTCGCAATTAAATGCACTTTGATATGCAAAATACTGGAGATCGTCTCTTAGCTGTCAACGAATGGAAAAAATGTTCGCCCGATAAAAACAGTTGGTGTTCTCGAATCTGGGGAATTGGGCAATTTTGGCTACCGCGTTTGGTGGAGAATGAGTTATTTTTCTGACTGGTGGCATGCATTTTGTTTAGCGAGATAGTATTTGAGAATCGAGTTTTCGGCATTTCTTTCTGCCCCCGATGTTCGAGTTGGAACTTAGTGATTTATTCTCTGTGACATGGAAATAATCTGCGACAAATATTTCCTTTGCAATCCCAGTTTACTTACATTAGATAAATGTGCAAAAGTAACATTCAAGAAAGGGAGAATTACAGAAACATGCTCAACAGATCTAGATTTTATAACAAAGATTAGAGAAGTGGAACAAGAAGCCTATAAATACCTAGGATTCAGTGAAAGCGATGGAAAACAGCATACCCAAATGAAAGAGAAAGTAAGAAAAGAATACTACAGGTGTGTGCATCTGGTGTTGAATATTGAGTTGAATTCACAAAACAAAATATCAGCCATAAACACTTTGGCTGTCCCTGGGGTGCATTACTGCATCAACATCCTTAATTGGACGATAGCTGACATTACATAAATGAATGGATGTCAAAACAAAGAAGCTTCTCACTTGTCACCACATGCATCATTCTAAGGCTGATATTTTCTGTATGTGTCCAGATCTGAAGGAGACAGAGGATTAGTTCAAAAAGAACTATTTTCTTCTTTTTATGTGCCATGTCCTTTCAGGACATAGGCGATCATGGCTCTCCACCTCTCTCTATCCCTTGCAGCTCTCAACAATTTCCTTCCCTCTGCTCCCTCCCATAGACCACGTTCTGCCATCCACTTGCTTAAGCCTTATGTCACATGTTGTTTTCCTTTGTCTCACTTTCCCTCTATTCAACCAATGAGTATCAAATTCTCCAGGCCCTCCTTCCTCATTATGTGTCCCAGGAACTTCAGCTACCTCTTCCTGATGTTAAGCATAAGCCTCCTCCTTTTTTTGCAACCTTCCTAAGACCTCATCGTTGCTCACACGCTCAGTCCATGATATCCTTAGCATCCTTCTGTAGAACTACAACTCTGTTGCCTTGAGTCTCTTCATCTTTGAGAAAATTGTCCAACATTCACTGCTGTAAAGAAGGATAGATGCCATGTAACAGCTCAGTATTCTTTCCTTGGTTACCAAAGAAATACTCCTGCCTTGCAATACTCTACCCAGTTTTTGGAATGCGTCCTTGGCCATACCAATATGCCTACAGATTTCAGTCTCACACTTACTGTCCTCTATCAAGACACTTCCCAGAAATTTAAACTTCCGTGCCTGCTCGATTCTAGTGTTCCTGACCTGCAAATCATATTTTGGGCTCCTCCTCTTACTGATGACCATGCATCCTGTCTTCTTGTATTTTATGCTTAGTCCCTTCTTTGCATTCTCCATCATTGTCTTCTATAGGAGATTTTGTAATTTCTTTTCCATGTCTTCTATCAGTACTGTGTCATCTGCATATCTTATATTGTTAAGATTGTAGCTGCCAATGCTAAATCCTGGTAGGGTTTCCAATTCTCTCATAATTGCCTCACTGTATAGGTTGAACAGGTTGGGTGACAAGATGCATCCTTGCCTTATTCCCCTTTCTATTTTTGCATATTCACTGAACTCATTCCCTATGAGCATGCATGCTGTTTGCTGCCAGTATAGATTCTTGATTAGTCTGATATCTTTCCTGAATATATCAAGGTTGCTGAGCAGTTCCAGCAGATCCGTGTAGCATAATTTGTCGAAGGCCTTTGCATAGTCTATGAAAGATAGGTACACATCCTTTTGCATCTATATCATTCTTTCTGATAACATTCTGAGCATGAATATAGCGTTCCTTGTTCTGGTGTTTTTAATGAACCTGCACTGTTCTTGTCTTATTTCTGGCCTGATTCTGCTGCATGCTCTATTCAACAGAATACGGATGATGAGTTTTGTTACGTGGTTCATTAGGCTTATTTTTCAGTGGAGTTTGCATCCATTTCCATCTGGTTTCTTAGGCATAGCTATGAAGATAGATCTTCTGAGGTCTTCTGGTATATCGCTGCTGCTGTAGATTTCATTTGTAATTTCAGTGATCTTGTCTATGCCAAAGTCATGTAAGGCTGTCAGCATTCCCATTACAATTCCATCTGGCCAAGCTGCCTTATTTCTGTTCAATTTGGGCAGTGTGGCTTTTACTTCAGTTTTCAAGATTCCAGGTTCACTGGTAGTTCTGTGTATTGCTGGTTGTTCCCTTTCATCATGGAAGAGTTCTCCAATATACTCGCTCCAGCATTGAAGAATTTTTTCCTTCTCTAATATGAGTGTTCCATCCTTTGATTTTAGGCAGCCTATTGATGAGCATGTCTTCTGTCCAGTTAGTTCCCTTATTTGTTTATGCATATCTCCTTTGTTGGTGGTACTCAATCTTTCTATTTCTGCACATTTTTTGTTTAACCACTCTTCTTTAGCTAGCCTACATTTGGTCCTTATTTCATTGTGTAATTTTCTGTATTTCATTCTGTATCTTGGCTGAGTTTTCTGTCTCCTTTCCATCATTTCAAGAATCTCATCAATCATTCATTCATTTTTTGTTCTGTCTCCTTTGGGATTATATTGTTTGCTGATGTCACTATAGTGTCTCTTAGTGCATCCCATTTTGAGTTTCTATTGTGTGCCTTGTATCTTCTCTACACATTGTCCATATATTTTTCTTTTAGGTTAGCATTACTCAGGAGCTTGTTGTATTGCAGGTTGGGTGCTGCATTAGGTCTCTTCAGCATCTGCAGTCTCACTCTTAGCTAACATATAAGTGGGGGATGATCGCTTCTGCAGTTGTCACTTGGGTATGCAGTGAATCATTGCATTCCTGAATCTTTTGTTGATGCTTATATAATCAATTTGGTTTTTAGTTTCTCCTCCTGGATTCCTCCATGTCCATAGTTATCTCAGATGATCTTGGAACCATGTGTTGTTATTACCTGGTCATTGGCTGTGCACCATTGGATTCATTTTTCTCTGCGTTCATTGCGGGTTCCTGCTATAACCTATGCCCTTTAGAAAACCACAACAACTGGTCTTCAAAGATACCTGGAAACTACAGGAGACTGGGTGATGATCAGTGTCAAAGAACATGAAAGGAATAAGAAGCTTTATTCAGTAATAAAGGAAGACAACAAATTCAAAAGGGAGTTTCAAGTGGGTGAAGAAGTGCAAATAAACCATAATACACATAATGCAGTAGCAAAGAACCAAAAAAAAATGGAAAAGCAAATGAAATATACCAAATGCAGAAATGATGGCAAGATAAGCCTCTTCATTGTTAATACTCTGCCCATGCCAAATAAGCTGATATAGACAAACCCCATACCCATCAGTGGTTACCTAGTGCTGGGTTAAAAGCTGAAATGGAAGGTTTTATTCTTGCTGCACAGGACATTGAAACTAGAAAATACCAAGCATACATACTGAAGAATTGTGTTAACCCGAAATGCAGATTCTAGGATAAATATCAGAGAAACAATTGACCCTATTGCATCATGGTGGCACAGTGTTAAAACCTAGTGAATATAATACTCTGCATGATAGAGTGGGTCAGTATCTGCACTGGGAAATATGCCACTGCAAGAAACTGGTATGAACATCACCCAAACCTGGTTAAAGAGATAGGACCTGTAACAATTTTATGGAATTTTACAGACACAACAATTAAATCTAATCCCCCAGACATTATGATAAAAGACCACAAATACAGAAAGTGCTTTTTTTATTGACATGGTAGTTCCTGCAGATTGTATATGTATCTTCAAAGTTCTTCAAAAAAACTATCAAAATACGAAGATCTTGAAGTGGAAATCTCGAAAAATGTGGTACATGAGAACATTAATAATCCAGTTGAAGGTGGAGCTCTTAGATTCACTGGAAAATGTTCTGATAGACTCTTTGAAGGGATTCATATTAGCCTTAAAAAATACAAAAAATTGTATTCACAAGTACAGCTTAGACATTACAAAGAGCTTTTTCTATGTAAAATGTGTATTATTTTAGGGTTTCTTTTGTTTTGTTTTGTTTTTATTTTGCAAAAATGATCAGTAGAAAATATCATAAAGCCATGTCTGACCCTTAGGTCTCTGGTTGGGACCCGGAAGGAAATGTGTATACAACAGAATCCAAAGGCAATAACAACAATAATAATGTAAAATCTGGCTGAAGAAAACATCCTCTGAGATATGTAGGTGAGTAATATTAGATTGGGTTGGTAAATTAATCAACACACTTGTTGAGTTATTTAATGTCAAATATAAATCTTATAAGACAAAAATCACACTGAATTGATAAAAAATTAAATATTGGTCCACGTCCCAGTTGAGTCAAATGGTTAATAGAGATCTATTTACATGCAAGATAGTAGGAATCCACCTGAAAGGTAGTCCCATTTGGTGGAGGATGTCTTTTATTCAGTATATTCTAAGCTCCACTTACAAGATAAATTGATTAAGGACCTTCTGAACAAAAGCCTTATATTAAAATGAAGAAATGCAATATGGTATCTTCCGCAAGATAGGCTTCTGCAAAACATCTTAACCCAGTTCACAAGGAAGTGGAAAATGCCAAAGTGGTTTCTATAATATTCATTATGCATTATTATTATTAGTTTTGTTTTATTTTATTTCTTTGATTTCTGGTGTGTACTCATTTCTTTCTGGGTCCAGACCAGAGACCAAAGGTCAGAAATGGCATCATGACATTTTCCACTGAACAATTAAAAACACACATGCACACAGACACACACACACACACACACACACACATATATATATATATATATTACATAGATAAAGCCTTTTGTAAGGTGTGAGCTGTACTTGTGAAAACAATTTTTTGTATTTCTTTAAGGCATGGGCTTCCAGGAATCCCTTCAATGAGTCTACTGGAATCTTTTCCAAACAATCTGAGGGCTCCAACTACAACAGGGATTGTTGATATTTCCATGTGCCACATTTTTGAGATTTTGATTTCAAGGTCCTTGTATTTTGACAGCTTTTTGAATATCTTCAAAGATATATTGCAGTCTGTAGGGATTGCCATATCAATAAGGAGGTCTCTTATAACAATGTCTGGGTGGTTAGCTTTGATTGTTCTGTCTGTATGTATTATGTAGTCCCATAAAATAGTTACAGGTCTTATCTCCGTAACTGGGTCTGTATGGTGTTCATACCAATTATTATTATTATTACCGAATTAGAGAGCAGCATGCTAACAAAGTACAGTTGGGGTACAAATCTACAAAGCCCCATATACTCACTATTATATACAGCCTGACAAGAGCATACCAATCACATGCATCACAGCCAAATGTATATGGTCACTAATCTTGATAAAAGTAGCACATAACATTGAAGGTGAAGCCAAGTTAAAAATACCTAGTAACCCAGTAAACCTTATAGGAGAAAAATGAATTAATAAATAAACATTAGTCCACAGCCAGCTGAGTCAAATGGTTGACAGAGATTCATTGACAGTCATGACAGTGAGCATCCACCTGAAAGGTAGTCCCATTTGATGGAGGGAGTCTTCTACAGGCAATTCAGTCAGCATATTCTAAACTCCATTGACAAGACAAATTGATTAAGAACCTTCTGAACAAATGTTGGCTGCTTGTAAAGAGCTTATTTTCAGGTCACTACTTGAAACCTGAGAAAATAAACCAGTCATTTGTTCTTTTCATTGGCTGATTTTTTGAAGTAGCCTTACACTTCTGAGCAGATAAGCTTTTTGTAATGGCTGAATTTCCAAATCCCAAACCCAATATCTGTAAGATTTTCTGCATGTTTTTTTTGTATTGTGCTCCAATGATTATTTATATTGTAATTACTTTCTTTGCTAATCCTTCCCAAACTTTCAGAATTTCATGCTTTAAATCATCATATTTCCTGATTTTATTCTTTTGGGGGCTTCTTTCAGCTAGCAAAGCTTCTTTTTGTTTATCCACTATATGTAGTTTATTGTGCTCTAAAGATGCTACTGTCTGTATCAGAATATCCCACAGGATTTCCATTTTGAATTAGCCTCATCAAATCAAGACTTTCATATGAATATCATGTTTGACACCAAACTCATTCAGAAATATCTAAACTGTCAGCTGCACACAACTACCTTCTCAGATCAAGGGTCTAAAATGATTTCAAGCAAATGAAGCCTGTAGGTCTTAGTGTGGACCATCCATCTTTGAACCTCCTGGACTGGTGCTATAGAATCACAACAGAAATGTATCAAATAACAGAAATCACATCACTTGAAGAATTCTAACAGCAGTAACAGTTAAAAAGATTAAAACTTGTAATTTGAAGAGAAAATAATGAAATAATCAAGATGCCATACTTTCTGGCATCTTGTTTACAGTCACTTTCTCACAGACATGCCATCACCACCCTCTGACTTTTCTACAAATACTTTCATGGTAACTGCTTTGACGAACTACTTTCGCTAGTTGCCAAACTGCATGAATTTAAATGTGCCACTAGGTTGGCATCTTGGTCTGAGCCTTTCACTGTTGAAACAGTTAAATGTAGCCAATCTCTTCTACTCCAACAGGCTCATGTCTCACACTTCCCGTCTGGGGAACTCCCTTCCTCATACTTGCTTCACTGTAAGCTATAATCTCCAACTGTTCAAATGCAATGTCTGTTGACATCTCCAGATGCCTTGATCTATTCCCCAGCCTTCTCTTCATCCTTTCATCTCTCATGCCTCTTTACTCTTGCTTCCACTTTCTGTAACTCCTTGCATGCTAGTGGCACTCTCGCCTTGCTTGGGATGAAAAATTAAAAAAAAAAATTGAACAAAAGGTTAGGAAGGAAGCTACCATCAATAATGCAAAGAGTGCTAACATTTACTGGACTTGAGAGACCTATTTTCCTGAAAAATTGTTTTAATAGAAAGATTTTTCAACCAAAAGTAGCACGAGCTGCTTGGTCAATGTATACTGAATGTTTCCTTATAAGGAAATGACCAATATTATCATTGTACTAATTACTGATAAGCGATTAAAAGTTCAGACAGCTTGGCTTGAGTTTTATAAAAAAAACAATTTCAGTAAGGTATATGAATCACAATTTTGTGGAACAAAATCCCAGGAGGATGCTTTCCAAGTTACTGCAATCTTAACTTCTTCAAGTCTAGGCTCAACCATTAGCTTTTACACATATAAATTGTGCCCGTTACTCTTACCACTTGCATAACAACCACCTTCATTGAGAGGCTCTTGGGCCTTGTATAAAATGAACATTAGTAAAAAAAATCTTAAATGTGTCAGATAAATCTGACAATGAAGCATACATTGTAATTTTCATGAGAAAACGTTTAAAAATGCATTGTAGAAATCCATTTCATAACTCATTTTCCTTTTTAATGTAAATGCTGTGATTAACTTTTTCCTAGCTGAAAAAGTTGCCTTCTTCTAACATTGTATAGAAAATTGGACACTAAAAATGAAGGCAAGATTTTCTTATGTTTTAAATTGAGAATATTTTATCTCTCCTGAAATAAAACTGGAAAATTGCTTCTTAAAATGATTACAGATTGTTGAACAGAAAATAATGGGAAAAAGTTTCACTTTTATATGAAGAGAGAAAAAAAAATTCAGTCCAGGTAATGTATTCCAAATTTGCAGTTTTGTATTTTGGGATATTTCTTTTGGACCACCACCACCACCAGCCATTGAATACCCACTACAAGACAAAGATATTTCCTAAATCCATGACTACCAAGACTGTGGTATTCTTTGTCATGCTTTACCCATAAACCCCTTTGTCTCATCTTGTAATCTGTCTTCTTACCAAATTTCTCAAGATCATGTAAACACTTTTCTCAATTGGTTATCTTCTTGCAAAACATCCTTCCCACTTCTATTTTTGTTGTTTAATTCCTTCTGGGACCATTCCACACTAATATGAAATTGAGTATCTCATTATTTGTACCTCATGAAGACTGTGAGACAATCGCATAACTATCTAGGTGCCATTATATGTAATATATATGTATTGCTGAGGTTTCACTAAAAAATGCTTAAAAAATAAAGGAGGAAACTATGACGGTTCAGCAATTAAATTAAGCATTGCATACAATATATGACATCTACACTATACGGCTTACGCAAAACACACAAAAACAACATACCCATCAGGTCCATTGTGTCTGGCATCAACAGTGCTGCCCACAGACTAATTGAAGCAATTGAAAAAGTCTTAATTCTGTTCTTAGGCACTATCAACCCAATACACATTAAACACTCTGGGGACATAATCCAGAGGATAAGAAGTGGAAACATGGAAACACAAGGTTATGGCTAGCTTAGATATCAAATCATCATACACAAATATACCCATTAGAAAATGCCTCAACATATTAAGAAATTACCTTAATATAATGTTATTATGTATAATGTAAATGTATTACTAATGGTTTTACTATAGAAATGCATTGAAAATGAGTAGCAATGTTATTTTTATGGATCAGGATTAATGCTAGCATGGCAGATAAAACAATATAATAACCTTATACAAGGTGCGATGGATAAATTGTCATGTAAATTATGCAAAAATAAAAATATCACGGACATCTCATTTTAACAGATATATTTACCAAAATTACACAAAATTATCTAGAAATACTAAAGCATAAATTTATTCAATAAAATCGCCATTGGATTCAACCACAGCATCCAGACAACTTTGGAATCTTCTGCAAATAATCTGGATCGTCACATTGTTTATGTTGGTGAGTGCTGCCATTGGCTTTACCTTCAGTTCATCTTTGGTGGTACAAGGAGATTTGTTGGTCTCTTGCTCAACTGTGCCCCACACATTATAATCAAGGAGTTTGCAGCTTAGGGAGTTAGGTAGCCAGATGTAGGTCATATGTGGTCATAGAAATTGTCTGACAGCCATGACTAGGTTTTCTTGTTTGTGTGGCATGGTGAAGAGCCATGCTGACAGACATAGAGTCTTCCAGCAGCTACTCTCTTGACTCAGGGCAGCACTATCTCCTAAGGCACTTGATGAGTCTGAGGCCCTTTGGGAAGATGAATGAAGGCATAGCATTGCCATCTCTAGTGATCATAACAAACACATTAGACTCATCCAACTCTTTCCGAATCCTCTGCACTGTCCTTAGATTGAAACCCAAACACTCTGAAAATGTTCATATTGGAACTTTCAGCATGAATGCCAAGCAGTACAGCATGCCATTTCCAAATTTATGGTGGAGTGAATTGCAGTTGACAAACTCAAAAACAAACTACATACTTGCACAAAATTAAAAATATAAAATGGTGACATTGCACCCTGTATTTCATTTTTATTGGACTACTAAATTTGACTATGGGGCAATAGCTTCTTGCTGCAATTATCTGGTCTTTTGGAACAGCATTATAATCACTTTTTCTAAGATTTCTCTTTCTATTGAGCTTTGTGTGTTTCTAAGTTTGTTTTATGGGGTCATATAAAAATAGTCAGATGAAAACAGTAATGTTGTTTATCATCTAATTTAAAAATTTAAAAATTTTTGTATCACATAATTATATTTGAATATTCATTTGTTTTTTTCAAATAGATTTATAAATTAATTCTATTTTATTAAGGAAGAGTAATTTTCTACCAATTATTGCAACAAAAATTAGATTGAACAAAATGAATCTCCCTTTGTTTGGAGTTAATATCTTCAATTCTTTTAATGACTGCTTCAAAATTAAGGTATTTTATAGTCTTTAATTAACACATGAAAATACTTTTCTCATAAAAAGGAATTAACTTCCAACATATATGTTTATATTACAAACTTTTAAGTGACATGAATTTTTAAAATGAGGAGGAATCTCCCCGACTTCAGCTGGTGTTGTGAATTTAATTCTAGCTGCCATTTTCAGCTCAGCTCAAAAGTGACAGCAGAGTTTATTTATTTCTAATTAGCACTTTTACTATTTCAAATTTCTCACTGACAAGGTAGTGGTAGACTTATTCTGAGTAAGACAGACTGACAGCATGTGTTTGGAGACACATCTCCTGCAATTAAGTAAATATATTTGATTGTATTAACTTAGCCAATGTCCAATGCCTGCAATGCAAATACAACACCAGTATGTCAGGAATTCTTTACTTTTTATTTTTGGAGAATCTTTGTTTCCTGTGAGCAGGCTAAAAAGAAACATTTTCATTTTCAGTGCCATAAAGATCTCATTGGCATATTCACTGCTAGTCACTTTAAAGGTTTCTTCTCTTCAAGATGTATATGAACCTTGTAAGCTTACCATTAATGCACTGCCAACCAAAGACACAGACATGATGAAATCAAAAAGGATATTCTCTGCCAGAAATTTTGATTTGGCTAACCTTTCTTCTCTCCATTTTTTTTTTTTTTATAAAAAACACAAATAAGTTCCATGTCATTTCAGGATGCTTTTTTTTTTCTTCGTTACAGTTTATGAGGCATAGAAAATCTTTGTTATTTCTTACCTGGACAGGTAAATAGACAAAATAAAATTGTCTGCACTGACCTGAATACACTAATGGAAGTATCAACGCTTGACCTTATTTCAAGTCAGGTTACCTCCAAGTTAAACAATAAAAAAATAAATGGCTGTAAAAATATTTGAATTCTGCTTTCTTCTTTCTTTTTTAATCTTTGCACAATAAAAAAAGTATCCATTAGGCAAAGGATGGCAAAATGTGTTATTTTTTAGTAGCATCCAACCATAAATGATACTACTTACCAGAAAAGGTAACAGTATCTATCTATCTATATATATATATATATATATATATAAAAAAAATATATAAATATATGAATAAAGACAGAAGGAAAACTTAGCTGACATATTTTGTTCTCTGAAGGACTTTATCAAGGAAGCTGCAAAGATTTTATTTTATAACAAGTATTTATATACAAGAACAAAAATGTTAGGTTTTCAATATTTTTAAGTATAGGGACACTCATAAATATTCATCAGGTTAGCTGAAAAGTTAGGCAAAGTATGGAAGACACAAAGTGACAAAATTTAATGTCTGATACTGAGTAAGTGATATTTTTAAAGTATTTTTTATACAAATTAGTACTTAAATTATTTTAGTTAAGGATTAATTTAAGTGTTATATAGTTTGAATGACATGAAGTTATGGTTTTAACCATTTTCTTTTAATTTTTTAACATTTTTGTCCTCATGTATCTTGGCTTGGGAAAGTAGTAATTGGGTATGCACCAAATGTATTTGTTTGAATTCAAGCCAAAATGTTTAATTTCACTTTCATCTGATGAAGTGATTCTTTCTCACATAGCCAAAGAGTCTTTTAGATATTTAGTTATCTACTATAGATAAAGTTTATTTTTTCTTCAAAATGGTTTTCTTTTCTTGTTACATGCCAATAAAGACATTCCCTTTAAAAAGAGCAGGATATTGTGGATTGTTCACTGTAATATCACCATGATGGACAAACTTCTTCAGGTCTTTAAGGATGATCAAAGGGTTGGATTCTGATTTGCCTGACTAGTTTGGACTTGGTTCTTAGTGTCACCTGAGAGGGATGCTGTTCTTCTAAGATTTGCAGTATTACTATGGACCTTCTATTTTTGGGCCAGAGATGCCACAGCACATTTTTAACCTTTAATGTACTAGTTATAGATTTATTGCTTTCTCCATTTTAATAACAGCAGAATACTGTCCATTATTTATAGGTATAATCCACTGCAAATTTCATCCCAAAACTTAATAGATAACCCTCTGTGACAATATGAAGTAACAGTTTGTAGTGTATCAATATTGTAATTCAGAACTAGATCTTTTGTTACAGTGGGTGTGAATATTTATGCAAGATCAGTTTACCAATTTTGGTAATTTGATTTATTCAGTAATATCTAGTTTAAAAGTGTAAAACATCCTATTTTAAAACTATGCTGAGTGATTCTATTCTGAAAAATTGTCTTCTTGCTAGGAGGGTAAAGGCTTTTGCAGATGCATCAACTTTCCATTTAACACTTAGAGAAGTTACTTTTTAGGTATTTTTTGGAAAATGGTACAGGTTTGGATGCCATCAAATATGGTCAGTGGTGAAGAACTTACAAAATTGAAACATTAGATATGAATTGAATATGACGGGACGCTTATGTTTAGAAAAGAGGAAGGCCAGTGTAACAGCAGAAATGTTAAAATCACAAAAGGCAATATAGTTAAATCAAAAGAGTCACTATAAGAGTGAAAACACTTCATTTCTGATTTGGTTTGGTTTATTTTATTTTATGGCATATCAACCTCAGTAGGTTATTTAATGCTGACAAGATTTTTAGGATAGGTTCATATGAATAGAATATGTATTGATATTTTTCTAATAGGAAATTGTATTGTTGGTAATATTTTTTTTTCCAAAATGTATTGCTGGTATTTTTACTATAAAAATCTATTTTAATAGTGTTTTGACCCCAGTTTATAGGTTAACTTTTTACCCATAGCTGGGACCCTAACAGGTGCTAGTACCCCAGGTCATAGTGGACCTGGGAACAACAGAAATTAAGAGGTGGTTCCACACTCCTCAAAACCTCTCAATCAGAGCCAGATGTAGTTTATCATCATGTGGTTTACCCCTCTGCAGAGGTGCAGTCCACATATTCTGAAGCCCCGGCTGATAGGGCAGACTTCATTTTTAATAACTGAGATGAACTCCCTACAAAAAGAAATAGTATCATAAACATGTAATATAGTATAACAAAAGAAAAGCTTAAAAAAAGGTTTAAAGCAAAAGGGAGATAATTCAAAGGGGAAGTAATAAAGTTCTGCTCTTACCTGTAGCATCAGTTCTTTCTTTTCTTTCATTTGTTTACATTCTGACACTTTTGAGGGCAAGACTTTCTTTCTTTGAAATGAATGAGGATCTTGAACATTTTTCATATTCTGAATGACACCAACTGGTAAAAAATAATAAAAATATTGTGATTTTCTTCTTTAAACATATTAGTCAGAAGATGACAAGAAAGTAAGAGTTGTCATGCTAAAAAGTTCATATTGATATGTGGCTCTCTACAAGTGTACATATATCTCCAAACTAGATCCACACAAGGTGTACTTGAGATGCCATCAATCGACCTAAGCAAATGTACTCCACTCCAAACTCTATGAAAAATTCCCTGCTGCTTTATACTTCCCAGAGTTTGTTGGAAGTCCTCTTCTGTCTTTCTCATTTTTAAGAAGTCTTGTGAACCTTCTGATTCTTTGAATTATCATCCTATTAGTCTTTTACCTTTTTTCTTTTGGCAAAATGCTAAAAGCTCTAATCAACTCTGAATTGATTAAGCATCTTACTTCACATGGCCTTCTTTTGGATAAACAGTATAGTTTTCATTTCTGTAGGTCAACCACTGATGTCGTATGTGAAGTGAGTATCCATGGTCAAATGCAAAATAAGTAAATTAACTGTTCAAGAAACAGAATAGACAAAGTTTGCAATAAACAATAACAAGAAAAAGGAAAGAAAAAGGAACAGAGCAAAAATAATATAAAGCAAACAAACAATATATATAAGGCAAAGCAACAGTAATATGGCAAAAGTTCACAAACTAAAAAATGCAACTGACACACAGAAGCAAGTTCAAACAAGCAAACATCGCTGTTTGACTTCACAACAATACAGACCATGATTGAATCAGATGAAACCGAGAACAAGACTATTTTATTGGCTAGAAAAAAATCCCAGCATGCATCTGTGTGCCTCTACCTATAAAATGGAAAGGTGAAAGTGTTCTGCAATCATTTTATCATTTTTAAATGGATTAAAATCAACATGGTAACAGTTATTATTGAATTTGTCTATTAGGCTTTAGATAAGAATGTCTGTCTTTAGATATCTTGAAGGCATTTGACAAGGTTTAGCAGACAGGCATTCTTCACAATCTGAAGGGTTATGATGTCTCTGTGCAAATATGAAGAATGGACATAAAAGCAGAGGTGTTGAAAGAAAATACAAAAAAATATACAACTGTACCAAAAATCTAAAAGACATTTATGATAAATTCAACACTGTGCATGTTATAAATTGCTTATGGTATTTTTAACATTTCCCAAATTTACGAACACTCATAAATATTCAGTAAGTTAATTGAAAAGATTTAGGCGTTAGATCCTAGATTACGCCATATAGCATGTTTGAAAGGAAATTTTAAAATTTTGTCTCTCCTTTACACACACACACACACACACATATATATATATATATATATATATATATATATATATAGAGAGAGAGAGAGAGAGAGACAAACAGGCAGACAGAGCAGTAAGGCACATCAGGCTAAATGGTGGCTTCCTCTGCTCCAAGGAATACAAGTTTGTTTCCTGCCAAAGGGTAAAAACTTTTTGTTAATGAGATTTCTTGAATATTCAGGCTTGTTGGGGAAAATGAATAAATATGATGTTTAATAAATAAATAGACGACCTACTCAATATATGAGTATCCACTAAAAATAACATTCAAAGTGATACATGCTAACATACATACATACACACACACACACATATATATATATATATATATATATATATATATATGTAAGATAAACCTAAGGAGCCAGGCAAACCTACCTAGGTTTCACCTAAACGGATCATCAAGATAATGCTGGCCAAAAAGGTAAAAAAAACAAAAGATGGGAAAATGTTGGCATTACCATGATATTACCCACTGTTCCAACACTATTTTATATATATATATATATCAACTGGAGAAAGTGAAATGTTAAAAATACCATAAGCAATTTATAACATGCACAGTGTTGAATTTATCATAAATGCCTTTTAGCTTTTTGTTAAAAAAGTTTTTTTTTTTCCTTTTTTGCCAGCATTACCCTGACGATCCGTTTAGGTGAAACCTAGGTAGGTTTACCTGGCTCTTTAGGTTTATCTTAGGTTTGCTCTACTTCATGTATTGAGCACTTTACGTCGTTACTTTTACTCGTTTTGTAGGTTTTTTTTCTTTGGACTCTGAGCTTGAACTCTGGATGATTGTTTTCACCTCAGTTTCATGTTCTTGGTTCTTTCTTTTTTTATTCCTCATTTTTCCTTGGGTACCGGTTTGTTCTACTACAAGCCGAAATACCCAAGGTTTTTCCATGTGAGTACCACCATATATGTGTGTGTGTGTGTGTGTGCACAAAACCAGATATGTGTATAGTGACATGTAAATATAAACATAAATCAATGTGAATATGATTAAGGTAAAAGTAGATTTATGTAGAATGTACATATTAAACATTTGATAATTTTGGCAATGAGTCTTGACATCCAATAACCTTCAAGAGATGAGATAATCTTTATGAATGTGGTCAGTTTGTTGTAAAATCTGTAGCATCTAACAGGGTTTGAATCCTTTCAGAATTTCTGACAAATAAACTATTAGGTTGGTGCAAAAATAATGTTGTTTTCTCACATGAAGTTGAACGTCAAAAAACAACATTATTTTTGCACCAACCTAATAATTAATAATTGATTGATTGACTGATTAGTTTTTTAAGGCTTATCAATTTTTGTGACTTATATAAAGCCAAAATATATTACAGATTGTAGGAAGTTGCTTACAAACTGATCAATAAAAAGAAATGACTAACAGAAACAGATTGAAATAATTTAATAAAAGTTTGTTCAGAATGTCAATAGGGCAACAGAAAGAAATAGAATAAACAAGGCCTCCTGATCATGATTTAACTGGCTGCCTCCAGCTGTGTCTCAGTGTATTACTAGAAAAATGAAGAATAGATAATGAATTCTTGGGGCTCATCTTAGTGTTATCTCACCCTTTGAAGCTGTCAGAAAGGTTTAAATTAATTAAATGTACTGTTAAGTAGCAAAAAGATTCAGTAATCATAAAGAAATCACTATTCTGCCATTTTTCTTTTACAGATATTACCATTAATTTTTTCACTTGATTTTTTTTACAATGTTTATGTGATATATTCTAATAGAGGCTCTATTGCTCGATTATCAGCAAAAACATGGGATATGCAAGTCCAAAGGCCATAGGATTAGAAGTCAAGCTGTTAACATTTTCACTTAGAAGGTACTATTGGATTAACTTTTTTTCCTCTTCCCCAGTTAGTATACGCTGCACTTGGCTGACCATATGATCCTGAAATGCCAGTCAGTGAAGCCCATTCTACACAAACGATAGTTCTAAGGTAGATGTTATGAGAAGATGTTTGCATGCCACTTCAGTAAGACACAGACTTTTGCAACATGACATGATGGATTTGTGTGTAAAGACAGACTTTTGTAGCATTCACCAGCTTTCCTTTTCAGGGTCAGAGAGAAGGTATGTTACACATTTCTACACTTTGTTAGCATGTTCTCTTTGTAGGAAATAAAACCTTCATTTATGTTCTTCGAACTTCATCCTAGTCATATTTCTTTATTTATTTTTAATACTTGGATAAATATCTGTACCAACAACAGGGGCTGTGTGCATACAGTTGATACATCCAAGAATAGTACAGCAGTTGTTACATGATATAGCCAAGTTGGGTAGTATTGGATGCAACAATGAGTTTTCTATGAAATTCCTTCTTACAATTTAACTTTTTTTTAAAACATTTCACCCCAAGCAAGGAAATAAAGCCACAAAGATGCATGAGGGTGACTGAAAGTGAAAGAAACAGTGAAGTGCAATATAAGAGCAGGATTCAAGGAGACAGAAGAAGATAACTGAAACTTAAATTTTTGAAGATCAAAGTTGATTTTGAAAGCAGGAAGACAGAACAGAGTTCCACAGGTGAGAATTGCGAGAGAAGAAATGATTAACAGATAATTTTCAACAGTGAAATTACGAAAACCTAGCCACCAATCTAGTACTATGCTTAAATTCATGAACTTGAAAGAAAGCTCATCATCAGAACAATTACTGTGAAAATATTTATAGAAGAGGTAAAGTGAGTGAAGCTGAGATGCCAGGTGATAATATTGTTGACTTTTCTTTGGATTTTGTTAAGAATCTTTCAATATAAAACTGAAACACCAGACGAGTTGTGGCAGCAATATTCAATGCATCGATGAACGGTAGACTTATAAATGTACAAGATAGTTTCTGGCAAAAACAATTGTCTAGCATGACATTGTGAACCAACTTTCCAAACAGCAAACACTTATAAGATGATCCAATATAATCATTCAAGTTCATGTCAGCGGAAATCTTGAAACAAAGAAGGTGTAGTGAGTTGCACTCCTGGACATTAGTCTCAGCCATGTAGATGGAAAGTGAACAGAAGTGTAAATCAGCAAAAAATGCTGTCAGGAAAAAAGTGAATAACAAAAATGATACAATATTTATATCATTCGAACTATTGTCCTCATCTTTGTCGCCATATTTATTACAACGTTTTGGCTGTTGTACAGGACCCAATGAGTGTGAGTTCAATACCCGGTTAAGGCAGTGGAGAACTTTCAGAGGGAAAAATTAACAGGAGATAACTGATAACTGACATCCATTAAACATGGCACATGGAACTAGAACAGTCTACCCCAGTGAGTGAAATAAAGGGTACAGTTCGACATTCCAACCACCTGAAGAAGGCCGGAGCATACAACAGCCGAAACGTTGTAATAAATATGGCGACAAAGATGAGGACAATAGTTCGAATAATGTAAATAATGTACATAATATCTCATCTCAGAAATATAAACAAAAATGATAGTAATTAAGATACAAATAAAAATATCTGGAATACAGATACTACATTTTAGAATGTGAGACAACTTAAGAAATCATTCTAATATTTTTCTATATATGAATAAGTATGCAATATAAAAAGATGAACTTTACATGATCATTTTGCACTTTCTTGCAATTATATGAATAGATATTTTGATGAATAAAATATGTAAAATGGAAGCAAATCATGGAAGAGCTCAAAAAGAAAAAGAAGAAAAAACTGACACAAGGACAGCAAGTTTGAAAAGTAAGTATAAATATATGATATAAAAGTAATGATACCACATCACCTTTTAGGGCCAATTAGAAATAACTAAAGTTATATAATTCTGGAACCAATTTCTCAGGGATAACAGTATAAAAATCACAATGTTTGACTGCAACAACAGGGTCTCTCAGATTCCAGTAAGGGCCATGCCACTCTAACTGCTGCTATTCAAGACCTCATTCACTTCCAAAAACTCTATCAAGACTCAGCAGCTTGGTGACCAGGATCAAGCTTGGGTGCCACACATGGGATGTAAGACATGTACTGATTATCTGCATTGGTGGACCAAAGGCAAGAAGAGTTGTCTGAAATTTGGAATTCCCATGGTTTGGAGGGAGCCATCAAACTATAGCACTAACTGCTACTTCTGTGTTATTGATGTGACTGGGATCAATAGAAAGAACCGGAGCCACCTCAAGTATCCTGATCTTCAATCAGCATGTTGTTCTGTAGCTTATTGTGATGAAATTTCAATACCTGTCTTTGGAGAACTTCCTGACATTAGTGAGAAAGATTTCTCAAGTGCTCAAGAAGAAAATGAAGTGGTTTTTGACAATGATGCTATGCATCCTTTTTTTCCAAAAGGAACAAAATGATCTCATTTACAATCTTAGCTTCTCAAAGTCTTCTGCCAAACTGTTGGCATCTAGATTGAAGGAGAAAAAAAAACTCCTCTTTGACAGTACTCACATTACCTTCTACCACAATAGGCAACAAGAGTACCTCCATTTTTTCTCTGAAGAGAAGAACTTGGTGTACTGTACAGATATTGCGCAACTTCTGCACAAAATTGGAGTGCCACAGTACGTACTCAAAGATTGGAAACTGTTCATTGACAGCCACAAACAATCACTGAAAAGTGTTTAGCTGCACAATGGCAACCAGTGTTCCTCTGTACTCCTTGTTCACTCAACTACACTGAAGGAGAAATATGAAGCAGTGAAGTATGTTCTGGAGAAAATTCTTTATGATCAGCATGATTGGTTTATTCACATTGACTTGAAGATGTTGAACTTTTTGTAGGGACAACAGTCAAAGTTCACCAAGTATCCATGCTTTCTGTGCATGTGGGATAGTAGGGACACTGCTCAGCATTACACAAAAAAGGATTGACCTGTTGGGGATGAACTGATGCCTTGCAGAGCAACAAATGTCATCAATACGCCTCTGGTGGACAGAGACAGGATACTTTTCCCACCACTGCGCATCAAGCTCAGCTTGATCAAGTATTTCAGCAATGTCAGGGATTGTGGCTGCTTACTTGTGCCAAACTAATCCAGGATTGACAATGGAGAAGTTGAAAGCTGCCATCACTGATGGTCCTCAAATCAGTCAGCTCATCAGATATCGAGTTTGAAAACTCAGTGTACAAAGTGGAACTGGAAGGCTTTTGTTCTGGTCATAAAGAACTTTCTTGGCAAACACACAAGGCCAGGAATTCCACAGAACTTGTCATCAATATGCTGACTGCTTTCAGAAACCTCAGATGCAACATCAGCATGCATTATTTATCCTCACATATGGATCATTTTCCTGAGAATTTGGGATCAATGAGCGACAAACAGCAGGAGAGATTCCATCAGGACATGAAAAGATGGAGACCCGGTATCAGGAACAGTGGGATGCAGTGATGATGGCTGATAACTGCTGGACTTTGAAGAGAGACATCTATGCCACTGATCATTCTAAGAGTTTGAACAAATGGAATTTCAAGCCCTGAATTTTGAACAATGATGACGTAACATGCAATTTATATGTATTTACATTTATCAGTATGTACTATTCAATTTATTGTAATCAATGATGTAATATTTAATTAATAAATTGTGTTAGAAAACAATTTTTTCTCTTAAATCATATTTTTTAAAAAAATATTATAATATAAGCTCTACTTCTGTATGGAGCACTGTCTTTTTAAAAATAAAAGCAAAAATACTAAGGAACTCCAGATTATTTACCTAACGTGTTCTTTCGTATTTTTCTGTATAGCTGCACATATATATATATATATATATATATATATATATATATATATATATATACCCCCAAGTCTAGGATTAGTGTATACGGAATAAATTCCAATAACCAACCATTACTATTCTTTTAATAAACAATTATATATATATATATATATATATATATATATATATATATATATATATACCTGTTTTGAACAACAAAAAATATTAAAAAATTAAAACCTTAGATAAAAATTAATTCTTAACTCTTAGACCACCTAACCAATATAGCCGACCCTAGCCGTTTACATAGTAACTAATGTTGCAAGAGACCATACTTATAAACACGCGCTAACCACAAGATAGCTTATTCCCAAATTCTCGCTTGTCGAGGAAGCATGACCAGGCACCTTAATTCAACTTAATTTCAAAAATTATATTAGGGGTTTCGGTTCTCGCTTTTGTAACATGAGGACTCTTATGTAGCGAAGGAATCATATTTTTAAAAACAATATTATAATATATATATATATATATATATATATATTTATATATATATACATATATGTAAAAACAATGACTTGATACAACAAAAATTATCACCTTAATGATGTAAACATCTTAATACTAAAAAAAGGTGAAAAATTGTTAGTAAAATAAATTACTTCTTATTTTTAACAGGAACAACAGAATACACTTTAAGGGACTAAATGGGAGAAGAAAACTGGTGCATGATTAAATTAGAAAATCGTTTTATTGAAAATTATAAAATCAATTCAATTTGTAAAATTAAAAACGAATAAAGTTGATACACAAACCTGAAAAAGTACTAGAAATAGATCAGGAGAGGAAATAAAAAAAAAATGAATTAATTAATGTGCTCTCAAAAGAAGAAGGAAATGAACAAAGCTCTCCTTTTGTTGGCAAAGAGTTGGTCTTCTCAGTTGGATTGTAACTTCCTCCACAATCTTAAGCAAATATATATATATATATATATATATATATATATATAGAACATGTAACATAACATACCTATATCCATATAAGATTTAAGTAATATGTATAAACTGTTTAGACAATTATTAACATGGTATATGTGCACACATATCTGTGCATAGAGTTGTAAAAGTATGTGCAATGAGATGCAGCTGCATTTATTCTTTCATGACTAAATAGTCAAGCATCAATTGCCTGCATATGCCTTCATCAGTACTTATGAATTTGTGTGTGTCTATATGCATATAGATATGCACATCTATGTACTTGAAGAAAGTTCATTTAAAATTGATACCAATTAGCAGGATTATCTGCAAACGAAGGTGTAAGCAGTTACGAATCTACATCTTGGGGTATATTACTTCTCTCAAATTTGAAATTATTTATTCATCTTCTGAAGGGTTTGTTTTGGCTTATGCTGCCAGAACTATAAGAATGGCAAAAAGATAGGAATAACAGAAATAGAATTATGGAAATGCTCTGTAATTGTTGAAGTATAAAACAGAAATAAGAATATTTGTGCTTATTATCGCTCAACTAACATTGTGGGTTGCAATTAGTGTTGTCTAATATCACTCCTTCCATATGGGAGTGAATGTGATACAATCTCATCAAAGATGAAGAAGAGATCTGAGAAGTATGTTAGAGAATACCATGGCCAGAACATGTGAGTAATAAGAAAGTTTTAAAGAAAAGGCATAAAAAAGGATACTTATACAAATATTAAGAAGGAGACAGTTGAAATTTCTAGAATATAATGAGGAAAGAAGGCCTGGAGAATTAGTCAATAGCAGGACATAAGGAAAGCAAGAGGGACAGAAGGAAACAGTGAGTAAGCTACCTAACAAACTTGGGTAAATGGATGGCAGAACAGGGATATAGAAAGGATAGTGAAAAGACAAAACCTACCAAGAGCTACAAAGGATACAAAATGCTTATGTTCTGAATGGTCATGGTATATTTAAGAAGATGTCATGATGGCTATATATATATATATATATATATATATATATATATGATAAAAATATACTTTTCAGGTGTTTCTAATTGGTAACTAATTTTTGTTCATTACTGTTTATTTTAATTTCAATTTCCATATCTAGCATGCCATTTTAATTGTTTTAAAATAAGTAAAACATTATGTGATTTTTGGAATTCCTCAGATATTGTTCCTTTTATAAGTTTATAAAAAAAGAGAAAAATATATTCTTTGAAATGGATATTTTATAATTTTTTTTTTGAAAGTTATAAAAAGTAATTTTGAATTAGTACATAATCATTCTTTTAATTACCTGCATGCAATGTTCTATAAAATGTTAATTTTTTAATCAATTTTAGTTGTGAAGTTAAAAACAAAAATAAAGTTTCTTGAAATATGTAATTATTCCTTTTTCATTATTTACACTATTTACAAGTGGACTATTGTCCTCATCTTTGTTGTTGTTATCACAGCGTTTTGGCCATTGTGCTCTCTGGCCTTCATCAGGTGTATGTCAATCCGTGTGACCTACAGAGAATTCCAAAATGAACCCATTATTTAATACATTTGGGTACATTCTGCTGACCATGTCTAAGGATATCGTGTGTAGCTTTTATTTTTTAGTATTGCTTAGTTATTGTTTGCCCAGTTTCTACTGAGTCCAAGTATTCAGTTTTCATAGTAGTTTATGTAAATTTAATAACCAGCTTCTTGTTTCCAACTATGCCCATTTGTTAGGGTGGCTACCTAATCCCTATTGCAGACGCTTGCTCAGACGCATTTTTGTTACTTCAACACCTACAGAGCCCACCTGTGGGTTATACTGCAAATATGCTGAGTTGACCTTAAAGTTTTATGAGAGAGAATACATAATCTGCCATGATCAGTAGTTGAACAATGCTAATACCCTGAAACACTCGGTCACAGTGACTTTGTGCAAGCACAAACATTAGTCCTTCTGAACAATGTTGTTTCCCCAAGTTCATTCACAAGGTTTGGATCAACCTGTGATATAATTTTCCAGTACTTTTCAATAGTGCCACATGCAGGGATCATCTCTCCAAAGAGAAATTATCAAGAAATGATCTCCTTGACAAATCGTCCATGGTGAGATTTGAATCTGTGTCTCATGATCAGAAGATTAGTTAGCTTTGATCATGGACACACATAGGAGTTATATATATATATATATATATATATATATATATATATATATATATGTATGTATGTATGTATGTATGTATGTATGTATGTATGAGTTAGGATCAAATATATATTGGAATCCAACAGAATAAGATAAAGAACAAATAGGAAATGTTTATCAATCTAACCAGTTTCACTTTTTTTCTGTTTTTTTTTTTTATTAAAGCTTCAGCGGAGAGTGAGATGTAGAGTAGGGAAGAGGGAAATTCTGTTTGTTTTACTCACTCATTCAAGACAATCAGAGATATAATTAGGAAGAAAAATAAATCCAATACAAATTCAAATGCCAGTACTTATCAAATAAATTACAACATAAAAGCACTTATATCAAGAGACATCTTGAAATCTAAAAGCCTATACCTACAAACATAAAAGTGGTTTATGTTTAGACAACCATTTAAATCCATTCATAATACAGTGGAACAAAACTGGCCATAATTTTGATTTTACAAATGCAATGCTAATTAAAAAAGAATATAATTCTTAACATCAAAAGTACTTCAAGGGATTACTAAAAAATATATTATCAACTATAATCACATATGAAAAACATTAACATCATTAACTTTTATTGAATACATTGTTAAAGAATCTAATCTATATTTATCTAAAACAAATGTTATGTATGTAAAAACATTCCCAAATCAAAATCTGAAAAACCATCAAATGTAATGTCTACTAGATACACACCGATTCCTCAATCTGAGTTCGAATTCCAGTCGAATCAATTACATTCACTTACATGCTAATACACTTGGGAAAGGTATTAATCTTCCTCTTCTTCCAGCTATGGGTAAATAGCAGGACAGACTGGGTTTTATAGCCTTGGATGGCAGCTGGTCCAGTAGAAGGACAACTCTGAATTCAAAACCTGCAGAAGGTTGTTTGGGGACCTTGTGGCATGTAGTATTCGGCCATTCAAAAAATGTGGTTGGTTCTACACAAAGCCTTCACCACTATGTGTTGGTGTCTGGCTGTCAGTTCCTAGGAACTGAGCTGCTTGACCTTCATACGTCAAATATGACGGGAGAGTACACTAGATTTATGGGTAAAGTGCAGAGATAGACCATATGTAAATATAAACTTGGACACTGAAGTCAACACCAAGTGGTAACTGTTTCATGACTGAGCACAATTTTCAGGCATGAAGATTGCATTCAATCATTATATATATGTATATATATATATATATTAAAATGATTGAAAATTCTTTTTTATGTTTCATTTCAGGATGTGTAAATCATAGCTCTCCCTAATTCCCTTTTTTTGCTACTTTATGTAATTGTTGACCTTTCTCCATTACCTTGTCCTTATTCTGCTATCAATTCAGAAAATGCTGGATAATCTCTTCACAGATGAATCAGATACTTGAGGCAACAAAGATGTGGTTCTACTGAGAAATGCTAAGATTACCACAAACAGAACACATGAGAAATGAGGGAATAATTACCATCAGAAAAAGACAGCTGAAATTTCTGGGACACTTAATGAGGAAAGCATACCTGGACAATTTAAAACACATAGTGTTAACTGTCCATTTCTTCAGCAAATCTATTTTCTCTCCCTGTAGGTCTCTTACCATGATGCTTATGTAACAAGTTGGTAAAATGTGATGGGCTAATTGCATAAATACTTCACTCATGCAAATTATAGCCCACAAGCTCCACCCAGTAGATATTACTTCAAATCCACAATTTTGGAGAGGACATTAACTCAATGACAGTTTCTTCACAGTTCCTATTTTTTGAAACACTTCTTATTTAAATGATTTACATGTGAACTATATTGATCCGAGCAACCTACAGGGAATTCAGATTAGACAATATCCTAGTGGATTAATAAGTGAATTAATGCAGTGTTTCCTGAATTTAATGACACAATAATTGTGAGTTCCATCACTGGACTGGGCATTATGAACTTGAACTCAGTGGAATCATGGTGAACTATAACTGAGCAGTACTAAAAATAGAAACTAGATGAGATATCTCTAGACATGGACAGTAGAATGAAAAAATAAAATGAAATCATAGATGAAATTAAGGGTTCAGTTCAGAATTCCCTTTAGGTTACCCCAATCATTATACACCTGATGGAGAGAAAAATGTCCAAAACATTGTGTAACAACAAAGATGTGGACAATAGTTCATGTGTAAATATTGTAAATAATACTAACTTATCATCCTAGAAATTCAGACTTCCTTATTCAATAGTATATAGTGAAAATTTAAGATCAAAATTCAGATTTTTTAAAATCTCAATTCAAAGCTCAAGAGCCACTCGATGTAGAGAGTTACTGTGTGGTTGTATAAGAAAAAGCAAGATGTGAAGTTCATGGGCCTATGCAAGAAAGATAATGGTTAACCTTAGACTTGAAGAGGTCTAGATGGTAGTGATTGATGAAACACCCTGCCATGAATCTGTTCCATAAAACAGCAGTCCTTGGGAAAAAGCTATTTGAATGGAACTTACTTCCTACAAATTGAATAAAAAGGGAATGATTCACCCTTGTGTATATGGCATCATTGGTCTGGGGTGTAAAGCTGAAGGGTGGCGGGACAAAGGAATGTACCTCATCAGAAAACATGGTATTGTAAAAGGACAAAATGGGACACTTTGTTTATTTTTATATATATATAGTTTATTCACCATTATTCCACTAGATGAGATGATATATTTAGCAGTAGAAAGGATTTTTGAACATCAAACAAAAATGTCAAAAAACAATTAAAAAGTTCCCCAAGTTTGCCACATGTTTACTTTATTTTATTGTATAATGTTAAATATTACGACTAGACTGAGGGAGTGAACATGGGATCAGCCTTTGGCTCCTTTTGACATGAGGAGGAAGTTTGATTGGATAAGTATGACGGACAATTGCCTATACTTTATCGTAGGTATGTAGATGATATCTTTCGTATTTTGAAAGTAAAAGAATATGCTCTACCCTTTTTGGAATTTGTAGTGTCATATGCAAATGAGAATGACAACATAAATAGAAAGCATAGGGTGAACAAAGGGCAATCATCAGCGAACCCATTTGCTAAAAGTAACGTGGAAAACTGTCCTACTATGATATTACTCAGAGAGAAATAGACAATATAACAATGGCATTGCCAACAGGATCCTCAAATGTGTTGGGAGATGCCAAACACATAGACACATGGATCAGAATTTGCAAAAGTAAAAACATTGAGAGATACCAAGACTGAAGGAAGAGAAAAAGAGATAATGGATTTATTTCTTGCTACTGCTGGGCACGAAGCGGTGCAGAAATTTTCAACAATGTCTTATCTGTGCGAATTAGAACAAATGAGATTTGAAGAAATTGTCAAAGTTGTAAAAAAGAACATAAGACCAAAGAAGAGTTTGGTCATTGCTGAAAGAACCAAGTTTTTAGAAACAAGACAAACACCAAATGAATCCATTGTGCAGTACTTACATTGATTAAAAGAACGTGCTAAGTAATGTGAGTTTGAAAAATTGAGAACTCAGGAAATGACCATAGAAGATGAGTTAATTCTTCTCAGAATAATTGAAGGTTTGCAAGACCAGAACCACAAACGAAAAATACTGGAAGCTTTACAAAGTTGTAACATGAGTTTGGAGGCTAGCATCAAATTTTTAAAACAGAATTTAATCAGCCAAAAGAAGAATTTGAGGCATACAAGATAATCATGAACAAACCTATAATTAAATGTAAGTACTGTGGAAAAAATCATGAGAGAGACAAGAATATATGTGCCACGTTAGGAAAAGTATGCTCAAATTGCAAAAAACATAGCATCTTCAGAATGTATGCAAATATGAAAAGAAAATAGAAAGAGTACAAAAAGTACAACCCCCCCCCCTCCAAAGAAGAGGCTGAATTATTTACAGTGAATGAGCAACAAGGAAGGAAAGAAAAAAATAAAGATAAATGGCCAAATGTTTATCATGCAAATTGGTACAGGCAGTGAAGTCATGCTGACATCAAAAAATTTTGAGTCAAATTTGGACAGCCTAAATTTTTAAAAAAAGCAACATCCAATTGAAGTAATTTGACGGAACAACTATAAAATTAATAGGTATGTTTCAAGGCAACTTTGAAACGAATTTTGAAATAATTCCCATTACAGTGGTAGAACATGAAAAAAGTCATGGATCACTAGAAATTGATATGTTAAAAGTGGATATGGCAAGATTAATCAATTCCATGGAAGTACAAAAAATGGAATTGGAGTGTTAAAAAACTATAAAGCAAGTATTTGACTAAAAGAGAATTATCACCCAAAATATGTAGAGTCAAGGAAAGTTCCAATTCATATCCTACCTTTGGTGGTGGCCAAGTTAAACAAAATGATACAACAAGGCAAACTAGAAAGAGTGACTCAAGGTGGTACCAATTTGGCATTCACCATTAATAGTGATAAAGAAACCTGATGGAGATTTAAGGATTTGTGGTGATTACAAAATAGAGGTAAATCACCAGGTATATTCAGACTTGTTTCCATTGCCAAATATCGAAACAGCAAGCCACAAGTTAGCAAAAATGGAACACTTTGTGAAAACTGATCTCAAGGTAGCATACAACCAAATAGAAATTGATTAAAAATTCGGAAAAGAAAGTAACTATGATAAATACCCCTATAGGCTTGCTAAGGTGGACACATCTATCGTTTGGGGTAAAGATGTTGAATCACATTTTTCAGAAAGTGATTGAAAGAGTTTTATTAGGAAAAATTTTAAAAATATGATAATTTACCAGGATGATATATGTGTAGGGGCAAGAACGAGGGAAGAATTGAAATATAAAGCAGATGATGATGTTGAAGAAGGCAGGCATGACTATAAACAAAGACAAATGTAGTTTTGACTGCAAGAAGATATCATATTTAGGATATCAATGTAGATTGCATTTCATGAATGAAGCTGAAGAAAAACAGGAAAAGGCAGAAGACAAAATAATACACTGGGTTGAAACGGAAGGTCTTCCTCTAAATAGACTCACAATAGAAACAAAGCAAGACCCAGTATTAAGCAGAATAGTGGAGAGAATGAGAAATAATGTATGGAGCAATTGTTCAATAGCAGAGCAGCCCTTTAAAGAAACAAAGCAAACTGACCATAGAAAATGGTATAATATGCAATGGAGTTATAATTGTAGCTCCACAAACACTGAGAAGGGAGATGTTAAAAGGAGTGCATGATGACGTGCATTGTTGCATAATAGTGACGCAAAAAAGACTCAAATTACAAGCTTGGTGGCCAGAACATTCAAAAGATGTAGAAGAGTATATTAAGAGATGCCCAAAATGTGTGGAAATAAAAAATTTCAAGCAAAGAAAAATTCACTCATGGCCCAAGGAAGCAGAGCCATGGGTTAGGGTCCACATGGATCAGATAGGGGATTGCACTTAGTATTAGTGGATTCGTATTCAGGGTGGCCAGAGGTTGTCAGAGTCAAAGACAGATAAGCCATCACAATAAAGCAAGTACTAAGAATGATATTCTCAAGGAATGGAGTACCCCAGACACTAGTCACTGAAAATGCACCTGAATTTGGCGATGAGAGTTTATGTGCGTGGTTGAAACAGATAGGATGTATCCCATACAAGACACCACCGTATCATCTGCAATCTAACAGCATTGAGGAAAGAAAGGTACAAACAATAAAAATGAGGTTAAAAGCATTCTCACCACTTAACGAAAGCATAGAATCGTATTTACCAAAAATGCTTCTCAGTTATAGATTCATTCCACATGCAGGAAAAAAGCTAAGCCCTTTGGCATTAATGAGCAGACAAATCAGAGCCCCCCCTGTAACTATTTCCTTTTCAACAAAAGAAAAGGTATGGTATAGAAAGAATAAGGAGTCTGATCGAGGAGAAACAAATTTCCCGATAAAAAAAGGACACAACACGGCTATACAAGAGAAAAAGGGACAAAATAAGCGGACCAATTCAGAAGCAGAAATGAATTGGATGATGTGGAAATGGAAAATCAAGAGCAAGAAGAGACAGAAAGTCACAAAAATTGGAACAGAGCGGGAAATGGAAGAAAGTGAGAGTGAAAAGATGGACGAGAGTGAAGAAGAAAATGAAGAGCAAGAAGAGACAGAAAGTCACAAAAATTGGAACAGAGCGGGAAATGGAAGAAAGTGAGAGTGAAAAGATGGACAAGAGTGAAGAAGAAAATGAAGAGCAAGACGAGACTGAAAGTCACAAAAATTGGAACAGAGCGGGAAATGGAAGAAAGTGAGAGTGAAAAGATGGACGAGAGTGAAGAAGAAAATGAAGAAAGACCGAGATCACCATTAAGAAGAAGAAAAGAAAGAAAAGAGCAAGAAGAGACAGAAAGTCACAAAAATTGGAACAAAGCAGGGAATGGAAGAAAGTGAGAGTGAAAAGATGGATGTAAGTGAAGTAGAAAATGAAGAGCAAGACGAGACAGAAAGTCACGCAAATTGGAACAGAGCAGGAAATGGAAGAAAGTGTGAGTGAAAAGATGATCGAGAGTGAAGAAGAAAATGAAGAAAGACCAAGATCACCATTAAGAAGAAGAAAAGAAAGAAAAGAGCAAGAAGAGACATTAAGTCACAAAAATTGGAACAGAGCGGTAAATGGAAGAAAGTGAAAGTGAAAAGATGGATGAGAGTGAAGAAGAAAATGAAGAGCAAGAAGAGACAGAAAGTCACAAAAATTGGAACAGAGCAGGAAATGGAAGAAAGTGAGAGTGAAAAGATGGACGAGAGTGAAGAAGAAAATGAAGAGCAAGAAGAGACAGAAAGTCACAAAAACTGGAACAGAGCAGGAAATGGAAGAATGTGAGAGTGAAAAGATGGATGAGCGGTGAAGAAGAAAATGAAGAGCAAGAAGAAACAGAAAGTCACGAAAATAGGAACAGAGCAGGAAATGGAAGAAAGTGAGAGTGAAAAGATGGACGAGAGTGAAGAAGAAAATGAAGAAAAACCGAGATCACCATTAAGAAGAAGAAAAGAAAGAAAAGAGCAAGAAGAGACATTAAGTCACAAAAATTGGAACAGAGCGGTAAATGGAAGAAAGTGAGAGTGAAAAGATGGATGAGAGTGAAGAAGAAAATGAAGAGCAAGAAGAGACAGAAAGTCACAAAAATTGGAACAGAGCAGGAAATGGAAGAAAGTGAGAGTGAAAAGATGGACGAGAGTGAAGAAGAAAATGAAGAGCAAGAAGAGACAGAAAGTCACAAAAATTGGAACAGAGCAGAAAATGGAAGAATGTGAGAGTGAAAAGATGGACAAGCGGTGAGGAAGAAAATTAAGAGCAAGAAGAGACAGAAAGTCACGAAAATAGGAACAGAGCAGGAAATGGAAGAAAGTGAGAGTGAAATGATGGACGACAGTGAAGAAGAAAATGAAGAAAGACCAAGATCACCATTAAGAAGAAGAAGTAAAGAAAGAAAAGAGCAAGAAGAGACAGAAAGTCACAAAAATTGGAACAGAGCGGGAAATGGAAGAAAGTGAGAGTGAAAAGATGGACGAGAGTGAAGAAGAAAATGAACAGCAAGAAGAGACAGAAAGTCACAAAAATTAGAACAGAGCAGGGAATGGAAGAAAGTGTGAGTGAAAAGATGGACGAGAGTGAAGAAGAAAATGAACAGCAAGAAGAGACAGAAAGTCACAAAAATTGGAACAGAGCAGGAAATGGATGAAAGTGAGAGTGAAAAGATGGGCGTAAGTGAAGAATAAAATGAAGAGCAAGAAGAGACAGAAAGTCACAAAAATTGGAACAGAGCAGGAAATGGAAGAAAGTGAGAGTGAAAAGATGGACGAGAGTGAAGAAGAAAAGGAAGAGCAAGAAGAGACAGAAAGTCACAAAAATTGGAACAGAGCAGGGAATGGAAGAAAGTGAGAGTGAAAAGATGGGCGTAAGTGAAGAAGAAAATGAAGAGCAAGGAGAGACAGAAAGTCACAAAAATTGGAACAGAGCAGGAAATGGAAGAAAGTGAGAGTGAAAAGATGGACGAGAGTGAAGAAGAAAATGAAGAGCAAGAAGAGACAGAAAGTCACAAAAATTGGAAGAGAGCAGGAAATGGAAGAAAGAGTGAAATGATGGACGAGAGTGAAGAAGAAAATGAAGAAAGACAAAGATCACCATTAAGAAGTAGAAAAGAAAGAAAAGAGCAAGAAGAGACATTAAGTCACAAAAATTGGAACAGAGCGGTAAATGGAAGAAAGTGAGAGTGAAAAGATGGATGAGAGTGAAGAAGAAAATGAACAGCAAGAAGAGACAGAAAGTCACAAAAATTGGGACAGAGCAGGAAATGGAAGAAAGTGAGAGTGAAAAGATGGACGAGAGTGAAGAAGAAAATGAAGAGCAAGAAGAGACAGAAAGTCACAAAAATTGGAACAGAGCAGGAAATGGAAGAATGTGAGAGTGAAAAGATGGATGAGCGGTGAGGAAGAAAATGAAGAGCAAGAAGAGACAGAAAGTCACGAAAATAGGAACAGAGCAGGAAATGGAAGAAAGTGAGAGTGAAATGATGGACGACAGTGAAGAAGAAAATGAAGAAAGACCAAGATCACCATTAAGAAGAAGAAGTAAAGAAAGAAAAGAGCAAGAAGAGACAGAAAGTCACAAAAATTGGAACAGAGCGGGAAATGGAAGAAAGTGAGAGTGAAAAGATGGACGAGAGTGAAGAAGAAAATGAAGAGCAAGAAGAGACAGAAAGTCACAAAAATTAGAACAGAGCAGGGAATGGAAGAAAGTGAGAATGATAAGATGGACGAGAGTGAAGAAGAAAATGAACAGCAAGAAGAGACAGAAAGTCACAAAAATTGGAACAGAGCAGGAAATGGAAGAAAGTGAGAGTGAAAAGATGGGCGTAAGTGAAGAAGAAAATGAAGAGCAAGAAGAGACAGAAATTCCCAAAAATTGGAACAGAGCAGGGAATGGAAGAAAGTGAGAGTGAAAAGATGGGCGTAAGTGAAGAAGAAAATGAACAGCAAGAAGAGACAGAAAGTCACGAAAATTGGAACAGAGCAGGAAATGGAAGAAAGTGAGAGTGAAAAGATGGACGAGAGTGAAGAAGAAAATGAACAGCAAGGAGAGACAGAAAGTCAGAAAAATTAGAACAGAGCAGGGAATGGAAGAAAGTGAGAGTGAAAAGATGGACGAGAGTGAAGAAGAAAATGAACAGCAAGAAGAGACAGAAAGTCACAAAAATTGGAACAGAGCAGGAAATGGAAGAAAGTGAGAGTGAAAAGATGGGCGTAAGTGAAGAAGAAAATGAAGAGCAAGAAGAGACAGAAAGTCACAAAAATTGGAACAGAGCAGGAAATGGAAGAAAGTGAGAGTGAAAAGATGGGCGTAAGTGAAGAAGAAAATGAAGAGCAAGGAGAGACAGAAAGTCACAAAAATTGGAACAGAGCAGGAAATGGAAGAAAGTGAGAGTGAAAAGATGGACGAGAGTGAAGAAGAAAATGAAGAGCAAGAAGAGACAGAAAGTCACAAAAATTGGAACAGAGCAGGAAATGGAAGAAAGAGTGAAATGATGGACGAGAGTGAAGAAGAAAATGAAGAAAGACCAAGATCACCATTAAGAAGAAGAAAAGAAAGTAAAGAGCAAGAAGAGACAGAAAGTCACAAAAATTGGAACAGAGCAGGAAATGGAAGAAAGTGAGAGTGAAAAGATGGGCGTAAGTGAAGAAGAAAATGAAGAGCAAGAAGTGACAGAAAGTCAAAAAATTGGAACAGAGCGGTAAATGGAAGAAAGTGAGAGTGAAAAGATGGACGAGAGTGAAGAAGAAAATGAACAGCAAGAAGAGACAGAAAGTCACAAAAATTTGGAACAGAGCGATAAATTGAAGAAAGTGAGAGTGAAAAGATGGACGAGAGTGAAGAAGAAAATGAACAGCAAGAAGAGACAGAAAGTCACAAAAATTGGAACAGAGCAGGAAATGGAAGAAAGTGAGAGTGAAATGATGGACGAGAGTGAAGAAGAAAATGAAGAAAGACCAAGATCACCATTAAGAAGAAGAAGTAAAGAAAGTAAAGAGCAAGAAGAGACAGAAAGTCACAAAAATTAGAACAGAACAGGAAATGGAAGAAAGTGAGAGTGAAAAGATGGATGAGAGTGAAGAAGAAAATGAACAGCAAGAAGAGACAGAAAGTCACAAAAATTGGAACAGAGCAGGAAATGGAAGAAAGTGAGAGTGAAAAGATGGGCTTAAGTGAAGAAGAAAATGAAGAGCAAGAAGAGACAGAAAGTCACAAAAATTGGAACAGAGCAGGAAATGGAAGAAAGTGAGAGTGAAAAGATGGACAAGAGTGAAGAAGAAAAGGAAGAGCAAGAAGTGACAGAAAGTCACAAAAATTGGAACAGAGCAGGAAATGGAAGAAAGTGAGAGTGAAAAGATGGGCTTAAGTGAAGAAGAAAATGAAGAGCAAGAAGAGACAGAAAGTCACAAAAATTGGAACAGAGCAGGAAATGGAAGAAAGTGAGAGTGAAATGATGGACGCGAGTGAAGAAGAAAATGAAGAAAGACAAAGATCACCATTAAGAAGAAGAAAAGAAAGAAAAGAGCAAGAAGTGACAGAAAGTCAAAAAATTGGAACAGAGCGGGAAATGGAAGAAAGTGAGAGTGAAAAGACGGATGAGAGTGAAGTAGAAAATGAAGAGCAAGAAGAGACAGAAAGTCACAAAAATTGGAACAGAGCGGTAAATGGAAGAAAGTGAGAGTGAAAAGATGGACGAGAGTGAAGAAGAAAATGGAGAGCAAGGAGAGACAGAAAGTCACAAAAATTGGAACAGAGCAGGAAATGGCAGAAAGTGACAGTGAAATGATGGACGAGAGTGAAGAAGAAAATGAAGAGCAAGAAGAGACAGACAGTCACAAAAATTGGAACAGAGCAGGAAATGAAAGAAAGTGAGAGTGTGAAAGATGGGCGTAAGTGAAGAAGAAAATGAAGAGCAAGAAGAGACCGAAAGTCACCAAAATTGGAACAGAGCAGGGAATGGAAGAAAGTGAGAGTGAAAAGATGGGCGTAAGTGAAGAAGAAAATGAAGAGCAAGGAGAGACAGAAAGTCACAAAAATTGGAACAGAGCAGGAAATGGAAGAAAGGGTGAAATGATGGACGAGAGTGAAGAAGAAAATGAAGAAAGACAAAGATCACCATTAAGAAGAAGAAAAGAAAGTAAAGAGCAAGAAGAGACAGAAAGTCACAAAAATTGGAACAGAGCGGGAAATGGAAGAAAGTGAGAGTGAAAAGATGGACGAGAGTGAAGAAGAAAATGAACAGCAAGAAGAGACAGAAAGTCACAAAAATTGGAACAGAGCAGGAAATGGAAGAAAGTGAGAGTGAAAAGATGGGCGTAAGTGAAGAAGAAAATGAAGAGCAAGAAGAGACAGAAAGTCACAAAAATTGGAACAGAGCGGTAAATGGAAGAAAGTGAGAGTGAAAAGATGGACGAGAGTGAAGAAGAAAATGGAGAGCAAGAAGAGACAGAAAGTCACAAAAATTGGAACAGAGCAGGAAATGGCAGAAAGTGACAGTGAAATGATGGACGAGAGTGAAGAAGAAAATGAAGAGCAAGAAGAGACAGACAGTCACAAAAATTGGAACAGAGCAGGAAATGGAAGAAAGTGAGAGTGAAAAGATGGGCGTAAGTGAAGAAGAAAATGAAGAGCAAGAAGAGACCGAAAGTCACAAAAATTGGAACAGAGCAGGGAATGGAAGAAAGTGAGAGTGAAAAGATGGGCGTAAGTGAAGAAGAAAATGAAGAGCAAGGAGAGACAGAAAGTCACAAAAATTGGAGCAGAGCAGGAAATGGAAGAAAGTGAGAGTGAAAAGATGGATGAGAGTGAAGAAGAAAATGAAGAGCAAGAAGAGACAGAACGTCACAAAAATTGGAACAGAGCAGGAAATGGAAGAAAGAGTGAAATGATGGACGAGAGTGAAGAAGAAAATGAAGAAAGACAAAGATCACCATTAAGAAGAAGAAAAGAAAGTAAAGAGCAAGAAGAGACAGAAAGTCACAAAAATTGGAAGAGAGCGGTAAATGGAAGAAAGTGAGAGTGAAAAGATGGACGAGAGTGAAGAAGAAAATGAACAGCAAGAAGAGACAGAAAGTCACAAAAATTGGAACAGAGCAGGAAATGGAAGAAAGTGAGAGTGAAAAGATGGGCTTAAGTGAAGAAGAAAATGAAGAGCAAGAAGAGACAGAAAGTCACAAAAATTGGAACAGAGCAGGAAATGGAAGAAAGTGAGAGTGAAAAGATGGACAAGAGTGAAGAAGAAAAGGAAGAGCAAGAAGTGACAGAAAGTCACAAAAATTGGAACAGAGCAGGAAATGGAAGAAAGTGAGAGTGAAAAGATGGGCTTAAGTGAAGAAGAAAATGAAGAGCAAGAAGAGACAGAAAGTCACAAAAATTGGAACAGAGCAGGAAATGGAAGAAAGTGAGAGTGAAATGATGGACGCGAGTGAAGAAGAAAATGAAGAAAGACAAAGATCACCATTAAGAAGAAGAAAAGAAAGAAAAGAGCAAGAAGTGACAGAAAGTCAAAAAATTGGAACAGAGCGGGAAATGGAAGAAAGTGAGAGTGAAAAGACGGATGAGAGTGAAGTAGAAAATGAAGAGCAAGAAGAGACAGAAAGTCACAAAAATTGGAACAGAGCGGTAAATGGAAGAAAGTGAGAGTGAAAAGATGGACGAGAGTGAAGAAGAAAATGGAGAGCAAGGAGAGACAGAAAGTCACAAAAATTGGAACAGAGCAGGAAATGGCAGAAAGTGACAGTGAAATGATGGACGAGAGTGAAGAAGAAAATGAAGAGCAAGAAGAGACAGACAGTCACAAAAATTGGAACAGAGCAGGAAATGAAAGAAAGTGAGAGTGAAAAGATGGGCGTAAGTGAAGAAGAAAATGAAGACCAAGGAGAGACAGAAAGTCACAAAAATTGGAACAGAGCAGGAAATGGAAGAAAGTGAGAGTGAAAAGATGGACGAGAGTGAAGAAGAAAATGAAGAGCAAGAAGAGACAGAAAGTCACAAAAATTGGAACAGAGCAGGAAATGGAAGAAAGAGTGAAATGATGGACGAGAGTGAAGAAGAAAATGAAGAAAGACAAAGATCACCATTAAGAAGAAGAAAAGAAAGTAAAGAGCAAGAAGAGACAGAAAGTCACAAAAATTGGAACAGAGCGGTAAATGGAAGAAAGTGAGAGTGAAAAGATGGACGAGAGTGAAGAAGAAAATGAACAGCAAGAAGAGACAGAAAGTCACAAAAATTGGAACAGAGCAGGAAATGGAAGAAAGTGAGAGTGAAAAGATGGGCGTAAGTGAAGAAGAAAATGAAGAGCAAGAAGAGACAGAAAGTCACAAAAATTGGAACAGAGCAGGGAATGGAAGAAAGTAAGAGTGAAAAGATGGGCGTAAGTGAAGAAGAAAATGAAGAGCAAGGAGAGACAGAAAGTCACAAAAATTGGAACAGAGCAGGGAATGGAAGAAAGTGAGAGTGAAAAGATGGGCGTAAGTGAAGAAGAAAATGAAGAGCAAGGAGAGACAGAAAGTCACAAAAATTGGAACAGAGCAGGGAATGGAAGAAAGTGAGAGTGAAAAGATGGGCGTAAGTGAAGAAGAAAATGAAGAGCAAGAAGAGACAGAAAGTCACAAAAATTGGAACAGAGCAGGAAATGGCAGAAAGTGACAGTGAAATGATGGACGAGAGTGAAGAAGAAAATGAAGAAAGACAAAGATCACCATTAAGAAGAAGAAAAGAAAGAAAAGAGCAAGAAGAGACAGAAAGTCAAGAAAATTGGAACAGAGCGGTAGATGGAAGAAAGTGAGAGTGAAAAGATGGACGAGAGTGAGGAAGAAAATGAAGAAAGACCAAGATCACCATTAAGAAAAATAAAAGAAAGAAAAAAGCAAGAAGAGACAGAAAGTCACAAAAATTGGAACAGAGCAGGAAATGGAAGAAAGTGAGAGTGAAAAGATGGATGAGAGTGAAGAAGAAAATGGAGTGCAAGAAGAGACAGAAAGACACAAAAATTGGAACAGAGCGGGAAATGGAAGAAAGTGAGAGTGAAAAGATGGACGAGAGTGAAGAAGAAAATGAAGAGCAAGAAGAGACAGAAAGTCACAAAAATTGGAACAGAGCGGGAAATGGAAGAAAGTGAGAGTGAAAAGATGGACGAGAGTGAAGAAGAAAATGAAGAAAGACCAAGATCACTATTAAGAAGAAGAAAAGAAAGAAAAGAGCAAGAAGAGACAGAAAGTCACAAACATTTGAACAGAGCAGGGAATGGAAGAAAGTGAGAGTGAAAAGATGGACGTGAGTGAAGAAGAAATTGAAGAAAGACCAAGATCACCATTAAGAAGAAGAAAAGAAAGAAAAGAGCAAGAAGAGACAGAAAGTCACAAAAATTGGAACAGAGCGGTAAATGGAAGAAAGTGAGAGTGAAAAGATGGACGAGAGTGAAGAAGAAAATGAACAGCAAGAAGAGACAGAAAGTCACAAAAATTGGAACAGAGCGGGAAATGGAAGAAAGTGAGAGTGAAAAGATGGACGAGAGTGAAGAAGAAAATGAAGAGCAAGAAGAGACAGAAAGTGACAATAATTGGAACAGAGCGGGAAATGGAAGAAAGTGAGAGTGAAAAGATGGACGAGAGTGAAGAAGAAAATGAAGAAAGACCAAGATCACTATTAAGAAGAAGAAAAGAAAGAAAAGAGCAAGAAGAGACAGAAAGTCACAAAGATTTGAACAGAGCAGGGAATGGAAGAAAGTGAGAGTGAAAAGATGGACGTGAGTGAAGAAGAAAATGAAGAAAGACCAAGATCACCATTAAGAAGAAGAAAAGAAAGAAAAAATTGCAAGAAGAGACAGAATGTCACAAAAATTGGAACAGAGCAGGAAATGGAAGAAAGTGAGAGTGAAAAGATGGACGAGAGTGAAGAAGAAAATGAAGAAAGACCAAGATCACCATTAAGAAGGAGAAAAAAAAGAAAAGAGCAAGAAGAGACAGAAAGTCACAAATATTGGAACAGAGCGGTAAATGGAAGAAAGTGAGAGTGAAAAGATGGACGAGAGTGAAGAAGAAAATGAACAGCAAGAAGAGACAGAAAGTCACAAAAATTGGAACAGAGCAGGAAATGGAAGAAAGTGAGAGTGAAAAGATGGGCGTAAGTGAAGAAGAAAATGAAGAGCAAGAAGAGACAGAAAGTACCAAAAATTGGAACAGAGCAGGGAATGGAAGAAAGTGAGAGTGAAAAGATGGGCGTAAGTGAAGAATAAAATGAAGAGCAAGAAGAGACAGAAAGTCACAAAAATTGGAACAGAGCAGGAAATGAAAGAAAGTGAGAGTGAAAAGATGGACGAGAGTGAAGAAGAAAATGAAGAGCAAGAAGAGACAGAAAGTCACAAAAATTGGAACAGAGCAGGGAATGGAAGAAAGTGAGAGTGAAAAGATGGGCGTAAGTGAAGAAGAAAATGAAGACCAAGAAGAGACAGAAAGTCACAAAAATTGGAACAGAGCAGGGAATGGAAGAAAGTGAGAGTGAAAAGATGGGCGTAAGTGAAGAAGAAAATGAAGAGCAAGAAGAGACAGAAAGTCACAAAAATTGGAACAGAGCAGGAAATGGAAGAAAGTGAGTGTGAAAAGATGGACGTGAGTGAAGAAGAAAATGAAGAAATACCAAGATCACGATTAAGAAGAAGAAAAGAAAGAAAAAATAGCAAGAAGAGACAGAAAGTCACAAAAATTGGAACAGAGCAGAAAATGGAAGAAAGTGAGAGTGAAAAGATGGACGAGACTGAAGAAGAAAATGAAGAAAGACCAACGTCACCATTAAGAAGAAGTAAAGAAAGAAAAGAGCAAGAAGAGACAGAAAGTCACAAAAATTAGAACAGAGCAGGAAATGGAAGAAAGTGACAGTGAAAAGATGTACGAGAGTGAAGAAAATGAAGAGCAAGAAGAGACAGAAAGTCACAAAAATTGGAACAGAGCGGGAAATGGAAGAAAGTGAGAATGAAAAGATGGACAAGAGTGAAGAAGAAAATGAAGAGCAAGAAGAGACAGAAAGTCACAAAAGTTGGAACAGAGCAGGAAATGGAAGAAAGTGAGAATGAAAAGATGGACGTGAGTGAAGAAGAAAATGAAGAAAGACCAAGATCACCATTAAGAAGAAGGAAAGAAAGAAAAGAGCTAGAAGAGACAGAAAGTCACAAAAATTTGAACAGAGCAGGAAATGGAAGAAAGTGAGAGTGAAAAGATGGACGAGAGTGAAGAAGAAAATGAAGAAAGACCAAGATCAAGAAGAAAAGAAAGAAAAGAGGAAGGAGAGCACAATATGAGAGTAATCAGAAATAGTAATAGAATAAACCAGGGTGTCCAACCTGTTTGTTTCAGGGAGGTGTGACATCATATGCAAATGAGAATGACAACAAAAATAGAGAGCAGGGTGGTGAACAAAGGGCACTCATTAGCAAACCCATTTGCTAAACATAACGTGGAGAACTGTGCTACTATTTATATTACTCAGAGAAAAATAGAAAGCATAACAAAATTATTTCAATGTTCAACATTAGAGCATAAATTTTGATATCGAGTATATAAAATATAATTCATTACCTTTCTTAAACATCCTAGGCCCTAAAAATGATAATTCATTTAGAACTGATGCATTCTGGGAAATAATGGTTGTTGATATCCTAAATAATTAATGGCCTATTTCACAAGTTTTATTTGAGAAATTTTAAAATAGATTCGGTTCAATTTGTCTATCTATTGAACATTAATAACATTGAATCTAGGAAAATTAATGATTTAAATTATGTGAAAAACATATTATAAGAAAACTCTTTTCCATTAATGTATCTCCAAAATGTTATTAACCTACAAATACAAAAATTTAATTATGCGAATAATAACTTTAATCCAAACAAAAAAATAGGACAAGCCGGTGCAAAGATTTCTCAAATTTCTGTATGCAGGGGGCTATTCAAAAAATATTCAATTTAAAATTAATGATTAGATCAAAAGTTATTGAAGAGCATAGTGACATGATAAGGACTGTTTTCACAAGTTAGAAAATTGCTTCACTGTTTTCAAATAAAGACAAAATATCAGTTGATTATATAGAACTTAATGCACTGTTAGTTATTTTGGTGAGACATGTCATTTCAATCAACATGCAATGGAGCATCTGGTTGTGATAAAAAGCCCTCAAATTCCAAACATTTATCAAATAATGAATACTGTAAACAATAATGTAAATGTTCATTATATATATATATATATATGATAAAATAGGGAACAAATAGGAAATGTTTACAAATTTAACTTGTTTCACTTTTATTTAAGTTTATCAAGAATTTGGAGGGAAATTCATTTCTTAAAAAATATTCATTCATTTCTGCCCCCAAATTCTGATAAAGAAAAATATGTTAAATTTGTAAATGTGGATTGTTCACCTAATACAAGGTACAAGAGCCACTCAAGGTAGAAGATTACTGTGTGGTGTTGAAAGGGCAATACGTGAAGTTTGTGGGGTTATGCAGAAAAGATAACAGACTTGAAGAGGTCAAGATTGTCGTGACTGGAGAAACATCCTGTAGAGAGCTCATTCCGCATAGCACCAGTTCTTTGAAAGAAGCTGTCTTAATGGAAGGAAAAGGAAATGAGGATCCTATATGTATGTATATATATATATATGCGTGTTTCATATATATATATATATATATATATATATATATATATATATATATATATATACAATATATGTGTTTCATATATATATATATATATATATATATATATATATACACACTGACACACACCTGTATGTGTAAATTATTTTGAAATAAAGTGTATTTGTAAAGGAACAAAATGAATAAAAAGAGACAAAAGAAAAAACTACTCATAGCCAAGACATTTCATCCTCTGAGGGCCTTTATCAAGGCAATGGAGGATTTATTTTGTTGCACAAGTTTATATACAAAAGTGAGGATGCCATTTGCTTATCAAGGCTTTTAAATCTCAGAACATTCCTGAATGTTCTTCAGGTGATTGAAATGTCAGTCAAAACTTGTAGAGGACACAAAGTCTCATAATTCAAAGTCTGGCAAAAAGTAAGTGAGTAATGTTCAAAAAAAATTTTTTTTAAAGGAATATTATTTAAATTGTGATTAGATTCTTATTGTATCAGGTGGATGTATATGGCTGTACATCTTCAAATACATGGTGATGGATTTAATCATTTTCTTTTGATTTTTCAACATATTTGTTGTTGAGTATGTTGGCTTGGGTAAATAGTCATTCTTTCAGGAAAGGTAAGATTGGGAAAAACCGGGGTGTAGATTTATATTTTGATAAGATTCGGTAGCGGCACTCTCAAGAATTTTTCTTGTGAGTAAATTACTTTCTCTTTTGATGAGTGTGGCATTATTTACATTAAAATTGCATTTGAATTTATTTCTGTATAAGAATTATTGTGGATCAGGTCACTTTTGTGTTCATAGATATGTTTTTTAAATTTCTATTTTCCCAGTATATTGTGAGGAACAGTTTTGACAATTCATCTTATATGTGCCTGCTTCTGAATTATTATTGTTATAGGTGTTTTTAGTTCTGATCATGTCAATAATGGTTTTGGATGTGGTTGTGACCATTTTGTTGTTGTTTAGATGGGATAAGTTGTTTTGGATAGTGGATGTTATGAAGTTGGTATGTAGTATTATTTGTCAGTTTTTGCTTAGTTTATTGTTGGGGATAATTTTGTTATCTTTATTGCAGTCATGTATTTTATATAACTTTCTTTTTGCATTGTGGATGAAGTGATAAGGATATTGGAGGTTTTTGAATGTGTTTACTATATGGTTTCTTCTTCAGCTTGGTATTAGGGGCTGCAAATTTTTATAACTCTTAAGTAGAAATCTATAATCATTCCAGATTTGATCTTATTAGAATGGTGGGAATAAAAGTTGACCAGGTCATTCTTGTGGTAGCTTTTCTGCAAATGTCAAATTTGAGTTCATTATTGTTTCTGTGTAACATGATATCTAGAAAGGGATAATCTATCTGCAACATACTCATTGATAATACAATCCTTGTTGGGATTGCTATGAATTAGTGTGAAATCAGAAGGGTTTTTGGTTTGTGATAATAAACGTGAAAAGCATGTTCTTCATATTAATCACAACAATTTTAGCGTAGACATACAAATGGAATAAATCTCAAAGGCAATATTGAACAAAGAAACAAAGGTAGTCGTGAATTCAATTAGAAACAAACATTGAACATTTATATACAAATAAATTATAATAGAATTTGGAAAAAGTTGTGTTTCAGTTGAATATTTGATTGTTTGAAGAAAAGTTGTATTAAGTATTTTATGAACTCAAAGTTCAGGAATGTTCCTTTGTTTAGCAAAAGTGTTCACATAAAAATTTAAGGAAAATTTATCGAGACATAAATTTTAAAGTAATGTAGTTGCGAGATTTTTGCTGAATTTTGTATGTTCTTGTTTTGACAGAGTTATTCACCTTGGACTGTATTTTTTATGTAAATGCTTAAATAGCAGTTTCTGTTTAGTAGTGTAGATTACACTTTTTTAGAAATGTACAAAGATTTCGGAGAGAGAGAGAGAAAGAGATTGAAGGTTGAGTCAGGTGTTGACGCGCGAAAAATCCTTTAAGTCAAGATGTAGACACGCGTGGATCTCTGTAGAAATCTCTCTGAGGGTGAATTGCTGACTGCTGAATTGGACTGAGATTCGTCCTTTTATTTACTCTGAGAAGTTTGGACCGGCTCCCAGAGCTTTGGTGGCAAAAACATCCTGGGGGCATCTCGACCAATAATAAGCCGAGTTTCGCAATGTGTGGTGTTGATTGGTCGAAACTAGCTCTTATGGAATATTCCACCTTTAAATGGGGTGAGTGGAAAAATATGGACGATTCTACAGCCTCAACCACATGTAAAAAAATGATAAAAATAATAGAAACACTATTAATAAAAATGAAAAAGCTAACACTAACATCAACTATGAACAGGGTTACAATGTGGTGATCATGTTTGGAAAATAAAACACTCTTATAACTCTAGACATTAAGTTGAAAGTAAAAATAAAATCATCCTTGATAATGGCTAAAAGCAAACAGAAAGCGCTCGGATATACAGAATATTCAGACAATTTCTATATAATATATATATATATATATATATATATATATATATATATATATATATATACACATATGAAGAAATATAGTCTTAAGATGTGCTATATTTATGGGATAAAGTGCTCAATATCAGAGATAGAGTGTGGCCTAATGATTGCATCTAGCATGAAACAGACTGTCGCCTCTAAGTGTTGAATTCTATGTTCACTTTTATATTTATATAGATAGATAGATAGATATATATATAGAGATATAGAAAGATATATATATATAGTTTATGTCCAGAATTAAAAAATTATAACAGAAGAAAAATAAATTTAAAAAACTTTATCGCAGTACCTTGTCAGTTGTTTTTAACAAAACTTGCATTGTGTATGTGTGCGTGTGCGTGTATACACATACATACAAGGAGGTGCTGAAAAGTTTTCAGCCCAGTCCTCTTCCAAACATTTTACCAAATGACTAAGCAGAGCAATATATTTATTTCTGATTTCTTGACAAAGGTTAATCATCTTTGAACATACATAATGTAGACACACAGAGGATGTCTCCAATTTGTAGACTTGTTTTTAGTGTTACATAGCAACTCTGTCTTCAGTGAAAGTTAATCAACCACTCACAGAGCAAAGATGTGATAATAAAATTTAGAACTATTGAGCCAAGCTTACCAAATGATGCATGGTTGAGAAAACAAGCTAAGTGATATTAATATTTAAATGATACTCAATTAAAAAGCCGTAAGTGGATAGACAATGTGAACATTTTTCTTTGCACAAACAGAATCAGACGTTTATAAAAGATAAGGCAACTACCATTTCATATTGATTAGCAAACTCACCATGCAGACTACAAGAATAATGTCACATAGCAATTGCTTTGTCAGCCATCATGTTGGAATGCTCCAGAATGTGCAGACAAGAAAAAATGCCAAAGTGATAACTGTAATGAAAGTAATTCCAGAATTTGTCATACTTACAGTATTTACATTAGTCAGACTATTGTCCTCATCTTTGTCGCCATATTTGCCACAATGTTTTGGCCGTTGTACGCTCCGGCCTTCTTCAGGTGGTTGGAATTTCGAACTGAACCCTTTATTTCGATCACTGGGGTAGACTGTTCTAGTTCCACGTGCCATGTTTGATGGATGTCAGTTATGAATTTCTGGGTATTATAAACCTAATGTTTTCAACAACCATTTTTACCAGTGCTCATATTGCAATTTTGCTGTTATCATTGCATGTTTTTATCAGATCTCATATTGCAACTTTGTTATCATTGCTTTTCTCTGGCACTCCTTATTACTGGTTCCCATATTGTATCTATTTCTATGCTATGGAGAGAGAAGGGAGATCACTGTCCCCTGTGGGATCATGTTGAGATCATAGACAGGGAACACCATTGGAAAATTCATAAACTTAAGGAATCAGCACATATGCTAGGCCACAAAAATCTCCTGAGTCGACCATTCTTATAATACCCAGAAATTCATACCCAGATGTCCTCAAGGACACATAGCACAGTGGATAAAGGCGTTGGTTAGATCCAGTGACAGACCCAAAGAGCGTGAGTTCAATACCCGGTTAAGGCAGTGGAGAACTTTCAGAGGGAAAATTAGCAGGAGATAACTGATAACTGACATCCATCAAACATGGCACGTGGAACTAGAACAGTCTACCCCAGTGAGCGAAATAAAGGGTTCGGTTCGAAATTCCAACCACCTGAAGAAGGCCGGAGCGTACAACGGCCGAAACTTTGTGACAAATATGGCGACAAAGATGAGGACAATAGTCAGACTAATGTAAATACTGTACATAATACCTCATCTCAGAAATATAGACAGACTTTGTCATACTTGTCAAAGATTTGAAAGTAATTCCAGAATTTGTCATACTTGTTAAGTATTTGAAAGTAATTCTAGAATTTGTCATACTTGTTAAATATTTGAAAGTAATTCCAGAATTTGTCATACTTCTTAAATATTTGAAAGTAATTCCAGAATTTGTCATACTTCTTAAATATTTGAAAGTAATTCCAGAATTTGTCATACTGGTTAAATATTTGGAGTCTAATTCCAGAATTTGTCATACTTCTTAAATATTTGAAAGTAATTCCAGAATTTGTCATACACATCAGAGATTTGATGACTGAGTGGGATTTGTTTTGTGGAATTTTGACAGTGGTGGATTTTCTTTGTTTTCACATTAGACCAAAACACATATGAAAAGCAGAAGTTTGTGTCAATTAAGAAATCATGACGTCTGGCACTACCTGAGCCTTTCTCTGCCAGATTCCTTTGTATGTCATGGTTTCAAAATGGAGACAATCAACTATGCAAACAGGATATTTCAAACTCTGAGTAAAAGGTTGAAACAAGCCACAGTTTTTGTGTTTTTGGTGTGATCATGCTGTGAACTACCATTTAATATAACCCTCTACCTTGAGTAGCCCCCAGGTTTTGTACAGAGTGAACTTTACTGTTAAAAAAAATATATATAAGTAAATTGCCATAACTTATTGAGAAAGATAACTGGGTGATTTCCTGTTGTTTTCTCCACAACTTTGAATTCAGTCTTCCTTCACTTAAACTGGCTGCCATCCAAGGCTAGAGAACCTAGTCAACCATGTTATTTACACCATAGATGGGGATTGGATTTGCACAGAATGTGAAAATTATTGGCACAAAAATTGAAAATAACAAGCCAAGATAAAGTTCTGGTTAAATCTGTTTCATTCATTTCAAATTAATGCCCCTGGAAAAAAAGGCCTGAATGATTCTAGTATGAATATCTTCATAATCCAAACATGTATTCAGAAAAGAATGCTTGCTTCTTTAAACTGCACCACATGAAAGAATAAGGATCAATAAAAACAAGACATAAAGAGAAAACAAACTGGAAGAGAGAGAAGACAAGGGGAAAAAAAAGGAGAGTGAATGTTTTTAATTCATTCATGCCTAGTCATTTTATCCATCAAAATATTATTTATTATATTTGCACAGTTCTTTTAACCTCTACTATGTATCATATTAATCTAAATTAAATGATCTTCAATAACAATAAAAAAGAAATGTGATGCCAGTTTTGAAACCTTTTCCATTTGGCTTTTACCTCACATCACTCATGAATAAAAATGTGCAGTCAGGCAGATGGGGAGAAGAAACAGTGACAGTGTTGCAATTAGTGATATTCCCTTTGAGTGTTTGTTCCGGTTAATAATTTTTTCCTTCAGATAAAAGTGCCACCTGCCAATTGTTCCTTCTGTATCTATGTTAGACCTGTCATGGGGAAAGTGTCACTGACCAATTGCTCATGATTGACAAAGAGCCTTTCATATGAATGAGAGGACACAGTGTTTCCCAGGTGAACATTGTCCAAACTTTCACACTGTGTCCACCAGTTTATTTGCCATTACTTCTTCAGGATAAATATATACCGTATCATCCACTTTATGCCGGAAAAATGGAGACATTGAATTAGGCGACTTTTTTTAAATTGATACCAGGTCCAGTTCTCACCCTTATGTCTATTGAAGATGCTTTCGAAATATAATGAGGAATGCTGAAGACAAAACATTCCAAAGTATATCCAGTTGTTGAGAGAATTATTCACCCCCACTTTCATAATTACAAATAAAACTGTAATACTTTTTATGGAAATTTCAAATGCATTTTTTCACAAATTATGAAATAATTGGTCTGACAGAATGTGTAGTAATGCCCACAACAAAATTTTTATTTTAAAACAATAATACAAAAAACACCAAAATAAATAAATTTAACATAGGACAAAATTATTGGCCCTCTTGCCACAATAATCAATTGTGTAACCTTTATTCTTCATTATTGCCTTTAATCATTTTTGATATTTCCTTACAAGATCACTACACACACTAATAGGTATTTTGCTCCATTCTTCCTTGGCAATAGCTTTTAGCTCCTCCAAATTAGAAGGACTTCTTTCTCTTACTTTTTTCTTCAAATATAAATTTTCAATGGGATTTAGGTCAGAACTTTTTTTCAGCATATGTCAATACCTTAATTTTGCTGTCATCTAATTATTTTGTTACAGTTCATGTCATATGTTTCGTGTCATTGGTGCGTGAACTTCATTCACTTTCCTCCATACATCAATGAAACCAGATAATTCTAGTTTGGTTTCATCTGACCACAAAACAGTTCCAATATTTACTTCTATGTTCGAGATGGTTTCTAGCATAAGATAATCTGCATTTTATGTGTTTAGCCTTAAGCAAGGGAGTTTTCTTTGGGTGACAAGCTTGAAGTCCTGTTCGATGAAAGCAACTAATGACTGTCTTCATCGATACATTAAACCCTGATATCTTTACATCATTGACAATGTCCTTTGTCATTAAGTGAGGATTCTTTGAGACATCTCTAATAATTTTCCTTTCCATTCTCTCAAAAATTAACTGTTCTTAATTTATTCTCTACATGATGAGTCTTGTTGCACTTCTTGATAATGCTACAAGTTTTGTCCAGCATTCTTGTTGCTTCTTCTCATCAACATTTACGTTACTTTACCTTTGAGGTTTTCCTATTTATGTCTTTCTTGTGTCTTCTGTCACAATGGGAATAGAATTGACTCTAAGTAAATATAAGTGACTCCATTAATGTCTGTAACTCATGCAATTCTTAGTTGGTTAGAAACAGACATCTACAAGAATTCATTTCTCAACCATCTTTACCACCCTTTATCTCTCCCTGTGATATTTGGCAGACAAAAGGCCTGGTTCTGACATTTTCCTTGGAGAATGGCACTTATTACATTACAAGTAGATGCTGACTTTTGCACTTTAGAATGTAAAACTATCAGGCTCCAGAGCATCGAATCAAAAAGCACCAGTTTTCTTCTTCATTGATGATCATGAAGTCACATGATCTTCTTAGTAAATATTTTTTATAGACACACTCAAACAACCAACCACCCACCCATATATATATATATATATATATATATATATATATATATATATATAACTTAAGTCAGTAGATATTATTTCCAATGTTTAAAAATCAGGGATATTTGCTCAAACATGTTTACCAACTAAACATTATTTTTGTAGTATATAGTAATAAAAATAATTTCAGGCTAAAAAAACATTATTGCTTAAAAATTAAATGACATTTACATTTTGCATAAATAATATAAGCAGAAAATGCAGTGTCTTGTTTAAGTATGCACTCCCATTGAACTTTTCAAATATTGTCAACCATAAATTTAGATGTATTTTTATTGGGATTTTGTGTAATGAACCAACCTTCATCAGGTTTATGTTAATATCTGGATCAACATACAACTGATAAAGGCTGGAGTGCACAACAGCTGAAACATTGTGATAGCAACAAGAAAAGATGAGGACAAGAGTCTGCATGTAAATAGTGTTTTAGAAGACTCATTGCAAATTATATATATGGCAGTTATGAGGATAACCATCCCAGCATCATATATACACACCTGCTACTACTGTCCGCTCTTGGGGTCTGCAATGACTCTTAAAACCAAGATAAGGATTTTACAAGCTCTATTATACTGCTTACAAAAAAGTATATTTTGGTTCTTTGTTGGTCCCATGTTTTTATAATGGATAATATGTACTTCTCCATGTCCCAGTACATAACTGTTAATGTGACCTTTCAGCCCAGCTTATGATAAGTGGCCAAGGACACAATATTCACAAATGCATAAGTCACAAATGAATGAACAGAATCTATTTTACCAATTGCACGTTTTACTTTAGCTTGGCTGATTCATTCTTCACATACATGGCTGGATCCACATTCAGAAACCCGACCAAATGTTCAAAGTCACATTTTTTTTAATTATCATCTAAGTTGTGCCAAAATATTTTTGACAAACCCTTGTATTACCCATGATCACACAGGTAGAATTTATTAAGCAAATAGATAAGAACATTCATTCATTAATGATTTTATATATATATATATATGTATTTAAACAAAACCGACGTCATGTTATACCTTAGGTACCTTTTGACCAACATTTTTTTTGGCTACGAGTACTAGAATGCAGATAGGCGGGAACATGCTGCGCAACTCGCATCTCCAACCTCAGATTGGTTCAGTTCGTCCTATGTACATCACATCACATCAGCATTTAAACTTATAAACAACTAAATTTTTCTGAAAATAGGACAACCTATCTTTACTAAAGGACAGAAACACAGATCTTGTTTGAAAAACTTAACAGCATTGTAACAAGACAAAATACATGCTGAAAATCTGTCAGATAATAACTGAAATTTCCTGCCAAGCCAAGGTAACTTTAAATAAATAGGACAAGCATATATATATAGCAAATACTAAAAGCATATACAGAAATATATTGCAAATCATTTTACTAAAGGAGCATATTGCATTCTGAGTTATTTTACTGAGGGAATATATTGCAAATTACTTTAACCTTTAATTCATCTGTCTATATTTCTGAGATGTGGTATTGTAATTATTTACATTGTTCAGACTGTTGTCTTCATCTATATTGCAATATTTACAACATTTTGGACATTGTATGCTCTGGCATTCTTCAGATTGTTCTAGTTCCACATTTCATGCCTCTCCTAGATGTCTCTATCATCTCCCTTTAACTCAACTCTTCAAGTTTTTGTTCATCTTTGCAGTAGCCAGGTATTAAACATAACTCTTTGGGTCAACATCCTTCACAGGATAATGAAAGAATGATATTCATCAAAATACATGAGTGGAATTTGATAATTTAACCATCATCTAAAATGGATCTAGTTGCCAATCTGTTTGCTGCATATTTAAAATCAGGATGAAAGAGATTATCAGTTGTCAGGAGTTAAGACAAGGTGTGACAAAGAAGGAAGTTTTATGGAGAACAGGGACTAGAAAAAAGCTATTGAAAATCGGGAAGAGTCTACTGAAATTCTGAAGAAAGAAAACATCATCAAAAGAAAAACACACCAAATGCACGGAGGGCAAGAGATGTAAAAGAAACCTACTTGACAAGTTTGAATACAATAAAGACAGAGAGATTATAAAAGGGAGTGTTGCTGACAGCAACAATGATAGGAAGCTGTGGCTGAATACAATTGCCCATTTCCTGAAGAGACATGGCACACATTATTATTAAGAGAGCTATTATTGGTGATATCAATGCACTGCAAATAATTTTACAACACCTTAAAAATCAGCAAAAAACATGAGTTACAGCCCTTGAACAAAGACATTTTTCATTAAGTAATTTAAATATCAGGAAAATGTGACCTTGAAATCTGAAGGAGCACTGACATAGCAAAAGATGCCTTCTAAAAGCTATACAAAGTATTAAGAAAGGGAAATTTCATTAGAAACGAAGCAAAGAGTACTGAACTGTTATATAATATCTGTCCTCCTATATGATAGTGAATGTTTCACAGATGAAGGAAAGACTTGAACCAACAAAAATATGGTTCTACAGAAGGATGATGGGAATCCCATGAAAAGAACATGTCAGTAACAAGATTGTTTTAAAGAAAATGGAGATAAAAAGAGGACTTAGAATGAGAAAGACACAGTTTAAACTTCTTAGACACATAATAAGAAAAGAGGGCTTTGTGAATTTGATACTCACATGACATATTGAAAGCCAGGGGGACAGGGGCAAGCAACAAGTAATCTACCTAATAAACTTGTTTAAATGAATAGCAGAACAGAGTTTGGTAAAAAACAAAACCTACAAAAGACAGGAAGTTGTGAAGAACCATGATCACTCATGTCTTGAAGGGGCATGGCATATAAAAGAAAATTGTGAGGCATTTTCTTTTGATTTTAGCTAAAATTCAGTATTGCCTAAACAAAACTAATAATGTTCCACCATCACTGAGCAGAACACAAACTTTCACCTATCATGATGGATGGGTGTTTTCTCAAGGAATGGCCCTTACGTTGAATGTTTATTGGGACTAAAGCTCTCCTCAGACCTTGTAGAAATCATATACCTAATCTACTGCTGGAAAAAAATGGCTTGTTCATTGTACTGCTCGAGTAAGTATATGATTTCCCCTGCTATCTGTATAAAAGTCAGATTAGACCAAAAACGGATTATTGCAACCATATTTGGACTGAAGCTACCCCATCATGTTTTGATAGAGTTCAAGAGTGTATATGCAGTCTTGTGGGTGATTAATTATTTTTCACCCTACAATCCCTTTCCCACAGATAAAAAGTCATGAACATCTCACTGCTCTATTGCTATTTCTATAGCAAATGCTCTAACAAGCTACATTCCTTAGTCCCACCACCCCTGGATTTACCATGCAACATACACAAGTGTGAATCATCCCCATTTGTATTCCATTAGTAAGACGCAAATTCCATTCATACAGCTTCTTCCCAAGAACTGCTGCTTTGTGGAACAGACTCCCAGGAGAATATCTTCACAATCACTACAATCTTGACCTCTTCAAATCTAGGATAAATCTTTTTCCTTCCTACATAAACTCATGAACTTCTTGCCTTTTCCTCTGCTCATACAACACCACACACAACCCTCTAGCTTGAGCTTTGTATATGGTGAACATTAGTATTAAAAAAAACCCAGATCTTTTTGGTTTCAGACAAGTATTTAAGAATCTCCTTTCTTTGTTAAAGAATCTGCATTCTGTTACTCTGGTGATTCTATTCTTTCATTCTTATTCAATAATTCTCTAAGGACAGCTATTTTTGAGTGCAATCTCTTTCCTAGAATTTGAGTGGAAGAATACACTGCATCATGGAGAGAAGAATTATCTGTATAACAAATAATGAACATATTTTTAGCATCATCTTCCAAACCAATGAGTCCTAGTATAGATTTTCTGTAGGAAATAGTGACTTCTGCAAAATCAACCATGGCTAATGAATGCTAATGGTCAGGAATAAATGGACTCTGGTGTATCAAATACAAGTACCAGCACAATCAAATTTTTGAAATTTTGCTCTTGGCGTACTGCTTATTTTGTACAACACTCTTTTATATTTTTAACCATTTCACCCCAAGCAAAGCCACTAGGATGTAAGGGGGTTACTGAGTGTTAGAGATTATGAGATAAAATACTATTAAGAGCAGAAGATAATAAAAGAACAATAATTAAGAAGACAGACGATAAATTATTTAGCAAATAATTTTCTTGTGGAATCATAATTTCATTTAATGTTTATTAAATGTATGAAAACTTATTGAACTAGCATGCCTGTTTTATATATGGAAGATATACTACTGGTGTAAATATTCCAGACAGCACTTTTCTTTTTTTTTTTTATTTCTGGTCAGGTCAGGTATAGGCTTGCTACTGATAACATGTAACCCAGTACAACCTGCCACATGGATGGATGGATGGTTGATGTCTAAACTAACTCCTCCACTAGCTTTTCTGCTGGTGAAGAGGGTGGCATATCAGCTCACAAGATGATGAAAAACAAAATCTGTCTAAGGGTGGATGAGTTTCCTATAGGAGCCAATGGCCAATGTGTGTATATATATGTGTGTGTGTGTGTGTATATATATATATATATATATATATATATATATATTTGTGCATTTAGGCAGCAATCTTTCTTTCATGCACATTTCATTGAATATGACAGACAAGGTGTTTTTATTTAGTTTTTTATACAATTTCCCATGTGATCTAATAATTTTTTTCTTTTTGGATGATAAATTATATAAAAACAGTCTGAATGTTCTTTTTATCTGAGCGCTTTCAGCTATATATTTAGCCATTTTTAAGGATGAAATATTTTAACAGTTAAAAAGTTAAGTTTGTTGTATGCGTGTTTTATAAAATGTTTTCATTAAAATTATTAGATTGCATGAGAAATTGTATAAAAACTGAATAAAAGCACCTTGTCTGTTGTATTCAATAAAATGTGCATATATATATATATATATATATATATATATATATATGTAAGGCTAAGGTGGGGTCCCAAACCTTGAATGGCAATCCTTCTAGAGAAGGTGTCTCAATAAAATCACTTGGTGTAGTTAAACTACAATGAGTGCCTGAGTGGGGTGTCATGAAGATTATCTGGCTTTTTAAAATCTTGCCTCAAATCATTATGTCAAATTCTCTGTCATGCAGAACCCACCTTGCTTTGTTCAAGACTAATCCCAGTCCTGGCTAAACAAAAAAACAGAGCTATGTATGTAGAAAAGAGTATTAAAGAGATACGAGAGATATATAACAAAATAATGAGTTCAAACCTTACTGACTGCTTCATACTTTCATCCCTGTACCACATCTAAGCTATGTTTAGTAAGTCGATATAAGTAATTAATGAGTTCAGGCCTCACTGAGTGCTCCATAGCTTCGTCCTTGTGCCACATTTAAGCTACGCTTAGTAAATCACTATAAGCAATTAATAGATTTTTTAATCCAACATTATTTTTTATCACTATAGGCATTATAATTAGTAAATACATGTACTTGAGTAAACATCCCTGTTAATTAAACAGTCAAATATACAGCTACTGACATAGAAGTTTGATTAAAGAACATGTACCTCCCAATAGAAATAAAACTTTATTATAACCATGAAATATTAGTGTCTGAGCCTTTCATATTATATTCTTGATCTCTCTATGACATAGAGCACATATCTGGATTACATCCTCTTGGAAATATATATATACATATATATCTATTGACTACTAATATTATCAATACGAGTTCACCTTAAACAAGGCAATAAAGCTACTGAGACACAAGGGGTTACTGGGTGTGAAAGAGTTAAAAGCAGAAACACTGTTATGGAGTGAGAAGAGTAATCAGGATGTTAGATAACTATTGACATTGCATTTAAATTTTTGCAGATTAAAGTTCACTGGAAAGCATGGAGTTGAAGGGAGTTTGACAAGTGAGAAGTGTGTGAAAAGAAACTGTTAGCATAGAACTTATGGTTACATCTAGCCAGCTCAACTCATTGCCAGTTTAAATTCAAAGTGTCTCGGAACCATAGCAAAGAACTCACTTGAACAATTCACATGAAAGTATTTATAGAAAAGGCAAAGAGAGGCACCCTTATGTTGGTGGGAAAGTGACTGAAGCTGAGAAGTGAGAATTTGTTTTACATTTCCAGCATAAAAATAAAGTGAGCAGATATAGACTTTGAAAGATCCCAACAAGAGATGTGGATTTCTTAAATCTTTGTTTTACTGTAAAGGCTTCTTGTAGCTTAATGGTAAAAAGCATGCTTGGCCTGAAGGTGGTCTCCCAGGTTATAAAGGGAATACAATTTTGATTCTTGTTGAGAGGCATATCTTCTTTAATATGACTATCAACCTCTAGGCCAGTAATGTCACTGCTTAAAAACAGAGATCCATACTCAAACATATGAACCAACTAAAAATGTCATAGTAATAATGATAACTAACAGAATTCATGTAAATTACTTTTGAAGCCATAAGCATTTATAGATAGTTATAAGAAAAGTGGCATAGTCTCTCTTAAAAATAGTGAAAAAGATCATGAGGTCACAATAAATGATTTAACCTCACACTACAAATAACTGTCATTATCTAAGATGCCCCGCCTCCAATCCCTCTCAGTGTTGCACTCTCTTTTTGTGTCTCTATGACCCTCTCTCTCTCTTTCTGTTTTACTCTCAGATGCTCAACAAAGGCTGGGTTTAATAAGACTTTTAATTAGAAGATCATCTATTTTTATTTTATTATAAAATGATTATAATTATTAAAGAAAGATTTTCATTTCAAAAGGTCATTTCCCAACTGAATCTGTACTCAGCAGATTTTTAGGTTAGGAAATATGATTTAACTCTTCACTACAAACAAATTCCTTTGACCCATATAATCTTTCTTTTTGAATCTATGTCACTTTCTCTTTTTTTACTCTCTATGTCTTTCTCTCTGTTTCCCTCATAGTATATGTGATACCATGCATAACACACCATACACAAACAAGCATATTAATATATAGATAACATCCTATTGTAAGGTTTCTGTTATAACACACACCTGTACTTAGTATAATATAATTTGTTAAGTATTCTCTATATATGTAATGCTTAGGCTATTGCCATAACACCTGTATAGTTAATATGAAGACTGACTCAATATAACTAATCTTGACCTCATACCATGAAATTCTTTATAGTACTGACAATCATCCACTATTTCCTGTAGTGTTACATTATTATTCTGTTCTGTTTTTCCTAAAATTTTCATTTGTACTTTAGCATCTTTTTCCCTGTTAGTCCTTGCATGATCTAGGATCATTTCCTTCAGTTTAAATTGTTCATATTCCCTATTGATGGTACCCATATACATAACTAAATCTTCATTATCTTTTTTGGTTAAATTCATGCACCTCCAACGAGCATGGAACAGAGAGCACTTGTCACTAAAAATTTTCGTCAGAATGTGTACTGTGTCTTCAAACCTGATTTCACCTGGTTTCCTTGGTAAAATATAATTGCAGTACTTTTCATACTCTATTGGCACTATTTTTCTTAACAACAATCTGTTTTTTCATCTTCCCAGCCACTGCATTCCTGATAGAATATTTCTTCATGTGCGCAAAAATACACAGCAAAAGTCAGTCTGTCATGCGGATTGTATACAAATTCTGATACAGTCTTTTGCACTGTGTCTGGTATAAGAGATGCTGAAGCATTTTTCTTCAAAACCACTTCCAATAACTCTTATTGTCTTTGCAACTGTAGCAATTGTTGGGCATTTTGTTATTGCTGCCTCTGTTGTTGTTGAATTTCAACAATTGAAGCCAAAATATTCTCCATATTCGCAAGAAAAATGTTTTTTAAACCAACATGGTTGAACTTCTTGTAACTTCTGATGCACATGTATGAGTTTTGAAAATCTGGTTGCCCACTATTATAACCCCAGTTATAATGTGGTACTTGTCATACTGTGCTTGAGTTCAAGTTCATCCTTGTCAATTATCATAACTCCAGTTATGTTGTGATTTTATCCAGGTACATGTGCTAGAGTTCCTTGTTGCTAACTATTATAACTTTCTATTATAATGCTAATTTTATAACACACACTCCTACTTGTATAACATAATTTGTTAAGTATCCTCTATCCATAATGCTTAGGATATTGCCATAATACCTGTACAGTTAATATGAAGATCAACTCCAATAATACTACTCTTGACCTCATACCGCAGAACACATTATAGTATTGGATGAGTTCATAGTCATCAGGAGTGTGCTCTTTATCCCACAACAAGAAATGGTAATTATATACCTGTACAAGTGGATAATGAGATTAACATTCAGTGGTGACTGTCTATTTCTTTGCTTAAATGCAATCTTCAGGCTATGTGTGTTGTGTTTTGACTCAAATATATATGTTGGTCATTGGTGCATTATGGGTAAAAGATCCATAGTATTATCCTCAATGGATTGTTAGGTCATGAAATATGGTTTAACTCTTCACTACCAACACCTTTCTTTATCTAAGATGACCTGTCCAATCAAATATTAAACCAAGACAATTGCATCACTAAATTACAAGCATTCATAACCTAAGAGAAGAAGATTTCTGAGATGCCACATTTGATCTAAAAAAAAAAGTATATATCAAGTATAAAGAAGATGCAACAACAAACCAATTTACATACACACATCTTCCAAATGCCCACCATCAACTGAAGCAGATTTCACAATCACTTAACTGTGTGTTATTTGACAATACTTCCAGTGAAAACATTTTCTATGAAGTCAAGAAAGATTATGAAGCAGCCGTAAAAGATAGTGGATTTTTGATAACATTCAATATACACAGCACAAAAAATCCAAGAGGGAAAGAAACATCATAAGGCTCAACCCAAAGTATAACAAAAATGTAAAAACAAATGTAGGAAAAATATTCATTAAACTTACACTTAAACACTTTCTCCATCAAGGACACTGAGGTCAATACCAGGTGGTGACAGTCTGTTTCATGCTTGAATGCAATCTTCAGGCCATGTGTATTTTGGCTTGACTATTTATATATGCTGGTCAATGGTGCATTATAGGTAGTGAGGTCTATTGTATTATCCTAATTCTTATTAGGTGTGCGTTAACAATTGTTTCAAATAATTCTAGATGCTATTGTGTAGAGATCATTGTGGATCCAAATGCAGTTATTTATAGCTATTTTAGACTGTTGTTAACTTTTTTCTTATTATTTATTATTGCTTATTTAATTATTTATTATTGACTATTATTATTACATATACTTGTGTTTATGTGTCATAGTTTCTTAATTTGTTTGCTTATTTATTTATTCATTCAGATTTTTGTTGGTTCCAATCAAATCAGGAATGACTGCAAAACACTTTCCCCTTTCCAATTTATATGCAGAAGCATACAAATGCATGCTGGGATTTCTTCCTAGCCAATAAAATAGGCCGGTTCTTGGTTTCATATGACTCAGTCCTGGTCTGTCTTGCTTTAAAGTCAGAATGCTACATTTGCTTATCTGAATTTGCTGTTGTGAATCAACCCCAATTCTTAGTTTGTTAACTTTTTGCCATATTACTGTTAATTTGCCTTACATATATTGTTTGCTTGATTTATATTATTTTTTTGCTCTGTTCTTTTTCTTGTAATTATTTATTGCAAATTTTGTCAGTTCTGGTTGTTGGGCATTTTTACAATTTATTTACATTTAACCATGGCCACTCAATCTACATTCATTTTATTTATTTGAAGGGGTATTGGTTATTTTATTTGTTTAGCATCAAACCACAATAAACATGACCTGAAGATTGCCTTCATACCTGAAATACACTGTCACCCACTTGGTGTTGACTGACCTCAGTGCCCAGTTTTATATTTACATGCACTCTATCTCTGATACTGAGCACATTTAGCCATAAATATACTATACCTTAAAACTATATATATGTATAAGATATCTGAATTTGTGTCATGAGACATTCTCTTTTTGCAAGAGTTTAATGATATTGTTGTTCTTAGGCACTTGCATGAGACTGCATTCTTTTAAACACTTTCTTTTTAAATTCATTAATGAAATCATCTTTTTTTTATCACATGATATCTGAGAATATGACAGAAGTGCACTGGTTTACTAACAGTGCCAGCAAATGTCGTCAGAGACGACATCTATTTGCATGGCTGATACATGTATGCATAAGTGTAATGTGCAATAATTGGATTGCCACAAATATAATTGTGTTTCTCTCCTCAACATCCGGTGATTAAAAAAAAATCATAAAGAGCAGAAATGAATTAAGAAGATTTTTCGAGACACGTACAATGTATTTCAATTTTTTTCATTTGCAAGATGCAAAAATTTAGTTTTTTTTCAAATTCAAATTTTATTTGTTGCCAATGAAAATTCACTTGCAATAAATCACAAGTACATCATTGTGTCTTAGTAAAATCATGATTCATACTTTGACATATTTTGTAAACCTTTCATTAATTTTCCTTTAATCAGTTTTCAAAACTGATAATCAAGAGACAATAGCCTTGCAGGTGGCATAGTAATTGTGGTTTCAATCCTTGGGCAGTGCAGGGCGAACACAGAATCAGTGGAAAAGGAAAACCAATAACAGAGTGCAGCCCATCCTCTTTAATCTGGCATTCTGTGATCCAGTAACCCCCATGGTCCAGCAGTTTTTTGAATTAGCAGCCATTAGTTCAGTGAGTGGCTACAAGAGCAGTGACACACATTGTTTCCAAATTTATGCAAAATCTGACAACAGCAGAATGTTTTGGTGATACGGTCTTGCTCATTTCTTATATATAGATTCATATTTGCCCATTCATAATATTAAGTATATATTATTTTTTGGTTTTAGACTATTTTTTATCAGCTTTTGTATGGCATGAAACAATAAAAAGATTGTTTGGAAGAATTAATGATTGTTTTATTTCCTATTTTAAGTGTCATTCTACCTTTGATAAGACAGCAATATATATGTGGAATGAGCCAGCAAGACTATGTTTACATCAGGGATTTTTAGAGCAGATTTCTGTCAACAGCCATTTTCTTTTGTTCAGCAATGGACTGGTCACCAGGGTACCAGATTAAAGAGGTTGGGTTGTAATACACAAGAACTAAAGGAGATATCCCTGGATATGGTTAACATAATCTATCCCTATAGATTAAATAAAGGGTTCAGTTCAAAATTCCCTGAAGCTTACTCAGATTTATAAACACATGATGAAAGCCAGGGGATACAACAGCTAAAACATTGTGGATAATAACAACAAACATGAAGGCAATCCTCCACATGTAAATAATGCGGAAAGTCAACATTTTGATTATGTCATTATTTTCTCTATGAGTTACATTTGCCATCCATTTTAGTTGCTGTTCAGTGTCTTCAAGTGATGTGATTTTGTTATTTAGTAATGTTTTCTTGTTTGTGATCCTATAGTACCAGTCTACAAGATTCAGTGAAGTATGGTCCTCACTAAGACCTACCAACAATTACGGTCATCTTGAGGCCAATCTCTAACAAAAATTATGGGTTTCTCTAAGCCCTACAATAACAATTATGGGTTTCTTTAAGATCTACAATAACAACAATTATAACATAAAAAATGGGTTCATTAGACTCTTGGAATGATAGAAAAATTAGTCCAATTTATTAAAGAATGAGAAAAAAAAAAGAAAAAGTGTAGAGAGATGTAAGATAGAATTTTATGATAATCTGACCTACACAGAGGATGAACAAATCAATCAGCATCTGATTATTATCATCTTTTGTATACACAGAAGCAAAGACATAATGAAATTTAATGTAAACAATACAAACAGGGCAGGAATATTAAGAGATGGGATTATTAAAAAATGTTCAGTTTTGTCTTTTCATGCAATTTAATTGAATACTAAAATATGATTAATAAATAAAATTATGAATCAATAAAATACAGCAAAAAACAAAAACGAAGCAAAATATGCAAAATTAAAATACAATATCTGTTGGCAGAACAGCACCACTCCACATTTCCATTGGTTATTACAGTAGCAAGGATTTATGCTTGGTACAAGTACTAGTAGTATATGGTGACTAGCTAAAGAAATAACTTAATTTTAGACATATAATGTGGAATATATTTTTGGATACTATGTTTCTGAGGAAAATGTTGGGCTCATATATACATTCCCATCTTTATATGATAATAAAAGATAAATAAAATAATAGAACTTTCATGATTTATATGGTCTCCTTCATTTATATTTAATATTCCACTAAGACAAAATGTAGAGCTGTCAGCAAAACAGGCAGCCCAAGGTGTGAGCTACATATTAGGGATGTCAAAATCAAGCTGAAGCAGAAATTTAACCATCTGGGTAGTGTAATAACAAAAAACAGAAAGTGTGAGAGAAATCCAAAGGCACAAAGATGCCTTTCAGAAATTAAGAAAATTATGAAAATATCAGAAAATGGCTATCAAATCAATGAAGACATTGCTGCACTGCTATGTAATATCTTATCTCCTATATGGCAATGAATGTGAGACAATCTCTTCAAAGAGGATGAAGAGACTTGAAAATATAGAAATGTATTTCTACTACTGAATGCCAAGAATAGCATGAACAGAATATGTGAGCAATGAGGAAGTTTCAAGAAAAATTGAACTATAAAGAAACTTATACTTATAATGAGAAAAAGGCAGGTAAACATTCTGTGACACAAGGCCTAAAGAATTTAACATTTATTATCTATATATAGGTAAGAGAAATGAAGGAAAAGTAAATACAAGTTTATGTAAATAGATGTTAAAAGGGGAACAAAGGGAGATGGTAAAAGGCAAAAATTACTTAGGGCAATAAAAGAAGGGAAGTTGTTGAGAATCATGATCATGAAAAAACAAGAAACATAATAAATTATTACAGTAGTATGAAGTCAGGATCAGTACAAGTAATGGTAATTGTAATATTAACCATTTCCTTATTTGGAAACATTCAGCATTCATTGGCCAAACGGCCAGTGCTACTGTTGGTTGAGAGTGATAAAATCTTTTTAGTAAAACAATTTTTCATAAAATAGGTTTGTTAAGTTCATGAACTGTTATTGCCTTTTCAGTATTGATGGAGAGTTTCCTTTCTAAACTTTTGTTTAAAGTAGTGTGGAACAACAACAACACCTTAATCATATCATTATTTTCTTTTCAAGTTACATGTGATATCAATTTCAATTGCTGGTGCTATATAAAGTCCTCAAGTGATATGGTTTCTGCTGTTTCATACAGTTCTTTCTGACTCTGTGGCACCAGTCCATAAGGTTCAAAGAAGGATGATCCTCTTTATGTCTTACAGGCTTCATTCACTTGAGGCCATTTTGAATCAATGATCTGGGGGTTTTAAGTGGTTGCATGCAGCTGACAATTTAGACATTTCTGAGTGGAATGAATGCCATGCTTGACATTGATATAAAAGTCTTCTTCTAAGGATGCTATTTAAAACATAAATCAAGTTCTTAGGTTAATGTTTTGGTTTTGTAGTATCTTGTGGCACTAAACAAAGTTACCTTTTGCATAGCCTATTCTATGCTGAATTTCTTTATTGTCTATACTAAATTTGTTATATCTGATCCATACACTAAGGTTTTTGAAGTGATAATAATTACGTTGGAGTAATAGATAGTGGCTGAGATTGAAGAATCAGAGAGTTGAGTTCAAATTCCAGTCAGATCCATTACATTCACTTACATGCTAATATCATTGGGAAAGCTATGAATCATCATCTTCTCCCCACAGCTATGGGTAAATAGCAGAACAGACCAAGTTCTATAACCTTGGATACACAACTGGCCCACCACAGAAAGAAATGGTAACTTACTGTGGGAAAAAATCTGCCTCGTCAGTCATGTATTAAAAGATACATGTTTGCTTAAGCATGTATCATGCATGGCACACAACTGACTGAATTCTACATCCTCAATTTTTATGATGGGTTCAGGATATGCAATATCACTGCTTTCATTCCAACTCCAGATCATTGTTTCTATTTTGGAAAGGTTTATCTTGAGTCCTACTTCTTAGAACAATTGGTAAAGAAGATTTTTTATTCAGGGACATTTTTATCCCAACTGTGAATCAGTACAGCATAATGCTAGTGGGTAAACATGAGTTGACAAGATACTTCAACTTCAGGTATAAGACTAGGGAGATAGTTTTTTTGGAAAAAGTGAGAGGGTCTTATATGCCATCAAATCAATAATTGAATAAATGTTCCCTGCTCAGCCTAACAAACTCTTAAGTGTAGCAAAGTTAGCAAAGTGTTATCTTGGTGCATAAGGTTAATAAAATCATTCACCATTCTATGGAGTTTAAATCTTTCTACTGTTTACCTGATTATTGTGTTTAACAACTCTGAAAGGTGCTCAACATTATAATAATCTCATTGAAGCGCAATTGTCATTTTAAAACCCAATGAAGGAATTCGAATCAATGAAAAATTATTTTGTTAAAGCAAATATCTGGCATTCATTTGCAATGAATGCCACAATCTGCTTAAATTAAAAGGATTTTCCAATTTTCTAACAGTAAACAGCTGATGTGGAATAAAAAAAAAGCTTTCCAACATGTCCTGTAACTATGATTTTGATATCCACCAGTGTCAAATAGCAACTTGAATTAAATCTCTCATAAAATTTGTTTCAGAATAAATTCCATGGAAAGTTTTAAGAAGACTCAAGGACACATGGCACAGTGGATAAAAGCGTTGGTTAGATCCAGTGACAGGGCCCAAAGAGTGTGAGTTCAATACCCGGTTAAGGCAGTGGAGAACTTTCAGAGGGAAATTAACAGGAGATAACTGATAAGTGACATCCATTAAACATGGCACGTGGAACTAGAACAGTCTACCCCAGTGAGCGAAATAAAGGGTTCAGTTCGACATTCCAACCACTTGAAGAAGGCCAGAGTGTACAACGGCCAAAACGTTGTAATAAATATGGTGACAAAGATGAGGACAATAGTCCAAATAATGTAAATAATGTTTTAAGAAGACATTAATGCATATAATTTACATACATGATCAGGCTGTACTTGAAAAAAAGGCAAAAAACTGAAGGCTGATATATATAGAGGTGTGGCAAAACAAAAGTATTTGATATACAATCCTGATCATATAAATGTTTATATGCCCATGAACCAGTAATAGTGATAATTTAAGATACTTCAAGGAGAGACCAAATTGATGTGTTCTTTTATGTTCTGCATTTGACATAACAAACAGGATATATTTTTAAAAGAAGCCTATATTTTACAAGCATCACAGTTTTCAGTATCTGTCTATATTTCTGAGATGAGGTCTTATGTACACTATTTACATTATTCGGACTATTGTCCTCATCTTTGTCACCATATTTATTACAATGTTTTGGCTGTTATATGCTCTGGCCTTCTTCAGGTAGTTGGAATGTTGAACTGAACCCTTTATTTCACTCCCTGGGGTAGACTGTTCTAGATCCCTGTACCATATTTAATGGATGTCAGTTATCAGTCATCTTCTGTTAATTCTCCACTGCCTTAACTGGTTATTGTAGTCACACTCTTTGGGTCCCTGTCACTGGATCTTACTAATGCCTTTATCCAGTGTGCCATGTGTCCTTGAGGACAACTGACATCCAATAAAAACATGGGACGTGGAACTAGAACAGTCTACCACAGTGAGTGAAATTAAAGTGGTACACTGATATATCTAACTGTATATACAGCACACAATAACTTTACTGTAATTTTATTGTATTGATCTATTAACTGTAGAATGTATAAAGGGTAATTAAACCTATTTGGGACATCAGTAGAATTTACCTTAAAGTGGGTACAGAAAAAGTTGTCTTAACCCGTGAGAACTTTTCATCAGACCTTGTATTTATATAATATTTTATGAGGCATGTGATAGTTTTTGCTGGAAGATTTCTGTTAACCAACAATTATTAGTAAAATAGTACACACACACACACTTCTTCTCTATGTACCATGTCCCTTCAGGATATGGTTGATCATGGCTCTTGTCAATTTCCTGTCCTTTGTAACTCTTTGTAAATGTTGTCTTTTTTTTATCTCTCCTCATCCCTGTTCTGCCAACCCTTTGCACAACATCAATAAGTATGTTATGCACTGCTTTCCTCTATCCCTCTTGATTTCAATATGTCCTATGAGCACTATTTACATTATTCAGACTATTGTCCTCATCTTTGCCACCATTTATTACATTTTATGCTCTGGCCTTCTTTAGGTGGTTGGAATGTCAAACTGATCCTCTTTATTTCGCTCACTGAGGTAGACAGTTCTAGTTCCATGTGCCCTGTTTAATTCCCCTCTCCAAGTTCTCCACTGCACTCCACTCTTTGGTTACTGTCACTGGACCTAACTAACGCCTTTATCCAATGTGCCATGTGTCCTTTGGATAAAAGCCGGAGCCGTAATAAATATGGCGACATAGATGAAGACAACAGTCCGAATGATGTAAATAGTGTACCTAATACCTCATCTCAGAAATATAGACAGGTACTTAAGGGTGATAAATATGGCAACAAAGATGAGGACAATAGTCTGAATGATGTAAATAGTGTACATAATACCTCATCTCAGAAATATAGACAGGTACTTAAGGGTGATAAATATGGCAACAAAGATGAGGACAATAGTCTGAATGATGTAAATAGTGTACATAATACCTCATCTCAGAAATATAGACAGGTACTGAATGGTGATAAATATATCATCTTTGTCACCATATTTATTACAATGTTTCAGCCATTGTACGCTCCGGCTTTTATCTAAAGGACACATGGCACATTGGATAAAGACATTAGTTAGATCCAGTGACAGGATCCAAATAGTGTGAGTTCAATACCCGGTTAATGCAGTGGAGAATGTTCAAAGGGGAAATAACAGGAGATAACTGATGACTGACAACATATGGAGAGAAAAGAGAGATCACCATCCTCTGTGGTATCAGGGTGAGATCATAGACAAAGAACACAATTGGAAAATTTGCAAACTTAAGGAATCAGCACATATGCTAGGCTACAAAAATCTCCTGAATCGATCAAGTATAGAAATGAGTACAATATGGGAACCAGTAATAAGGAGTGCCAGAGAAAAGTGATAATAACAACAAAAAATTGCAATATGAGCTCTGGTAAAATCATGCAATGATAACAGCAAATATTGCAATATGAGCACTGGTAAAAAAAAAGGTTGCTGAAGACATTACGCCTATAATACCCAGAAATTCATACACAGATGTCCTCAAGGACACATGGCGCAGTGGATAAAGGCGTTAGTTAGGTCCAGTGACAGTAACCAAAGAGTGGAGTGCAGTGGAGAACTTGGAGAGGGGAATTAAACAGGGCACATGGAACTAGAACTGTCTACCTCAGTGAGCGAAATAAAGAGGATCAGTTTGACATTCCAACCACCTAAAGAAGGCCAGAGCATAAAATGTAATAAATGGTGGCAAAGATGAGGACAATAGTCTGAATAATGTAAATAGTGCTCATAGGACATATTGAAATCAAGAGGGATAGAGGAAAGCAGTGCATAACATACTTATTGATGTTGTGCAAAGGGTTGGCAGAACAGGGATGAGGAGAGATAAAAAAAAGACAACATTTACAAAGAGTTACAAAGGACAGGAAATTGACAAGAGCCATGATCAACCATATCCTGAAGGGACATGGTACATAGAGAAGAAGTGTGTGTGTGTACTATTTTACTAATAATTGTTGGTTAACAGAAATCTTCCAGCAAAAACTATCACATGCCTCATAAAATATTATATAAATACAAGGTCTGATGAAAAGTTCTCACGGGTTAAGACAACTTTTTCTGTACCCACTTTAAGGTAAATTCTACTGATGTCCCAAATAGGTTTAATTACCCTTTATACATTCTACAGTTAATAGATCAATGCAATAAAATTACAGTAAAGTTATTGTGTGCTGTATATACAGTTAGATATATCAGTGTACCACTTTAATTAAGAAAATATTAATTTTTAATCTCCACATATAAATATATTTACATTACTTTTGTTTATGAAAGCCACTGACAAACAGTATAAGTAAATGCAACTGAAAAGAAACCAAAAGAATAATTGCCTCAAGAGAAACTAGCAAATAACATTTCTGTCTCATCTTAAAATTTCATTTTTATGTATTGCATTATGTATCAAGTTTATTAATTAGATTAAATCAAACATTGTTTATTAATAATCTCTATGCTGTCAACAGTTGAACTAGGCCCTTAGATTATTCTACCAATCTCAGAGAAAGATTGCATAGAGGAAATGTGTTAAATAGTAGGAAAAACGAGTGTGGGACTATCCCACTTGTCACCCAAGAAACTTCTGCTAATGATCACTAGATGGCATTGTCAAAAATCAGTATAAAACAAAAGAACACAAAATCACTTTCTTTCTTCTTTTTCTATTTCTCCACAGGAGACTTTAGGAACAACATATGTTTTTTTACCCTCTGGTGTGAGGGTCTTCTTAGTCTCCAGTGAGCTAAGTGTCATATTGTACAAAACGCAGCATACAAATGTTCCGATAACTACCAAACGAACAATGTCCCAGATACGTTTAATTATCCTTACTACATTTAATAATTCAATACAAGAAAATTACAGCAACAATGTCACAAATCTAATTTAGCAAAAAGCATGGAATTTCTTCAGAATTTTATGGTATGTCATTAAGGAGATGACAACATTTTATGCATTGACATACACTAATCATGAATTGGTTACAATTTCTGTAGATCATGATGCAGTATTATTTTGTAAGGTTCTGTAGGACAGACAGACAAACAGACAGTCAGTCAGTCAGTCAGTCAACTGCCCAAAACAATAGTTGTTGACATCTAATTTATTTTTTATGTTTCCATGGTGAATGAAAGTACTTGTTAATATTGATATAACTAGACCTAGAAAAAGTAAAGAAGTTTCTCTCCTGTAGAAGACAGCAGAAACTGAATCACTTTTTAGCACTCTGATCAGAAAAATAATGTATAAATAGAAACAAAATGAAAAATAGATCTATGTTTTGAAAAGGAACAGCAGTAAAGTTCCTGCCAGACACAATACTCAAATGATAATCCAAAAACTGTCAAGTAAATTCCGGCAGAGTAGAGACATGTGACATAAAATACCCCAGAAAAATGTACAATGGTAAAATATTCATCAGACATTTACAGACTTCTATTAAATAAGCTTTCCCATTGTATTTCACAATATATATATATATATATATATATATATATATATATATATATATATATACACACACACAAGTATAGCATTAGTATAGGCAGAATAAAATTCCAATAACCAAAAACACTATTCTTAAAAGAGTGCTCAATACAGAGTAGAGCAAATAGTATTTATTCAAAAATGGTGTCTGCTGTCTTGTCAAGTGAAGTGTTGAAACAAAATAGCAATTTTTGTTGTGATGTCATAACGTGTTTATGTTATAATTTTTGAATAAATGCTATATATATATATGTGTGTGTGTGATAAAAATATATAGGTATGCTATATTTATGGGTAAAAGTGCTCAGTATAATGGATAGAGCATATGTTCATGGCCTAAAGATTATATTCAAGTGAAACACACTGCTGCTGCTCAGTGATAATCTCATATATAAAAGATACTGATGAGTATAAAACTGCAGACCATAATTAAAGAGCCTCAGGTAAAACTGACCCCTTTGTGGAGTATGCAGCTACCAATTAGAAGTCCTTGAATTTCACTTCAAAGATGGATCCAAATTAAAAATTAAAAATGATTTCTCATGCAACTCAAAGAATTTAATATGCATAATAACATGCAAAGGTTTCCACGAACATTACATTGGCCAAACTGGCTAGACACTCCAACAAAGGATGACAGTCCATCGCCAACAAATTAAGGATCTCCATACCCAGAAAATATCCCTCAGCCAACAGATAGTAGAATATGGGGGATGAAATCTGCCAAATTTTATATCTTCTCATTCTACCAATGTGACTATGAAACCACTGAACAAAAGTGTTTAATAAAGAAATATTTTTTTATCTATTTTGGGAATATAAATATTTACAAACTTTCTGAAAAGCTAAAAATGAAAACAGTTAAAGAAAAACAATTTTTTTGAAAACCCACCTGTAAGTAAAAGAATTTTAATTTTAATATTTCTCTGTAAAAATGCATCCATTATAAATATTACATAAAAATACATATTTTTCCAAATTTTATTTTCTGTCTGCCTCTTTCTCTCTCTCTCTATCTATATATATATATATATATATATATATATATATATATATATATATATATATATATATATATACATATATATATAATTATGTATTTGGTCAGTATTCTGTATTTTATACAGGTTTCATTTAACATGAGTGAAAGGCATTACAATTAAGCCTTTTTTTATATTTTTCTTACAATCATACAAGTGATTTCTTTTTTGGATGTAGAGTATGTAGGAAATGTCCAAATGATTGGCAGATCCAAGTTCTTCTCGTTAATCAATCAGGCATTATCAAGGATGTTTTTTTGTTTGTCTGAATATAGAGATTTGTTTTTAGTTTTTGGGGTGAAAAAAAATCTACATATAAATACTGACATGCATTTATTTTATGTGTGTGCATATATATATATATATATATATATATATATATATATATATATATATTAATAACTAGCTGAAATACACATCTACATTGGGTAAGATTAGATGAAAACTCAATTCAAAGGTCATTATAAAAACAATAAAATGAATCCATAAACTTGAAAAGAAAACTTGCAGAATTCTATGAAATAATCATTCCTGTTATACGCCCTCTTACAATAGCTTAAATATATACTAGCTGAAATAAACATTTACATTGGGTAAAAAATCACGACTTGATTCTCAGCTGATATGAATTAAAAATGGTTCTTTAACTATGAAAATTTTACAATCTTTGTTGTTTAATTATTATAATTATTCATCAAGATTCATAACAGGTCAAAAACTGAAGGATCTTAAAAAATGACTAAATATTATTATTAGTTATTATTTCCTGGGGAATTCCCAATGAAGAAATATGATGATAACTATAAATCCATATAAGAAAAATGTCAGTCGGTACCTGCTTTGGTCATGAGGCAAAATTTCTCTTTTTTTTTTAATATTGAAACCTCTCCCTGGGTTCAATAAGTATGATTGATTGATTCATTTATTTTATATGGCTTATCAACCCTTTGCAGGTTAGTTAAAGTCAGAAAATGGAACTTGACTCTCTGATTAACAATTCGAAGTCATTATCTATTACACTACCTGCACTTCTAAGCTTACAGCACCAGGTATTCCTAAGCAGTCACCCATCTAGGTACTGATGAGGCTTGGAATTGCTAAACTTTGGTGAGTGTACAGTAACCGGTGTTTCAAAATGATATGACCATAAGCCCCCAAATTTAAGTACTGTACAAGAAATGGTTTAGTTGTGTAGCATGAACAGACAAATAAACTCTTCCCAATTATATATAACTATGAACTAGTGATGATCAATATAGTGTATCGATTTCTCTGCCCAGTAGCAGATTGTGTTTCTTGTCAATTACCTATATTGGATATACTACAACTGATTAGACACCTCATATGTCACTTATCTGATCAAAGATCTATAAAAAAAAACATCTACTACAAACAATTTACAAGAACCTTTATTTTGTTATAAGACAGGCTCTGTATATTAAACATCTTTCTCCCTCTATAAACGATACCTTATTTAACAATACAAAGACACTCATTCAAATTCCAGCCATGCTCAACAGTAGTATTCAAAACAACACAAAAACAAAAAAAATAAATTTTAAGCAGTCAAAAACGAAGAAAAATTAACAACACCTAAAACAAGCACCATTGAAAATGGCTAAAAACTCATCAAAAGCACTTAGAACAATGGACAATTTTGGCACTACATGCAACATTTTTATTACTTTGAATGTTCTTTAGTAATTGAAATAGATGCCCCACTTTTATTTTTACTTTAAACATTGTATATTAAGTCTATCTGCTTGCATATTCAAAAAATCTTAATAAAGAAAATGTGCACTCCAGCAGGAATTGAACTTGCATTCCCCTTTTGAGGAGAAACCAGCATTTGATATGGCATTCTTTACCACTTGGCAATGAAGATGTCTGATTATTTAAGGAAATAAAATAGCAATCTTCACATGCACACACACATATATGTATGTATGCATACGTGTAACTTTTGTAAAAGTTTTTTTAATTCTTTTAAAACAGGATGTATCGTCTGAAGATGAGACATTCCTTCTAGTAGCTTAAAGCTTTGACATGTTGATGTCTACATTGACTATTTGGCTTAGTCACAAACAATAAAATGAGTTAAATCAAGAAAGACAATAGACAGCTCGGTTTGTTTCTGGATTGATACAAACAGTACAAAATTCAAGAAAGTGTTATTCCTTATCTCTACAGTAATTTCCAGTCCAATTTACAACTTGATAACCATGATAGTGTGGAGATGCATTTATCCTCATCATAATAATCTATATTATGATGATCCCATGTCACAAGGAAAATAACTCCAGATATATTAAATTATATTTATAGAATAGTCTACCTTATTTATTTGAAAATAATTCCAATATAACAATTTAAATTCCCTATATACAAAACAGTTGAGTGGATTTAACTGAATCTCAGTAAAATATTTATATGGGAAATGTATGATAGAGAATAAAAATCATAGCAAAAAATATCTTTAAAGATAATTTGATAGGCCAATAAAAGAATAATAATATTTTTTTTTATTTGAGGAGGTACCCCATTGCCTTTAACAGTCCATGAAGAACTCAATGGTTTTGTTTTGTTTAACTTTGTAAATAAATTTAGAACTGTAAAGAAAGAAAGAAAACACTGTTACACTCAATGTATATAATTTTCTCTGTTAACAGTTCTGGAGGGAGTCATGTGGGTTAAATTGACTGCTACGTTTACCAAGATGCCATTAGGTAGAGCTGTTAAACAGATATAAAAACAAGACACTACCAGTTTTTTCCTCTTTTTGTTTACTTTCCTCTCAGCATACTGTAGTGACAACACCAGCACAGGACTTGTTCTTGGGCTTGGGGATATTTTCCCTTGAGTGACTGAACTCTTTCAAACAACTACACACACATGTATCACACACATATAGAGACCCGCAATTGTTTATAGCTAAATATTTAATATCTTCTTTCTTTTCATTTATATTTGCATGCACACTGATGTATTTTCTCTCTTTTGTTAATCAGTTAATTGTTATATAAAACGCATGAGAATATCACCCTCTTAAAATTTATTCCATTTCTTTTCACCTCTACTGACACTGATGACCCATCATTTACATATATAATTTTTTTGCCATTGTTTTTAGCCTGAAAGTCTCTGTTAAATATTGGAGTTTTATATATTTCTCCTTAATTTGGAGACCTTCATTGTAAATTTGCCATATTCTTAGACTGAAGTAACTACAAAATTAAAGTATTATATGAAAGGAAAACCTCACCAACTAGATAATCTTCTTCTTCTTTATGTGCCCTCTCCCTTCAGGACATCGATGATCATGGCCCTCCACCTCCTCCTGTCTCTTGTAGCTCTTAATAAGTTATGTCTTTTTGTTATTTCTCCCAGTCCCTGTTCCACTATCCACTTGCTCAAGCCGATTAAGTATGTCATGCATTGCTTTCCCCTGTCCCTCTATCCATCCTGTGAGTATCAGATTTTCCAAGCCCTCCTTTATCATACGTGTCTCAGTAATTTCAGCTGCCTCTTCCTAATGTTAAGTATAAGTTTCCTCTTTGTTTCCATTCTCTCCAAAACCTCATTGTTGCTCACATGTTCAGCCCATGGTATCCTTAGCATCCTTCTGTAGAACCACACTTCTATTGCTTCAAGTTTCTTCTTCATATTTGAGGAGCATTCACTGCCATTCAGGAAGACAGATATCATGTAGCAGTTCAGTACTCTTTTCTTTGTTTCCAATTAAACTTTCTTGTCTTGTAATACTGTGCTTAGCTTTTAGAATATGTCTTTGGCCATCCCAATACATCTTTGGATTTCAGAGTCACACTTTCCATCCTATGTCAGAACACTTCCCAGATATTTAAATCTATATCTGCTTGATTTTAGTATCCCCAACCTGTAAATTGCATTTTGGGCTCATCGTTTTGCTGATGACCATACATTCTGTCTTCCATGTAATTTATGTTTAGCCCCTTCTTCTCACTCTCCTTCACTACCTTCTGTAGGAGGTTTTGCAGTTTCCTCCTCATGTCTGCTATCAGAATAGCTTATGTTAAGATTGTGGGCACCAATGTTGAATCCTGATAGGATTTCCAGTTGTCTCAGAATTACTTCACTGTATAGGTTGAATAAATCTGGTGAGAAGTCACATCCTTGCTTTTCTATTTTTGTATATCTACTGAATTCATTTTTTATCTTTAGGCAGATGGTTTCCTGCCAGTAGAAATTTTTGTTTATTCGGATGTCTTCCCCGAATATGACAAGGTTCCTGAGCAGCTCTTTTTTTCAGATATTTGTAGCATACTTTGTCAAACACTTTTGTAGAGCATATAAAATACAAATACATGTTCTTTTCCATTTGTATTGTTCTTTGTGATAGCATTCTGAGCATAAATACTGTTTTCCTTGTTCCAGTGTCTTTAACGAACCCGCTATCTCTGGCCTGATTCTGCTCTGCATTCTATTCATCAGAATTCGGATGATGAGTTTTGTTATGTGGCTCATTAGGCTGATTGTTCAGTGGATTTTTAGCAACTGTGAATAAGTGAAATCACAATTAGTCCAATCAGCAAAAGTTTTGTGTACAAAACTTTTATTAAATTAAAGCTAATCAGCAAAATTTATTTCAGAGGATTCATTCATTCATTCGTTTTCTATGGCTTATCAAACCATTACAAGTTATTTAAAGCCAGAAAATATTTTTAGATTGTAATAATAGGGGTTCAGTGATACAACTCTTAACAATTAACCTATAGCTGAGGGGAGAAAAGGTGGATTCATTATTTTCCCAAGGCATAAGTGAATATAATGAACTAAACAGGAACTGGAACTCAGTTCTTTAATTAACAATTCTGAGTCATTATCCATTACACCACCCACACATCCAAGCTTACACCTTCTGGTATTCCCAAGCAGTCACATATCTAAGTATTGGTGTTCAACATGATGTGGCCGTAAGCCTATTTCAGAGGAATAAAATTTAAAAAAACAAGTCTAAGTGGGGAAAGTGACTGGAACTAAAATATAAGGTCAAGACCAATAACATTTCAGATTCTTCTTTGGATCATATATATATATATATATATATATATATATATATATATATATATATATATATATATATATATCAGAAGTAACAGACTAGATGTGCCAGAAGTATTCAATGCCTGAACAAATGGTAGACTTATATATGTGTAAGATAGATTCTGCCCCCAACCCCCAACTTTCCCAGCAACAGACTTAACAATTATTTCAGTATAATCATTCAACTTCATGTTAATAGAAAACATGAGACTGAGAAGGTATGGTCAGTTGCTCTCCTGGGGGTTAGCATCTGCCATACTAATGGACTGCAAAAATAGTAGCTCTCAAAGAGGATTAAAAGAGAACATTGTCATTTTGGGGGTTAAAATTAACAAGCCATTTAATCAAAGCAGTAATAGGTATGGATTTGAGTTTTGCTTCTTCGGAACTTTCAAGTTTACTCAGTGAATCAGGAAGGACAAAAAAATCTTTGTATTTGAGTAAGCAAGCATGAATCTCTTGCATTATAGCATTTTTATCATTTTAAAATTCTGCAATATCTTCTTTTTCTGTCATATCTCTTCAGTATGTTGATGATCATGGCTCTCCACAATTTTCTGTGATTTGTAGCTCATAACAAATTTTATCTTTTTCTTACCTCTCCTAAACGCTGTTCTGCCAACCATTTACACAAGCTTGTAACATGATACCAATTTTATTTCGTTTGCCTGGGACATGTAGTTACTCAGATATTCACAATTTAAATTATGTCAATTTAGTGGGGACACCCTGTACTTAGCATCTATCTGATTATAAGTACAATTGTCATTTTTGTTTTCCTTTTTTTCTAAAATTATCATTGCTCACATGTTCAGTCCATGGCATTATCAGCATCCTTCTGTAGAACATCATTTTTATTGCCTTACGTTTCTTCTTCATCTGTGCAGAGATTGCCTAGCATTACATGATGTAAATAGATGTCTTTTGGGCTCATCCCATTGTAGTAGAGATATTGCATTTTGATTTATAAACTAATAATTTATGTACAAATTCTATAGCTTTATACACTTTCCAACAATGATCCTGTTAGATTTGCAAATTAGCAATGTCATTGTCTCCTGAGATTTAGGGAGTTTACCATTCAAATAGATTATCCTAAGACATCAATCTAATTTATCATTTAATATTGCGTGAAGCATGAAATTTTACACCTGAATGCTCTTCCTGGACAAAAAGAACTCATAATCTAGTTACTAGTGATACACCGACAGAAAATAAAATTGAACCACCCTGAAAATATATACACTGTTTTAGAAATAGATGGCATATCAGCAGTATTAAAAAACATTTATTTTTATTAAATAAAAAGATTGTATATCCTCTTTGGGGATTAATACAAGCTAGCCCTCTCACATCCATACAATCACACCGATGGCAAATACTATACACTTATACATTGTCTCTTAAATTGAAAACAATAATAGGCATTTATGTGTGTGTGTGTGTGTGAAGCATGAAACAGACTGTGACCACTTGGTGTTGACTTCAGTGCCCACTTATATATATATATATATATATATATATATATATATATATATATATATATAAGTATAGGATTGGTGCATACAGAATAAATTTCAATAACCAAAAAATACTATTGTTAAAAGAATGCTCAATACAGAGTAGAGCAAATATAATTATTTATTTGAATATTATAACATAAATATGTTATAAAATCAATACAAAAATACCCATTTTGTTTCAACACTTCTGGTGTTTCATGCTTGAATGCAATCTTCAGGCCATGTGTGTTGTGTTTTAGCTATTTATATATGATGGTCAGTGGTGCATTATGGGTAGCAAGATCTATTGTATTATCCTAATGGTTACTGGATAGGTGGTAACAGTTATATTTCAAATTATTTTAGAGGCTATTTAGTAATCACTGTGGATCCAAATTTGTAGTTATTTTATAACTTGTTTGTTAAATTTTTACTCTTTATTTATTATTGATTATTTGCTGTTGAATATTATTATTATTGCATTTACTTATTATATTCACTCATGTTTATGCATTCATTTGTTTATTATTTATTTAAATTTTTTGTCTATTTTATTTATTTATCTATTTATTTTTTTCCAGGGCTTGGTTATCTTAATTGTTTAGTTTACAGTATTTTAAATAGACAAACCAAAACACAACATACAAATGCTGAAAATTGCGTTGAAACATGAAACAGACTGTCGATGATTAGTGTTGACCTCTTAGTATTCACTTTCACATTTGTATTTACATATGCTCTATCTCTGATACTGAGCACATTTTTACCCATAAATATAGCATTCCTTGAAACTATATTTTTATCATATATATATATATAACATATGTGGTGCAGTTTAATTTATATCACAATGAATCATGCCTACAAAAAGTAAATTAGTAAAGTTAATGATACAAAATGGCAAAATCCCTTCGCTAACAAAATTTAAAAGATGTATTAACCCACTAATTACTCGATGAATGTTATGATCCCTGTTTTTTTAAATTATAAACCTATTAGGTCCTCATTAATTATGCAAGTACTTTCGACAGTTTTATCAGTTATCATCAGGCATGGTAACTATTTTGTTTTTGGTAAAATTCATTTTTTTTTTTGGAAAAATTCAGGTAGCATCCAAGACAAAATAATTTTCATGCCTGATGACAACTGGTAGAACTGTCAAAAGTACTTGCATATTTAAAGAAAACCTAATACAGTTTATAATTTTTAAAAACAGGGATCATAACATTCATCGAGTGATTAGTGGGTTATTGCATCTTTTAAATTTTGTTAGCAAAGGGATTTTGCCATTTTATATCAACTTTACTAATTTACTTTCTGTATGAATGATTCATTGTAATATATATATATATATATATATATATATATATATATATATATATATATATATATATATATATATGCAATAACATTCTTTTTTTATGTGTCAAGACTGATTATTGATCTAAACAACTTGACTCTTTAGCATCCTTTTTGCTCCTGTTTTGCCATCCATTCAATCAAACTCTTTAGATGAGGCTATTTTCTATTTCCATCTGCTCTTCTCAATATGTGTTGAGTTTTAATTTTTTTAATCTCTTATCTCATGAGTCCCAGAAATTTCAACTCTACCTTTCTAGTTTTAAGTATATTCACTTTTAATTCTCATCTTCTTAAGAACTTATTTGTTAGAAATACCTATATAGGTGCGCCTCCATGGATTTGTGGTTGGCTATCACTGTTGAAATGCTTGCTTACTATCACTGTTGAAATGAATATAATTATCAATGAGTGATCAACAGGCCAGCACAAGGGTCTCAGCCCCACCCCCACAAAAAACACTTTGATACAAGGTCCTCCTCTCTACGAGATGTTGATTTCAAATTTTCTCAATCTGGATACTACACAACCTCAAAAGAAAATTGTGGGGGAAGGGCAGCACTTTTTTAAAATTACCAAAAATCAGGGAATTATCCAATAAATGAAAATATCAACACATATTCATTGATTATTTACTTTTATAATTAATGGGTTTTTTATTTTAAAAAAAATCTAAGAAAATGTTATTTGTTTTGTAATAACCACCAATATTTTCATGAAGAAATTTTACTAAAAAAAATGTTTAAGTCACAAATTTTTTTCATTTCTATAAAGATTAATCACCAATGCACCAAACAAAAATGGTGCTAATATGTGACTGGACTTGATGTATTTACTGTTATGCCAATCGTTTGACAGAAAAACTAGGGTCAATTAGGGGTTTTTAGGGTTAGGCTAGGGGTAGAACTTTTCAGTAAATATTTGGCGAATAAGATAATCCACAATTAATATTTACACTGATACATGGTTTAGTGTCTCTTACTAGTGTCTCTTTTACCTGGTCTTGTCATGCATTTGTGCAAAAAAACAAAAATGTTTCCTCTATTACGATTCCCAATTAATAGTTAAATAAATGCATTTGTACATTTTCAGTGAGATGTTTTAACAATTCAACTCATTGTACCTATGTTTCCCCACTGTCTCTGTGTCACGAAAAAGAAAAAAAATCAGTACTGAGATAGTAAGAGGGAAATAGAAGAGAGAGAAAAAATAATGGAGACACAAGCAGAGAGAGACAGATAGGGTGCAGAGCGAAAGAAAATGACAGAGACACAGGGAGAGAGAAAGAAAATTATGGAGAGAGAAATATGAAACATTGATTTTCACTTTTTCCTGTTTAAAAAAAAAATTTAAATTGGAGTTAATAAAACCACTGTAATTTTCCTAGTAGTTGAATTCATATAGAATGAAAATTTTATTGTAATTTAATTATGTACAATAATGGATCATACCATCTTATGTGAACAATTCAACTAGAAAAATTGAAAATAAATACAATATAATGTATAAATACAAATATGCTACAATGCTGGTTGGACTGGTGCTATTCTGTTAATTTCTTCAGCAACATGGACCAACTATATTATTCCTGAGAAATAACCACAAGAAATATCTCTTCAATGATAGCAATATCTAAAATGAACTATTATTTTGTTTGAAAACAATTTATATGAACGTAATTGAATTTGTGGCTACCTTCTATGTCATTAGAGTGATAACTCTCATATAAGAAATTGTAAATGTGTAACAGGCAAAGATTACATGAATGCTGAGGAGAGAGATAGTGTGGTTTGATGTGCCAGTCCTGATCTACACTTGTGGACATACTGTACTAAGCTAAGCTTAGTAGATATCTCCACAGACCTGAATGCAACAAAAAATTATTTAATCCAATAAAAAAAATCAATAAATAAAGAACAAATCTTTTCTGCCATTCATCAATGCTAAAAGAATTAAAAATGTCTTTTTTTATATAAGTTAACATATAATCTTTGTCTTCAAAATGAAATCCTTTTGTTTTGCTGAAAGCTCACAAAAATGCATTAAAGATCAAATTATTCAAAACATTTTTCTAATTTTGTTTCCTTACTATAAGCAAAAATAATCCAATATTCAGCTTCATGGAGCAAAAACCTGTTTGAGAAATTTCTGCCAATTTCCCACAATTCCCTATTTCCTATAGTATTGCTCATGGCTGGTTACATTAAAGTAACAGTATGAAGTAATATTGCTTCTTGAGTTTTCTTCATTTATTTCTTTTTGTTTCTTTATTTCCTTAAATTTTTCAGGCCTTTCCTCTATACAATAAAATAAAAGTCAGCAGTTTTAGTTTTTCCTTTAATAATCAAAGCATCTTCAGCCAACTCAGAACTAGATTTTCTGTCATAACAGGGGTTTAATTAAGATGTTTAAACACTTTCTATGCTCAGATTTCTGCTACATTCTATATTTGACTATTTGCAATCATTGCCAACAACAAAAATGCTTTAAAAATTATAACAGTCCCTTTTTTTTAAGTAAAGTTTTATTTTTTCCCTTTATTTTTCAACTTGTAAAAATTCAGCTAAAAGGAAAAATAAAGTTTTCTTATTACAAATGACAACCACCAACCTGGCAATCCATTTTTCTTTTCTCATATTAATAAAATGACAGTTAGATTTTGTACAGAATGACTCAACCACAAACAAATGGAAGTCAAAGTAAATCAAAGAGAAAATCCAAAAATGAAATTACTGACTAGACTAAGAAAAAGATGGTTGAAAACTGTTCCTTGCCTTACTAACTGAACATTTTTTTTTCTCAGTCAATTTTTTTTATAAATTAACTGAATTTTCTGTAAAACATGGTTATAAAAAAGGAGTAACAAAAATTCTTGGCCTGACCCATTTTCCAAAAAGTAAGCAAATACCAACATTTTTATAGAATTATTTTTTAGTCAGGTTAAGAACTTTTCAGCACTATCTTGTAGAATTTTTTCCCCCAGATTTACAAACATTAAGTTTTTCTATTTTAATTTTTTAGGTGAGAAACTATCATTAGTTTACACAGATGGCTATCAATTCAATCCCTCAATCAGCTAGTACAAACATGGATATACTCTGGTTCTGTGGAAGACACAAGTGCTATCATGAGGGAAAATTAATAAACATGGGTTGAATGAAGGGTTAGGTTAAAAAATTCCAGAAAGTCAACAAATTCTCAGACAGCTGAAGAAAGCAAGATAGTACCTTTGCTAAAATGTCATTATAACAACTAAGAATGAGAACATAAACTCAACTAATTCACTGAATAATAGCTCTAATGCTTTTCATAGAAATCAAACTTAAATTTAATACAATAAATCAAGCAACAAATTCAAAAACCAACAAAATATACAGGAATATTTGAACATATTTCCTTTCTTGATTCATAAAATGAAAATAATTCTTTTATTGGTATGACTAAAAAAATATTTTACTCTTGCTTCTCAAATAAACATGGGACCATCAATTTAAGAGTAGGGTGTCTTTCAGTTTCCAAAATTGTAATCACTAAGTTTAATTTCCTCATAATACACAATCAAGATCAATAAGCATTAATTTTTCACAAAATGCACTTGTTATCATGAAATTTTAATAAATGCAGAGAAGGCAAATAAATTATGGGGTGTTCTCTTAATTTTCAAGATTTTAATAAGCAAACACCCTCCCATTTATTCAAGAAACAATGGGAACAAAATCAAATAGATGTAGACAGCATTCCTATTTTTTAACATTTTCAAGTTTCTCATTTCTCTTTGCAGAATTACTTGTATATTTATATATTAGGTTATTCGTGGGGAAATCTTGGTGGATGTCCAAAACAAAGACAAGCTGTCCAAGAGTAAGAAAGAAAAGCCTGACAGACACTATACTCCTCTGATAGAATGAGTCAAAAACTGGAGGCAAAATGTGCCACCCCCACTCTGAAGAAGTATGCAAAGGAAAAGACCGGCTTAGAGCTACCATATATATGATTAAGAAATCGGGGAGGAGTATGGCAGTGAGTCATATGCCCAGTTCCAAATAGGCATCAAATTGTGTGCTAATTGGCCGAAGAAAAAGAAAAAAGAGGCTGAAGTGTGATACCAATTTTGAAACCTGGTACATCCAGGCTTCTGTCAGTAGTATTTCCATCCAAGCTTCTGATGGCAGGGTTTCCCGTTGGGCTTCTATCAGTAGCATTTCCATCCAGGCTTCAGACATCAGTGTTTATCTTTGTGCTTCTATCAACAGTGTTTCCCTGTGGGCTTCTATCAGCAATGTTTCCATCTAAGCTTCTGACAGCAGTGTTTGCTTTTGGGTTTTTGTCCCAACACCACCATGTATGCAGTCAGGCAGATGGGACAGAATTAGCATTGATGTTATTTACATTCTCTATGAGTGTCGCAGGTGCCAGTCATTTCATTTGTTATCTACTTAATCATCCTGTTTTGTTGTGTCAGACCTCCATCCTGCTTTTGGTGAAAGTGTCACCTACATTTTTATTGTCAAGTGTTTACTATAAGAGTGCAGCTGTGCACAGAAGAATTTGTGAATACAAAACTTGAATTAAGAGACAAACATTTCTTCACCTTCCTTTTTACCGTAGTGCTTAGAAATGTTTGTCTTTTTGCGCTCCCTATTACTCACTGTTCTGCCAATAATTTAAGCAACCATCTTCTTCTCTCTAAATTTGTATATTCTGGTTCTAATTGGAGATTCAAATTTCTGCACTTCCCATTATGGCTTGCGAGGACTGGTCTTCAGATTTAAGGTAGAGTGGTTCCTTGTTGCCTTCTCTATGATGATCTTATTGAGACACTAACTGTAGTAGGCTGGTTGTTGACACCTCAAGAGTTCTTTTTAATAAGTTTTATTTTTCATCTTGAGTAAGGAATTTTAAGGAAAATGGAAACAAAAATGGATGCTTATGCTTAGAATCAAAAAGAGACAGTTGAAATTTCTAGGACACATATTAGGGAAAGATGGGTTGGAGAATTTGACACGCAGAGGACATATTGAGTGACAGATGCAAACAATCTTCCAGACAAGCTTGTGTAAATGGATGGCAAAACAGGAACTAGGAGGGGTGAAACTTACTACAAGCTGCAAAGGGTAGGAAGTGATGGACAGTGACATGCTGACGTCGTAGTCCAGGTGGGGGGGGGGTAGGAGCTTGACTCAGTTCCCCCTATCACGGTAGCCAAAAAGGTGTGATGAATCAAATAGTAACTTTTTAAAAATTCAAATAATCTTCTCATCATTACTGACATGATATAATTGGAAATACAAATAAATAAAATTCAAAGACATTTTTTTAGGATCTATCACAACCAACAAGCACTGTGTACTGACAAAACCTGGATTAAAAGATGTCAAGACTAGATCAATTTATTTCATCTATTTGAATATATATATATATATATATATATATATATATATATATATATATATATGATATATAACCAGGCTTGCTGATCAAAAATTTGTCGATTACAGAATTTATATGTCCAAATTTTTCATTTTCAGTGCTTAATAAATTTTTCGATTGCTTAGGTGTTCCTGTTGCATTGTACTTTGGAGGAAGTTTTTATTAATTTTAGTTCACTTAAAGAGTGCTCACAGGACACCATAGAGACAGCAACAGCCAACAGTATGTGCAGTGCTATTTGTAAATTGAGGAACACAACATTGCTGTAAGATATTGTGAAGTTGAAATGCTTGATTGAGGTTTTTGGTTTTATGAAGGCACTGTTTTTCTTTTTTGTAATAACATTTATCAGTCTGTAATTTCACAACCAAGTTCTGTTCCATCAAAATCGCCTTTGTCTGCTGCAGCAGCTATTTTGCATTTTTCTACTGTGTCATCATTTGTCTCAATGAGGCTTCTAATATCCAAGAGGAACCCAAATTCTCCTGTAACTGACACACTCATGTAAAGCGATCTTTCAGTTCTGTATTCAACCTGTTCAGTACTGCCTTAAAGGTAATATCCGTTTCTTCTCTCACATTTAGAGGCTCCTCTCCAGCCATTCTTTTTTCACAATGATCCTTCTCTGTTGACCAAGATCAATAGCTCATTCTAAGCATTTTTCCTCACCTTTTGCAATTGAATTTTTACAGAGAGAATCCCATTCACTCATAACAGATTGTTGCAGACTTTGAATGTCAGCTCAAGCTTCATTGAAGTTTATTCTAGGGCACTGAAGTCTTTTTTGTACTCAGTTGATGGAAGTCAGGATGTCATCTCAGAATAGCAGCATAGTTAGACAGCTGAAAGTTTGCATGTTGTGCAGCAGGCAGCTGGTGTTGCTTTTTGTGTCGACTGATACTGAAGTGTCACTTGCTATATTCTCCAACAATTTAGCTATGTCATCCAACTTTGTTTTTACAATGTGAACACAGTTGCACCTAGCACTCCATCTTGTATCAGGGACCACTTTACAGAAGCCCCAGCTGTCTCCTTCAATTTCTCCCACCACATTGTTGAGCTGGAGAAAAAATTGTACAATGAATCAAAAACTCCAAAAATGATACAGCAAACACATGTTCTGATATTGTATATACTCCCATGAGGTTCAAAAAATAGTTGTTATAATTCACAACGATTGCTTTTAGGTTTCTCTGTGATATGTGTTTCTGGACACCGGTCACCTTCTCAAGCATTGTCATACATCTATCCTTGACAGTCATTCAAATCAAGAACATCTCATTCTAATTTTAAGGTAATAACTTCTGTAACATTTTTGGCATCTTTTTCATGAATTTTAATCAATAAACATTTCCTTGACTACAGCAATTTTAAATTTGTTGTCAGCATCAACAAACCTGACAATTTCAGACAATTACTTGTTGTGAGAAACATCAAGAGTTGTGTTAAACATAATCCCATACTATCTGCTCCTTTTGACTCTCTGCAGGATAGACTGACATACTTCATTGACCAGTAGCTCAATGACTTCATTCTGTATCTTGCCAGACAAAAATTACTGCAGAATGTGGAAATTGGTCATGTTCATCAGATTGGCAACAAAATAAAGATGAAGGCTGATCAGAAGCATCCAATAAAACTGTTTGCTTTGCCTTCAATGGGGATAGTGCTAAAGGTGTTGTTAGTGCTGGCAGCATTGGTGAAGATGACAATTGCTCCAGTAACCCTGGTTCTGTGTCTGCATAATCAGAGCCAGTGGCAAGAACAAGCAGCAAAACAACGTAATTGTCACCATCTTCATCTGGACATAGCATTTTTAGAAACTTCTTCATAACTTGACTAGATTTTTGTAGATCGTTGCGTTCTCTTTTCCTATGATTTTTTCCTTCAGCACCAGAGATTCTTTCCTCTTTTGTTGCACATGCCACTCCTTTCATAAAATTTCTGTCTGAAATAAAAATATAATTTTCCCCATCAGTTATATAAAGGCCATGGGACTAACTTTTCTCATACAGGTGTTTATTGTCAACTGAACGACAGGGGATCATAGCACAATAACGTCATAACATCATGGCACCATTCCACTGCAAATAATACTGTGATAATTGAAATAAACTAATAAAATTCCCCGATATTCTCAATTGGAGTGCGTGGTTTTCCGTAATAAACCTCAGAGACCTTTATTGAGTTTCACAGCGTAATAATAATAATAATAATAATAATAATAATAATAATATCATTATTATTATTGCAGTGAAGGTTAAACACTCTGCAAAGTTTTTGCCATCATGAGCAACAACCAAAATTGTGCCACCAAACTCGCATTAAACGTTTTTGCATCAAAACCCAGCATATGGGAATATACGGCACACGTTATATCCAACACTGAGTTACAAGAAGATCCTTATGTCTGAATCTTTTATATTCATTGAAATGCTATGATCTACCAATTGAGATGAGGAGAAAAATTACCATTATTATTATTTTACGAGGAAACATTGGGTTTACCATCCCAGGAATACATCTTAAAACATTAATACAGATTAATTTTCAATATGGCCTCAACTGAGGAAAAACAAAATGAAATAATACTTTTTGTTGTTTCTTTAATATATTTCATATTTTGGTCAGTATGTGCTTCTGTCCACACTGCACATGATCAAAGGATTACAGAGTGCTGTCACCAAAATAATTCACAATGTGCTCTTAATGAAATAAGCATCTGTAGTAAGTCACAAAAAGGATATTAAGGTAAATAAAACGGTATTAAAGTAAATAAAAAGGAGGAAATTTCAGGTCATCTTTCACGACTTTTTTAATTCATTTCCCTATATTTTTGCTAATAAATGTGTTAAAACTACCCTAACTGAACTTGGTATTAATTTTTCATCACATCTAATTAAGTTTGGTTAGATTGGGTCTAGTTAATTAGGCAAGATTTTTACACTTTTTTTTCGTGAAAATATTGGAAATGGAACATTTCGCTAGTAATTCACTCCCTGTCTCAGCAATAAACTTGCCAATCACCAAGGATTTTGCATTCCATGATGGTACACTCCAGGTCAGCTGCCCTCACTATATCCCCTATGTTCCACAACTGGTTGTGGAGAGCCATAAAGGGATATGGCATATAGAAAAAGAAGTACTTTCTATGGTCAATTACAAATATATTTTTTTGATGATTTGCTAAACTTGATCATTACTTTTTCCAAACATTAGTTTGGAAATTAAAATAAAAATCTTCTTTATGTGCCATGTCCCCTTAAGATGTAGGCAATCATAGCTCTCCATAATTTCTTATCCTTTGGAGCTGTTAGTAAATTTTGTTTTTTCATTATTTCTTCTAAATCCTGTTCCACCAACCATTTATACATCAAGTATGTTATGCACTGTTTTCCTCTTGCCTTCAATATGTCCTGTGAGTATCAGATTTTCCAAGCTCTCCTTCCTCATTATGTGCCCCAGAAATTTCAACTGTCTCTTCCTGATGTTAAGTATAGGCATTCTTTTTGTTTCCATTTTTTCTAAAACCTTGTTGTTGCTCACATGTTTGCTCCATGTTATTCTCAACATCCTTCTGTAGGACCACATTTCTGTTACCTCAATCTCTTTCTCATCTTTGATTGGTTTGGTTTCATTTGGTTTGTTTTGTTTTATGGCATATCAATATCAATGGGTTATTTAATGCCGACAAAATTTTTATTGCTGGTAATGTTTTTTTCAAAAATGTATTTCTGGTAATGTTTTTTTTTTCCTTCAAAAATCTATTCTGGTAATATTTTTCTTCAAAAATCTATTGCAGGTAATGTTTTTCAAAAAATATATTGCTAGTAATATTTTTAAAAAAATGTATAAGCTGGTAATATTTTTTCCCAAAATGCATAGCTGATAATATTTTTTTCCAAAGAAATGTATTGCTGGTAATATTTTGTTTCTAATAATTTTCCTTTAAAAATCTATTGCTGTCAATAATTTTTCCTTCACAAAAGCATTGCTAGTAATAATTTTTCCTACAAAAATATATTGCTGGTAATAATTTTTCTTCAAAATTGTATATCCGATAATAATTTTTCCTTTAAAACTATATTGCTGGTAATAACTTTTACTTCAAAATGTATTGCTGGTAATAATTTTTTCCTCAACAATATTTTGCTGTTAATAATTTTCCCTTCATAAAAGTATTGCTGGTAAAAATAAAAAAATTTTCTGGAAAATATATTTCTGGTAATAATTTTTCCTCAAAAATGTATTGCTGGACCTGGGAACATCAGCAATTAAAAAGTGGTTCCACGCTCCTCAAAGCCTCCTGATTAGAGGCTTTGCTGTTGGACATAGTTTATCGTCTGACCCAGGATGTAGAAGTAGTTTACCATCTTATCCAGGATGCCTCATTTGGGGTGGGGTTTTACCCCTCTGCAGAGGTGCAGTTGGTGTATTCTGAAGCCTCAGCTGACAGGGCCATCCTCATCTTTGAGGAGATTGTCCAGCATTCGCTGCCATACAGGAGGACAAATATCACATAACAGTTCAGTACTCTTTTCTTTGTTTCTAACAAAGTTTTTCTGTCTCTTAATACTCTAAGCTTTTCGAATGTAACTTTGGCTATCTCAATGTGTCTTCAGATTTCAGTGTCCACTTTCCATCCTCTGTTAGAACACTTTCCAGACATTTAAAATTTTGATGTTGGTATCCCCAATTTATACCATCCTGGGTATCACGATAAACCACATCCACGTCTTGGGTAAGACGATAAACTACGTCCAGCAGCAAGACGTCTGATCAGGAGGTTTTGAGGAGAATGGAACCACCTCTTAATTGCTGGTGTTTCCAGGTCCACCCTGACCCGGGATGGTAGCACCTGTTAGGGTCCCAACTATGGGCAAATAGTTAACCCCCAAATTGGGGTCAAAACACTATGAAAGTGCAACAACAGGTCTTAATACCAGAAATACTTTCTAAAAGAAGAAAAATTATTACCATCTATACATTATTATCAGCAATACATTTTAGGCAAAAAAATTTTACCAGCAATCCTTTTTTTTGAAAATAATATTATCAGAAATAGATTTTTTGAAGGAAAAATATTACTAGCAATACATGTTTGAAAAAAAAATATTAACAACAATAAAAAAATTTTCAGCATTAAATAACCCATTGCGGTTGATATGCCATAAAACAAACCAAACCAGACCCCAATTTGTAATTTGCATTTTGGGCTCATCCTTTTGCTAACAACCATTGTATCTTCTTGGAGTTTTTGTTTAGTCCTTTCTTCTTGCTTTCCTTCACTAGCTTTTGTAGGACTTTTTGTAGTTTTCTTTTCCATGGCTGCTATCAACACTGTGTCATCTGCATATCATATCATTAATAATGTGGCCACCAATAATGAATCCTGGTAAAACATCTAATTCTCTCAGAATTGCTTCACTGTTTAGGTTGAATAACTTTAGTGAGAAGACACATCACTGTCATACACTCCTTTCTATTTTTATATCTGCTGAACTCATTTTCTGTCAGGATGCAGGCAGTTTGTTGCCTGTATAGGTTCTTGATTATTCTAATAGCCTTCCCAAATATGTGAATGTTGCTAAGCAGTTCCAACAAAGTTGTACTTTATCGAACACCTTTGCATAAAATCTATAAAACACAGATACACATCCTTTTGCATTTGTATTGCTCTTTCTCATAACATAAACATAACATTCTGAGTATAAATATTACATTCCTTGTTTTTGACAAACCCACACTGTTCTTATCCTATCTCTTGTCTGATTCTTCTGTATGTTCTGTTCATCATAATTTGGAAGAATTTTGTTATATGGCTTATTAGACTGATAATCCAATAGGGTTCACATTCATTTGCACCTGTTTTTTTAGGCAGTGCTATGAAAATAGATCTTGTTAAGTCTTCTACTGTTGTGGATTTTATTTATTATTTTTGTAATCCTGTCTTGTCAAAATCATTTAACAATGCCTGCATCTCTATTACAATTCCATCTAGCTCTGCCACTGTTTTTGTTCAATTTGGCTAGTGCAGTTTCTCTTTCACTTTTTAATATCACTGGTCTCTCAATATTTCTGTGTGTTGCAGTTTGTTCTCCTTCATTGTGAAAGAGTTCTTCGATATATTTGTTCCATATATGGAGTATTTTTTCTTTTTCTAATATTAACATTCAGTCACTGCATTTTATACATCCTGTTGATGAACATGTCTTTTGTCCTTCTAGTTCTCTTATATTTTTAAGACACGTCTCCTTTATTTATGGTACTCATTCTTTCTATTTCTGCACATTTTTTGTTTAGCCATTGCTCTTTAGCCTGTCTGCATTTGTTCCTTATTTCTTTGTGTAGCAATCCATATTCTGTTCTGTGTCTTGGCATTGGTTTTTGTTTTCTTTCCATCATGTCCAGAATCTCATCTGTCATCCATTTATTTATTATTTTTTTGTCTATTTTCCTTTCGGATGATCTTGCTTGCTGATATTACTAAAACTTCTTTTAGTGAGTCCCGCTTTCCATTTTTAATTTGTCCATTGCATTTGCTTTTCACACTGTCTATATATTTCTCTATCAGATATTGGTCATTCAATAGTTTGTTGTATTTCTACTGGGGTGTTGCCTTAGGCTTTTTTCCATTTCTGTAGTTTTATTTAAGTTTACATATAGCTATAAGGTAATTGCTACTATAATCAGCACTTGGATAGGTTTTGCAGTGTACAACTGCATTCCTGAATCTCTTGTGGCTAGTTATATAGTTGATTTTGTTTTTTTTGTTTCTCCTCCTGGGTTTCATATTTGTCCATATTTGTCTTGGGTGTTCTTGAAACCAGGTATTGGTTACTACCTGGCCATTTGCTGTACACCATTGGACCCATTTTTCTCTGCATTCATTATGTGTTCCTCGTCCAAATTTGCCAACTATTTCATTATCCCCCTGATTGCCTACTTTGGTATTCAGATTACCCATGAAAATTATAATTTCTTGAGAATTACATTGAGCCTTGTTGTAGTCTAGTGCAGAGTAGAACTTTTCATTGTCTGTACTTTGTGTTGTTGGTGCGTACATAACTATGATGCATATGTAAGGCTTTCCTTTAAGTTTAATAACAAGAATTTTATCAGGTAACTGACACTATACCAAAATGCATTTCTTTATATTTTGGTCTAGTATCCAGCCTCCTCTTTCTGCCTGCATATATAATCCTGTTTGTCACTGACAAAATCTCCATTGTTTGGCCACCTCATTTCATATATGCCTAAAATATTGACATTTAAACGGCTCATTTCTTATTTTATATTCTCCAACTGGCCACTATGTGAAATGATCTTATAATGATTCATTTTTTAAAATTTCCAAACTTTTATTATTTTAAAATAAATTAATTATATTAAATATAACAGTAACAAACTTTATCTTATCATCATCCTTTTTTAAAACATTTACAAATCTTTTATTTTTCTTTGAAATATGTATTTACTAAGCAGTAACATTTGTGTCAAACTTGTTTTACTTACAAATGGAAACTTAAATGTCCAAAATTACTAGTTGAAGCTTGATTGAGTGGATTGAGCTTAGGTTATATCATAGTTGTGATGAGAGAGAGAGAGACAATCATGGAGGTAACAGCTATGGCATACCAATGTCAACAGATTGCCTCTCAGCCTGCTATTCTGTCCATCATTTATGAGGGTCTTTCTTTTAAGGAAATCTGGTGTCCCTCCCCCTGGTTCATCTTCTTTTTACAGGAACATTCAGCTATTGTATCTTATTGCAGGGATTTGTTTTGTCAACTGGATGTGATGCTGAGAACCAGAACACAATTTTTTATTTTTGTTTTGCTTTCTTTGCATTCACAAGTGGATGGCATGAAGTGTGAATCAGAAAGTGAACTAATTGCTGCAGAGTGTAACATTATGAAACATCATTCTATTTCAGAAGATTTTACTCTCTGCCTTTTTTGTAATTCAAACATTAAAACTTTTCTCGATAAAAAAAATAATACACCCATACATAAATGCAATGTTTTAACAGATAAAACTTCATGTTAATGTGCAGGTTAATTAATAAGTTACATAAAAAAGGTATTAAATTTTTTTCATTTTCTATTTTTCTTTCTTCATTTGATAGCCATATTTGCAAACATAGCTGACTAGAAGCATTTTCGTTTCCTTTTTTTTGACTTAGTTGATTACCTTTCATTTTTTTTCCATGTTTGTCCATCAGTAAACACCCTCCTATCAACTGAAGACATTTCATTTAGATAACATCAGAAGTGATTTCTCATGAACTTGCAAAATCTGTGAAAAGGATACAGAACTCTATTCACAAAAAGAAAAAGAAATAAAAATATTGCTAATACCCAAGACATTTTATTTTGTGTGTTTAACGCTTTTGTTTTGGTCAGTGGGTTTTCTGATCATTTTCTATATCTATAACACTCATTGATGTTAACCATTTTAAATCAGATGTGACAGAAACTTGCAGGAGCAAAACTTTCAGTGATAAATAAACTAGGAAGAACATTATTTTATGAATTATTCAAACAAGTATCCTTAAATTTATTGTCTTGCTCATTAGATTTTAGCCAGCCTGCCATCTAACCTTCTTGACATGTATGCTGCATTTTTCAAATTTGAAAATTTTATGAGAATTCCACATTCTCATTCAATACAGTTTTATGCCAAAGAATATATGTAATACATTCCAGTACATAAACACCAATTTAGTGAATAATGGGGGTGATACAAAGAATTTTATAAAAATCTAACAAAAGCATATGTCCAGAACAAAATGTCAGAAATCATTCTGGTTTAAGAGTGATTGAAACATTCAAAATGAGGATATTATCAAAATTTTAGAATTCTAGCCTCTGATAGATCATGGGGCCTGTCACACACAACTTTTGCTAGCATTTCCCTCAGCAACATGTTACCAATTCACACTTCATCAACTAATATGCAACAAGTTTTAGTGGGTTAAAGGGTAGAATTTCTGGACATTTTAAGAGACATGGTTTTGTTTCTTTCAAAATGGTATTAATGACGTGTAAATGCAAATTACTGCCATTGATAGTAAAAATGGTAATGAAAGTTTTAAATGAAATGATTCTCCTAGGGTGGCTGATGTGATATCACATAGGAAATTTATTATTCTGACTTTTCTCAATCTGACACTTAATATAATAATGAAAACAGTAAAAGAAATAATTATACTGGAGTGGCTAAGGAAATATCACATAAGGAATTTGTTGTTCTTGCTTTTCTATTATATCTGGCACTGAATATGGTAATGAAAGTGGTAAGAGAAATGATTACTCTGGACTGATTGAGGCAATATCACATTGGGAATTTATTATTCTTGCTTTTCTCAATCTGGCATATAATATGGTAATAAAAGCATTAAAAGTAATGATTATATTAGAGTGGTTGATGAAATATCAAAGTAAGAATTTGTTACACTGTCTTTTCTTGATTGGTCCCTGAATATGGCAATGAAAGAGATGATTATACTAAAGTGGTTGATGAAATATCACATGAGAAACTGGTTTTCATAATCTGACAATAGATCTGGTAATAAAACCAATTGTTTCTTTCGCTGACTTTATTATTGTATTCACCTTCTGGTAGCTTTTTTCCATCTGCCAAATGCATAATGATACTTATTCATAAACTTTTTTTCATAATTAATATTTTTTCTTCCAGAATCCTCCCTCATGAGGATTACATCCTGGGTATGACGACAAACTACATTTGCATCCAGGGTAAGATGATAAACTACGTCCAACAGCAAGGCCACTGATCAGGAGGTTTTGAGGAGTGTGGAACCACCTCTTAATTGCTGGTGTTCACCTTGACCCGGAGTGGTAGCACCTGTTAGGGTCCCAGGTATGGGCAAATAGTTAATCCCCAAACTGAAGTAAAAAGCCTTATGAACGTGTAAAAATAGTTTTTAATACCAGAAATACTTTGTAAAAATTACTACCAGAAATAAATTTTTCAAGAAAAAAAATTATTACCAGCAATACATTTTTTAAAATAATATTACTAGCTATATATTTTTGAGGAAAAAAAATATTACCAGAAATAGATTTTTGACATAACAAAATATTACCAGGAAAAAAGTTGTCGGTATTAAATAACCCATTGAGGTTGATATGCCGTAAACCAAACCAAACTCTCATGAAGTTTATAATGGTGTGGTTGATAACATATATCATTGTTATGATTCATCATAAATATATCTTTTTCGAAAGTTCCTAATTAGAAGTTTTATTTTTATAAATTAATAGAATTTTATGTAAGTTTAGTAAATTTTCCTTATACTATTAGTCTTTTTATTTCATATTTAAATATCATAGAACAGGTTGCTATTGTCACAATAAAGGTGCTGTTATCTTGCATGGCTAGTGCAAGGGAGATAATTTTTTCATGGCATCATAATATGCATTCACTAGGCACACTTGTTTTATGATTATTTTCAAACAAAGAAATTGCTTAAATTGGACTACAACCTATTGTAGACAAAAACAATGAGTATCACTTATAAAGCTAATTAGCAAAATTCACTGACAATGACAAATACATCGAATTATCTTCTCCTATGGCACGTGTATTCATTTATAAAATACTAGAAATTCATGGTATTCTGGATATTTAAAAGAATTTGCAAATGTTTTAAAGAAAAGTTAAATTTACACTTCAGAACAATAAAAGCAATACTCAGGAGCCAACTAACAAAGCAAGGCAATTATTAAAACATTGGTGTTTAGTTTCACTTTGTATAGCGATCTTGTTCCTGTGTTAGAAAAAGATACGCCAGAAGTTAAAACTTAATTTATGTTAACAGTGGACACTTGTCAGTTTTCTTCTATTGCAGTGATATAACATTTTAAAAAATATTAATATAGAGGTTGTCCCTTGAAGCAGTAATAAGGCAGCAAGAAACCACGAAAACTTAGGTAAGCAAACAGGTTTTTAGAAACACCCACTTTGTTTTTAAAAGCCAAAGAGAGAGAATCTTAAAACAAATATGCTTTCCCAACTCTTTGCACTAGAGCTGAAACTATGAATGACACAAAGAAACTAACAATGGAGTTTTAAAAAACATTCCAAGAAAGTTTGATACTAAGAAGAAGCAAAAACAGAAAAACTTTGGGAGTAGGTTATGAAAATGATGTAATGGAATAACCTGTCACCCCCATGAGTGACTACACTATAGGTAGTAACTAACTATAAGTATCTGTAAGTCAACTGATCTGACTTATGTGAGAACTACCAACCTTTCAATAGTAGCACTCACTACTGGATTGACTTGCGATGACCTTGTGCATAACTGTTACCTTTATTCTTATTGTACTGGTTTTTTACAATAAACCTTTACTTATTTTATCCACCTTGTTTTTCAAGTATATATTCCTATTAGCATGGAATATAGCAGAAAGAAAATAAAAAATCTACAAAAAATAATTTTTTGGATAAATCTCATGGTGCATTATTTTGCAGATGAAAAAAGCTACCAGAAGGTGAATACTATTGGACAGTAATACTGTCAGAGAAAAAAACAGAAATGAATAAGATTATTCAAAACAATGACTAACATAGATTTGCAAAGAGGACGTACAGTAAAAAAGCTTTTATTCAGGAATAGAATAACATAAACTGCAGATGATGAGCATATAAAAAAATACAGTTTCTATTCCACACATTTCTGCTAAACTGCAATTTTCACTTTTCAGATTCTATGACCAAATATTATATAGCCTTAACCATGATAATTTTTTTTTAGGTATAAGAACAGTTACTTTATAAGTGTCAAGATTATTAAATTGCCATTCATAAACAATAAAGTATAATTGATTTTATTGAGGTTTCCATGTTTTCTAAGACTATTTTACAAAATAATTCTCTCTTGGAAGTATTAGTGTGTGAATTTTTCCTGTATTTTTTGTATGCTAAATCATTTATTCTAGGAAATTAGATGAAAGTAAATGCTTTCATCATATTAAAAAAAATTAATTCCTATTAAGTCACAGTATCATTAATCAGTTATAAGATTATTTTCTCTGGCTTTTTAAAACCCCATACCACAATTCATAAATTTTCTAAAAATAAAAGCAAAATCCTTCATTTTGATAGTTTCTATATATTTAAATTGACAAAAATGTTGATCATATAAGGAAAGGAACAAATAACTGTTCAAAAGTGGAAGAACTTCCAATACCACCTCCGTGATTGTTTGCTGTGTTGCATTTGTATAATGGGAATGGATGTTAGCAAAACAAGTGATTGAATTCTTCACACAAGGAAATATCTTTTTTCCAATGAACCATTCAAAGAAACTAACTTCCTGCTGTAATGCAGTTGAGTCTGGAGTGAGCAACTCCATCCCATAAAAATCTACTTGCTATGGAAACCCCCTATTTTGAGGTACATAAATAAAAAATTTCTCCCATCTGTAGTCTTGTTTTTAGATATTAAAATGAAGAGGCTTCTTTTTAGTGCTCAGATTACACCTGGTAAGGGCCAAACAATGAATTGGCTGAAATGTTATGTTTAACAAGAACTGCCAGTTCCTTGTACCACTCCAGAAAGTATCTGACTCCTCCTGCCTTGATCTATCTTTGCAAAAGTCAAATAAGACTAAAAATGTAGTATTTCTGTCATATCTGGTCTGGAGCTACTCAGTCCTCACTGTTCAAAATGATCTATGTGGCCTTGAAGGTGATGAATTATTTTCCACCCTACAACCTCTTTTCTACAGATGAAACATTGGTAGACTCTTGATGTTCTATTGCTATTTTCATGACAAATATTTAGACAAACTCCATTCCTTACTTCTACCAGTTCAGATGTTCTTAGCTAAGACCTGCCAAGTCTTGTACACAAGGATGACTAATATTTACTTCCTTCACATTCCATTGGTTAGGAGGAAGACCCACCCATACGACTTCTTCCCCACAGTTGTTGCTTTGGAACAGGCTTCCCTGATCACTATGATTTTTTAATGCTTCACATAGAAGTTTAAGAAGGAAACACTCATTAATACTGGAAAGAATAATAACTGCTACTGGATTTGAGAAACCTGCTTTCCTGAAAAACTGTTTAAAGAGAAAGATTTTATAAATTTCAACTGAAAGCATTTGTGGCTGCTTGGTCAATGAATGTGAAATGTTTCCTTGTAGAGAAACAACTAATATTTCCATTACCAAGCCTACAGTCAACTGTTATCTGTCCTATATATCCTCATAATATGCACTTCTTACTTACTTCCTATACACCCTTACAACAACATTATTCAGTAACACTCTAACTTGAGTTGCTCTTGGGTGAAAAATAATATAAACAATTTATACAAAGAAGATATCTAAGCACCTACACAATGTTGGATATTTTAATGACTCTTTGCAGTGAATAATATGTTTTTGTGTCATTAAAGTAGAAAAATAATATGATCGACATACGAACAGTAATTACTAATACAGCTAGGGCAGCTGATGACTATACTAAAACTAGACAGAGGAATAATTCTATTATTTCTCTTATAAAATGAGTAGTAAACCAAAAACATAGCACCAATCAGTGAAGCATTATTCATTCTACTTTGTCTGTCACATTGTATTTGCAATAAAAATCTGTCTTGAATTTTTCAAAAATATTCCAAATTTGATCATAATTCTTGAGCAAAATTTTTCAGTTTTTGACATTCCAAGTACTTTGAACAACAAATCAACAAAAAAATATTGTTGGTTTTGATGGTTACATTAATTAATATTTAAATTAGAAAACACCAGATATTGATAAATGATTATTTCTGAGCTAATCATGTGAGTTTTGGGTAGGGTTAGACTTTAAAAAATCTTTTTGCTTTATTTGACCAACAGAATGGATTTGATTAAATTTCTTGAAGAATTTAAACAGAGAAAAATTGGACTGGAATTTGGTGATTCTTGAGATACACAGGAGTAAGAGTTTTTTACTGGATAAGTAATATAATTATTGGATTGTAAAAGTGCTTACACACTCCTTTGTCTATCAATCTTAATGGGGTGCTGGCAAGATACTTTAATTGGACAAAAGAGAGAGAGAGAGAACTGTATTCATGCCTTTAACAAAAAGAATTCAAGCTAAGTAAACAGTGTTAGTTTGAATTTCATTTCTGTTTGTCAGTGCTGCTGTGTGTAAAACTGTTATAACACAATGCATGTATAATATAGTTTTAGCATGTGCCATATTTATTTATTTATATATAACATAACAAAAAAAATAACAAAGCACATCAACCAGTAAATTACAGGTGAAACACATAGACAAACAGATTTTAGTAAATAAAGTGCTTGATATTAAAAAAGTAGAGCACTAATAGTAAAGATAAATAAAAAGGTTTTATGACTCTCACCCATGCATGCACAATTTGCTAGTATATCACACACACCAATGATTGGATAAGGGATATTTAGGAAAATGCTAATATTCAACTGTTGATTTATCTAGACTTATATAACTTTTATATATAATGACAGGCTACTTGTTTTCCAAGTACACCCATCTGCTTGGGCAGCTAGACAGATCCTCTTGCAGATGCCAGTATGCTCAAACCCTCAGTTATGATGATTTGTGCTAGAACAGAGACCAACAGCTTGAAAACAGTCCTGTCTACCCAATTTCACTCACAAGTCTTGCATCAATCCATGGTATCATTTTCCAGGCACTTTAAAAAAGTGATTCAAACTCAGGTCATCAGGATCAAAAAGCAAATGTTTTAAATCTTATATGTTTATATATATATATATAGAGAGAGAGAGAGGGAGGGAGAGAGAGAGAGAGAGAGAGATAATATTAGTGGTCAAGATATATATATATATATATATATATATATATATATATATATATATATATATATATATATATATTCCTAGAGGATAGAATCCAGGTAGAGCTCAATGTCCAGGACAGAGTAAGAATATAATATAAAAGGCTCAAACACTAATATTCCATGGTTATAATTTATTACATTGGAATCGTAATCACAATCCAAATCATCAGACCTACAAATTCAAAAAGCATTTTGAATTCATAGGTCTGATGATTTGGATCATGATTAAAATTCCAATATAATAAATTATAACCATGGAATATTCCTGTTTGAGCTTTTTATATTTTATATATATATATATATATATATATATATATTTATATAAACATTATATTATTTGTGACCCAAATTATTAATTGAGGATCAGTTATATTTAATTCTGAATGTATATCTAGTGTGATAGTTTTTGGCATGAAAAGTGAAATCAGCATGCCAAGTTCAAATTCTAATTAATTCTGTTTCATTCACTTTGTATAAATTCTCTTGGAAAAGGTATTAATACATGTCTTCTCTCTTTCCAGCAATAAAATTGGTCAGCTGTTCAAATTCTAGAAGAACATTTTGTGTTTATTCTTCATCAGTGCCCTTGGGAAAGGCATGAATCAATCTTTCTCTAGCTGCAGGTTAAATGGTAGGGATGAATAAGCTATTTTCCTTCTCCTATGTTGGCTACCAACCTAGGAGAAGGAAAATAATTAAATCCACTTTCATGTAAATAAAGGTGATCAAACTCTTTAGACTATTTTACCCCTACAATGCTAATGTGATCATAATATTTAATTGTGGGGCCATCGGGGGACTGATGTAGTAAACAGATGTGATTTGCTGCTAGTACAAAACTCAAAACCAACCAGCAGAGTATAAGACATGGGGTGATTTTTTTAAGCATATCTTATATGTTGGGAAATAAATTATATATACTGCTTTACTATAGAGAAATGGCATGCAAACTAGTCTAGAAGCAAATTACAAATGAACAGTAAATTCAATCCTCACTGGGGACATCAAATTTATGACCATGTGCAAGCTTAACCTTCACACAAATATTTACAGATTCATGTACATCTACATATGATTTCCTTACTAATTTATTAATAGTCTGAGTATGCATGTGGTTAGTACATTAGTGTTCCAACCATAAAATCCTAGTTTGCAATTGTTGATTTGTCAGGGAAGTGACTTCTTGATAATCTGGGGAGATGATCCCAGAGAATGGCACTATTGAGAAGTGCCTGAAAACCATATCACAGTTTGACCCAAGCCTTATGCATAAAATTAGTTAGAGAAAACAATTTGGAAACCAATGATAGTTGTGCCAGCATGAAGCTACAAGTCTTTGTGACTGAGGGTTTTCATGCATAGTTGCGTAATACAACTTCTAAGATTTTCCTAATATTATGCAAAAGATGACACTTGGATTTTGCCATCATCAATAGCAATAAGTTTATAGAGAAAGTTGATTATCAATAATAATAGTTGGCTATTTGTTTCTAAGTATAACCATCTACTTGGACACCTACCTAATCCCTGTTGCAGACACATTGCTCAGGCATATCTTTTTTCAATGACCACAAGACTATACTGAGAAGACCTTAGTTATAAATTCTGGGAGACAGCATATAAGCTGGTGTGATCAACAATTAGTTACAAGGCCAGTACACCCAAAGCCACATTAAATGAATTACATTATTTTCATCTCGACTATTGTCATCATGTTTCAGCTGTTGTGCTCTTTGGGCTTCCTCATGTGTATATTGATCTAGATAACTTACTGAACACTTTATTTAATATACAAAGGTAGACTCTTCTCATTCCATTCCCCATGTCTAGGGATATCTTGTCTAGTTCTTATTTTTATTACTGCTCAATTATTATTATTGCTCACCGAGTCCAAGAACACACTTCATGACTCAGTGATTGAACTCACAATTACAATGTCACTAAATTCTCAAACACTTTAATACACTAGGCTATTGTTCCATAGGACAATTCTCTGTAGTGATCTTGGAGCCTTAAATCTAACCTGCCTGCAGATTAGTGATGCTACTGCTGCTTGTTGAAGACTTGCTGTCATTTGTCCTTATTTTTTTATTAGAGACTTCCATATTGTATTTATTTAAGCCTACTATAGAGGTCCTCCTAACCTACCATATGCACTGATTCTTTCAGACATCTAATTCTCCAGTGTTCTCCCTTGTCCAGTATTTTCGCATCATTCCACAGAGGCTGATGTGGATGTTATGCATGGTGCCAAATGGCTAAACTCTCATCTATAGGAAATCATATTCTCAGATCAATGATTAAAAATGGATTCAAGTCAATAATAAAGCATGTGGGTCCCATAGGTAGAAATTAGGAATGTTTTTTTCACTAAAAATTATTTTTAAAATATTAAGGTACAAATGACTGTTATGAGCTTTTCAAATTTTGATTTGTAAATTTACTTTTCATTTAACGACATCACCAAATTGCATTCTTGAAAGCAATGAAGAATTTTAAATGATTTTTGAACTATTATATTATTATAATTAAAATTTCAAAAAATGAAAAAATTCTTGTAAAAATTCATTATTCATCGAAAAAATTTTATTTATTCAAACAATAGTGTCCTAAATATAACTTATTTACAAAAGCAATTAAAAGTTTTTCTAATTAAATAATGTCATAATTTTATTGAATTTTTTATTTTACAATTCAGAGCAGATTTTCGATGAAATGGGTAACTGTTTCACAAAAAAATTGATGATTTACTTTCTTCAAAGAGTCCTGTTTTTAACTAATAAAAAAATACACCCTCTTAAAAATTTAATTTCTTGAAATTTCATGAAATTAAGTAAGTGGGTGGTAACATATGTAAAAAAAATATTTTTTATCAAAATTTTCTAAACAAAAAATTTAAAAACTAATTTCATTCATTTCTGAATATGCTCTGAAAGTTTCATTAAAATCCAACAATTATTTGAATTTTGCAAGAATTTCCAAATCAATGTGTTTTTCCTCGGAAAAAGCATAAAAGAAATAAAACTAACCATTTTTCTCTGGTTTGCGGTTTTTAACCAAAATTTTGAACATGCTAGAAAGGAGTAAAAAATTTTAAAAAATAATTAAAAAATACTTTGGTCTTTCCTCTTAATAATAACATAAACTTTTTTTTTATTGAGTTTGGGGCCTTTTTTCATCATGCTATGCTATTTTTTATGTGACCTGAAAGTGAGCTAACTTCACCCAAGGGTCTGATTCAATTGGTGGCAGTGGTTCAAGAGAACAAACAGAAGGTTCAGCTAGTGCTTGATTACAGGGAATGATTTTTTGGAAGCATTCACTGCCAACATAGATATGTGTGCCCAGAAGTTGAGAGAATGGCAGCAGCAGGGTGTGAATGTATACCTGTTAGATTTGTGAAACGCTTACCTACAGATAAATGTTTACACAGCATTGTGGTCCTTTCAAACCAGGCTCATCAAGGGCAACAGGTACTGTGTTAGGTAATTGAGATTTGGCTTAAATGATGCACCTCTCATTATGAGGGCTGTCATCAACTTAGTTATGTTCCAAAATGCATCAATCAAAAAAGCCACCTCAGCTTAAATAGACAACATATTAGTTAATGAAGCTTTGGTCTCTAGCACGCGGGCAAGGGACCATCTATCCAATTATAGACATACTTGCAAAACCTAGAAAGACTGAAAGACAGGAGCAGAGTATTGGGCCTGTATGTCTGGGGGGAGAATGTTACTCTCTGATGGAAGCAAGGAAGTAAAGTCCCAGACCTTCCAGAAGTCATTACTCACTAAAGTGTTTTTTCTCTGTGTGGACGACTTGTGGGACACTTTCCCAGGTGTGGCTGGTTAAGAATAACCACAGACTATATCAAGCGACACGTAAGTGCAGTGTCCAAGGGATGAGATGACACAATCAACAATGCCTCTATCTGCTGCATGCTAACTGAGACAGTAACCAGGGTACAAGAAATGGATCCTGCTGATGAGAATGTGCATGAATGGCCATTAAATAAAGATATGGGTGGACACATGTGGGCACTTCTGAAAATTCCTCAGTGACTAGGGCATGCAGCTTCAATTCCAATGTGCTTATGTGCCTACTGGGAATGCTATAGTCGAAAGGAGTCACAGAAGCATTAAAACTATTGCCACTAGAAAGCAGTGCTCCATACCAGACACAGTCTACTGGCATCATAGCACACCTAAGGACAACCTCTCCTCATCTACAATGCCAACAGACATGCTACATAAGGTCCATGTCTGCCTATGGGGTATCAATGTGATGCTTCCTCTTAAACCATAGAATACTTGAGGAGCATATGTGATGGGAGACATTGTCTGGTTTAAGACTCTGCAAGGGAGATGTACAACCAAGTTTAACAGTTCACACAGTCAGTACAGGTTGATGGAATTCCCTGGCATGTGAAGGATTTGCATCTCTCTCAGGGGTTGTATTATCTATCTGAGCATGAAGGTGATTCAATAGAAAGTTAGCTGTTAGTGACTTGAGATAAACTTTGCCAGGTGATTCTTCTGATACCAGCAACACTGAGTCAGGTGCAGGAGAACCCAATGACTCGTCCAGTGGTGATTCATCTGAAGACAAAACTTATGTTCTACCCATTGGAGGAGTACACAGCAGAAGAGGCCTCCACCTGGTTGCATTTGCTGTGATCATGAGATCAGGAGGTAGTATAGTGAACTACTGCAGTGGGCAAAGAGACCCAGGGTTGCATGTATTTTTTGCAATGCTTGAATAAAATCAAGAATAAAATAACTTATCTCCAGTGCAAGCAAATATTTGAATGTGCCTTGCAGTGTAAACTATTGAAAGGAGAAAGAAATGGCGGCTTCCGGGATCACATATAGTTAGATCTTGGAGTAAGATACTCTCTCACAAATTTTGGCTGTCAATGATATATAAAATGGGAAAAATTAGGTGACAAGGGAGTGAGAAAAGAGATGGTTGACTGCTGTGTTGTACTGGTTACAAATGTCACAGACAGGAGAGAAGAAACTGATTGTAGGCATTGATTGCAACAATAAGTGAATAGCTTTTTTCTGCTAAAATAATAAAATAGAACAATTATAACAATATACTGTAATAAAAGTGATGTGATGGCTAGAGGATTTGTTCTTACTGTATATCTTATTAGGCACTATAAGAGATTAACAACAATGACTGATAATAAAATAGAAATAAAAAGAGCTTTGCTGTGGACTGAAGATTCATTCTTGCCATACATCTCATGAGGCACACTAAAAGATTAACAGCAATAAAAATAAAATAGAGTAATTATAATAATATACTATAATAAAAGTTATTGGACAGAGAAAATATTCATTCTTGCCATAGATGCCATTACACACAATAAAATATTAACATCAATAAATAATAATAAAATATAGTAATTAGAATAATATACTGTAACAAAAGTTATGTGATGGACAGAAGATTCAGTCTTACTATAGATCACTTTATGAAAATAACAACAATACCTGACATCTGAACACATGATATTTTTTTTATTTATTTCTAATGTCAAAAACTTTTCACTTTATTGCATTTCTCCTTGGCAACTTATTAAGCAAAACACATCAATTATTTCTGCATCTTGCTGCAAGTAACTAAAAAGTGAAATCATGATAACAGAAATCCTCTAGTGTTTACTGATTTTAAAAGATGAATGACTATTTGGTGCTCTTTGAAAGTGAAAGCAATATGTAAAAATCACTTGCAGAACTTTGAAAGAAAAGACCAATTCCAGCAATTTGGAAACATTTTGAGAACAATTCTAGCAATTTACATTTTTTAGTTGCTTTGAAGTTTGGTGCAGCAGAGGGTTGAGAAGAAGTAAAAATAAAAGTTATAACTATTCTCTGAGGAACATGTGTTGTCATCAATAACATAGGTGAACTAGAATTGTGCTTAATTTAACTATTTGTGCAGGTGCTATGATTATCATATTTCTTTCTCAATGCAGAGAAGAATATCCTCGACAGACAGAAAATTTTTTTCTATTTGTTTAGCTTTAAGCAGAAATTCATCCACAAGAGTTTGTATACCAAAGTTTCTCAATGGATTTTTATAGCAGATATTATTGCAGAAATATTTTCACAAAATTGCTTTACACTGAAATCAGACTATTTTGCTCTTGCAAATTCAAAGGAATTTGACAATGGTTCAGAAACAAAAGTTCAGAGATTAATGGTGACACCATAAAAATTTACTGCAAATTCTATCAATTGAATTTTTTTTATGATATAATAATTTCTTCCTTTTGAAATTTAGTAATCATTCTTGTTCACTGATGGTCTATTATCATTACGTAAGGTGGAATGAAGCTACTTTTTGCATTTAACTGTATTAATAAAAATTGACTTGCCTTGTGTTTTGGAATAAAATATGTGTACTGGCATTAACCACTTCCCCGAAATAGATCCATATATATGTTTTTATTGAAAATGTCTTTTTCAGACATGACAAACAAACATGTCCAAACCATAATATTCAAATACCAGCTACAGACATGTTTATATAGTAATCTTGATTCTTTTTATGCCCTCTGAACTTGAAACAAGTCCAATTGTTAACTCATACGTCTTGTAGAGGTGATAGTCACCAATCGGATACTTCAAGGTGTCTCAGTTTCCTAGTTACTATATTAAAAACAAATAAAAAATTTTTTCTGAAAATGAAAAGTTTTTCTCAAAATAATTGGTGGGGAAGGGGTTAAAATGTAAATTTTCTTTGGGTTTAAGTAAATTAAGTTTAAGTAAATTTCTTTATTTCAAAGTAGCAAAAATTTGTACAAGGTAACCAAAATTCTCTGTCCGTTTTTTGATTAGTCATTGAATGAAGTTGAAATATATACGAAATGCATGTAGCAATTGTTTTCAAATTCGGCCGGCCGCAAGTAGGAACATCAGATGTTATAAAAAACACACGCACTGTGCCCGGCCATCATTTATAAGCCGGACAGCTGTGAGAAAGATGGAAGTGTCTAGAGATCTCGTTCGGGGCTGTTTGCTTTACAACTTCAAAGGGGGCTTATCAGTAGTTGCATCAAGTCGCCGCATATGTCAATCATTTGGCGATAGTGCTGTGGATGAACGTACTGCAAGGCGTTGGTTTCAAAAATTCAAGTCGGGAGATTTGTCTCTCCATGATGAGCCTCGCAGTGGATGACCACAGGTCTTGAATGACGGAGTCCTGAAGGTGGCCATTGAAGAGGACAGTAGTCTAACGTGTGGTGAACTTGCAAGACAGTTCAACGTTTCCGGTGAAACAGACTTCACCTGCATCGCCTAGGTAAGACGTACACACTGAGCAAGTTCCGCAAATGCTGTTGGGGATCCACAAGGGACAACGAATGGCAGCCTGTGTATTGCTGCTTTCTCGCCACTGTACCGCATCCTTATTCAATTGAGTACTTACCAGTGATGGGTTCTGTATGAAACTCCCAAGCATTCCAGACATTAGTTGACTCCTCAGTATGCTGTCCCTTACACCACAAGACCGCCTATGCAGCCAGGCAAGATTATGCTTTGTGTCTGGTGGACAGGTCGTCAAGTGGTTCATTATGAACTGCTACCAATGGGCCAAACGGTCACTGGAGACCTATACTCGCAGCAATTGAAACGGGTGCAACCGGCATTGTGCCAGAAGGAGCCAGCACTGGTGAATCGCAAATGTGTGCTTTTCCTCCATGACAACGCCAGGCCGCATGTCACGCGAGTGGTCAGGGATACCATACAGCAACTTGGGTGGGAGACTTTGTGCCATTCACCTGACCTTGTGCCATCAAATTACCACCTCTTCCACTCCCTGGATAATCATCTTCATGGGAAATCCTTCACCAATGAAGCAGACTTGCGCAAAGCCCTCACGGACTTCTTTGCATCAAAACCCCCCTGAGTTCTACCGCAAGGGCATTGAACAGCTGGAGACATGTTGGCAGGGGGTGCTGGGTGCCGATGGTGATTACTTCGCAGACTAAATATAAGTTACACATACTGTGAAGTGTTTTCTTTTTTTCCTTTAAAAACGAACAGAACTTTTTTGGTTACCTTGTAGTAACTGGACGAGTACCATTTTGGTTTAAATGAATTTGCTTTGCTTATGCTTGACTAGTATTCAGTAGGTTGCCTACCAAGTTAGAAGTTCACTAGCTTTGGTATATTTAGCATATGTCCACTTAGTTTGAGAAATAGATCTTGTTGAGTTATGACTTTTGCATATTTGTAGTTGGATGGTAAAATAGAAAATCAAGTTATATGGACATATCACAAATTTATTTACCTACATACATTATTTACTTTACAGCTCAGTAAAGTAAATGTGTGAAAGAACATTTTGTAATGTTCCTTTCACACACACACATATACATACATATATACCTCTACAGAAAATTTTATTACATTTGATTTAAATTAAAATTAACAAGGGAATGACTTCTATCCAAAATATAGGAAAAAACCAGGAGATGGAGGTCACATCAGCAAGATCATTTTGGGGGTGCACATACCCCACACTGAAAACTTTTTCCCTTTTGATTTAAATTAAATTTAAATTTGAACAAGGAAATGACTCCTATCCAAAATATAGAAGGAGAAAGCCAGAAGATCAGCACGATCAAAATGAGGCAACATGGATGTCAAGTTGAGCAAGAAATCACAAATCAATGGGTAGTGCTTTACAATATATATTTGTTGTGACAATTCAACTACCATATCAATGTTGAAATCTTATCAATTCATTCAATCAAGTATAGCATCAAATATCAAAGTGGTCAGATCAAGCTGTTTTTGCACCACCCACAAATAAAAAAAATTTCTTCCTTTGATTTAAATTAAATTTAAATTTGAACAAGGGAATGACTCCTATCCAAAATATAGAAGGAGAAAACCAGAAGATGGAGGTCACATTGGCCAGATCAAAATGAGACAATATGGACGTCAAGTTGAGCATGAAATCATCATTTAGTGGATAGTGCCTTACAATACATATTTGTTGTGACAATTGAAGTGTCATATCAATGTTGAAATCTTCTTATCAATTTATTCAATCAAGTATTGCATCAAATACATATCAAAGCGGTCAGATCAAGCTGTTTTTGCACACATCCCTGCTGAAAATTTTTCTCCCTTTGATTTAAATTAAATTTAAATTTGAACAAGAGAATGACCTATCCAAAATATTGAAGGAGAAAGCCAGAAGATGGATGTCACATTGGCAAGATCATTGAGTAATTGTGAAATGCATAATTTTTCTCCACATATTATAACAATGATTTAAAATCAATCTTCATTTTCTTACAAAAAAATGTTTGACATGCAGCAAGGTAGGTAATTCGGCTAGTTTGTGCATAAGAAAGCAAACATATTTCCTTACAGAGGTTCTAAGGAGAAGCTGTTGTTGTTGTTATCTGAAATTAATTACAGTCATAATAAAGAATGGTATAATAAAGTTTAGAAAATAAATTATTATGAATTTATTTTCAATAACTTACTAAATGCTGATAATGTTATTTTTCTGGAGTTAAGTGTAGCTTGTATCATTGAGAGAATTCACCTATCAAATAACTAATCTCCTGTCCTTTTGCTCATAAATCTCAGTAATTATACTTCAGAATATTACAAGTTTATTAAGTCTTCTATTATAATTTTTTCTCTTGGAGATATTCCCATTAGAAAGAAGAATGTTCTTCAACACTGCTTCTTTGACCATCTCCCTTAACATGATAAATATTAATTATTAAGATGTGACAAATCAGTGGAAATGGTCTATCATGATAAACATCAAAGACCCTACTCTATCAAATAATCAAAGGGGAATGAAGTGGATGAACATGACATTTTTTATTGATATTCCACATTATATATATATATATATATATATATATATATATATATATATATATATATATAATGTATAGCAAGTGAGAGCAAATGATGATAAATTACAATCCAAAGATACGTACATGATTTTTTGGTCTATATTCCATATTTCAATTTCTTCCTTGTCACCTTGACTGCATAAATTTAAGTGTAATATTACACTGGAAAAGAGATCTCGCTGTTTTACTGTTGAACTAGCAAGATGTAACCCTTTCTCTATTCTAACAGTTTCTTTATTCACAATTTTCTCCTGTAGAACTTTCAATTTCTTGATTCCCTTCCACCTACGATGTGGTATCAAAAATATCCTAGACTAATATATTTACCTAAGTTTTAACATCCTCTACTTCAAAATAGTCACCTTGTGCAGCAATACACCTGTCCCAGTGTTCCTGCCACTTTTGGAATCTGGGCTGGAAGTTGTTTTCCATAAAGTTGAAGACTTCTGTGATTCATTCTGGATCAAGTGATATTAAAACAGTGAACTTTGAGCTGCATTTTCAGCTTGGAGAAGTGATGAAATCCCACAGATGCTAAATCTGGTGAATATGGTGGGTGCAGAAGTAATACAATGTTGTTATTGGCTAGAAACTCATGATTGAGAAGAGGTCGATGACAAGGTTCATCCAAGTTTTCACACGCCACAGATCTGGTCACTTTCACCAAATGCCCTCCATTAAATACCTCAAAATGTAGTCGATTGATGGATGTCAATAAAACAATGAGCACACTCTTGATTGATCTGCGGCTCTGTTGTGCCTTCTCTATTCATGGAGATAAAGGGCTCTTCTACTGTGTAGACTGCTCTTTGTCTCAAGGTTGTATCCATAGACCAAACTTTCATCAATGGAGATGATCCTTGATATGAAAGATGGGTCATCAGTGGCATGCTGATGGAGATCTTGACAGACTTTGATGAAATGTTCTTTTTCTCAGTGGTCAGCAGGCAGGGGACAAACTTGATAACGACATGTGGTATGTTCAATTCAGAAATTATGATTGCCTGCATGGCACCAAATGATAGACCAACAATATCTGCAATATCGTTGACTGTCCCCCGATGATCCTCATGCACAAGCTGATTAATTTTCTCCACGTTTTTATAGAGTGACACTTGTAGCAGGTCTTCCAGATTGCTTGTCATTTTCCAAAGACATTTTGCCACTTTTGAAGCATCTGTACCCCTCAGAAAATTGGGTACAACCCATTGCCTCATCACCATAAGATTGCTAAAGTATGCACAATGTCTCTGTAGTGGACTTCCCAAGTAAAACACAAAATTTCACATTGGCTCATTGTTCCAACTTCCTGTTCACAACAAAATTGCAGGCTACAGTGTACATGTAATCATAAAAACACATATTTCACAACTTGTGAAGGGGACACAGTGATATCACTGGCACATGAAGGCCACTGCTAGCTCTCACTGCACATGCAACCATGTGTTTCCATCTACAGAAATAGCCCATTTTTCCAGTTTTTAAATAAGCTGTTGAATATTGTGCTCAAAGTTGTAGATGAAATGTCCCAAGTTCATATTTTTCTATTTTTATTCAAGTACTTTTGACTTTCGCTGTCATTATCAAGAATCGATGTGGTGTCTGTGCAGCTGTGAGAATTCCTTTGTCTGCATTGTCTTATGTTATGTCATGCGTAACAGTTATTGGGAACGAGGCCACACAAAAAGAATATGTTCCACACACAGACACACACATATACATACATATATATATATATATATATATATAGTTGTATATTTAGGCAGTGATCCTTCATTTATGCATGTTTCATTAAAAATGACAGACAAAGTACTACAGTTAAGCTTTTTATTTAATTTTTCTTGTATTCAAACAAGAGCTTTCTTTTCTGGACAAAGGGTGTGTAAGAACTGTCGAAATGTTTTATGTTTCTGAGCGCTTTCGGCTGTACCTTTAGCCATTATCAAGGATGATTCGATTTTTCAGCTTAATTGAGTGTGTGCGTTATGTGTATGTCTTAGTGTGTAGTAGGGATGTTTTTAATTTCTGAAAATACAGTTAGCACATTGTGGCCTTGTTCGTAGTTAATATTGTTAAGAGTTGGCTTTTTCTTTTTTATTATTAAAGCCTCCATTATTTTTAATCTTTTTTTACAGGTGGATGAAACTATTATATTTGTGTTTTCTATTAGTATGTTTCTAATGGAGTCTGGTAAGTTTGTGTGTGTGTTTAAATGGGTTCTAATGGACCTGTGATCAGATAGGTGTAACGTAAGGCATCTGGATAAGCACATAGTTGTGTAAACAATGTAATCATTTATGAGTTCAAATGCCCCTTAAGGAACTGTGTTCCTGATCAAACTGGACAGTTTTTACACACTCTTTGTCCATATAAGAAAGCTGTTGTTTGAACACAAGAAAAATTAAATAAAAAACTTAACTGTAGTACCTTGTCTGTATTTTTAATGAAACATGCATATACACTGAGTGCCAAATTATTATCAAGATAACTCCTTAAGATGAGTTCCTTAGAAAAAATTACCCAACAACCAAGTTACAGATATATGTCAATTAATAAATTTCATTCTAACACATAATAATTTTAAATTCAACAACAAACACTATTTACAGATTAGTGGCACAGCAATAGGCACGAAAATGGCACCTAGCTATGCTAATATCTTTATGCACATTCTAGAAAGGAAAATACTAGACAATTCAGAATTTAAACCATTACATTATTTTAGATATATTAATGACATTTTCTTATTATGGACTCATGGATCAGAAAAACTAAAAAAAATTTTTCACTTTCTGCAAACGATACAATTAAATTTACCATGGAGCATTCATAGACATCCGTCCCTTTCTTAGACGTTATGATAAAATTAAACAAACATACACTTTCTACCAGTCTATACAACAAACCCACTAACCAGCATAAATTCCTACACTTCAACAGCTGTCATCCTCTTAAATTAAAAAAATTTATCATATACAGCTCATTTCTAAGAATCAAACGCATATGCTCAGACCATCTAGATTTTCTACACAACATTAATAACTTAACAGAACAATTCCTAAAATGTAAATACCCAATAAATATAATAAAAGAAGCACTAAATAAAACTATCCATATAAATCGTAACACATTTCTCACATACAAGAAAAGTAAAAACAACAATCGGATTCTCATGGTTTTTAACCATAATCAATATTCCCACACACTTATTCACAAATTAAAAAATGATTACAAGAACCTCCAATTAAATAAAAATATCAAAGACATTTTCGCTAAACCACCCATCAATGCAAAAAAAACAAACACCTAACTTATCAGCTATCCTCACCTCTACCAAATATCTAAATAATACAAACCAAACAGGAAATTATAAATGTAATAAAACACGTTGTCTAATTTGCAAACACCTAATAACAGATAGTGAATTTTCTATACCCAACTCCAAAATCAAAATACACCCACCTCGCCTCACCTGTGATAGCAATAATATAATTTACTACCTATTCTGCACAATGTGTCCTAATAGGGGATATATTGGCGAATCTGGAACTAATTTTAGATTTCGTTTCAACAACCACAAACAAGACATACGTCAAAACAATCCGTATTTCCCCATAGCTGAACACTTTAATCAATCAGAACACACATTAGACAACTGTAAATGTATATTAATAGACTCAGGTTTTAGTACAACATACACATGAAGAAAAAAAGAGAAATACTGGATTTTAATATTAGACACATATAAACTAGGGTTAAACAAAGACTTGGGTATTTTAAATCTGTATAAATATTTCAATAGTTAAAAAATTTCTTTAGATATAGTTAAAAAACCTTTTTAAACAACATCTAAAATACTATCATTAGATTTACGTTAAAAAATTCAAACATAGTTGCATTCCACATCATGTGACGTCCGCGTCTAACGACGGACGCTGAAAAATGTAAACAAACTGCCAAATACAGTAATACAGTAATTCAATTAATTTCTGAGGAAGGACCGAGGTGGCCTGAAATATTAAATATATATAAAAACATAGAAATAAATACTTTCGCAAAAAAACACCCAATTTCTTTTCAGTTATTTTATCCATATATTATATACATATCAAGAAAGTATACGTGGCTTCTCATTATGCTATATATATATATATATATATATATATATACCACCACAGTATAATATGTAATGTGTGGGTGGCATAATGTATAGTAGCTTGGAATGAGAAAATGTAGAGCCAAGTCTCCATTCCAGTTAAGTTTGTTATATTCCCTTTTGTGCAAATACTCTTGCAAAAACTATGAAATCAACTCTTCATCAACTTTCTAGCTATGGGTTAAATATTGGGGTAGACTGAACAATCACTCTAGAGAAAGGACGACTGGGAATTCCAATGCACACTATGTGCACAAGTTCTCTGAATTTGGTTTGTGTGAAAGGTGTGGTTGGTTATGCACAAGCTTTCACTACTATAATCAAATCATATGTGCAGAGTGGTCTGGCTGTTTGCTTCTAGGAACTGAGCTGCTGGAACTTCATATATCAAAAGTGACAAGAAAGTCCATCAGATATAAAATGAAAGGCAGAGCATTCTTGAATAAAGATGACAAATGACACACAAAAGTTGGGCACATAATTCTTTGGTTTATATTCCATATATATATATATATATATATATATATATATATATATATACACACACACACAAAATGAGAGAAATGAAGTACACTTTTGAATAAAGATGACAAATGATACTTGCAAGTTGTTCACACTCATCATCTGAATTGTATATATTGTTTTTTGAGACATTCTGCAGAATGACTATTACAGTAAATCTGGTCCTACCAGGGTAGGATTGACAGTTTGGAAGAAAAAGTCAAAGAGAAAGACAATGTTGCAGTTGAGTATGTCTACAGAAGAAGAATTAATAAAAAACAGAAAATGTGATATTACAACTGAGAAGGAATGCCAAGTTGGATAGTACAAATCTATATAAAAAACATTTGAAACTATCACTCTAATCCAAAACTCTATTTGAGAAGAGACTTCTGTCAAGATGATAATGGCAATATTACCCATTTCCACATAAGGAAACACTGACATTCATTGATTGAGCAGTCAATGGAAATCATGGGAAGTCATGTATGCCCAGGACAACACTTGAGTAACAACCTACCAGGTGCTGACAAATGGCCATGAGATATCTTTTACCAGATCCATCATGGATTCTACAGACCTAGCAACAGGATTTTAAAAGCACATTTTTAACTGCTGCAAATTATATGACAGAGATTCTGCAGAGAAAACTTGTTGATCCAATGGCTGCTCAATGGGACTGAGATCTGGTGGACTTGGTGAACAGGACAATACATCAAAGTGCTCTTCAATTTCCTGAAACCATTCTTGTGCAACTCATGCCATGTAGAGAGTACTGCTGAAAGATGCCACTGCAATTGTAGTAGATTATTGGTCTTCATTGATATTGAAGTAGGTGCTTTATGACAAAGTACCTTCCAGATGAATGAGAGGATCTAGTAAAACATTTTCAGTCTTGTTTGCCGTTTCCCTACAATACAGCCTGGTGGTAACACTGCCTCAAAATAGTGATGCACACCTTACTCACCATCCACCTGATTCAAGAGAAAATGTGCCTCATCAAAACAGGTGACTTTTGTTCATTAATAAAAGATCCATTTCTGATATTTGTATGCCCACTATAGATTCTGTGTGTAGTTGGCATTAGTTAGCATAGGTCTCCACAACCACCTGGAGGATTTATTTCCTTTGCCTTGGATATTTAGATTTTGTGCCATATTAGCCATTATGTAGGTTCATAACTACCAGGAAATCCTCTACTCACTTTTCACATTAATAAGCTTGTCAGTGCTTGTCATATTATTGCACATTAATGTATACACCTCAAAAGTTTTGCTATTTAAAAATAAGTAATTTTTGTAAAATAATTGTTAGATCAAAATACATCATCTGCATAAATTTTATGGAAATGTCAGCACTGAAAATATATCAAATACTTATGGAATGTCTAAACACTTCTTTATCTAACTACAAAATGTATATAATTGAAAGATAAAACAAGTGCACACAACTATTATTCTCACTATTTACATTATTTAGACTATTGTCCTCATCTTTGTTGCTATATTTATTACAGCGTTTCGGCCGTTGTACACTCCAGCCTTCTTCAGGTGGTTGAAATGTCGAACTGAACCCTTTATTTCGCTCATTGGGGTAGACTGTTCTAGTTCCACATGGCATGTCAGTTGTCAATTGCCTCCTTTTAATTCCCCTCTCCAAGTTCTCCACTGCCTCAACTGGGTATTGAACTCACACTATTTGGGTCCTGTCACTGGATCTAACTAATGCCTTTATCCACTCTGCAATGTGTCCTTGAGGCAGTGGAGAACTTGAAGAGGGGAATTAACAGGAGATAACAGATAACCGACATACATTAAACATGGCACATGGAACTAGAACAGTCTACCCCAGTGAGCAAAATATAGGGTTCAGTTCGACATTCCAACCACCTGAAGAAGGCCGGAGCATACAACAGCTGAAATGTTGTAATAAATATGGTAACAAAGATGAGGTCAATACTCCGAATAATGTAAATAGTGTACATAATACCTCATCTCAGAAATATAGACAGATACCTATTATTCTTATTGTAGTATTATGTTAATGTGACTTCTTTTATGTACCATGTCCCTTCAGGACATAGGCGATCATCGCTTGCCACAACCTCTTTGGGAGCTTTAAGCAATGTCTGTCCCCTTTTTATAACACCCAGTCCATGGTCTATCATTCATTCACACAGGTTTGCTCTTTCCCTCTGCCCTTCCTTCTTTCAGTATATCCTGTGAATGTCAACTTTTCCAAGCCCTCTTTCCTCATTATGCATCATAGAAATGTCAACTGTTTCTTTCTGATTCTAAGTACAAGTGTGCTTTTTGCTCCCATTTTACCTAAAACTTCCTCATTGCTCACATGTTCTATCAATGTGATTCTCAGCATTCTTCTGGAGAACCACACCATTACCTTATATTCTCTTCATTTATAAAGAAATACTACATATTTTCTTCCATGTCAGAAGACTGATATTACACAGCAGTTCACTTTCTTTGTTTACAATAAAGAAAACATTTTTCTCATGTCAAGAACATGAGAAAACACCATTATCTTACATGATATCACATGCTACATGGTCTTTTGTAGTATATCTCAATGGCTAAGATTTGAAATTACACAGTGAATCAAACCCTCCCCTACCAACCAAGGAAACATGGCAAAATTAAAGAAAATGAATTATCAATTTGGAAGACAATACAAAAACTGTAAATGTTATGCTATGTGATAAGAGACTGCGTTGCTTAACCATAACCAGATTTAGGAAGAATCAAATGACAATTACCAGATCTGTTAAAGGAGCTGCAGCAATGAAATCTCCAATAATATTCTTCTATGCACAGTGTCTCTTCAGGACATAGTGATCATAGCTCTCTACAATTTTCTGCTCTTTATAGTTCTTCTTAATAAATTTTGTCATTTGTTATGTCTCCATAACCTTGTTCTGCCATCAATTTACTCAAGCGAAAGAGCTAGGGGATGTATTGCTTTCCAATGTCTCTCTTGCCTTCAATTTGTCCTGTGAGTATCAAATTTTACAAGCCCTCTTTCCTCATTACATGTTCTAGAAATTTTATCTTTCCCTAATGCTAAGTTTCCTTTTAGTTTCCATTTTCTCTAAAACTTTATTGTTGTCGTTGGACTGCAGTGTTCTCTGCTTCCTCTGTAGAATCACATTTCTGTTGCTTCAAGTCTCTTCTTCATCGGAGAGGACTTGTAATATTCAATACTACTGTAATGGCAGAATAAACAAGTTGTACTAACACATGTGTCCAAGTTAAATTCATCAACCCAAATAAGAAATATAACATGGTGGCAGTGATGGGCAATATGCAGTGAAACAACCACGCTTAAAGTGTGAATACAAATACCACATGAGTTCATCAGAATAATTATGTGAATTTTGCTTTCCTATTTTAAAAGTAAAAGAAGTGCAAAAGAAATGGCGACTTCAGTTATCCAATTGCCAACATTGGATTTGGTCTAATAAAAAAAAAACATGAAGCTTTTAGCAAATAGGTTGATTTTATGTCTTTAAATTTCACTGTCAACGACATAGAGGAAAAAATAAAACATAATTACATAGTACTGAGTACAGGTCAGGAAATAATAAAAAATGCACAGCTAACGAACAAAGCAAAAAGAAATATCAGAAAATATATTCAAGAAATTTAGACCCATGTGATACAAACAAAGGGGATGAATGATTAGAGATGACTTCAATTCAGCAGAATGAAAAAACAATTGATGAGTATTTGGGTAGACTGAAGACAAAAGCAGAAAGATGTGATTTTGGCATGAACAAGGAATAAAGGATCCTGGAACTGTTAATAAAAAGACTGAAACTATGCAAATGAAAGAAGAAACCAAATCTAACACTAACAATGATGCCAGTGAAGGAAAAGCTGAGTCATACTATGAAGTAGTGATGATAAATACCAAACAGTGTACAATGTGTGGAAAAAGTGATAGTAGAAGAGGACTGCTATGCTTCCAACAAAGAATGCAGAAGATGCCATGGTTTAAACCATTTTGAAGATTGTTGCCTCACAAAAAACATACAACAAAACAGAAAGCCTAATCCACTTAAAATGAAGAAAGGGAGCGCATATAGAGCCAAAAGACAAAGCCACAGAACTGGCATAGGAAACCATTTACAGAAAAGAAAAATGTGAACAGCACACAAAAAACAGAAGAAGAACGAGACCAGGAAGACAATCTATATTTATATACTATGAAAAATAGCGACAAAACAACATTAACAGCAAAGAAGTGTTTGCCAACATAGATTGTGAAGACATATATAGAAAGAAACACAAAATAAACATAAAAATGAATACTGGGGCAATGGTAATATAATACCATTAAGAATATACAAAGAAATGTATCCCCAGGACATTGACAAAAATACTGAGAGACTTATAAGTGTGAAAATAAAGCAAACTACCTTATGGGCAGTAAATAGCAGCAAAATTCTACAATACGGTTCAATAATCCTCAACATCCAACACAAAAACTCAGCAACCATACTAGCCAAATTTTTTGTGCATGAAAATGACACAATGATATTGCTGTAACCTGGGAAAGGTTACTGAATAAGAATAACCAAAAGGAAGGTTGGAAATGGAACAGTAATCTTTATGACATTAACAACATACAAGATTTGCCAGTGGCATATATTAAGTAATACACTGCTAATGGTGAACTAGTAGTGAAATCCCCACAGACAGTATATTCCTCTGTATTTATGAGGATTGGGACATACTCATTATAGTCCATAGATATTGTATAACACCCCCTGCCCTTTTAGATTTACTCTGCACAGAGTTAATATATTTTCCTTTTCGTTAATTCTCTCTGTATCCCTTCTTTTCCTCTTTGTCTTTTTCGAACTTCTATCATAGGAGCTTTCTGAGGAATGGGCACATCAAATGTATTGAAAAGAACTTCCATAGGCTCAACCTCCACTGGAGTATCATTCTCTTCATTTATATGCCTACTTTTTATTTGATAACAGAGCCATTTGTGCACCATTTCCAGTCCTTTTGATTAAAGATACCATCCTACCAATACTTTGAACGATAGTTCCAGTTTCCCAATATCTTTTATCCATCTGACACATCCAATAAAAGAAACTTTTGAACAACTTTGTAAAATTTATTTCCAGCTTTTTGTACTGCATGTCCAAGTTTTTTCTTATTTGGTATCCGCTTGTCAAAAACTGATCTTATTTTCCACACAAATATAATTTCTGCTGGAATCATGGCTGAAGATGCATTTTTATTTAGGTTAAGCCAATACAACTGTAGAAATTGTTGCAATGATGCAACTTGTAGAGAAGCAATGACCATGTCTTCCAAAGGTTCACTATTTCTTGGAATAAGTCTGGACAATCCATCCGCATGACTCAATTTACTCAATGGCAAGAATTCCATTCTGAAATCATAATTTAATAGAATCATTCCACATCCTTATAACCTCTGTATGGGTCGGTAGTCCATTTTGGACCCATAAATAGCTAACAATGGTCTTTGATCCGTTTGTAAGATAAACCTTCTCCTGTGAATGAATCTATAGAATTTCTTAAGGGCAAACACAATCCCTAAACTCTCCTTTTCTATCACAGAATAATTCTTTTTGGCTAGAAGAAGTGTCCTGGATATGTGTGCAATAACTTTAATTGAGCTGTCTTCAAGTTTATGCATAATGCAGGCTCCTATTCTGTATGCACTAGCATCAGTATTTCTTCTTTTGGATCGTAACGTGTCAAAAGCAAGTCCAACGTTAGTATTTCTTTAATTTTTTCAAATGCCTCCTAGCACACTGTTCTCCAAAACTATTTAGAGTCTTTCTTTAATAGTTCATTTAACAGAGCTTGCAAACGATGCATGTTTGGCACAAATACGTTGTAATAACTTGCTAAACCCAGGAAACTTTGTAGGGAACTGACATTTTCAGGAGCAGGCATATCATTTATAGAACTGGCTTGTGCTGGATCTGGTCTCCTGCTATTTTTGTCAATTATTTGCCTCAAATATTTGATTTTATCCATAAAAAATTCACACTTTTCATCTTTCGGCTTCCTGAATCCTTTTGAAAACTTCAAAAACATTTTTCTTGTGTTCTTCTGAGTATCCACTTTTCAGCAAAATATCATCAAGATAAGCGACTGCCAAGTCAAACCCACTCAGCATTGTATCCATTACTTGCTGAAAAATAGCTGGGGCAACCTTTATTTTAAAAGCCAAATGACTGAATTTATACATCCCCTGATGTGTGTTTATTGCAAGTAATTTTGAACATTTGTCACCCACTTCAATCTGCTGATATGTGTCACTTAGGTCAATTTTTGAAAATATCTGACCCCTGCTAAGTTGTACAAAAACCTCTTGCAGCCGTGGAAGTGGGTAATGATAACTTTTGAGGGTATCATTTAATCCCATGGAGAAATTCACACAGACATGCATCTCTTTAGACTTTTTCTTTATATATACCATTGAAGCCGTGTCACTATATTCCACCTTAGATAAAACACCCATTTTTTCAAGTCTGTCAAGCTTCATCATTGATCTGTTTTAACAATGCAAAGGGTGCATTCCTTTTCTTTTTGAAAACCAGTTGTATGTTTTCCTTTAGCTTGAATTTTTTGCACCTGCCTAACCTACCAGAAAATATCTCTGGGAATTTAATTTTTAACTCTTTCTTCAAACTTTTTGCTTCGCTGATAAAACCTTTAACTTCTTGGCAAAATGAACTGATTAGACTGTTCCATAAATTAAACTTCTCCATCAAGTCTGTTCCAAAAAAGTTATTTGCATTTTTCATTATAAACAGTCTTAATTTCAAGGTTTTATCAATTAACATCACATTTGTTATAAATTTCCCTTCGAATTTTATTTTCTGTCCTGTAACAATACAAGCAATTTTCTTGGTAACTGTTAACATTGGTTTACCTATTTTTCTCCATGTATAAACATTTATTATGCTTAAATTAAATCCACTACCCAATTGTAATTTGATATTTTTGTTAAGGATTTTTACCTGCACAAATTTCCTGATATTTTGACTGGCAGGTTCATCCATATTAGTAACTTTAACTCACTCGTCTTTTTACTTTTGTCTTACAGTCGGTTTTCTTATGTCTTTTTTTTTCTGCACCAAAAACATTCTTTAATTTTGTATGGACAGTCCTTATACCAATGAAATTCTCCACATGTGTAACAGGCGTTAGGAGTAATGTTTTTTCCCTTCTTCACTTCATTTTTTTGACACACTTTTTTAATGTGTGACACACTGCTTATTTCAATACCTTTGGCATCTTGTCAAACATTTATAAACCTCTGACAATCTTCTGCTAGGTTTTGTAGAGTCAGATTGAGTTTGTTTTCCAGTTTATTTAAAACCCTTCTCCTGATTTCAGCATCTTTTGTTGACACCAAACCTTGAACAAATATCAGGCATTTAAAATTGTCAGGGCTTAATTCTGCCAGTTTGAACTTCTCACACTGATCATTCATAATGCTTGCAAATGTTGTGAAATCGTCATGTTCCTTTTTTACTAAGTTCATACATTTCCATCTTAATAACATCTTTGGGCTGAAAACTTGTGAAAACACAGTAAACATTTCTTTAAATGTTAGGTCACTAGTTTTTCTCAGTATTATGTAATTAGTATAATTTCCTTAGCTCTAGTCACTCCATTTTGTGGTCAGATCAATTTGCACAGTCTGTTTTGTAAAGGTCTTCATATCTATGGAAATACAACAAAAAAGTTACTTCATGTCCTGGCATATAATGAAATTTAGCAATCGCATTTACAATAGGGTCCACTGAATTTTTTTTCTTGTTACTCGTTAACATTTTCTGTTGTTGCTCTACCCACAATTCTATGAGTTTTACAAGTTTTTGTTCATAATGTCTCTGTTGTTTGTCTTGTGGTCTCAATATTTCCAGTAAAACCATTTTAAAATACTCCATTTTGTACTGTTATGTGAACTAACTTTTCATAAAAGTATATTTTTTTACACAACTGTTTCTAAAAATATTTAAAGTATTCCTACCAATTAACTTCCAATGCAACACCTTTATACTGAGAAACCCCATCAACAATACATGATTTTTGTAAAGTTCAATTTCACATACCTTTTGTTATGTTTTTTTAGATCTTTGTAGTTGGAATAAAATTGTGTGTTTTTCTGAATGCTGTATTTAGAACAACTTGGTAAATAGACACATAATTCTTAGAAAATCCTTGTAGCCAAAAATGCTTTGTAGCTTTGGCTATATCTTGATCTTCCTTCACCAATGTAGCCTTGGTGAATTTTTACGTGAGTTTTGCCAATATCTTCATTTGTAGAATATCATATTTGTGAATGTTTATGTGAGTTCTGTTCTGCCAAAATTTTGTCCAAGCATTGTACTGGTGAATTTTGACTTGAGTTCAGCCAAATCCTCATTGCCAAAATGTTGTAACCTAGAAAAGGTTACTGAATAAGAATAACCAAAACAAAGGCTGAAAATAGAATGGTAATTTCTATAACATTAATAACATACATGATTCGCTAGTGGTGAATCCCCCCAGACAGTATATTCCATTGTATTTATAAGGATTGGGACGCACCCATTATAGTCCATAGGTACGGTATAACAGATACAAGGCCTAAGGCCATGTGTAACTTTGGGCTTGGTGCAAATCACTTGTAGTATGACAAGTAGAGAATGTCCTAGGAGAATGCTAAAGCCCCTGACAAAACTTAAGGACTTTATTTTATATATATAAATTTAAAAAAAAACAAAAAACAATTAAAATAATAATTTTTTTTTATTATTGTTATTTCCAAAGAGGGAGAACATGGACAATTTTATTTTGAAACACTGTAATTTGAGAACAGTAATTTTTTCATTTGATAGGAGGATGTAATCAGAGCTATTGAAAGTTAGAAAGTTGTGCCCATTTAGCAGTTTTATTAGTAGGAGCCAAAACGGCAAAATAAACATGTACTAATACATGAATCTGAATTATATTAATAAACCTAAATATGAAAAATAAAGCAACCAACAAAACTAAGCTAAAGAGAAGAAACCAGAGAAATTTTAAAAATTTAATCAATTCCATTTTTGGTAATATATTCAATACTTCCAGTCATGGTTCTACTCTCAATGAGGAACCTTGCTTTGAATGTTGAAGTTCAGCCCAGACATCAAATATAATCTTTATAGATGGATCATATATATATGTATGTGTGTGTGTATAGTTGTAGGGTAGATAAATGAAATGGCTAGATATAAGCAAGCGTGTACATGTACAACTTTATTTTTTGCACTACATAGCAGTGAAACTCCCATGAGTCATTACTTCCAACAACATAGATCCTGTGCCTGACAAGCTGGGAACCATGCAGCAAAACTATAGTCACACACTAAAACATAGGCACACATATATGTACTTATATATATATATATATATATATGATCCATCTGTAAAGATAGTGGAAAATGCTGGGTTCCTTGTTCTGTTCCAGAAAGTAGCAAACTCCTTCTGCCATCTCAGATTATACCAAAAATAGTATATTGCTGCTATATCTTAGCTGGAGCTGCACAATCTTCACTTTCTAGTCTTGTTGGAGTTCAAAAGCATCTACATGGCTATGTGAGTGATTAATTTTTTTATACCTTACAACTCCTTTTCCACAGACAAAACATTGCAAGACTGCCCCTCCTCTATTGCTATTTCCATGGCAAATATTCTGACAGACTACATTTCAACTCTTCGGACCATTAAAGCTAAGACCCTCTATGCTGGATGTCCAAAGTGAAATCATCCACATTCTTCATATTTTATTGGTAAGAAGGGTGTACAATTTGGACAGCATCTTTCAAAGAATTGCTACTTTGTGGAAGATGCTTCCCTGATCACGACATGTACTGTACATCATGATACAGTAAAATATTTACATTTTATTAACTGTGGTATTTAGACCCTAAGTTGCCATGACCATCTTGGTAACCTCTGCTTTCAGGAGTCAATCCCACAAGAGGTAAGGGTCTTTTTCAAGGAGTCCTTAAATCTTTTCCATGGCACACCTCAGTGTTTATTTTTATCAGAAGCTGCTATGAAATATATGGTCAGTAAATTTGTTTGGTGAGCTGAAATTTATTTCTAATATGAAATAATTAAATTATTCCAGAATGCACAAAATGTTCTACCTATTCACTTTATAAGTAATCATATTCTTTGCAGATGTAATCATTAAAAAAAATCACCAGAAACGTTTTTTTTTTACCAAAATCAGCTTGATATCAACTTTGATCTTAAGCATTTACCTAAAAATGTAAGACTGTGCATTGTTCAGATTAAAGTAAAATAATGTAACATTCTTCCTAATGTTTATAGCAAAAAAGATTCTTCCACAAAAGCTGATAGGAACTAAAAGACCTTTCATGAAAAAGAAAAAATCTTCTTAAGAGAAAAAAAATGTTTGCATTTTAATAATTAAATGTGGTTTTATCCTAACTGTACTGAATGTATCTTTGTTTTAAATCTTTTTTTTGTCCATAAAAAGAAGAGGTCAGCTATTCTGTAAGGTTTGTAACAGATTGTGATTAGTGCTCTTGATATAAAGGAAAGAAACATTTATCTAATGGTTTTCTCTTAAATTGAAAAAAAGATCAATTTCAAAATTATTTTAAAAAAAAATAGCCGAGTGAATAAAATTTGATTACATTTTCTATTTAGAAGATCTTTGCAAGATTTCTTTCTTTTAATTTTTGGAGTTTATTTGTTTCTGCAGTTAAACTGTATCTATTTAATAGTTGCTGGAAGTACATATCTTTATGATCTCAAAATAAATAAAGAAAGCCTTCATATTTTATTATAGTGATTCTTTGGGGCATTTTCTTTTCATTATTTTAATCTTTATGGCTACTATACCCTCTTGCTTTCCTAAGTGGAACTCACATTTGCTACCCCCTACTTCAGATATTTTAAATGCAAATCTTGATTTGATCTACAGAGGTATGTTATTATCTTTTCTGAGAGAATTTCAAACACACATCCTCAATTCTTTATTTTTTTATTTTAATCATTTCACCCCAAGCAAGTGAATAAAGCCAATGAAATGCAAGATTGCATTTAAATTTTTGAAGATCAATTAACTGGAAAGCAAGTGGCCAGAAAAGAATTCTACAGGTGAGAAATGTGAGAGAAAAATTGTTATCATAGCACATTATTATATTATGATAGCAATCTGCCTTTCTGTTAAGCTGATGTATATTTCTGTGCTCCTTAACCTCAGGACTGAGCTCATTGCATTTACTGAAACAGATGTGAACACTGAAGCTATTCTTTTGGGTAATTATGTCAAATAAATCTGTATCTCAGTTGATTGAGGCTGGTCGATGATAATTCTATTGTTTATGAAAATACAAAAACAACAATGTTGAGTGTGTATATAATTCAGCATATGAATATATATATGCATGTAAAGTTATTTTTTTATTTTAAGAGACACTGACATAAAATAGAATTGCAACAAACTGAAGAACAACCCACTGATTTTAATCTCTGTACTGGATCTGCATTCAGGGAGGTATTAGGTAGACTGAAAAAAAACCTTTGAAGTTTTCAGCCATTTTCTGTCATAGTAAAACTTCTAACAATGCAATGCAGTATTTCCTTCATTATCCAGGCACCTTGGTTTGGATGCCCCATATATTCGGCCTTGTGCCACATCTAAGCTACACTTATAAAATCACCATTGGCTCCTTGGCATGGTGTAATGGTTAGAAAGCTTGTCTCATGAGAACAATTACAACTGAGTAGTGAGTTTGATCCTCACTGGGTGCCTTATACTTTTGTCCTTGTGATACATCTAAGCTATGTTTAGAAAATCACCATCTTTACACAGGGATTTAAAAAATCAAACAATTCCAAATTCCTAATAATAGAATACCTAAATTATCAAAAACAAACAAAGAAAAAGACCTTTTCTGAAAGAAATTTAACATTTTTATTATCAAATAACATTTTGAAATGCTTTCTTCAAGGTTTTGCCCAGGTTACTTTTTATCAATAGTCAGATCATGTTGAAACACCACTTCGTGCATGATCACTGAAGTTAAACACCATCAAGCCCAGTTAGTAATGTTATGAAATAAAATAAGACATATCTCGGCTGATTTGCAGGCAAATAAACTAACATACTCAAGAGCGAGAGTCGGATGTGAACGGGACAAGGCCCCGTCACAAAATGACCATTGTCTTCGTTTACGCAGAGGCCCGACACATGAGTTCCGGTTGAAAAATAAAATAATATTTCAAAGTGCTTCTATTTTTTGACCAAAAAACGCTTCCCTCCTAATTATACTCGTGTCGTTTTTCGATCCCGTTAAGCCATAAAAAAACGCCATAAAAAGGGTCACACGGGGAAGTACAAAGCAGTCAACGGGAGGCCGGGGAAGAGATCTGTCATGGTCAGTCTGGGCAGTCAACAGGAGGAACGCCACGCCAACCAGTGGGAACTACTATGAGAGATCAACCCAGATCAGCAGCAGGCTTATGAACTATACCACAAGGTAGCTGTCCCAAAACCACACGTTCCTATTGTAATAAATCACATAAATCTATTTCTGCTGTTGTCGTATTTCTGTCTTGCAACCATACGCTTGTCTATAACAGTAACTAGATGGGTAACGACTTGGAAATATCATGTATTGTCTGCTTGGATGTGAATGTGGTATAATTGATAACAGCTTGGAATTTTTAATGTCGAGAACCAAATTCCAATTCCAATCAGTTATATTTTTCCTGTTATATTCATTTATGCACAAATACCTTTGGGAAAAGTATGAATCCACTTCTCCCCCAAGCTATGGGTCACTAAGTAGGACATGTATCAATAAATCATTATTTCCAGAACATTCTTACAATCTAAGAATAATTTAGGTTATTAAGTTACAAAATGTCAATCACTATATCACTTACTCAATTTTTGCATGTTTCCAGTTGGCCTTGTGTTTTTCTGCCACTAACTTCTGAAATGCAGCTAACTTAAATATTTATCAATATTTATCAAACATTGAGTATACATTTCCAAATTCTACAAATGCTCATCTGGGTTGAAATGTTAGAATTATTTTAATTCACATAACTGAAGAATGTTTGGATGATTTTTTGTTAATCCTCAATGATCAATTGCATCTGCCACAAGGTAAGTTGTTAGTCTGAATATTGACAACCAAATAAATGTCACTTTTTCAATATGGCTGCCAGCATATTATAGAAGCCACCACATGGTGGCACAAAACAAATACTAAAAGGCAAGGGCAATAACTACAACAATAACATTTCCATCATTTCTTCAGAGGCATGCAGAGTACATAACACAGGCAACAAACAGATTTTATAAAACCTAAATCAAATTTTCTTGGGCTCCATAATATGTCCAAGAATCTTGGATGATGGAACACCTCACCTGGTATGTCAGCTATTTTGATTTGTTGGCACCCATTTAATATCAGACAATTCTTTATTGATCAAAATTTCATGTGATATAGCTATCTACATACTAAGTTTTTTATCCAAAAATCTGAGTGCTAGAATGGGCTGATTCGCAAACACCTGAATTATCTGTTTTGCATACAACAGGGATGTTATTTACAACATCCTCAAAATCCAACAACTTGAGAAGGAATTTTATATATATATATATATACATGTATCAGCAATATCAACCATTGCCAGTGTCTCGGCAGCATGTGCACTCTTCATAACTCTCTTTATATGTCATGACTTCTAGGAAATAGGCATATAATTGCTGTTAATACCAACAAGAAATATTATTTACCCACCCTGGGAACCTCTGTCACTTAGATTAACAAAGAAAGCATCACTGTAGGGAACAATTTTTAGCTGTCTTAAATCTCCCAGAACTTGTATGGTCAGCTGAAATTTCTGTCATATTTGCTTTTTTTATGGATTTATTTACTTCAGAGTCTGTCTATATTTCTGAGATGAGGTATTATGTACAGTTTTAACATTAGTCGGACTATTGTCCTCATCTTTGTCGCCTTATTTGTCACAACGTTTCGGCCGTTGTATGCTCCGGCCTTCTTCAGGTGGTTGGAATTTTGAACCAAACCCTTTATTTCAATCACTGGGGTAGACTGTTCTAGTTCCACGAGCCATGTTTGATGGATGTCAGTTATCAGTTATCTCCTGGTAATTTTCCCTCTGAAAGTTCTCCACTGCCTGAACCGGGTATTGAACTCACACTCTTTGGGTCTGTCACTGGATCTAACCAACGCCTTTATCCACTGTACCATGTGTCCTTAAAGGGTTTGGTTCGAAATTCCAACCACCTGAAGAAGGCCGGAGCGTACAACGGCCGAAACGTTGTGACAAATGTGGCGACAAAGATGAGGACAATAGTCCGATTTATTTACTTGTCTAATATTTTAAATTTTCCTTTCTTTGAGAAAAGAAATGGAGTCACATAAATGAAAGCACAACTCTAGTCTGGTCTGGGTGGCCAACCAATTTAATTGACCAATAAGCCTCTTGACATTGGTATACTCAAACTCTGAAAGGTCCTCTTCATTATCTCTATTTTGGATGGGTATGGATTGAGGAGGCACAGTGGATTAATGGATCATGGCTCAGATTGCAGAATCGGAGAGCCAAATTCAAATTCCTGTCACATCCATTACATTCATTTATGTGCTAATACCCTTGGGAAAGGTATGAATCCTCTTGTTCTCCCCCAAGCTATGGGTAAATAGCAGTACAGACCGGGTTCTATAGCCTTGGATGGCAACTGGTCTACCGCAGAAAGAAATGGCAACCTACTGTGGGAAAAAATCTGCCTCATCAGTCATGTATTGAAAAATATGTGATCACCTAAGCATGTATAACGCATGGCACATAACTGACTGATTCCTTGTATATATGCCGAGTTCAAATTTTAGTTGAAGCCATTACATTCACTTATGTGCTAATACCCTTGGGAAAGGTATGAATCCTCTTCTTCTCCCCCAAGCTATGGGTAAATAGCAGGACAGACTGGGTTCTATAGCCTTGGATGGTAAATGGTCTACTGCAGAAAAAAATGGCAACCTACTGCAGGAAAAAATCTGCCTCGTCAGTCATGTATCAAAAGATACAGGATTGCCTCAGCATGTATCACGCATAGCACACAACTGACTGATGGATTTTAGGTATATAGTATAGTCATCCTGACTAATTCTCACTAATTCACTCTTTTGAGATATTTCCATTTCCAAATATTTGAAAGTGGATGTTGCATCAGAATTCAATACAAATTTCCTTCAGATCCAAACAATTACTTCACCTTGAAAAAGTGCAGTACCAGCGCAACAAAAATCAATAACATGAGTGGAAATAATGCTGTGCAATTGTTTGCCATGATACCAAGTAAACACTGCTTGGTTCTGTTTAAATATGGTAGCTCCCAATTCCAATAGGGCACCTCTGACAGTCATTGCCATGATCTGGAAGCATCAGTAAGACCATAGACAGAAATGCAGAGTTTCCAGAGACAATTACTGGGTACATTAGCTTCAGGAGAGGGGGCAAGGCAAACATTCCTTTAAAAATCATTACTTTGTAAAAAGGCAGTTTTTTATGTCCCTAGAGTTGCAAGTTCATCCTGAGGATGATATGATGGCTAAGACTGTGCAAACCTTCCTTGGAACAAGTGGGGGAATCTGTACAAACAACTTAATCCCTGAGTGGCCAGTCTTGCTTTGATAACAGGGCCTTTTGATCTCTCTTTTTCACTATATACTCATCTTGTAGATATTCTATTTTGTCACAAATCAGGAACCTGTACAAAAATTCCATTGTTTCTCCAGCTGTGTATCTCTTCTGTCTTGGCCTGCTCTACATTTTGGTCACAGAGGACAACAGTGCAGATCACCCATCTGAACAACCATCTTTTCTTTTCCTCCATTCTGAAACCCTATTTTCAAAATCAGAAAGGTTCACCTTCTTCGAATGCTACATTCATAATGTGCTTATTTTTTTCCAGTGGATTTACCAGCTTTGCTAACCACTTTCATCCTCTTCCACTGAGATTCTTCATCATCAACCAACTTGCACTCTATATCATCTCCTGGTTTGGGAAGAGACGCACCACCCTTCATGGGTCCAAATGCAGCAACCTCCTTTTGTGGAAGGCATCTAGAACCTGTTGAAATGTCAACCTCTTGTTCTTCTGGAACAAGTTGAAGGATATTTTCATCATCATTATATTACTTGGGATGGTAAGGAGTTTGTGGAGAATTATTTTGTTGTTCATTATAATTTGAAATACCACTAAAGTCAGAACAGAAATCATGACCAACATTTGGATCTTTAACCAAGCAACAAGTGTGAACTCTGACATATGTACCACCATGACAAACTAACACTAGTTTTCCATCACATCCAATCACAATACCTAGCTTATGCCATTCTTGGCTATCATTCTTTTGTAGAATACTTGATCTCCATTTCTTAAATCCTTTATATTAATATCCCGGATATTATTCCTTAATGATCTTCTTATTCTTTCATTAGATTCAAGCTTTACAAATTCCTACCTAGCCAGTTGCAATGCATTCAAATTTTTCCTCACTATAGTAGATGTAGTGACAGGTTCCAATGTGGGAAGATTATGTCATCTCCTGGTTTGGGAAGAGACACACCACCCCTCATGGGTCCAAATGCAGCAACCTCCTTTTGTGGAGGGCATTCTAATTCTTTACCTGTCACATCTGGATTTTCAGAGAGTGAAATAAATGTACAGTTCTGTACTCCATTTTTTATACTATTGTTCAACTATTACAAGTTTCGAAGTGCCACTCAAATTAGATGGTTAGTGAATGAGGTTATTGTAAGTGTATACGAGGAAAGAAGTTCATATTATGAAGATATATAAGACAGACAACAGCTGACCATAAACTTGAAGTTTTTAGTGATCAGAAAAATTAGTTCTGGAATTAACATGAAGGTAATTTTTTTAAGAATGCTATTATGATAGGTTAGAATAACAGTGTTATATATATCTTCAAATGCTATACCAGCTTCTCTCTTTCACCTTTCTACTTTTCCCCAATAAAATGTATAGCCACTCTCTGGAAAGACTCATTTCAGACAAAAGCATCACATCCATACTGTATCACTGTAGCTCTTCTGCTACAAGCATTGATCTTCGTTCAGTTTATGTTCTATTTAATAATGTCTGGATATTCCATCAAACAATATTCAAATGTTTAAACGTTCTCACAGTAGCAGGATGACAACCAACAATACCTGTGCAATATCTTTTTTAAATGAGGAAATGCTTTGCACAGAGCCAACCCAACTCTCAGATACATTTGTTCAAAGAGAAGAACTGATCTACATCATTAGATGCAAGCAAAGTATCAGAGTTCTTCGAGAGAGAGATATATCCTAATGAAGGCCAGGATTTTCTCACTCCCATAGGCTTACAGTGTTAATCAGAGACATTGCTTTTCACAAGTAGAAGTTTTCTGTATTTCATTTAAATATTCTTCTTTATACATTTTGTAATTCTTCCAATTTTCAAGTTCCAGCTGTTTTACATCACTAAAATCAACTTTATTAATATGGATCTTATTGGTAATTTGTATTTCACCTTGATCCTCATTACCATTCAAATGCTCATCTTCCAATGTACCATTAAATTCATTGTTCAACTTTTCAGCAATTGTCTGTTGCCCCTGAACTATGTCTGCTACCAATGTTGATTTAATCTGATATAACTTCACCAGACAGATAGATTTATATGTATCTACTCATGTACCCACTATGCAACAAGATGTGACACATGGTCGTGAGTTTTAAAGTAAGTTTATCAGCCATACCATTGAAAAATTCCCAAACCTCTTCGACACTTCCTATTTTGGGGACATGTCAAGTGCCAGGCAATAAATCCAACCCACTCCCAAGAGAGGGTTAAAGCCTGGGGGGGGGATGGCATCCTGCGGCTTAAGTTAAAATCAAAATATAAATCTGAACCAAAGGCAGATGGATTTATAGGTATTTTCCAGCACTCTCACCCCAAAACCAGATGTGTTACAAGGTCAGTTTAAAAATCCCCCCCACCTTTTGGGGATGCCTCAGGTTCTGGGCAATAAACTCAGCCCCATCCTGAGGGAGAAGCACAGCCTGGGGGATAGTCCCTTACCGCTTGGGTTAAAATATAAATCCTAGCCAAATGCAAATGAATTTATATATCCCCAGTGGAAAAACCATAAGTTTATATAGAACTCAATGGGTAGAACCCATTTCAACTGCAGGGGGAACAGGTCAACATATTAAAGTACAAATTTCCATTAGCTGAAAGCTATCAGTTCAATAATTGTGTTGGGTTGTAAATTTACATTTGATCTATTTAATAACTTAATATACAATGTGTCTGTAAAAAAAACTATTTCTACATCCTTATATATATATATATATATATATATATATATATATATATATATCATCAAGAACACAACACACTCAGATAATTTATTAATTACATGTTTGCTTATTGTGGCAAAAGTGCATCAGTACAAATGCAAAAGAGGCCTTGGATTGCATGCTGACATATTTGTCAACACCAGTTACATCTGGATTTTTTCCATTAGCAGCAGGACAGTTTGGTATGTCCAGATATGGGCCTTTCTGCAGCTGGTCAAGATCTGGGTCATTGTAAGATGCCTCATGCCAATAAAAGCAGGGGAAAAACACCAGTCAGCAGTTGGTGTCTTGTGAAGTCTGTCAAGTAGTCATTTTGTTCCTTAAGTTGGTGTGGTTTCTAAGGCAGTGTTATTTTTGTTACCTCCCATCTCTTTCCATTTTCTGCCTGTTATCCCCATAGTTACTGGAGAGCAATTGGTTAGATGTTTCCCCCTCCAACATCAACAGACTCTTTGTATACATTACAACACTTACCTTATCCCTATTGGCTGCAGTTACCTTCAAAGTATTCCCCTTTTGAAGCTATACAATGTGTAAGATGTGTGATGTTGATGGAATGCTGACAACATGAGTAAATTTTTATATTTTCAGGATATTTTTCAACTTTGGAAATAGTTAAAAATCACAATGGGTTAAGTCTGGTAAAATAAAGTGGATGGCACAATTTATGATGGATTTCTAATCCACAAATTTGTTGCATTGAAGTTCAGACTAGACACCAGGTTCATTGCCAAACAATTTCTCGCAAGGAAACCAGATTTTATTCTTGAGTTGTAATCTACTGCTATAAGTGAGCTTATGAAGTTGAGATGAGGCATAGGTGAGGCAGAGAGGTGAATAGTCTAATGGGTTTCTTCCCTGTCCATTCTCTGAGACTCACTTTGTCTCTACATGTATCTTTTTGGGGTACTAATCATTTTTATAACTAACACAGTTCTATGTCCTGTCATCTTCAAAAAATGCAAGTTATCTTCATTCAGCAACTTCTCTTTGTCTGGGCTGCTCATGAAACCCACATCATGATACTAATAACCATACGTCAATATAAAAATATACTTGCTCAGGTTTGAAGAATTTTCCCTTCCCTAATATGAGCATTCCATCCTCTGATTTTAATCAGCCTGTTGATTAGCACATCTTCTGTCCTGTTCCTTTTGGTTTATACATATCTCTTTTGTTGGTAGTACTCAATCTTTCTATTTCTACCCATTTTTTCTTTAGCCACTCTTCTTTAACCTATCTGCATTTGGTCCTTATTTCATTGTGCAATTTTCTATTTTCCATTCCATATCTTGGCAGAGCTTTCTGTCTCCTATGTATCATGTTGAGAATTTCATCAGTCATCCATTCATTTTTTCTTCCTTGTCCTGTATTCTTTGGGATGATATCATTTGCTGATGCCACTAAAGTGTCTCTTAGTGCATCCCATTTCGTGTTTCCATTGTGTCCCTTGTATCTTCTTTTCACATTGTCCATATATTTTTATTTCAGGTTTGGGTTGCTCAGGAGCTTGTTGTATTGCAATTTGGGTGCTGCATTAGGCTTCTTCAATTTCCGCAGTTTCACTTTTAGTTTACATATAACAGGGCGATGATCACTTCCGCACTCAGCACTTAGGTAGGTTTTACAGTGGATCCTTGCATTCCTGAATCTTTTGTTGATAGTTATATAGTCAATTTGGTTTTTAGTTTCTCCTCCTGCACTCCTCCATGTCCATAATTGTCTTGGATATTCTTGGAACAATGTGTTGGCTATTACCTGGTCATCGGCCGTGTGCCATTGGATCCATTTTTCTTCATGTTCGTTGCAGGCTCCTAGTCCAAATTTTCCAGTATTACCCCCACCTACTTTTGCGTTTAGGTCTCCCATGAAAATGATGACTTCTTGTGATTTGCAAAGAGCCTTGGCATTGTCTAGCATGGAGTAGAAAGATTTGATTTCTTCTTCTTTATTTTGCACTGTCAGTGCATCAGCTATTATGAAGCCTATGATGAAAAGCTTTCCTTTTAGCTTGACTACCAGAATTCTTTCAGATAGTTGGTAGTATCCCAGAATGCATTCCTTAAATGTTTTATCTTGTATTAATCCTACTCCTTTGTCATTTTTCTCTCTGCATGCATAAAAAAAAATACTGTGCTTATTGCTGACAAAATCTCCATTGTTTGGCCACCTGGTTTCACATGCACCTAGCATGCTGATTTTAAGCCTGCTCATTTCTTGTTTCACAAGTTCAAATAAAATAAGAAAAGAGGAAAAGGAACAAAAAAAAAAGCAAACATTTTTCTTCTTTTTTCTGTCCTTCTTTTATAGAGCAAATAAGGTCTCACTGGTTGCGAAAACTTAAAGTATGCCACATTACATATGCTACATAAACTTACATGACCAAACATTTTTTTTCAAATAATTTACAAATTAACCTAGCTGGTCTGAAAATTAAATTTTAAATTTAAAAAAAAATGAATAAATAAATAGATAAATAACAAAAAAATATAATAAATAAAAAATATGTCAAGACAGCAGAACTGGAATAGGCTGATTTTCCTATCCTCACCACTTCATATAAGTCCCCACAGGCTTATTATAAACAGCTTGTGCAAGGAGTAATGAAACATGGTCAGGAGATTGCTTGAGATATGAAGCTGTCAGTCAACATGCAGTGTTGCTTTCTGTCTCTACTCTATTTATATCTACACACTATCTCTAATATTAAAGTCTCTTCTACCATAAATACAGCAAATCTTAAGCAATATCAGCATATATATATATATATATATATATATACACCACAAAAAACAAAGTAAAACTAACACAAAACCTGCCAGGTAACCAAAGAAAAAAAACTAATACAAAGAAAAAACAACAATGAATAAAATGAAAACCAATAGAACAAAAAGGGAAAAGGAAACATCAACTAAGAAGACAAAACCAAAACAGGCAACCAGTTAAACAGCAATAGACAGTGATCTATGCCTGAATTATAAACACACAGCAATTATACTTCCCAGTGTTCTGACTCAGAAACAGACTAAGTTGTTTGAACTGCTACTTAATTTTCATGTTATTGTGATGATCAGGTCACTAGAATGTTTTGGTTGTCTAATGATTGTAGTTGCATGAAACTTGGATTACAGCCTGAATTTTGTCTCTCTCTCTCTCTCTCTCTCTCTCTCTCTCTATATATATATATATATATATATATATATATATATATGTATGTATATATATATATATACACATATACATATATATATATATATATATATATATATATATATGTATGTATGTATATATATATATATGATAAAAATATAGTTTTAAGTTATGCTATATTTATGGGTTAAAGTACTCGATATCAGAGATAGACTGAGTGTAAACATAAAACTGAAAACTGAGGAGAACACCAAGCAGTGACAGTCTGTTTTGTGCTTGAACACAATCTTCAAGCCACGAGTGTTGTATTTTGGCTTGACTATATATGCTAGTCAAAAAAAGATGACTCTGGTGACCCCCAGATTTGCTTAAAAGAAAGACCCTTCTAATGACCAACACAATTGTGTGCCTGAAGGCCACATGTCAGCTTTCAGGTACTCTGTCATTGTCACTACCATAATCACTTCTCTCGCCACATCCAAGACCTCACCCAAGTTTCACTAATCTCACCTGACTCTCTACATGCATGGCTGATGGGCCAGCTTCAACACTGCCAGGCTCCTGACACCAACCACTGTGATTTCTAACATCTCAACCTTCACAACCCACTGCAGGCCTCCTTTGTTGTCACCACTGTGATGCTATTTGCTGATCTCTGATTCAACCAGAATCAGACAGAAACCTTCTACTCAATGAACATTCACACCTAATCCCTTGTCACTACCACCCCAACCTCAGCAACCAACCTGCCAACCCACCTTACCAGGCAGTTCAGCTTCAAAATCTCAGCATCACATGACCAACAACCCATCAAACACCTCACATGTGTTGATTTCATCATGAAGAAGGGTGTATGTCAAACCCCACCAATGACTAATCTACTCTAGACCTATCCTCTTACCTCAACTGTGACCCCAACCAAACAATCCAAGAAACCATTCAATTCCCTACTGACAACAACAACTGAAGAACCACACATGAACTATTTTTGCCAAGTTTCAAACAATTATGTATATATTCCAAATTTTGACAAATACATTTTGTTGAAATTTTAATCCTTGTTTGTTTCTTTGCTTTGCAACCAAATGTTTGTTATAACAATTATCTGCTGATTTTACAGTGGCTTGGTATATTACATTGCTTTGCATGCACTTGCAATTTATGGGACATTCATGCTTTGCTATGCAGCTACACATTGTTTTGATTTGTGTAGGTGGTTTGTGGGTTATTTTTCCTGTTGTGCTTTTGTGACAAATGCACATCAGTACAGACACAAAAGAAACCTTGGATTGCATGCAGACATGTTTGTCAACACCTGTTACATCCAGATTTTCCCCATTAGCAGTGGGACAGTTTGGCATGTCTAGCTAGACACAGCCTCACTACAACTGGTCAAGATCCAGAACTTTGTAAAATGTCTCATGCCAATAAAAGCTGGAGGGAAAACAGCAGTTGGCAAGACACAGTGTCTTGTGAAGTCAGTCCCATAGGCATTTTGTTCCTCAAGCTGCTGGGGTTTCTGAGGCAGTGTTATTTTTGTTATCTACTGCCAATTACCTCTCTCCCCTATTATCTCTGTAGTTGTTGGGAGAGCAATCGATTAGGCATTTCCCTCCAATCTCAAAAGACTCTTTGCTTACATTATAACAGCTTATTATTTGTGTCATATTCTTGGTGCAACTGTAGCTAATTTCTACAGTGTTTTTCTTGGATATATTGAAGAGAGTGGTGGATAGGGGAAGTGTTTGCATAGGAGTTTAATGAATATTTTTCCTACATTTGTTTTTATTCTTTTTGTTGTACAGTGGGTTGAGCTATCTGTTATTTCTCCTGTTCAATCTCCTGTGTATGTGAGTACTGCCAAAAACACACTAACAGGGCTGTTATATGATTTTTTTTGGTTTCATTGAAGATGTGTGTGTGTGTGTGTGTGTAATAACAATAATAATGGCTGTTTACTCATTTCCAAGAACACCTGCTTGTTAATCCAGATAGCCAATCCTATGCTGATGGGACTTTTGTTACTGTCACTGGAAGAGGATGCATACTCTGGCATTTATAGACACATAAATAGATATAGAGAGAGACTAAAAGTGAACTACAAAGACTTTTACAAAATATCTCTGGGGTTTTATATGCAAAATTGGTATTGAGCAGACTAATGTTTACTTGTTTGTCATAGACTACCATTATTTGTACATAGCCCAACTTCATAATACTGTAATATTAAATGTTAATAGGTGCTGGGGATGGATTTATACTTCATGAAATACAATCTTTACAGATTGACCTATCTTTACTTTTGAAACAGTGTAAAAAATTCTTACTGATAAAGTTAATATGTTGGTTTTAAAAATATGGCTACTTTTGTGAGATCAGTAAATGGAGTTAATGCTTATGAAGGTCTTCAGAAACCCCATCTTTGACAATAACCATTCGGAATACTTTTATCATTCTAGATGTAAAATTTTATAAGGTATGACTGAGATTGTTTAAAATATTTCCAGTGATATTGATAAAGGCCAAGACAGATTTTATTATTTAGACATTAAATGATTCAATATATTGCATCACAGTTCTATTTGTGCATGGTAAAATTTTAAATTTTAACCTGAGATAGAGGTAAAGAACTTTTTTGCTATTAATTTTATTTATTCAAAGAATTAAATATGAAAGTTAATTTTGTCATATTTTTTTTAATTAGGTGTTTTAATTTTAAGGATCTTTTTTTCTATGTTTTCCTTTATCATAGATGAATATCTGCTGACTAAAATACATTAGGAGATAACATAGAAACATTTTTCAATGAATTATTCAAGCTCTGTGTTTTGTTTGTTGGAAGCCATCATGGAATTCTTATCTTATTTTTTATTTTTGCTTTCTTTCATTCTAGTATATGTTTTTTAATCTTTCATTTTTGTCTTCATTCATATTTAACACACAAGTCTCATGCATTTTCACACCCTGAACTTGAAATGAGTTCTGTTCTCTTCTCACAATTCTTCAATATAATCAACACGATCAATGCTTACAGAGAGATGCAGAGAGCATTTCAACTGTTTAAGATGAAAAGACAGGTTTAGAAAAGAAGCATCTTTTTTGCAGGTTGAATGTATGTATGGAAGCATATGTTTGTCTAAATTATTAGGTATATGTGAAAATTTGCAGTGCCGAATTTTTTGAAAACTATTGTTTAAATACAGATTTTCTTTCAAATGGTTTTACGTTTTCAGGCCTCTTGATAACAAAGACAGAAACAAAATATGATACTTTTTAAAATCTAAAAGTATAATAATTCAAAATATTTTATCTTTAAGCAAAACAATGTTGATTAAATATAAATTTAATGTCTTTATCTTTATTGCCAATCTCACAATGTTTTGGCTGTTTCTTTCTTCAGCCTTCATCAGATGTTTGTTAATCTGAGTAACATTCAGAATATTACCGAGTAGATTTTTCCATAAATTGTATTAAACATTTTTTTTTTATTTGAAGTAAATTTTTACCTTTCTGAAAATAAAAGAAAGCTTTATAGACCAAAAATATTAAACATTTGATCAGTTTACTGTCATGATGAGCAACAAAAGATAGGAAGTTGTGAAGAACTATGACTGCTACATCATGAAAAGAAGAAATATTTGTTTTTACCTTTTATTTATGAATATTTGCAAATTCATTTTCACTTGATAAAAAATCCTTTTTGAAAAGAAAAATATTAAGTTAACCAAAAATGTTTTATTGTCTTTGATATTAAATGACATTTGAAGTGTTTTACTTAATTCAACAGTTCATATTATGACCACTGTCAGATTAGATTATTTTTTTAAATTGTGAAAAATAGTGTATTTTTATTTACTAGTTTTTAACAGTAAAAAAAGAAGAAAGCAAGCAATGTGCTTTATGTACCAAGTCTTTTCATGATGTTGTGGTCACAGTTCTCTACAACTTCCTATCTTTTGTTGCTCATGATAACAGTAAACTGATCAAATGTTTAATATTGTGAGATATTTGGTACATAAAACACAGAAAAGTCATGCAAAGTCACAATTCATTAATTATAGAATCAAAATCTAATCTTATATTTACTCCATACTTGATTCTGCCACCTTTTATTTTTTAAATTTCTGGATATGTCCATCTTTGTATAAGTGATTCTGTTGTCAGTCTGCCAAAGATGTGATCAGAGTATATGTCAAAGTGAAGTTAACTCCTTTGTCAAGCTACACAGTGTGTAAGAAGAAAATAGTCCACAAGAAACAATTTTCAGTGACTTAGAGACAACCAATAGAGGATCTCACTTTCATCAAAATCGTGGATATGAAAGATGCTTTGAAGTAATGGTTTGTTTAAAATTTTTAAAAAAACTTTTGATTTATATAATATTGTAGGTTTTACAGTGTATGCCTGCATTTAACTTCTAAGTAGTCAAAATGGTGTATTGTAGCTAAACTTAAAGAAAGTAAAAATAACAAAACAAATATCATCCAGATGATCTGAAACTGTTTGAAATAACAAAAATAATTTCTTCAAAGTAATACAACTATTAACACTTTCATTACTTGATGCTCAAAGGCACACATGCATGCGCAGTCATTATCAACCGAAGTCTACATAGACAAACTAGAATTGTGATAAACATACATACACACATACATACATGAATTACACATACAAATAAAACTTGACAGATACATGCAATGTCTGCTTATCCAATGAAAAACGAACACAAAAATAAAGATACCAGAATTTTCTTTTTTCCTCCATATCTCATTTTCTGATGAAGCTTAAAAGCAAAACATGTTAAATTTATAAACATCCTGGGTATGATGATAGATTACATCTGTGTACTGGGTATGGTGATGAACTGCGTCCAACAGAAAGGCCATTTTAAAAAAAATAAGGTTGCCGACTATACGTTTTTGGAAAAATAGTATTACCAGCTATACGTTTTCGAAAGAATAATGTTGGCAGCAGTGCTTTTTGGAGAAATAATATTACCAGCTATACGTTTTTGAAAAAGTAATATTACCAGCTATACGTTTTTGAAAAAGTAATATTACCAGCTATACGTTTTTTGGAAGAATAATATTACCAGCTATACATATTTGAAAAATAATATTGCCAGCTATACAATTAAAAAAAGAACAATATTACCAGCTATACATTTTTTAACAAAACCTTATTCAATAGAATTGTAACTGGGGTCAAAGCACTATGAAAGGGTAAAAATAGGTTTTAATACAAGAAATTCTTTGTAAAAAATTATTACCATCAATACATTTTTGAAAACCAAATACTGCCAGCAATGCATTTTTGAAAACCAAATGTTGCCAGCAATGCATTTTTGCAAACCAAATGTTGCCAGCAATGCATTTTTGAAAACCAAATGTTTCCAGCAATGCATTTTTTAAAACCAAATGTTTCCAGCTATTCATTTTTGAAAACCAATTGTTGCCAGCAATGCATTTTTTAAAACCAAATATTGCCAGCAATGCATTTTTGAAAACCAAATGTTTCCAGCAATGCATTTTTTAAAACCAAATGTTTCCAGCTATTCATTTTTGAAAACCAATTGTTGCAAGCAATGCATTTTTGAAAACCAAATGTTGCCAGCAATGCATTTTTGAAAACCAAATACTGCCAGCAATGCATTTTTGAAAACCAAATGTTTCCAGCAATGCATTTTTAAAACCAAATACTGCCTGCAATGCATTTTTGAAAATCAAATGTTGCCAGCAATGCATTTTTGAAAACCAAATACTGCCAGCAATGCATTTTTGAAAACCAAATGTTTCCAGCAATGCATGTTTTAAACCAAATATTTCCAGCAATGAATTTTTGAAAACCAAATACTGCCAGCAATGCATTTTTGAAAACCAAATACTGCCAGCAATGCATTTTTGAAAACCAAATGTTTCCAGCAATGCATTTTTGAAAACAAAATGTTTCCAACTATGCATTTTTTAAAACCAAATACTGCCAGTAGTGCATTTTTGAAAACCAAATGTTGACATCAATACATTTTTGAAAACCAAATGCTGTCAGCAATGCATTTTTGAAAACCAAATGTTGCCAGCAATGCATTTTTGAAAACCAAATACTGCCAGCAATGCATTTTTTAAAACAAAATGTTTCCAGCAATGCATTTTTGAAAACCAAATGTTTCCAGCAATGCATGTTTTAAACCAAATACTGCCAGCAATGCATTTTTGAAAACCAAATGTTTCCAGCAATGCATTTTTTAAAACAAAATGTTTCAAGCTATGCATTTTTTAAAACCAAATACTGCCAGCAATGCATTTTTGAAAACCAAATGTTGACATCAATACATTTTTGAAAACCAAATACTGCCAGCAATGCATTTTTGAAAATCAAATGTTTCCAGCAATGCATTTTTGAAAACCAAATGTTTCCAGCAATGCATGTTTTAAACCAAATACTGCCAGCAATGCATTTTTGAAAACCAAATGTTGCCAGCAATGCATTTTTGAAAACCAAATAGTGCCAGCAATGCATTTTGGAAAATCAAATGTTTCCAGCTATGCATTTTTTAAACCAAATACTGCCAGCAATGCATTTTTGAAAACCAAATGTTTCCAGCTATGCATTTTTTAAACCAAATACTGCCAGCAATGCATTTTTGAAAACCAAATATTTCCAGCAATGCATTTTTGAAAACCAAATACTGCCAGCAATGCATTTTTGAAAACCAAATGTTTCCAGCTATGCATTTTTTAAACCAAATACTGCCAGCAATGCATTTTTGAAAACCAAATATTTCCAGCAATGCATTTTTGAAAACCAAATACTGCCAGCAATGCATTTTTGAAAACCAAATGTTTCCAGCTATGCATTTTTTAAACCAAATACTGCCAGCAATGCATTTTTGAAAACCAAATATTTCCAGCAATGAATTTTTGAAAACCAAATACTGCCAGCAATGCATTTTTGAAAACCAAATGTTTCCAGCTATGCATTTTTTAACCCAAATACTGCCAGCAATGCATTTTTGAAAACCAAATGTTGCAGCAATGCATTTTTGAAAAACAATATGCATTTTTTGAAAAAAATAAAAATATTACCAAAAATGGAATTTTTGAAAGAAAATATTACCAAAAATAGATTTTTAAAAAATTACCAACAATAAAAATTTTGTCAGCATTAAATAACCCATTGAGGTTGATATGATGTAAAACCGAAACAAAGAAACAAACAATAAATTTATAAACATTACCTATTTGTTCCTTTTATATATATATATATATATATATATATATATATATATATAGAGAGAGAGAGAGAGAGAGAGAGAGAGAGAGAGATTTATCTCTATTTAATAATTGTGCATTTGGACAACAACTCCTCTTTTATACAAGTTTCATTAAAAATGACTGACATGGCAGTTCAGTTAAGCAATTTTAATTTTTCTTATGCTCCTCAAATTTTTTTTATTCTGGACATAAATTATATAGAAAATAAAATTATAAGAACACAAGAAAAGTAAAAAAAAATAACTGCAATACCTTGTCAGTCATTTTTAATGAATCTTGTATATTTATATTTTCACACACACACACACACACACACACACACACACACACATATATATGCTAGCAGTACCTGTGAAAATGTTACGCTTTTCCTATTTGTATTTTCTGATGAATCAAAATTCTTAATTTAATGATTGAATAAGTTGTAATTTCTACAATAAAAATACCTGTGGTAATTCCCCTTTTGCACCATTAAATATTTGAGCTTAGCAACTTCAACCAAATATTTCAAGTGAAAATTTAGGAATCCTACATTTTCGCTTGAGGATGAAACTGAGCTTGATACTTTAATTCAATTTAATTTTAATAATTATATTGAGGTTTTCAGCTCTTGTTTTGAAACATGAGAACTCTTATGTAGCGAAGGAATCATATTTTTTTAAAAATAATTATAATATATATATATATATATTCTTTTTTTTCATTCAATAATGGAACATATGTAACTAACAAAATAGAAGACTCTGGGACAGAGGAAAAGAGAAAAGCCTGTTTTTATTCAAGTTTAACTCAAATTACCCAAAGATAGTTCAAGTTGACTGCAAATATTGGCAAGAGAAATATCAGAGAAGAAACAAACATTGGATTTTTTTTTTAAGCATTCAACCCCAAGCAAGGTGGGAAGCCACTAGCACGCAAGGGGTTACAGAGAGTTGGAGTGAGAACAAAGAGGAGTGATAGAGAAGAGGATGAAGAGAAGGTTAGGGGATAGATCAGGGCATCTGGATTGATGTTACATTTGAATAGTTGGAGATTATAGGTATCAGGAAAACAAGAAATGGGGAGGGAGTTCCACAGGTGAGAAGTGCGAGACATGAAGCTATTGGAGTAGAAGAGACAACTATATTTAACAGTTTTGACAGTGAAAGGGTGAGAGTGAGATGGCAGCCTAGTAGAACGCTTAAATTCATGAAGTCTGAGAACCAGTGAAAGCAGCTCATCGGAGCAGTTACCATGAAAGTATTTGTAAAAAAGACAAAGGGAGGCAACGGCACAACTGTGAGAGAGCGGCTGCAGACAAGGTGCCAGATCAGGGCCAATTACATTGCATATATGTCTTTGGATTTTATCAAGGACCTTGAGGCAATTAGAAGGGGCTCCAGACCATATATGGCAGCAATACTACATGCAGCCATTTCTTCCATACATGCACAAAGAGGCATTTACAAATTCTTGTCAGAATATTTTACAATATTTGTTCAGGTTGAAATAAAAGGGAAAAAAAATCACAGAAAATTAACATACTAATGATCATGACAAATAGCAATTTCCCAAACAAGATTTAAACCTTAATATCATTAAAATGACTTTTTTTCCTTTCTCTGAGTTAAACATTACACCCAAGTTTCTTTTGAAAGAAAACAGTTATATTGTCACATCATATAAACAGAATTGTTCAACAAACCTAAATCATGGAATTGTTTTTTGTGATGCTTATTAAAAAAGAAAAAAAGAAAGGAGAAAAAATTCCTCAAGACGAAAATAGTTGCAAGACATCTTTCAGTAGCGTAATCCATTATAAATTAAAATTATTTTTTATAGCTTTGTTTTCCCAATTTGTGTAAGAGAACTGCATTTCTGTTGACAAAATATGCTCAGGCTGCTTTGATTAATTCAGCTTTGGCAAGAGACTTGCATACAAAGCCGGATATGAGATGAATTAGGCAGGATCTGTGAAAGCTTTGTCACTGCAGCTCTGGAATAGCAAGAATTGTCAACAGATGCATCACTATCATATTTGTCAAATTTTTTCCTTCCCATTTTGTTGATCAATTTTCTCAGCGCATTTACCGACACTGTTACTTTATTGTACTTGATTGTTTTTAGCATTGCGACACCTATTCCTGTTGATATATTCTCACCAATCAAGGTTAAATTTTATCACTGGAGAAGAACGAATATACAAAGCCTGCCCAGAATATATCCAAACAATGTTCAATATCTTGAGAACAGGTTTTGCAGCCTTGATATAAAATTGGGCAAGCAACCAGAAAAGACCTTACTGCACATGAACAAGCACTCTTTTATAGAGCTAGTTGGCAGTGGGATGTTATTGAGTGAGTTTGTGTACTGTTTGGCCATCATATTCCCAATGGAGGTTGACTCATCATGTTTCATGTTAGATTTTGGGAACACCTTGCATTCCCTAGATCTGTCAGCTCAAATATCATTCTCAATGAAATCTGTTTTTTTCACAAAACTTTAATCACCATTGAAATACAATGGATGGGCTTAAGGAGAATGTAGCAGATGATGGAGATATTGAAAGAGTACTCTGCAGACAGTTTTCAAAAATGGAAGGGATGCTGGGATAAGTGTGTGAAATCTCAAGGAGAGTACTAAGTTTCATTACCCTAGGTAGAATATTCTTTTGATAATATTCAATACTTTCTCAACAGATCTATGACATTATTTTAAAATTTATTTTAAATCAATGGATCTTTTTTTTACCTTGGTCACAAACTGCTGATCAAAGTAGGATGGAAATGAGGAGACAATTTTCTTTTAAAATTTCAAACTTTTTCTTGATACAGCTAATGGTAATGAAGAAATTACCTATTTCCATGCAGGAAACTATTGGCAGTCATTGAGTGAACAGTTATTTTTACTCTTTGATGAAATTTATAAAATCATTTTTTTATGGAACTTCTCAAGTTCACTAAATGTGATTGCTCTTTCTAATAGTGATGGGAGTTTCCTTTTAAATCTTTGTTTTTTTGGTAGTTTGGAGAGTTAATAGATTAATTATATTATTTTCAAATCTAGTTCCATGTGATATCCATTTTAGTTGTTGCTGCTGTTGAAAGTTTTCAAGTGATGGAGTTTTTGTTAGTTGGTAAAGCTGTTTGTGATTTTGCAGCATCAATCTATATGGTTTGATGAAGGATTATTTTTATTAAAACCTAAAGGATTTATATACTGGAAGCCATTTTTAATCATCGATCTGAGAAGACAGCTGCATACAGGTAATGATTTAGAATTTTTTTTATTCAGTAAGGAACAAAACTACACTGTATGCAAGCTATCCTCTGTTCAATTTCCTTATCTCCTATACTAAACTTGTTATAACTGATTCATATACTGAGAGATCTGAAGTGTTTGACATTTATTAATTCCATATTCTGATTTTTTTTTAGCTTTGTGTAGCAGCAGTCAAAATAAGAAACAAGGAGAGGACATTGTATTGCACCAATCTTTTAAGTGGAGAAATTTTATCTTGAAAATTAGCTTTTAAAATCCTGTTATTTAGCTGGACTCAAACACTAACCTTTAGCATTATATAAACCTTGCAAAGATGATATTTTGGCCTGTCTTAATCGAACTTTCATTGTCCAAAAAATGATTATGAGACAATACTGAAATTTTATTTGCCTGACTTACTTCCCAAATGTAATATTTTAATGACCAAACATCAAAACACTGTTTTAAAAAGTTGGTCAAGCTAATAACTTTTCAGCACTCCCTTGTTTATCTGGACAAAACTATTTCAATCTATAGAGAAATACAAAGTAATCCAGTGATCATGAGCACATAAAAAATGGATAGCAAAAAATATACAGCACATAACTTTACTCTATAAATGCACTAAAAATATCCAAGTAAGGAATTGTCTGTGGTCAGGAAATCTTACAGGAATAAGGAACAGAGAGATGTGCAGTTGGCCTAACAGTTACTGGAAGAGAAAACAAAATCAAACAAATTCAAATTCTAGCTGAGGTAATCAGTGTTTACTTTGTACTAAAGTCTATAAAAAAAGTCATAAGTCTACCTATAACACCAAATCATGCATGAACCCAGCTACTGGTATCATGTAGCCCAGTACAATCTGTCATATATTACATGGTGATGAGATGGAATGGGTCAGAAACTTTATTGTACTATAAAATAAAATGCCATAAAGGATGAGACTTGTGACATATTGCGCTATTACATAATCAGAGTTGATTACTGACAGAATGAGATTATATGTATAATTATTAGGTTGCTCAGAAAAAATGCCAGATTTTAGAATCAACTTTTATTCCAGAATGAATGCATTTAGGCAGTGTTTAAATCAGTCAAAATAGGAATACTAAATATCTATCTAAAAAGTAGTATCAAAAAGTTTCCAGACCCAACAGATGGGAATACACATTTGTGCACACAGTCAGAGTTAGCAGTGAGCAGTGACCTTTGAGTTGCTTATGGAAATTTAATTCCAGGATGGATTTCAGAAGTTGCTGGAACACTGTGACCAGTGTATTGCTGTGCAAGGTGACTATTTTGAAGGACATGATATTAAAACTTAGGTAAATATATTAATTTTGTTTTAACTAGTCCATGAACTTTTTGATACCACCTCGTATACATTTCTACCATTGAGTTTACAATAAAGCTCTTAAGATTTGGACACCAAGAAACCATTGAATACAATTTCTACATCTTCTTTGCAATGGAATGTCTTTGGCTTAAAACATTGTCAAGATGCTTGAAAAAGTGGTAGTCAGTGAGTAAGAAATCAGGCAAATATGGTGGTTGTCAATCACCTTTTGCAGTGTCACCCTGGCAATATGTGACTGACCACTGTCAGGAAGGAGAATTGGACCCTGACAATTAAGCAGTGCCAGTCACATTTTGCTTAAGTGAATGTACATTTCATTCAGTTGCTGGCAGTAAACTTTGGCAGTGATGCTCTGGTTAGATTCCATAAAGCTGTAATGGATAATGCTAATGGTGCCTGACAAGACAGCCACCATAATCTTCTGTTGGTGCAATTTCAGTTTTGGAAATTGTTTGGGTCCTTTGTCAGGATCAAGCCATTGAGCTGTTCATTTACAATTATCATAAAGGATCCATTTCTCAACACAAGTTACTATTCAATCAAGAAAAAGATCATTCAAATTTGGTAGATGCAGCATTGAATAGACTTTAAAACTTTAAACTCTTTGACTTTCACTGAGTTCATGTGGAACGCATTTATCAAGTTTTTACATCTTGTCAATTTTCTTAAGTTAGTCTGATATTGTTGTAAAGCTGACACTCATTATCTGAGACATGTCTTTTGTTTAATTACTGTTTTCAGATGTTGATTGTCAATTGAAGATAGATTTCCTCTACCATCTTGATATTTAAAACTTGTATCCCAACTGGAGAACTTCAGAAAGCAGCACCAAACTATCTGATCATATGTTGACCCTTCACCCCATGCTCTGTTAATGTTGGCAGCAGTTTAAGAAGTAATATGAACAAGCTTGCACTCATGTAAAAAAAAAAAAAGCAAATACGTCTTCTTTTTTCCTGTTCCAGATGAGAGGTATATAATATTTGAAGCTAAATTCTGAAAGACTTTAATCATTAGGAATGAGTAATATATTTTTGCACACATATTATAATAGTATATTAGAACACAAAAGGTTTATTGTAAAATTGGACATTATTTTCATAACAATCTATTAAAATGAAATATTTGAGCAAATAAGAACAGTTAGACTAAAGTTCCAGAAGTGAATGGATAGAGAGTATCATCATCACTTTTTAATGAGAAATTTATTCATCTTTTGAGCACATTTGGATGTGCTAGAATTATTCTCTATATCTAATATATTTGCATGAGTTATTCTCTTTAGTACATGGGGTCTTGAATTGCTGCAGGCATAGTCTATGGAGAATCTTCTTGAATTCTGAAAACAATGAATCATTGGTTTGTTGGGACCAATTTAATTTCTTTACTGTTAAATAAGAAGATAATTTAACTCTAACAATTTTATGCATAAAGCATATCAGAAAATATAAAATTTTCCACAACAAATTCATTATTGTCTGTCTGTTGTATTTTTCTATTGATGCTCTACTAAAAGCTGCATTTACAAATCTTACTTAGAGACAGTAACAGCCAATCAAAACTAACATATTCATGCTGAAAATTATAAAAATATAATTCTATCATTTATAAAAGAGTTTAGTCTTTTATTAATGCATGCAAACTATTCTCCGTTAATATTCTTTATATATATATATATATATTTCTGAAGAATTAATGGATTTATTTTCATCCAATATTTTTATTACTTATTATAGTGGATCCTCATCTTTGAAATAGATGCCCCAATTGCATTTGTTTTTAAACAGTGTGTATTACATCTATTGACCGGCACATTCATGAAATTTTAATCAAGAAAATGCGTTCCCTGGTTGGGACTGAGCCTGTGTTCACTTCATAGGAGAAACCACCATTTGATCTGGCTTACTTTAGCATTCAACTACACAGGCTGATAGACACAATACACACTGTTTAAAGTAAAAATAAAAATGGGGCATCTATTTCAAATATGAGTATCCACTCCAGTTACATTTGAAGTCATATATATAGAGCAAAGCACAATTATCACTTGAGAAATGGAGATCTCACAAAACTTTATTTTTTTATCTGAAATTAAATTCTTTATCAACTTAAGAGAATATCTTCAATAAGGAACATGGAAATTATGATATAGCCAGTGTGTATTACCAGAGATATTCTATAGTCAGTGTGTATTACCAGAAATATACCTTGCAAACACCATAATTCCAACTTTTGACCAATGACTCACAGATTTACTATGAACCGCTCTAGACCAATAAATATAAATATGACAAGTATTATTTTATGTGTTCTTCTATGTACAAAAATTAAAGGAATGAAAGCTAATAAAGCAGAATGCAGGCCACCATCCACACAATGGCATCTTCAAATTTTGTGCCAATGAAACAAGTTTATGATTTCATAGTCAATTTATAAAATTTATTTCATCCATCCTATATGATCTTATCCCAATCTTGCACGAACAAGTGAATCTTTTATTTGATTTTTATTAGCAATTAAGATAAGGTTGCATTCTTTTGAGTAGAATTCATTTGGGTTTGATTTCAAACACTATTTTACATTATCTAGATTTTATTAAGATTGTATGGAAAAAATATGCTGACTTCTATCCAAAATCAGGTACCCATAAAGTTGTATATTTATAACTTGACATAAATTCAATATTTTTTTGAGGTAATAAATTTATCTTCTACAATGAGAAGACAACAATAAAATCTTGATTCCTTCGAAAGAGGAAAATAAAAACAAAATTGCTGGCTAACATGTAAACATTGCATAATGACAAAGAGAATAACAGTGAAATAATATTTGCCTCAACAATGAGTATTTTACAGCAATTTGATCTGATGAATCCTTACAGCTGCACAATCTTTTATCTGAAATTCTGAAAACAATACATCTCTAAAAATCAAACATTTTTTCCATGCATGTCATCTACATGCCATAGGTTTGTATTTGTCATCAAATATGACCAGACATGATCCATGTCCAAAAATTTGCTTTTGCTGCACTCTACCAATTATATGCATGGTCAATACACACATACAATTACTAATACAAATGAAGCCTGTAGGTCTTAGCAAGGACAATCCTTTTACAAACATCTTGGACTGACATTAAAGAATCACAAACAAATGGTAATATTTACTGTTTCTTTATAAGGAAACATCAGCATTCATTTAACAAGCAGTCAATACTACTGTTAATTGAAATTCATGAAATCATTGAATTAAAAGAAATTTTCAGGAAAATAGATTTCTCAAGTTCACTAATTATTATTGCTCTTTCCAGTAGTGACAGGGGATTTTCTTCCTAACCTTTTTGTTTTAAGTAGTGTAGAATATCAAAATCTTGATCAATCAGCACTATTTTCTTTTTGTGTTACATCTGCTATACATTTTAGTTGTTGCTGTTGTTGAAAGTCATCAGCCAAATAACAGAAACCAAGATCACTGTCACCATCATGGTCATGACTCCTGTAACCCATTAGGGTTGTAGGGGCACCAAATGTACTGCAGCCACAGTAACAGTGGTGTGTCTTAGGCAAGATATCCTGATAGAGCCCAACCCTCTTGAGGCTAGTTTAAATTCAGAGTTTTCCTTCTCCTAGGCTAGTCACAAACCAAGGTTATAGAATCCAGGCTGTCCTGCTATTTACCCATAGATGGGGGGAGGAGTGATAGATTCATAACTTTCCCAAGGTAAGTGATTGTAATGAACTCGGCCAGAATCAAGGTTGGCTCTCTGATTTCTCAATCTGAGTCACTACTCATTACTCCACTGTGTTGAGACGCCATGGCTAATATCTGACTTCACTGTTCATCATATATACAGTACCTGCATAACAATTTCAAAATCTAAATCTAAAATATTCTAATCCATGAAAAGTGTTTAATCCCAGATTTTTTTATAAAGGACTTGGGACTTGCATCATGGAATTATGAGATTTACCCCACACTAATAGCCTTGTGCCAAACTAAATATACAGTCTAACACCTATTCTCCACTCTACAGCCTCTTCTGACTTATGCAATATTGAAAGCCTAATTTGACTATCACTATTTCAATGGTAAATATTCATATGAACTTCATTCTTTAGGTCCACCAGTTCAAACCATTTACTGTTTGGACATGCCATGTTACTTTCACAGATGTGAATCTGCCTAATTTCCTCCATATTGCACATGTAAGGAGAAAATTCCTGTTGTAATGGAATGTCCCACTCTCTCTATCACTTATTGTCAACTGACTATATCAGTAGATATATATAGTGAGCACAGGATCTACCTGGTGGACTTGCTTCGGGAATTACTAGCCTGCTAACTGATTCCCTGTCTTTCAGTAGTGTATTCTCTTTTACAATAAACTTCTCTCTTTCATCTACACCTGTTTTGCTGTTCCTTTCACTCGAGTACCACCTTTGTCTGTTTGTAACCTCTTTAAAGATACAACAGTTCCACTGAAACAGTTTTTTTTCCCCAAGAACAGATACTTTGTGGATGCTTATCTAAACACAATAATCTTAACCTCTACCTGGTCAGGGGTCAATTGTTATGCATCATCTTCATAAATTTTATTCTGTACCACCACATTTTACTTATATCACACATCATACCAATTTTAACAGTAACCCACTATCTTGAGTGGCTTTTGAGACTTGTAATTGGTGAGCTTTAGTATAAAAAATAAAACTTTATTAATATTTCAGTTTCTTTAAATTTGTGAATGCAAATTATGGCTGATTGATGTAATATATCCAGAAAGTATAATAAATAAATCTGACCAACAAATCAAAATAACAAAAATGAATAAAAAAATGATTTCATATATCTTTGTATTTTTGATGAAACACATTTTCTCTAAATTCAAATACCATGTCAAATCACTTTTCCCACTTTCAAATTCCTTTCCTTCCCAATATATCTCTGCAGTTTTTCTCATCTTGAAAATGAAAATCAGAGATCACTCTGATTAAATTATATATTTTTTTAAAAAAGTAACAAAATTCCATGTTATTAAAATAGCACTATTTTTAGTTGCAAGTCATATAATGATTGTAAGTCACACAGATTACATAGTGACATCAGTGGTCTGTATTCCAACTTAAATAAAAAAATTTTCAGCTCTGACAGTCGGACCAAACATTCTTGCTTTAACACGCTTGTTTGTATATGTTTGTATTACTGTTTCTGTTAATATATTTAACTCAATTCCTCTCTTTGTGTCTTTATTTCTGGTGCTAACAAAGCCACAACAAAAAAAAAGTAGACTTCTTGATTGAAAGACTGAATTAAACTTTATTTTCCCCAGGTGGACCTAGTGCTAAAATAAGCTAATGGATCAAGTAGACAAAAAAAAAAAATATTTGTGAAAATGACTATGTGAAAATTGATTAGAAAGTACCAGCCACCTCAAAATAATGAAAATTGAAAAAGCAGTTACACTCCCAAATCTCCTAATTTATGGGCAGGAGCTGCCCAGTCTCACTCTTCAGTCTTGATTGAGTCTAAAAGTATGTCTGCATACTTGTAGATTATGAATTATTAACTCCAGCTCCGCTCTGCTCAACAACCCCTTTCCCACAGATGAAATATTACAAGCCTCTTACTGGTCTATTGCTATTTCCATGGAAAGTGTTCAGACGAACTAAATTCCTTAGTTTCACCAGTTCTAATCTTCACAGCTAAGACCCACCATGCCACGCACATTGTTGCAAACCACCCTCATTTCTTTCATATTCCCTTAGTGAGATGTAAGTTCCACCTGCTTATTCCCACAAAACTACTGTTTGGAACTGACTCCCAAGATGATGCTTTCTTGATCACTACAGTCTTAACCTGTTCAAGTTCGTCCTGGGTATGACGATAAACTGCATCCATGTCCTGAGTAAGATGATAAACTACGTCCAACAGCAAGGCCTCTGATCAGGAGGCTTTGAGGGGCGTGGAATCACCTCTTAATTGCTGGTGTTCCCAGGTCCATCCTGACCCAGGGTGGTAGCACCTGTTAAGGTCCCAGCTATGGGCAAATAGTTAACCCCAAAACTGAGGTAAAAAGCATTATAAAAGTGTAAAAATAGGTTTTAATACCAGAAATACTTTGTAAAAATTATTACCAGAAATAAATTTTTGAAGAAAAAAACTATTACCAGCAATATATTTTTGAAAAAAAAAAAATTACATGTTTTAAAGTAATATTACCAGCTATGCATTTTTGAGGAAAAAATATTACCAGAAATAGATTTTTGACAAAACAAAATATTACCAGAAAAAAAAAAGTTGTTGGCATTAAATAACCCATTGAAGTTGATATGCTGTAAAACAAAATAAACCAAACAAACCAAACTTGTTCAAGTCTAGAGTCAACCATTATCTTTCCTACATATCCCCAGAATCTGTGCCTCTTACTCTGTAACTATAGGGTGAGCTTCATTGTAAAAAACCTTTTTTAAAAATTATCTCAATATTCCATAATTTGGGAGTTCAAATGTTAACCTGCATATTTAATTATACAGTAGTCCACTCTTATTAATGGTTTTGTTTTCCTCAAATTTCTCTTTTCCCTCAAAATGTTCTTGAACAAACATTACATTGAAAGGTCATATTCAGTTTACATAATATTTTTCAGTTGCAGTGTAAGTGAACTCAATACAATTAGAAGTCACAAGTCTTATTAAAGATAGCAGTGCCTAATTTTCAGAGATGTTATCTCCTTGACATTAACAAATGAAATTCTCCTACCAAGTATATGTAAGATATGATCCAAAATAAGTTATTTTCAGGGTATGCTTTTTAAGTTGAAAAATTTCCACTGGCATGGCTATTCCAGGCAGCACTTGTACTTGTTACAAAAGAATAGATTGATATGCACAGGCAAGCATATTACACATTGCACATATATTGTAATAATATGCACATATGCATAACTATTCATGTTGGCCTTAATTTGCTCTTTGCTACAAAAATTTTACATCACTTGAATGACATTGAGGACAAGGTTTTTGTCTTTCTTGAATAGCAGAACAGTTTTGTAATTGATACCTGATTGAAAAATAGTTGTCTGTTTTTTGGACAAATATTTAAAAAAAAACAACAAATTGGAATTGAAAAAGAAAAAAATAAACTTAACATCTACCCACTCAATCTGACTCAACCATCCCATTAGAAAAAAAAGTGAATAAGAACAAAAAAAAAAATTTAAAATAAAGAAAAATCAAAACAAAGAAAGTAATCTCTAAGAATTCTTTTTCTTTTGCCTTGCATCAGATTCTGTTTCCCTATTCACAGCCAAAATAATTTGGTTGACATTGCAATTCTGAGCATCCATTTTGCATCACTTGTTTTACTTCTCTTTCTATTTCCACATGTTATCAAAAGTATAAAAAAAATTAAATGCAGAAAAGAGGAAGCAGGATGAACAATTTAAAAAAAAGAAAAGACTAAATAAAAGTAACAATTCCAATTTAAATAAAAATCATTAACAAAAAATCCCAACTTCACTCATCATTGAACTCCCCTACAGTATTTCCAAAGTAATCCCAATAATCCCTACCTAGAAAATAATAAAATATTCTATTGAATTAATAACAGCAAATTATAACACTATTTAAAATAAACTGAATCCTCAGAGGGGAAAAATACAGATTCATGCCTTTCCCTAGGGTATGTGTGTGTAAGTGAATATAACAAACTCAACTGGAATTTGAACATGGCTCTCCAAGTTCTCATTCTGAACCGATGTCCAATACACCAGAATATACATCCCAAATCATAAAAGATAATCACTTTTGTTAATCTATTTCACATTCTGTTAATTTCTAAACATTTATTTCTCTTTTATTGAAAAAATAAGTACAATGGGCTATAATAAGTTTTTGCCACCCTTGATTACAACAATCTTGGCTTGTTTAATAATGTTTCTTTTTTTTCAGACAATACCATGTTAGTATCAAGCTACTTTCATCTACAAATGATAGTTGACTTATATCTTGCAATGAAACTTCATGGAAGTAAGGAAATTGGTGAATTTCAATGAGAGCAAATAATAGGATGGCATCAGTGTGGCAAGTCAAATAGAGAAATTGCAAGGTTTTTCCAGGTTAATCCACAAACGGTTAATAATAATGTCAAGAAATTTAATGAAGAAAACCATTGTCATATGCAACAACATTCAGGAAGACCATGCTGAATGAGGAAGTCATCAGAAACCATCATCAGAGCGTCAAAGCATGGAAATGTCGACATATGTGGTGAGAAAGACTCTGAAAGATCTAGGCTATCAAAGAATAGTTGCAAGAAATAAGGCCTTGATTTCAGAGGTTAACAGGAACAGACATATGGACTGGGCGAGAGAATTCGAGAGCAAAGATTATGAATTTTAGCAGTCTGTAATTTGGTCAGATGAAAGTAAATTCTGCCAATATTCTAATTCAATAATGGTTTATGTTTGGAGAAATTAGAATGAGACTTGAATGTCTGCAGGTGACCATGAAACATGGAGGGATTGGAATAATGGTGTGGGGCGGTGTCTGGTTTGGAGGGAACTCTGAGCTGATTCTTGTTGATGAGTGGTTCAATGGTCCAAAATACTGTCAAATATTAGAGAAAGGACTACTCCTACTATTTGAAACCAATCAGATTGACAAGAATGTCTACCTTTTTCAAGAAGATGGAGTGCCATATCATATGAGCAAAGTAACAAAGCCTGGAAGGAATCGCAAGGAATCAAGTCACTGCCATGGGCAGCCCAAAGTCCTGACATGAATCCATAGGGCACGTTTGGGAGCATTTTAACCAAAGAACTCGATACTGTGCAACCAAAATCACATTAGTAGCAACCCTTAGAGAAACATTCCTAAAGGAGTGGCAAAATATGGCTCAGACAATTGTTGATAACTTGATCAAATCCATGAGAAATTGAATACAGGCACTGAAACTAGCAAATGGAGGACCTACTCCATACTAGTTCCAAATACTGTTTATGTTGAATAGGGATTACGTAATTAAATTTTGAAATTGGATGCAGTTTATTTCTCCTGGATAAAAACTTTTCTTATTCATGTATTCTGTATTCATCCCATAACAAAACATAACTCAGTATTTGGTGAAGATACCCTAGTTGGCAAGCACAGCAGCCAAACATTTCCTGTAGTTGGTAACCAAGTTTTTACAGATCCTAGGAGGGGATTTTGGCCCATACACCTTTGAAAATCCTCTCCAAATCCTTAAGGTTTATGAGTTGTCATTGGGCAACTCAAAGCTTCGGCTCCCTCCACATCTCTAAAGGATTAAGGTCCGGAGACTGACTAGGTCACTCTGTTACCTTAATGTGATTTTTCTTGAGTAACTCCTTTGTTGCTTTAACCATATGCTCTGAGTCATTGTCATGCTGGAACACCCATCCATAACCCATCTTCAGTGTTCTGGCTGAGGCAAGGAGATTTTCACTCAAGATTTCCTGGTACTTGGCCCCATCCATCTTTCCCTTGACCCAGTGTAGTTGTTCTGTCTCCTTAGCAGAGAAACAGCCCCAAAGCATAATGTTTCTACCACCATGTTTAATGGTTGGGATGGTGTTCTTGGGGTCCAAATCAGATTTTTTTTACTCCAAACATGGCGAGTTGAGTTGATGCCAAAAAGCTCAATTTTAGTCTCATCTGACCACAGCACTTTCTCCCAACCTTCCTCTGAATCATCCAGGTGCTCATTTGCAAACTTCTGATGGGCATGTAAATGTGCCTTCTTCAGAAGGGGGACCTTGTGGGAACTACATGATTTCAGTCCACTAAAACGTAATGTGTTACTAATGGTCATTTTGGTGACTGTGGTCCCAGCTGCCTTGAGATCATTAACAAGCTCTTGCCGCATAGTTCTAGGTTGTTTCCTCCCCTTTCTCATCATCAGGTTCACTCCACATTGGGGGATCTTGCATGGAGCTCCAGACTGAGGGAGAGTGATAGTCAATTGCTGTTTCTTCCATTTTCTTATTATCGCACCAACAGTTGACTCCTTCTCAGCCAGCTGCTTGCCAATCATCTTGTAGCCCATCCCAGTCATGTGTAGGTATACAATTTTGTCCCAGATGCCCTTATGATTTATTCTGATTTATTGAAGGATTCTGTGAACTAGTGTCTTTTATACAGGTAATAAGTACTTGATTAGGAGTAATAGGACTAGTCTATATGCCTCCTGGTCACATAACTGGTCTATGGGGCCTTAATCATTGCTGATTGGTAGGGGGTGGAATATTTATTTTTTCAATAAAAAAGAAATAAATGTTCAAAAATTAATATAATGTGATTTTCTAGAATTTATTTTATATTCTTTCTCTCACTTTCAAGACAGACCTACCCTGAAAATTATTAGCCATTCCTATTTTTGTTAGGTGGCAAATTTAGAAAATCAGCAGGGTAGGAAATACTTATTTTCCTCACTGTAAGTCTGTAAGGACATTGTGCTTTGTCTCAGATATTTACCACTTTAACCCTTTAGTATTCAAGCCTCCCAAAGCTGCCTTGTAAATATCAGCTCTCATTGTTCAACCTATTGTAACCCTGCCCCATTTATACTTCTTCCTTATGTGGCATGTCCTCTCAGGATGTATTAGGTTGGTGCAAAAATAATGTCGTTTTTTGTCGTTCAACTTCATGTGAGAAAACGACATTATTTTTGTACCAACCTAATAGATGATCATGACTTTCCACAACTTCTTGTCCCTTGCAGCTCTAACTAATTTATGTCTTTTCTTTATTTCTAAACCATGTTCCCCCATCCATTTCTTAAGCTCATCAAGTATGTTGCACATTGTTTTCCTCTTACTTTTAATCTGTCCTGTGAGTAACAGATTTTCCTAGCCCTCCTTCCTCATAATGTGCCCTAGAAATTTCAAGTCTCTTCCTGATGTTAAGTATAAGTTTTCTTTTTGTTTCCATTTTTCCTAAAACCTTGTTGTTGCTCATATGCTTGATCCATGGTATCCTCAGCACCTTTCTGCAGAACTCCACATATACTCTGCCAAAATATATAACAGCATCACAAAACCACAGGAAGTCACACAAACAGTGAGACTTTAACCATAAACAGTGAAACTCTGAGAGCGATTTTGAGCATTTGAGTTGAATGTATTGCTGGCTATATAGGTAGAACTGATCAGAGGTTGAAAATGAGAATAAATCAACATATGTCAGCTTGAAATCATTAGGGTAACATTTCAAATTTCTGGGGCACATTATGAGGAAGAACAGCTTTGAAAATTTAGCAGCATCTGACCACAGCACTTTCTACTTAATGACAATTTGCTTAATAAAGAATTAATGTTAGGTCAAAGAGCTTAGAACTAGAAATGCCCCGAAGTTGCAGAGAGTCATTATCACCTATATCCTGAAGGGAGACAGTATATAAAAGATGATACATATGTATATGGTCATTGGAGAAGGTTTAAATTACATCCAAAAAGCAGTGGTGATGGTTTACAGTATACTATGCTGAAATTACAATAAACATGCATAAACCTGAAAATGAGTACCTTGCAATGATTAATAGTTATCAAGTACATCAAGCAGATCATTAGGATGTTGGTGAACATAGCTCTCCACAACTTCCTGTCCTTTGTAGTTTTTAGTAAGTTTGTCTTTTTGCTATTTCTCCTAAACCCTGTTCTGCCAACCATAAATGGTTGTTAGGTCATGCATTGTTTTCCTCTATCCCTCTTACTTTCAGTATATCCACTGAGTATCAAATTTTCCAAGCCCTCTTTCCTCATTATGTGCACTAAAAATTTCAGCTCTTTCTTTCTGATGTTAAGAATAAGTGTTCTTTTGGTTATCAAATTCTTTAAAACTTTGTTAATGCTCATATGTTCAATCCATGCTATTCTCAACATCCTTCTGTAGAACTAAATTTCTGTTACTTTGAGTCTCTTCTTCATCTGGGAGGAGATTGTCCCACATTTACTTGTGTATAGCAGGATTGATATTACTATTTTCTTCGTTTCTGATTAAATTTTCTTGTTTCTTAATACTTTACTTAGCTTTAGTAGATAGAATTATGAGTTCAATCCTTACAGATGCTACACTGCTAAAGCCTCTTGCTCAATAAATATCTTTAAGGCTGCCACTACTAGAATTAATGGTTAGCTGGCTAGTTTCAAAGAATGTTGTTAATGTGTTATAAGGTTGATCTATTGCATAACATTTGTCGTCTTGTGACATACTAAATTGCATAAATATAGGGTGCATGTCTCTATGAAGCAATGGTTAGCCAGATGGCCCTACAGATCATTACTACTATTATAGCTGATGGCATATCTGACCCTTCTGTCATATAAATATTAGTAGAATTTCATAATTTTATAAGAAATGCATGAAAGGAAATTGGCTTTTAACTAGGCCAAGTAGGGAACATGGATAAAGGTCTTATTTTTTTTTAATATTCCCTGTTGAAACAGGGAAGAGGTCTTATATATCTTGGGAGATTATGTTGTGAAAAACATATATATTCAAACATCTTTACATATTGACAAAATCTAAAACTAGTTCAGTATTAATGCATTTTCATCTGAGTGAATACTTTTCTCTCCTGGTCAGACTAGCACTATATTAGATGTATTACAGTGACCTACCAGTGAGTTTAAAATGTTGATATGCAATATATCTCTGCAATGCTCATATAGTAGATTTTGCACCTTGTCTGCCAGGTATATCTCTACCAGGTGTTATTCTAGTCAGAACTATGAAAGGAAGGAACTAAACATTTTTGTATTTTTCTTTCGCTCCAAGATATAGAAACAACAACAATGGGACACTTTTCCTCAAGGAAAAACTTCACCTAAACACATGATGCACACACTCACATGCACACACATTACAGCTATGTACATAAATGTTTTTCTTTCCTTTTCAAACTATCTACATACATATAAAAAAATAATTTTCTCTTTTTTTTTGCGAGCTATGCTGTTATTTCTATATATGTATAAAAACTGTCTATATTTTGAATTCATTTCTTTTCAAAGTGTTAAATTCATGTACACAAAATGACAGCAACTTCATCCATTACAAACCTATAGCAGCTCTTTACTACATGTTCTTGGGTCTTATACCATATGTAGTTCTTTGCTCCTAAATTGTAGCCTTGTACCAGATTTAGCTAAACTTAGAAAATACCTACAAATAGGCATTGGAGAATGACAGCAACATTATCCATTACAACCCTGTAGCACCTCCTCACTACATTTTCTTGGAGGCACTGTAATTTCATAAAAGCTGCAGGATATATATATGATCCAGTTGAGCATGTAGAATGTATTTACTAGTATGCATGGATAATAAAAATAAGAATGAAAAAAAAATGGTTGGTATAAAATTATATATATATATGTATCTATAGATATGGGCATCATAAAAACATGTACACATACATATATTTTTTTTTCTCAGGTGTATTAAAACAGTGCTTAATGTTATATAACAGAACAATTAAGTATATATTAGTGAATATACATAATGTTTATATACATGTGCTATATATATATATATATATATATATATATATATATATATATATATATATATATATGTGTGTATATATATATATATATATATAAATGGCAACTTTGTCATAATTCTGTGAATAGTTAGAATAAGAAAGAAATTAGCAGATACTATATCAACACGATAGCTGTGTCTCAGATTATAAGTGTTGAGAAATGGCAAAACTGCACTCAGGAAGAATGGAGTTGGAAGACAGTGTGAAGAGAGTGAAAAAGACATCAATGTTGGTCTTTAGCTCATCATCTGATATTAATTAAGGTTGGGTAGGCGGTTGTTGATTTTCAGCTGTTAGAAATGGACAAGCTGAGTGATTAGACAATACGGAACCATTTCTTTATGACAAAGCTGATGAGAAACAGTTATTAACTTTGGTAAAACTCCAAAAAGAATCTGCAGGATTCTCCACACAGTGCAAATGAATTTCTATTCATGAAGATTCTGTGTTTCAAGAAAGCAAAAGAGGAAAACTAATTTAAGATGCATTACAAAAGAATTCTTTTACTTTTTAGAACATAAGAGTTGCATACACACTCATATATATATATATATATATATATATATATATATATATATATATATATAATGTATATATGTATATATATATATATATATATATATAATGTATATATGTATATATATATATATATATATATAATGTATATATATATATATATATATATATATATATATACCCAAGTGTGGGATTGGTATATACGGAGTAAATTCCAATAACCAACAATTATTATTCTTTAAAGAGTGCTCAATACAGAGTAGATCAGATATAATTATTTATTTAAATATTATAACATAAATATGTTATAAAATCACTACAAAAATAGCCATTTTGTTTCAACACTTCTGGTGTTTTATCAAGTGATGATGTTGAATGTAGAATAAATGGTTTTAAAAGTTTCAAATTAATTAACGATCCTTTGCTAGGGGTAAATGCTGTTACATAAGCTAGAATGACCAATCAAAATACAAGTATATGGTAATTCGAAAAATTTGACAACTAAGCAAGGTTATCATAGATATTAAAAGATTTATAAAATTTGAAATTAAAATGAAAAGTAAAAAATTACCTATTTAGAAATCGAAATCAAATCTCTATTAAGTTTTAAATTGTAGAATTACCGAGGAGAAAAAAATAAAAATAAAAAATACATATGCTATTTAATTTATTTTTTCATTGAAATTATGTTAAAAAGGATGGTCATAGCTCCAGACAAAAATGTATACATTTTTACAGTTTAATTTCAACATGGTAGCCACCTCTCATGTAAAACAATTCAAACATACTCAGGTTATAATACATAAGTGCCCAGA
>OZ038478.1:121977351-121994851 GCA_964036315.1 Acanthosepion esculentum | reverse complement strand
AGATGAGAGTCTCTAACACATTGTGGCAATCCCTCTAAGAGACAGACAATGCTAAATTCATGAAGTTAATGGAAAGCAATTCCACTATTTTTCACAAGAAGTCATGGTAATCCACAGAAAATTAAGAAAAAGGAACATGTGGAGTGCCATGATCATCTATGTCCTGGAGTGTTATGGCTTTAGAAAAATGCAAAATACTGTAAAAATTATCAAATAAAATAACTGCATTTTTGAAGGCCCTGGCATTTAAATTAAAGAAATAATAAATGATCTGATCAATAGACACCAGTTGTAGTTGTACTGATTTCATTCAACACGTGTGTCCCACAACAGAGGCCCTGTGTCAAATTAAACTAAGATTTGTTAATATCTGCATAAGAAGGCAATAAATCAAAATATGGTAAAATAAATATTCATACATTAATGATATAAAATTTCTGTGTACTTAATTCTTGTTCTTTCATAATTCTTTTTCCTTAATAATATTTTTCTTATATTCTTTCACACACAGTGACCATAACATCTTACTGGCTTTATTGCCTTTCTTGGAAATGATTAAAAAAGTTTGTCCCCTTGAATATTGTGAATATAGCAATATTGCTTTTAATTAAGCCTGCATCAGAAAATGGGAGGAAGATATGGTTTCTTTTATGGTATTTATCCATGCATGCATGGACTCTCCCAGCTATATATAGGAGCAGTTACTGCCTTTTGAAGAGGGAAGTTTCCAGCAGTCAGCTCTGACAGTCAGACCGAACATTCTTGCTGTAACACTCTCGTTTGTATATGTTTGTATTACTGTTTCTGTTGTTATATTTGTTTAACTCAATTTTTGCATATGGGTATTTTATTTGGAGACTCTTGATATATTTTCTCTTTTCTGAGGCTGCCTTGGTCAATGCAAGTTTAGCCACCATACATAAACATATAAAGGGGCTTCAAAAACAAGCTTTGAAACCTGATAAAGGTGTAGCAATAGACAAAAAGTTACTCCTCTTGACCCAAACAAAAATAACAATAAAAATTAATTATAAATATTCACTAGAATTAAAAATAGTCACATGACTAGACTTGCACAAAACAATGTTAGGCAGGAAAGTCAATCAATCTCTTTAACTCCTGGAAGTCAAAGTATCAGGACCCATGCAATTCAGGCTTGTGACAGGCCAAACAGATAAGTAGAAAAATTCATTTTGTTTTTTGGTACATAGTCTTTTGAAAGTAGATATATGTTTAACTTTGTATTAAGAATTCCAAATATATACATATTATGTTCATTCACTTTGTAAATGTGGTCAGTGTTTCATATCCACACACAACAAGTCATTATCCAATATTTTTGTGTAAATTCTTCACACAAGTCTGCTTACATTTGAAAAGTTTAAATTTGGAAATACAGTTGACATTTCTATGTAAAGGAATTGTTAACAATGTGAGCATTCATTAAATGAATAAAGTGTAGACAGACCAATAAATCCATAGCTTGACACTGTTACTAAGTGAATTTGAATCGGTAATTTTCATTTTGAGAGGTGGAATGGTCATTTTGGAGAACTTATATTTGTGCTAAACATGAAACATTAATGGTGATTTGCTATTGGCAACCATGTTCAAAGAACATTCTAACAACTATATACCAGATGTTGGAGGATCATGTATTTATCATATTATGAATAAGTATAATAATAATTATTAATATTGACTTTTATAATTTAAGCTACTCCAACATTGCCATGGGTTATAACAAAAAGATATAACTGTAAATAGAAATAAAATCTTTTAAAGTTATTAAGTGGTAGGAATAAAATCTGATACAAACTGATTTATTCAACAGTAATTTCTAGTGATAAATGTAGAGCTACATTAGATAGCTAGGCTAGAGGTGGAATCCTTCATTGAAATAGCCAACTAATACGATTTAGAAGACAACAGGCAGGTGAGAAGTGAATTAAAGTATTGTAAATAGTAAACTTCAAAGTTAATGATTGTATACAGATAAATGCAGAGAATTCTTCTAAGTTCTTGGACAAGATGTTTGTTGAGTGAAATAGTTTAAGCCAAAACATTTAAAACTAATGATAATACTCAAATAAGATAATATTCTGCAAAGATGACTATTGCCCACTTTGCCAAAAAAGATTTCCAAGACACCAAATTAAGAGAAACACCATGCATCTCCAGATATTACTCCCACAGGAAACTTATAGTCCATCATTAAAATAGTTTTATACAGAGCTAGATTATGATCTTGTACCGATCTATATTGCACATACATACAAATACAAATACAAATCACATATGACGACAAGCATTCATTCGTTAATAAATCACCACTACATTATTATAGACAATTTACAAATTGCAGCAATGCGACAATTTTGTAATTTATTTATGTAGTCAATCTGCGCAGCGATCTGGAGCCTATACTCACTTATATAAGCAAGAATTTTTCTTAGCTAATTAGTGAGAATTCAGCTGCCAAATGAATCCATGACAGTTGAAACCATGTGCCAACCTTCTCACTCACACACATTATTCACATGCTGAACATTCCTTATATACTCACATAATCTTTTCTTACACAGCAAAATCTTCTGAGAACAGTCATTATCAGAAACTCTCATAAACATTCTTCCAGTGAACTTTGGAATACTAAAAATACAGTTAAAGAGAGACAACTCTTGTTTTATTCAACCTTTTCTACTTAAATACATGCTTTCTTTCACATCGTTGTTTGATATTGTATATCATGTTAAATACATATTTTATGTGTAACGATGTCTTTTTCTTATTCTTTTCCATGTTAGTCTTGTTTCCTAAAGTTAAATTAATGTGGTGAAGTCCGGCACAATCTTTTGAGGCTGCTAGTCTAATGAAATTATGCTCTACTCCCTCTAATTCACCTGCACATAACTTGAATATTTTTTACTCAAAATAAATTTAAGCAACATTTACAGAGCTTGAAGTCATTGCAAATTTAAATAAACTAGAATAGCTATCTTTTGTTTGTTGAGAAAAGTATTTTTTAGAAGTGCCACTATTTTACTATTTATTGCAAACCAAATTAGCACATATTTCATTATAACCACACTAAAACAAACAGATATATTATAACCAGCATTATAACAATAAAACAATCAAAATATATATGAGTTTGTCATATTGATATCATTTCAGATTATGAACCTATTTATAAGTTATAACATCTAGAAAATTAAAATCGCTGCTTTATAAAAATTTCTAAGATTAAAACATTCTGAACTAAAATCATTTGTACAGCAGTGAAATTTGAACCCACCATGCTGGTCAGGAACAAAAGCTAAATGCCTTCTACATAGGCTGCTTTTGACATCCTGAATGCCTCTTGGAATGATAAGGTCTTCAACAACAACACTCTCCTTGAATGGACGTAGATTTCCACAATGCAAATTTGCTTGTTTTGGCTCAAACATGTGAACATTGATAACTGTTGAATACTCAGGGTGCTCCAGTATGGAGAGCTAGCTCAGAGCAAGGCAAAACGAATCCATGCTACAAAGATTGTTGTTAAACTGACCTGAGGTATCAATCCAGATGTAGAAGCTGTTGCTATCAACCAACCATCCTGGAGACAGGCACGTTCAGGGACATTTTGCCAAACAATCAGTCTTTGGGTCCTGTCACAGGATCTAACTAACACCCTTATCCACTGTGCCATGTGTTCTTGAGGACTCCTTGAGAATGTGAGTTCAATACCCAGTTAAGGCAGTGGAGAACTTGGAGAGGGTAATTAACAGGAGATAACTGATAACTGACATCCATTAAACATGGCACATGGAACTAGAGCAGTCTACCTCAGTGAGTGAAATAAAGGGTTCAGTTTGACATTACAACCACCTGAAGAAGGCCGGAGCATACAATCACTGAAACATTGTAATAAATATGGCAATAAAGATGAGAACAATAGTCTGAATAATGTAAATAATTCTGTTTCAGTTGAAAAATAAAGCAGCATCACAAAACCGAATTCATTGAAACATGTAGTGGCATGTGGATTAGGGGTTAAAATGAAAAGTTTAGAAGATTAATGAAGGATGGTAATGAGGTAACATACAGGTAATTTTAACACAACAAAATCAGGAATTTACAAATTTACACACTTGAAGTTGTGTCAGTAGCTTGTATCAGGAATTTTTAAAGTCTGTAGTTTTAATGAATTGTTATGAAGAGGAAATGTTTATACAACAGATTAAATGATCACAAAATAATATTCAAAAATGTTTAAAATAAGAGTAAGAGAGTTCATTGCTCACCAAAGAGATATATGGTTGCATACTTCAAAAGTAGATGAAGAGAGATAGTTTGAAATACTTAGCTTGGATTGTTGAGAGAAAATTCTTTGAAGTGGTGCCTACTTGGTTGAAAACCAATAATATATGTGGCAAATAATTTTACACTGGCAAGAACTTCAATGCTGGATGTTGTGAACAGAAACAAAACCTTTCACTGACTTCAGACACTCTTCTTTTCTTAATTTAATTGTTCTCCTCATTTTATATCAAAAGGAATTTTGCATAGGCTCACTACTTTCTTTTCTTTCTTCTTGGTTCACTGGCTAATTTCTGTGGCAACAAGGATTTTATTGTTTCAATAACAATTTCCCATATGCTCCCAAATTTATTTCCTCTCTCTTTTCAGCTCACTGGCCAATTGCTGTGATGGCAAGGTTTTCATTAGTCTAAAGAAAATTTCACACATGCTCACTGTTTCTTTCCCATCTTTTTTCCCAGTCCTCCATATTTGAAGGGAGTGGGTAAAGGGAGTTATTATTATTTTGCACTCACTACAGACAAGATATCTGTTGGCAAAGAGAGTTGAATGAAAATAAACTGTTTGTGGATTGAATAAGGGGTTCAATTCAAAATTCTTAGATGCTTATCAAATACAACACAAGAAGGCTGTATTCGTTGGGAGAGATTTTCTATCTTACTTTCTATTATATGCCATGTCCTTTCAGGACGTGGTCCATTGTGGGCCTCCACAACTTCTTGTTTTTAGTTGCTGTCAGTAATTCTTGCTCACTTTCTACCCTTTTTGTTGTTGTAGTCCTTATTCTGTCATTCATTCACTCAAGCTTGTCAAATAGGTTACTTCCAGTTTCCCCATGCTTTTCCAGCCATGAATGTCTTGTGAGTGTTTAATTCACCAAATTTTCTTTCCTCATTATGTATCCCAGAAATAAGAAAAAAAACATGAAGCTTGGGTAAAAGATTCACACATGGTTTTTTGTTCTATAAATTTTATTTTATTTACTATAATAAAACACAAGTATTCTTAACAGAAACACATAGCTTTATGTAAGGGTCCAAATATCCAATGTAGCACTGAATGTATCAATAAATTTAATTTTGTATACTAAAATAAAGCTTAAATAGTATAATATAACAGTTTCTAATGGTAACTTTTACATAAACACATGGCATTATGCAAGGGTTCTAATATCTTTTAGCCATCATCATGCTTAAAGTTATTGTGGCTGAGCAGTGTAAAGCACCCTTAAACAGATATTATGGTTTCTCTACAAAGTGTTTTCATTATTCTTATGCAGTTTTTTCACTATTAAGTCTTTTGAATATTCAGCCTACTAGATGCAGTACATACTTGAAAAAACAGGGTGGTAACTCAAATACGTGTATTCACAAAATAACATTTAGAATAATATATACATAAGTTTATACTGAAGTCTGCCCTGAGCTGCAACACTGCTTCATGTTTGAGAGCAATCTTCATACTATGTGTGTTGTGTTTAGTCTCAGATATTTATATGTGCTGGTCAAGGTGCAAGGTTCATTGTATTATCTAAACATTTATTGTGTAGACAGTAATGGTTATATTTCAATTTATTCTAATTCTTTTATTCCATAGTGAAAAAATATAGGATAATCAATAAATTTACCAAATTCATCTTTTTACAATTTTTAATGGTTTTTCAATTAAAAAAAAATACCCATGAACTAAGTAAATACTAATTTGAAAGCTTTGCAACAACCTGGTGCATAACTGTTACCTTTATTCTTATTGTACTGGTTTTTTATGATAAACCTTTACTTATTTTATCCACCTTGTTTTTCAAGTATATATTCCTATTAGCATGGAATATAACAGAATGAATAAATTTTAGAATACAATATTCAAATGATAATATTCATTCCTAGAATATTCTCTCTCTTCTTTACAGCCATATATATTTTTCTCCTTGGAATCTAGAAGAAAAATCTTAAACTAATAATTTTAATTATCATCATGCTTCAGGTATTTATAAATTTTTGTCATGCAAAAGTATGATATAGTTTTAAAATATCTTCAGCTATTTTTTAGTAAGATTTGCTGACCTTATATTAAAAATTGGACACGTGAAAGTCATAATGAGGGACAAGAGGGATATGGTGAACTACTAACCTAAAAGCTTGTTTCAATGGATGGAAGAAAGGTGATGGCTAGGGAAAGTAAAAAGCCAAATATTGCTAAGTGCCACAAAGAATAGGAAGTTGTGGAGAGCAACTATCGCCCAAATCCTGAAGGAAAATGGTACATAAAAAAGAAGAATGTCAATAAATGCTTTTTATTTTCTTCTGGAATTAATTATCCTTTGTTTTTTTTAACTGAGATAAATAAGGGATAATTTTAATTTTATAACAATCCAAGATTTGTTTCTGTGATACTTTGTAATGTTAATACTTGGATGATGTACTATACTACTAAATGATAGCATATAGGATATGATTATGACCAACTTTTTGTTTCTTTGTTGTACTTGACAATTCAAGAAAATCAAGTTCAAAAACTGAAATTTCACCCTTCCATTAATCCACTGTGTAATACAAGGATCAAACAATAAACAAATTGTAAAAACTTATCTTTACAAAATGCATAGGCTGGCCCAAAATGGCAAACTACCAGTTAGAAGACTTCATGGTCATAGAATCCTGCCAGTGATGGATTGCCTTTATTTAAGTTTTTGATATAATACCAAAAAGTCACAAAGACACAGAGATGGCTAAAAGAATTTGAAGAGTCAACATGCCTCATATAATGACTTAGTGATTCAAGCCAGAAAATGGAGATGAAATTCTAGCCAGGGGTTGGCATACATTCTCCAGATGATCCTCCTCACACTTTCTCATAGAAATGATATAACAATTACAGTTCTGCAGATAACAAAGCAACATAAGAAAAGGAATTATTCATTGTTTATGCAGTCTATGATGTAGCATTGGGGTTTGAAGAATTGAAACTAGAGATGACATAAAATGCAACATGATATTCATAACAGACTTATGGCAACAGAAATGTGGTTATACAGAAGGATACTGAGAATACCAGGAACTGAATATGTTAGTAATGATAAATTTTTAAGGAAAATGAGGAAAAAGGACACTTATACATAGAATCAGAAAGAGATAGTTGAAATTTCTTGGACAGATAATGAGAAAAAGAAGCTTGCAGAATTTGACACTCTTGAAGGCAACAGGGTCAAGGGAAAACAGAAAGTAATGTAACTAACAAGATTGTGTAAATGAATGGCAGAACAATAACTTGAAGAGGCAGTGAAAGGACAAACCTTATTAAGACCTACAAAGGATAGGAAGTTGTGGAGAGCCATGATTACCCACATCCTAAAGGGACATGGTACATAGAAGAAGATTCATAAGTGTCAGAAAAAAACAGCAATAAAAATCTGGAACTTACATCTGACAAAATGATCAGGCTTCCTGGGAACTCTTTTCCACCTGTCGTACTTGAAAGCCACAGCAGTAGCAGAAGCTGCATTTATTTCCTTGGCCATTCTTGGTGTTGCTGATTTCATTGTCAAAGGAAGACTGGGAACAGGTTGTATTGGTCTCGACATGCCAGAGAATGATTCCATCATGCAAACTTTTCTCAGCTGCAATAAACATAACAAAAATACATTCAAAGTAATTCATCATGGTCTTATATATGTATGTATGTATATATACAGTATGGTTCACACTGTACAAAGCTTAGGGGCCACTTGAGATAGAGGGTTACAATAAGGGGCAGTTTATATGAATAAAAGGGAAGATGACAGTTGACACTAGACTTGAACAGGTTAAGATTCTTGTGATCGAGCAAACATCCTTTAGGAAGTCTGTTCCATTGTGGTTCATGGGAAGAAGCTGTATGAGTGGAAACATTTAAGTTGTCTGTGCACTTTCCGTGTTATTAGTGACTGAGCAGTGAGAGACTCACCCACCTGAGAGAGAGAGATACTGGAGTATGGAAATAATTCTTCTCCCACAAGGATTCAGAGACACTTTTGAACTCTATCAAGACTGGAAAGGTAGGTCTGGGTAGATCCTGCCCTAATATGCCAGCAGTACTCCATTTTGAGCCTGATCTGAAAGGTAAAGGATAAGATGAGGAGTGAGGTAGTTACTTGAGCAGTACAAGGAGCTGATCATTTTACCTGCAACTTTATCAATGGATCAAATATAGGAATTCCACTTGACATTGGGTGTGAGTTTGAGGCCCTCCTCTTGAGACACCGGGGCTCCTCAAGGGGACATCCATTCATGATGACTGGAAGTAGTTCGAAGTCTGATCGATGGCGATGGAATGTAACCAGTTTGGTTTTAAAGGCATTGAATGTAACCAGCCTGTATTTTCCCCCACTGGGAAGTTGTTGAAAGTCCCCAAGTGATGCGGTTTCTGACATTTTGGTACACTTCTTTGTTTGTGATCCTATAGCGACAGTCAATGAGTTTTGAAAAAGGATGGTCTTCACTAAAATCTACAGGCTCCATTTGCTCAAAGACAGCTTTAACCATCAATTTGAGAAAGTCATTATATAAAACTGACAGTTTAGATATTTCTGAATGAGTTTTAAACCATGCATGACATCCATATGAAAGATTAGATCTGACGAGACTATTTATAACTAAAGCTTTTAGGTTAAAGTTTTGGAGAATAAAACTCATGATATAAGTGAAATTAGTTAAACAAGCTTGTTCCCCTCTGTGCTATGGTATTGCCTAATATATATATATATATATATATATATATATATATATATATATATATATATATATATAACCTCTAGGAAAGTGATTCATTGTGGCTTCTCAGGTAAACATTCTCAACTGACATAAAGTGGAAAGACTATATTGAATCCATTTTTGGCTCAGTTGCTAAGAAAGTTGGTTCACTGACATGTGAGACAATTTTTCTCTCTAGAATCTATCTTGCATATCTATGTCTATCATTTGCTCATGCTTAGAATATTGCTCTCGCATATGGCACAGTGTCCCTGCTATTTACCTTGAGATCCTTGATAAAATCCAAAGAAGAATCAGCAATATTATTTGTCCTGATCTGGCAGCTGTACTTCAGTTATTTTCCCATTGCTGTAAGGTTGCCTCTCTGTGTTTTTTCTACAAATACTTTTAGGTAATTGTTTGGATAAGCTTTTTTTCATGGTAGCTAGACTCTTTTAATTTAATTCAAAATCTCATCAATTTACAGTTGAGTTATCTCTCTGCACTTCTCACTTGTGGAACTCCCTATCAGCTCCATGATTTCCAGCCAACTTTAATCTTCAAAAACTTAAATGCAACATTAATTGCTATCTACTGTACTCCTGATTAGTCTTTCCTCTTCCTGCTCATTATTAATATTTCTGTTACTAATTCTTACACACTCCTTGTGACCTCATGGCTTTACTGCTTTGCATGGGGTGATACTGATTAATATATATATATATATATATATATATATATATATATATATATATATATGTATATGTATGTGTATATATATATGTATATATAAATAAAAAGGAAAGAACAGTAAGATATAAAATCCGGTGTTCTTACAGATATTTTTATTTTTACACAATAGTGCTCAATGTAAATTTAAATTTACAGAGCATTAATATTATAAATTAATAGATTTAAAATATGGTTTTACCGCTACACAGTGATAACCATGTTTCAGAAATGGAAGCTAAAGCCCTTGAATTTAATTTTGTTATTAAACCAAAGACATTAGTTCCATTTCCTCATCAAGCGAATTTTGTTTGGAGTAACTTACTTTTTAAAATTTACGGTTGTTAACGGCACTGCAAAGATTCATAATTGAGGGTTTCCAAGCTTACCGATAAATCCATTCATCTAGACAAGGGGTGGTAGAGGGTTCAATTTTTTAATTTTCGTTGTATCAGTTAATAGTTACATTTGAAAGCGGGGTTATGTTTAGGGATGGGTAGGGATGTATCTTTTAACAAATTCTGACATCCGCTAAATTCATGTCATCTGGGTTTTTTTCTAACGGCAAAAATTCTTATGGTATTTTTTCTATTTGTATATTTAAAGATTTTGAGGGACTGTTTAGGCTAGAATATGTTTTATCCACCTTTCTAAAAAAATTATTTTTAATATTTAATATACTATACTTCTTTTTAAAACCAAGTAAATGTATTAGAATTACTTACAGTATTTAAAATTATTTATTCTTATCGAGTATAAGTAAATATGTATATTGCCAGAGTATTTTTTTTTTTTTTATTTATGTAAACTTTATGACAATGACGGCAAAGGTGGCTAAATTATTTCACTAATTCAGTAAACTTTTATTTATAAATTTAGTAATATAAATTTCCCCATGTATGTACAAAGGACATTTAATGTTCAATATTATATTCTAACTTATTAATTTCATTTGACTTTAGGTGTTCACTTGGATTCTTTTCAGTGTTTGAATTGCTTTGAGTGAGGTGTTATGGTTAGAGTACGTTTTATTTCATTACAATTTTGAAAGATGTTTAGGTTTTATTTAATTCCAATTTTAAAACATTTAAAAAAATTCTACTTTCAAATGTAACTTTTAAATTTAATCGGCTATATTTCTTTATAAACCAAGTAAATGTAATAGAATTACTTACATTATTTAAAATTATTTATTCCCATCAAATATGAGTATGCATATTATCAGGTAACTTTTTTTTTTTTTAAATATTATTTAAAGATTATTTAAAGAAAATTTTTGACAATGACGACATAAAATAACTATTTCATTTCTCTGATTCAGTAAATTTTATTTTTTATAAACTTAGTAATATATAGTTTCTCATGTATGCATAAAGGACTTGGGTCATTTAATGACCTACATATTTTAGCTCTTCTTATTAACTTCCATTTCACTATAGGTGTTTTATTGGATTCTTTTAGGTACCAGAAGTACTTCGAGAGAGATGTTTGACTTTTATATTTATTTATCCTAAACAAACATTGTTGTTGGTTGAACCTCTTTTTGAACTCATGGCTAGTGCAACCTATATAAATTTTTATGTTTTCAGGGTTTTCAATAGAAGATATATTACATTGGTATACTACTGATTCCATGCAACATTTATTTTGTAGAGGACAGTTTTGAGGGTTTCTACAATTACATAATTTTTGTTTACCCTCATTAGTTGTTGTTTGTATTTTTCCATTGTCTACAATTTTTTGGTTACTAATATCTTAAATAAACACTTATACAAAAAAAAAATAATCTGGCAATATACATATTTACTTATACTCGATAAGAATAAATAATTTTAAATACTGTAAGTAATTCTAATACATTTACTTGGTTTTAAAAAGAAGTATAGTATATTAAATATTAAAAATAATTTTTTTAGAAAGGTGGATAAAACATATTCTAGCCTAAACAGTCCCTCAAAATCTTTAAATATACAAATAGAAAAAATACCATAAGAATTTTTGCCGTTAGAAAAAAACCCAGATGACATGAATTTAGCGGATGTCAGAATTTGTTAAAAGATACATCCCTACCCATCCCTAAACATAACCCCGCTTTCAAATGTAACTATTAACTGATACAACGAAAATTAAAAAATTGAACCCTCTACCACCCCTTGTCTAGATGAATGGATTTATCGGTAAGCTTGGAAACCCTCAATTATGAATCTTTGCAGTGCCGTTAACAACCGTAAATTTTAAAAAGTAAGTTACTCCAAACAAAATTCGCTTGATGAGGAAATGGAACTAATGTCTTTGGTTTAATAACAAAATTAAATTCAAGGGCTTTAGCTTCCATTTCTGAAACATGGTTATCACTGTGTAGCGGTAAAACCATATTTTAAATCTATTAATTTATAATATATATATATATATATATATATATATATAGGGTGACCCCAAAAAACGGGAATGTTTTAAGTGCATATTGCCAGACATGAGCAAGTGGCAACACTGCAAGACAGTGACCTTGAGCAAGTAAACATTTTGCCATTTTAGTAATGAGAATGAAATTCACAGTATCCCAGCTGAGATGTTGCAGCAGTCAATGAGGAATCTCAACAGCAGATTTCAAGAATGCATTCGTACAGGAGGTTGCCATCTACAAGACGTAATTTTAAAAAAATGAAAATTCCATCATTGTTTCTTAAATGGCATGTTTTAAGGTTTCAATTACTATGAATTAAATATTTTTCTTCCATCACTCTTGGTTTTATTGGATTGTTAAAAAGTTCCCATTTTTTGGAGTCACTCTGTATATATAAAGTTTCATGACAGATGACTGACAACTTTTTATCTAATTTTTTTGTGACTGTTTAAGTGTTTTCTTTTCTGGACATATAGTGTGTAAGAAATGTTCAAATGTTCTGTATATCTGAGCAGTTGCAGCTATTTTTTAGCTATTATCGAGGATGATTTTTATTTTTAACTGAATGTATGGATATTTTTTATGTCCCAAAAAGAAAACACTTATATGAACGCAAGAAAAATAAAATCAAAAGCTCATTCACAGTACCTTATCAGTCGACTTTAATGAAACTTGCATAAAAGAGGGGTTGCTGATCAAATACACTATTATATATATATATATATATATCATGCATAGGAAATCAGAATCCTCTATCAAGTTTTCCAAAAAAATGGAACTGGAATTAGAATGAAATGTGTGATGACACCTACCCTGAATCCATCATAAAAATACAGGATGTGGAATTAGTTAAGAAACACTTCAGATACCTTGGCTTATGGATCAGATATATTATGTACAGGAGAAAAAGAAATTGAACATAGAATAGTCTGTTCCAGAGGTAGTTTCGCTCAACACCACAAGTTTCTATGAAACTAAAACATCCAAGCTGAAAACTCAAGTCATGTTTTTAAATAGCCTTGTCAAAAATGTCATATGCATGTCATGCATGGCACCAAACACATTCAGAAATATCCAAACTGTCAGCTGTATACAACCACTTTCTAACATCAATGGTGAAAAAAGGCTTTGAGCTATTAAAGCCTGAGTGTCTTGGTAAAGATCTTTCTTCTTTGAACCTTGTGGACTGGTGCTACAGAATCACAAACAAAGAACTGTACCAAATAACAGAAACCACATCACTTGAAGACTTTCAACAGCAGCAACAATTAAACTGGACAGTACATATAATTCAAAGAGAAAATAACATAATCAAGATGTCAACATTTTACGCCACTTCAACTAGAAGGTTAGCAAACCCTTATCAGTACCAGAAAGAGCGATAAAAGCTACTGGACTTGAGATATCTGTTTTCCTAAATAATGGTTTTAAGCAAAATATTTTATATATTTCAACTGAAAATAGTACTAGCTGATTGGTCAATGAATGCCAAATATTTCTTTGTAGGGAAATGGCTACCATTACTATTACCATGTATTTATAAGATATTGCTGAATCAATCCATTTAATGGGAGTAGAAATAAAAGAGATATCTCCACAAAACTGGAGCATCAGCTGACTACCAGATCTTCTCCTGCAAATGCAGAAAGGCATGCTTATTCTCTGTAGGCCTAAGTAAACAGTTTTGGAGGCTGCAAAAATGTATAAAACCCCTCCCAAATATTTGAGGCCAGGCCATGATATATTTGACCAGTACTATGCTCACCATATATATATCTCATGGTTAGGGAGAATTGTATCAGCCATAAGGATTTAATTTTTGGACACAAAAAATAGAAAAAAAAACAATGATTTTGGAACCAGAAAACCAGTAGGCAAATGTTCATGTTATTGAAGGCAACCAAAGATTAAATTTGCTTCTTGTTCTGTTCTTGGTGACAATTTTTCTAAGAGATGGGGTCATTTTTCCCACAAGGCATGTGTGTGAAAATAAACAAAACATTGGCCAGAATTTATACTCAGCATGTTAATCCTACTTTCTAAACTGATAGCTGTAATATATGCACATCCAACTCATTTATTTACAATGCAATAAATTCAGTATTATTTAAGTGTAAGTAGTTTTATATAGCAATTTCTAACAAAAACAATGATGGCATTATGTAAGGATTCAAATATCTGAGGTAGCAATGACTATGTTAATATATTTCACAAAATAAAGCCCAAGTAGCCTTTAATAGAAATTTCTAATGGTACCTCTAATCAAAACAATGCATTATTCAAATATCCAAGCTAGCAGTAAATGTGTTAAAAAGTAGCAATTTATAAATTCTTTTTTCGACACCTGTACCTGACATTTATACATGTACATTCCTTTGTATGTGCTGTATATACTTGTATGTAAGCTGACTGCATGTATAATGTGACCTCTGACTATTTTCACATAAATTTTAATCCCTCCATAAAAACTTTACCTACATATAGTGCAAATGGTCATCAAAAATGTATGATTATTAACCTCTTTGAAAGAATTACCTGTGTATAGTGTGAAGCCTTATTTTTTTGCATAAAAAAATGATCATAAAAATTTACACTACTATATATGTTAATCAGTGGCTGTCATGGTCTCTCACTTTTATATTTATTCTGGAGTTTAAAACACAATTTGACTTTACATATTGAGCGGTCACAAAATGTGATCTCATCCTCTTCAATGAGATATTCCGTTGTTATGGTAACATAAGGCATTACAGGTTACCAAATAAGCCTCATGTTAAAATAACAATATATCTATCATAAGAAAAAACATTCAGCTTGCTAATCCAATGATTTTTATTTTGTATATTAGCTTTCTTTTGTTAGTTTTATTTTTAATGATATAAAACTTGATTTGTTTTTAAGGCTAATCAATCTTATACAAGTATTTACAGAAAATATTTTTTGATTGTAAGAGTTTTTTTTTAGATAATAATAACTGAGTGATACATGTCCTACTAATTAACCTGCAGCTTGAGGAAAAGCAGTAGATTTATACTTTACCCAAGGTATTTGCACTTAAGTGAAAATAACAAACCCGAATAGAGTTTGAAACTTGGAGAGTCAAATTCCAATTCTGAATTGTTATCCATTATACTACCTGTACATCCAAGCTTGCAGAACTTGGTATTCCAAAGTGGTCACCAATCTAGGTACTGACCAGGTTCAATGTTGCTTAACTTCAATGATTGTATAAGAACCAGTGTTTCAACATGATATGGCTATAAGCCATTTAAAGATATAAAATTAAAGATTTTTATTACATGCAAAAATAAAATTGATCATGTAGATTAAAATTCTAGATTACTCATGCATAAAATACGAACAATGCGATTAAAAATTAACTGAAATATTGTCATAATTTTCTTGACAGTATGAATAAAGTTGCATATATAGAAGATGAAAGGAAAAGCGTGAAAAATGCTTGTGGATAATCAGTAATTTATTAATAAGCAGACATTGCAGGTAATGATGTAAATATTTCAATGTTTATTTACATCTTCCTCAGGGCATTATAAATCGAAATTTTCTCCCTGAAAAGAACAGATAAATTGCACAAAACAGATAAAAAAGGATAGAAGAAAAAGAATCAATGTTACAATGAGGAAATCTAAATTGTAATCATGGCTACAGTAAAGCATAAAAAGATGATCCAAAAAGGTAATGGTAGTGATATCAAAAGATAATCAAATGTCATTTCTAACATTGAAAGAAGCAACAACAAATGAATAGTGTAATGTCATTATCATTAAATGATGAAAAAGAGACAATACAAAAAAAAACAAGTACAAGTCAGTGACGATGTTAAAAACAAAAGGTGAGATGATTCTTACATTTTAGCAAACAGAATTGATAAAAATATTTTCCCTCTCACATACACACTGTATCTTTCTATTCTGGTACAATGTAATCCTTAACTTCCATTGTTCAGTTTGTTTGGAATCTGCTGCCATTAGTTTGTAGATCTACCAATAGAGTTCTTCAGTTTGGGTTTAATTCATAATCTATTACTGATAAATATATATTTTCTTCATAACTTCAGTTATAAAATGATGTAATGGAATAACCTGTCACCCCCATGAGTGGCTACACTATAGGTAGTAACTACTTATAAGTATCTGGAAGTCAACAGACTACAGAGACCAGCTGGGATCTGTTGAGTACGACTCAGACTTACGCAAGGACTACCAACCTTTCAATAGTAGCGCTCACTACTGGATTGACTTGTGACAACCTTGTGCATAACTGTTACCTTTATTCTTATTGTACTGGTTTTTTACAATAAACCTTTACTTATTTTATCCACCTTGTTTTTCAAGTATATATTCCTATTAGCACGGGATATAACATAAAATAACTCAGTAAAATAAATATGTTCAAAACGAAACAAAGTTTGACACCTCACAATTCAACAGCTTTTCTTGTTTATTTTATTATAAAATTAGACATGGCCTTATTCATTTTTTTTCTAAATCATACAAACTATTTTTGGTATGAATTAAAAAAATTTAAGTAAACACAAATTTTCATTGATTATAATATACTTTTATTTCACAGAACTCTGAATATACATTAGAATAGTAAAAGGTGCCTTTGAAAATCTAGGCAAAGTACTAAGAAACAAGGAATTTCATAACAAAGAGTTTTTGAACTGCGATGTAATATCAATCCTGCAGTCACAGGTGAAGAGAAGACTTTAGGCAACAAAAATATGGTTCTTCAGAAGAATGTTAAGAATATCATCGATAAAAACAAAAAGAATACTTATACTCAGAATCAGAACCAGACAGATGAAATTTCTGGAACACATAGTGAGGAAAGAGGGCTTAGAGAATTTGACACTCACAGGACCTATCAAAGGCAAGGAGGAAGCAACAGACCACCAACATAACAAGCTTATGTGAATGGATAGCAGAACAAGGTGTGGATGGGATAGTAACAAGCCAAACAATACCAAGAACTGCATGGGATAGGAGGTTGTAGAGAACTATGATTGCCCAAATCTTTAAGGGACACGGCGCATAGAAGAAGTATTTCACAGTATTAAAAACATTCTCACCTCAAAGACATACACCAATCCTGACTTGTGAAGTTCTAATAAAAATGTCAACTCAATTAAACTAAAAGGAAGTAGTCAATGGTCAGTAGGATGGAGTGTAAATGTTTGAGACTTATTCTAAGAAAAACAGAGCATTGGTGATTTAAGGTAAAACAATCATTTATATTCAATTCGATTAAAAATATATAATTTAATTTTAGACAAAAATCTGATTTCTGACATTTTATATTGTGCAGC
>OZ038478.1:121794851-121974851 GCA_964036315.1 Acanthosepion esculentum | reverse complement strand
ATGTCATTAGAAACTGTCAAAAAGAATTTAACAGTTATTACAGAACAATAAAAGATATTGAAACCATTGGCAGAACAAAGAAAAACTGACTTTAAGAAAAAAAATAGAACTTTGAGAAAAAGGAAAAAAGAAGTGAATCGGCCAGCAAGAAAATATTTAAAGAAGCTGTGGTTACAAATGTAAATAGAGAAAGAAATGCAGAGTATTACAAATATTGGTTAAGGAAATGAAAAGAACCACTTTTAAGTAAACATCAGAAAAAGCTTGGTGAAGAAGTACATGAAAACTGGTTTATCAACAGTATTTTTAGTGATGAATATAACACTAGATTGGATGGCTGTGCTAGAATTTGGATTCTTCATCAAAACAGCCAACATGATTTAGAAGACATTTGGAGGAAAGTTATGTAATAATTTGGGCTAGGCACAAAGTTAACAACAGAAGTAAAAGCTTCTGACACCTGGGTTGCAAGCATAGGAGAGAATCATAATACAAGGAGTTATAAACACCCACCCCAGAGAGGAGTTAAACAGCCTCTTAGACATTCCAGATGAGGGCTCTGGGTGTGCACACATATTCACTAGCTGAAACTGATAAAGTTTGGAGTTGAATAAAGTACAATGTTAACGTGAGTGATTTTATTTCATGTTATCATTGGTCTGCACCTCTAATTCATTACACAGATACAGTAAAACCTTGATTTAATGTCCCTTGATTTCAGAAGTATCAGATTTAAGCAATCATTCATGGATCACATAGGCTTTAATGAACTAAATTTTTATTTTTACTGAATAAATGCTACAACAAATCATTCAAAAATTCTGTTATTAGGTACATGTCAACCTTGATAACTATAAATTTAGGTGGAAATGAATATAAACCTTACTAATTTCAGATATTTTTTAAAAACATTACACTAAAAAAACAAATCCAACATGGCAACAGGGTGTATATGAGAAAGAAAGTGACAAAGACAGTCATCTCGATGTTTTGGGTTATTTAATGTTTAGACAAAGGTCATTTATTGTAAAAAAAATACTCTATATGACTCTTGAATGAGTGCAATGAAAAAAATAATTTTTGGAAGGACAGTTACTTAAGATAGATACTCATTCAAATCAACATGTTTTTCATTCAGTGGGTACTTTTTTTATTGCGTACTATTTAAATTTCAATTGTCTTTTTTACATCTTGTTTTAATAAAAGTGTGAACTGTTTTTTCTTCCTTTATGTATATTGCCAAACAATCATGAAAAAACTATTACACTTTGTTGTTTATATGCATCCTTGCATATTTTTAAGCCTCAGTTATGAGTATAAAGTAAATTACAGTGTAGATTACATTTATAGCATCACTTCCAAAAATCCTCTCAATATGAGCAAGGAAAAAGTGCATGGGATTATTTTATTTGGTATTTTATACAGTTTTACATAGCATTGGTCATTTGTCTGGTGTCTTGGATTTAACAAAATGATGTTCATTAAATGCAGTGATCTACAGAATTTGCTTCTTCTTTATGAAATGAAGGATTTATTGGATTTAAGGGTTTATCAGATTTAAAGAACACTCTCTCCCCACAATTAGTTCCTAAACCGAGGTTTTACTACACTGTTGTATCTTTTCAACAGTATCTTGATGCAGTTTAGCATAGCAAAATCAACATAAATTGAACAAGTTTTAGTGTGTGTCTCATTAATTATTTAAACAAGATGAAATTAAACAATTTATACTTCTGTGATTAAATTCTAATTGTATGAAAAGCAAAATGTGACTAATTGACGTTAGTGCATGAGTTACCATGATGTTGCAAAACTTGTGCCTGTAAACAAATCTAAAATAATGAGATGTTCAAGATTACTTTTAAATATTGACCAAGTTTGGTTTAATCTGACAAAAGGAGGTGCCTTCAGTGAAGAGTAAACTCTCAACAGTCGTAATACTTGTTAATTCTGTCAGATGTTAGTTATACTATTTATAATGTAATTTAATATGACTGGATATTAAGTCATATTTCATTAGTAGCATGTTTTATACTAAATTTCACTGAATACAATACTCAGCATCACTTAAGGTACAGGGCTTTCAAATGAGGTATGTGATATGACTATCAAAGGCGGTGGTAAGAAGTAAAGATTATGAGAATCAGAAGGCTATATAGTGATTGAACCATGACATAAAGAGGTTAAGCTTGTATTTTTCAAGGAAGTAACTACTCATGAGTCTCTTTCACAAAGTAGTAGTTTTGGGGGTATAGCTGAATGGAATTTTCTCCTTCCAGTTTGAATAGAGGGTAAATGAGGGTAATTAATATAAAAGATTTTCTGGAATATCTATTTCTCTGCATGATCTTGCTTTCAACAAAATTCAATTTCAGAATTTTTAATATCCACTAAACTATTTGTTACAATGGCAGGCAACTGAAGAAGTCCAAAGGGTACAAAGGCTGAAATGTGACAATAACAACAAAGATGCAGAAATTAGTACAACTGTAAATAATGTAAGTGATAATAACCTCTAATCCTAGAAATTCAAAGAGAAGCCTTTTGTAAATTTAACTAAACCTCTTATGTAATCTGTGGGGTTAGATTGTTCTTGTTCCATTGTCCAGATCTAGGGATATATAATCTTGTTCTGTTATTTTACATATTAATATAAGAGCTTCTTAACATTCTACAACCTTCATCAGTCTTTAAATTTTTTTATTCTTTCATCTTTAATATAACTTGCAACAGCTTTTAATGCTTCCCAGAAATCTTATTTGTTTGAATATTGTTTTCCATTTTTATGTAAATTTCTTTTAATGATGTTTCATATACTGGATTAATATTTGAAGAATCTGGTGGTTATTTCATTAAATCTTTAATGGCCACTGTAAAATCCAGTATTATTTATAAAAGTTAAAATAAGAAATTGGTATTAATTATAAATTACTAAAATATTCCCTGTATTAATTAAAAGCTTATAAAAATTGCTGTCTAAATTTCTGGAATGACAAATTATTATCATTTGTATTATTTACATTTAAACTATCATTCTCACTGCTGTTGTTAGCACATTTGACAATTTCTGTTTGACTTTCTGGAATAAAGAGTTTTCATTATAAGCAATGATGAAGACAGCAGTCCAAATGTAAATAGTCTAAATAATTATAAAAATTTGTTAATAATTATGGGATTATAAAATATGAGATATTAATTATATATTTATAAAAATCCAGTATTAATTGCCCTCAAAATACCTTTTGAGCATTAACTTATCCAAGCCTTCCTTCTTTATTATGTGTTACAAAAATTTTCACTGTCTTCTCGGAAATTCAAGAAAGTTAACAATAAATTTTCTGGCAGTTCATACTGAAAACATAAAAACTGAGAAGTGACTTCATGACAGCATTTTCTCGGAAATAACAAATATTTTCTTTTTATTTAATGGACTTCCATAACCACTTTATATATATTCCATATTTATGACCCATTAAATATATTCCCACCATCCTAGCCTCTGAAAAAGCCAAGTGTATCATATGCATCACAGTGTTATAAACATTGTATGCATGACGAAAATGTTAAAAAATGAACATCATTTCCAATTAGGCATACAATATAGTTTGAGAAAAGACTAACATGAAAACAACAGTTTATATGTTTCCTGCATTTAGAGTTCAATCATAATAGCAGTAATTATCTAATTGCATCATGTTTCAATAACTAACAAGATGCACAGTGTACAGCTCACTTTTTGTGCTAGTATATCACAGATACCGTAATGTCTTGTCTTTTTTTAAGTCTTCTCTTCAAACTAATTCATATTAATCCACTTAAAATGTTTCTTATAAATTTAGTTTATAATCATTTCAAAATGTAACTATTGTTTCCAATCAACCTGTCCAGAAATTAAGTCTGCTGTTTCTTATTCGAAATTAGTTTTTTAACATATAAAATTTGTTTACTATTTTGCATGTATGTATATGTTTGTTTTTCACTTTCAAATATGAAAATTTCAAAACAAAAGAAATTTAAAGATATTTTAGACATAGCATTTTGAAAATGAAACATGAATTTTTATTACAAAAAAAACAAAATAAATGAAGAATGCAATTTTGAAATCAGCCAATATTTTACAATATGACATAAAAATATTTTCTTATAGCTTCAATATAATTACAAGGAGGTGTTCTAAAATTATCAAACAATTATAGATATTTAATATCACAAGTATTTTACAAAAATACTATATATTATACAGAAAACCTATATTACTATTATTATTATGCTTGTTTGATAAATTACGCTCTTCTACCTCAGATCAGATTATAGTATTTGCCTAGTTTCTGGCCATTCTGAGCTGGAATCAGTTGCATTTTCTCAATAGGAAAATGATATCATAATCAAAACAAGGGAGGAATGAACTAAAGTGAGAAATCAAAGGAGGAAGAAAAAGGGCACAGGAAAGAGGAAAGGGAAGAAAGCTAGAGAAATATGGAAAGAAAACTGACTGAAAGGAATATATCATAAATATAAGAAAAACAATATTCAGATATTACTGCCTTTCTGCAAGTCAAAGTTTCCTGCAGTTATCTCACAATCTTCATGGAGTACAAGTGATGAGATAATCAATTCCTTATTCTTATAATAAGAAATTGAGTGTCTCCTAAATTTACTCCGACAAAGATGTGTTCTATGATCTTCTAGTCCGCTATGATTTAAATAAAATGGTTCCATTTCAGTTCATTGCTTGTTCTTACTAAATTACAACTGAAACAAAAAGGGATACAAAAACTTTAAAATACATAATATGTAAATGAATAAGTAAAATGCAAAACCTAAACTGAAATTACTTATAATCTAATTTCTAAAATAATACAGCTAAAGTAAAATTCAAATGTTAATATGGTTAATGTGAAACACATTTTATCTTGCTTCTGTTGAAAAGAATTATTTTTCCTCTCACAGCAGTTCATAAGGTAAACATGTCAAAATGGAATCTTTTGTAAATTGGCTTATATACTTACTAGTCAATGAGATTCTGATCCTGCTTTACATACACATGGTTATGCATGTGGTGTAATGGATAGTGGCTCTGAGTGAGAAATTAGAGAGTTGAGTTCAATTTCCAGTCAGGTTTGCTGCATTCACTTATGCACAAATATCATTGAGAAAGGTATGAATCCATCACCTTTACTAGTTATGGGTTAAACAGTAAAATGTTTATCTGGAAAAATCATAGTTATTCTCAAAGAAATATTCTAATGCCATAAACACTCACAAGAAAAGAATTATTCTTAAAATCCAAAATAGGTTTTGGCTTTAAATAACTTACAAAGAGTTGATAAAATGTAAAAAAGCAAATCAATCTATCACACAATATATATATATAAAAAGTTCAAACACTAAACTCAAAAAGAAAACAAAAAATATAACTCCAGGTATAAAAAACAAAATCTTAGTGAAAGTGTATGTGTGGGAGTGAGAAACAAGAGTGAAAGGGAAATGTATGAAAGGTCTAGAGAGACGTGTAATGAAAGAAAGAACAGGAGGCCTTAAGGTGAATATGGAGAGGAAATATATATATATATATATATATATATATATATGTGTGTGTGTGTGTGTGTGTGTGTGTGTGTGTGTGCGCGCGTGCGCTTATACATACATTCCTTCTCGAGTCTTTTCATTCTCTTGCACTACCATCAGTCCTAAGTATCTTAGTGGCATTATTGCCATGTTTTGGGAAAATTAATACTAATAATAATAATATATATATATATATATATATACTTATACATACACCTATGGCTATCAAAAAAGAAAATTATACACATTTGTAAACTGGGAATGCATTTTTAAAATACTTTTATGTTAAATAACAAAAAAGACCAACTCCTCAAATTCTCATTGAAAATTTAATCAAAATATTTCCTTACAAAATATTTCATAACCTCTTCTGCTTAAATTCATTATTTTCTTACTTTAATATATACTTGTGAATACAATAAGCACATAATTATTTATATTCATGTTATAATCTTACTACTAATACTAACAGAAGTTAAAGGTCACAAAACAGAGCTGGTAGTGGGTGAGACAAAGAATTATTTACAGCTGTAATCTTTGTTATTACTTTGAAAAACATTTCTGCCATGGTAATCTTTGGCCTTCCTCAGGGAATTTTGAAATAAAAACTTGATTCATTCTTCAGAGGCATACTTTTCTCATTCTACTGTCCATATTTTCAGATATCTCATTATGATTAAGTGTTGCTTGTGTGCTTGTTACAAATGAAGCATAATGGCAAAATGATATGGATTCCGTATCATTGTTTGTAGCATCTGGAAACAAAAATCAATGTCCTATTTAGTGTGTGCATCAGTTGTTCCTGGTGTGATTTACCATATATGTGTGGTTTTTTTCTTAGTACTATAATAAAACTATTCTGCTAATACTGGCAAAAATATTTCTGGTTACAACAAGTCCCCACAATCACTAGCATTTGGCATCCAGTGTTTTGCTTTTTTTTTATCAGAAGTCTGCTGCCATATCTGGTCTGCTTCTATTTCTTGAGATTCTCAACAAAATTCAAAGAAGTGTCTGTAATGTAATTGATCCTAACCTGTAATCTTGACTTCAATCATTTTCTCATTGACATGACATGACTTCCTCCCTTCTCTTTTCTACAGATATTTTCATGGCAACTGTTCTGGTCTGTTTTTTTCCTTAGTACCTCAACTGCATGATTTTAAACTTACTACTAGATTGGTAAATAGGCCTCACTGCTTTACTGCTGAATTAACTAGATGCAACCGTATGTTCTATTCTGATACTTTCTTTTTTCACACTTTTTGCCTCTGGAATTCCCTTCCAATTTCTAGCTTCCTTGCCATATACAATGTTATGGGACCTTACCTATAATGACAGAGTGAACTCTTCCTGACACTATGAATACTGCGCCTCTCAAGAGAGAGGGATGAGACAGAATAGAGTCAAGCCAATAGTAGTTCACTCCAAACCAGACTGAGAGTCATACTAAAACCTTTCACATCTTGTATTATTATTATGTGTAATATATCTTTGTTATTTCTATTCTTGTGTTCGTGTTGTTCTTCCTTAGTCCTAAACTTGGACCATAACATACAATATTCAAAAAATTAAATGCAATATCAATCGCCATCATTTGTCTTCTTGAATCTTGTTCCTTTATTGCTCTCACTCCTTAATAATGTTTTTCTTTTTTTCTTATTCTTTTGACACTCAGTAACCTTATTCTCTTCCATCCCCAGTAACCCCCTGCATACTGGTGGCTTTATTGCCTTCTTTGGAGTGAAATGATTAAAAGAAAAATAGGAAAGAAAAAAGTCAATTTTTTGTACAGAAACTTTCATCATGACACAGATTTTGGAGCAGTCACTGCCAAACACTTTCAAATGTTTACTATCTTTTCAAATCACAGGATGTATGCAAAAACACTCCAGGATGCCCAACTCACACAATTATTAATATATTCCACTGTGTACTTCTCCAGCTGCTGCAAGCAATGATACAGAATTCATATCAAGCTGTCATACAGCTTCTTTTATAAAAATTGCAAATGAAAATCAAAACAAGGTATCACAAGACATGGACAGTTGAATGAAAATAGATTAAGGAATTATCATTGTTTACATTATTTACAGTCAGACTAAAATCCTCATCTATTATCTCAACCTTTCATATGTTGTACCCTCCAGAAATGTTGTACCCTTACTAAAGAAAGAACAAATTGAGATATTCCTAGACAGGAACAGGAGAACAAAAACAATCTTCATCCATAGATTAAATAAAAGGTCCAGTTAAAAATTCCCTGAATATTACTTGGATCAACAAATAACTGAAAAAGGCCAGAGGGCACAATGGTCAAAATGTTGTGATAGAAACAACAAAGATGAGGACATATTGCTGTCATATCTGGTCTGGTCCTCTAGCTATATACGTCAAGATTCTCAAAAAAACCCAAAGAAGAAGTCTGCCATATAATCAATCCTGCCCTGGCATCTCAACTCAGTTACTTTATTTACATTATTCAGACTATTGTTGTCATCTTTGTTGCCATATTTATCACAACATTTCAGCCGTTGTACGCTCCGTCCTTCTTCAGGTGGTTGGAATGTTGAACTGAACCCTTTATTTCACTTGCTGGGGTAGACTGTTCTAGTTCCATGTGCCATGTCTAATAGATGTCAGTTATCAGTTACCTCCTGTTAATTCACCTTATCAAGTTCTCCACTGCCTTAACCAGGTATTAAACTCACAACTCTTTGGGTCCTGTCACTGGATCTAACGCCTTTACTCATGGTGCTATGTGTGCTTGAGGACACATGGCAGAGTGGATAAAGGAACTAGAACAGCCATATTTGTCACAACGTTTCGGCCGTTGTATGCTCCGGCCTTCAGGTGGTTGGAATTTCGAACCGAACCCTTTATTTCGATCACTGGGGTAGACTGTTCTAGTCCTGAAGGACACATGGCACAGTGGATAAAGGCATTGGTTAGATCCAGTGACAGACCCAAAGAGTGTGAGTTCTATACCCGGTTAAGGCAGTGGAGAACTTTCAGAGGGAAAATTAGCAGGAGATAACTGATAACTGATATCCATCAAACATAGCTCGTGGAACTAGAACAGTCTACCCCAGTGATCGAAATAAAGAGTTCGGCCCGAAATTCCAACCACCTGAAGAAGGCCGGAGCGTACATCCCATCGGTAATGCTTAAGCTTCCCAAAGGCATTGGTTGCCTTTGATAGTCAGTTAAGTATCTTGTCATCCAAACAGGCACTTGAATTGACTTTCCCACCTAAGTAAAAGTATGATTTCACAACACGCTACCAACAGTAATGGGAACAATTGGAAAAGTATGGGCAGGTGGTTTTTGACCTGCTTAGGTGTAGGCCTTGGTCGATGGACAACTTCATTTTTCTTTATGCTTATAGTTAATCCGAATGCATTGCAAGTGGTGAAAAAATTATATATCTATGTATATTAGTTTTTTCTATCTTTGGGTTATTTTGTTAACCAAATATATGGTTGTTAGCTAATGTGATATCAAGTAAAAAGATTTGCAATATCATGAATATTGTTTCTTGATTGTAGGTGATATTTGCTAGACCCAGTGAGTTAAAAAAAGTTTCTATTTTTATAAAGAAAAACCTGAAATTTTATTCAAAGTTTTATATCTTTCTCTTTTACATTAGATTATTGAAAATTTATTACATAAGACAATGAAGTATACATTTCTTTTTTTGATATTGTGATCTGCGCCATTTTACTTTGTTGAAAAAAAAACACCTGTTTACGGCCCTAAGTTTATGAACAATGTCCATATGTAAAGAAATTTATCACATAAAATTAATCTATGTATGGATTACTCGTAACAATTATTTTTTATAGAAGATAAGGAAATTTTAAATAGAATAGGCTATATTAGAGAGAGTTTTACTACAAAATCAAAACATTAACCTGAATAATTAAGTCATCTTCTTAAAAAAAATTGTCAGAGCAAGATTTTCACATGGATGTCATGCATGACCCCTAAACCAATTCAGAAATATCTAAACTGTCAGCTTTCAAAAAAATGGCTTTGAAAAAGTGAAGCCTACAGGTCTTGGTGAAGACCACACTTCTTTGAGCCATATAGACTGGCTTAACAACAAAAATGGCTACAAGACATCACATGTAAATAGTATAGATAATGATATTGTGTTTTATACATATTATTATATTCCCAAATGAATGGTACTAATAATTTTAAAAGAAGGGTGAGTAACTGAGTGTTATGGAGGGGATAATCAGTTACATGTTAAAATAATATTTTTCTTTACATTAACCACATTATAGTGATTTTTCAAGTGTAGCATAGATCTGGCACAAGGCCAAAAGTATGGGCACCCAGTGAGGATCAAACTCACTACTTAGTTGTAATTAGACTAGTGAAACAATCTTACTAACCATTACACTGCCCCGAGGTGCCCCATTAACCACATTATAATTTAAAAAGAAACTGTTAAAAGAATGCTATGGAAGTTATAACCCTTTATCTAACAGTAATTGTTCAAAAGATTATTCATAAATGCTGTCTTACCACAATACTTACTGAATAAGCTGGAGAGTTTTCAGAAGCCATCTTTTAAGAGTATAGGTAAAAGGGTTATGGATCAAAATAAATATACATTGTAGAGGGGAAAATGCAACTTTTCTTATACAATGTGGAAACCATGGTTAATATAAAAATCCTCTTTTTCTTCATGTTGACTGAGATAGAGAGGGAGACCCGACTTTTAAAATGATGCTGGAATGAACAGTTAGAAAATACATGGATCGGATGTGGCTCTCTTCTTCACCTTTTTAGCTGTTTGCCTCAAACAAACAGCATTCTCTTTTCTCTGTCCTGTCACACTTGATTTAATCTCTTACTGATCAATGGCCATGATGATAATACATTCTTACATTAGCCTCCCACTAATCAGATATGATGTTGTGGATACAATTTCTCAGCATTATCTTTCTATTTTCATCTTTCAATAAAGCAAATATTTGAAAGCTTATTTAAAAAAAAAAAAGAAAAAATTGAAAATAATCAAGAAATTCACTGTTCCACATCTTTTTTGAGCCAGTATCTTGATCTTTGTTATTTTTATATGTTTTAGCAAACATGTCCATCACTTTTATTCAGGTATACACCATAAAAGATACCACACTTGAGCCTATTTTTCAAAAATATTTTTTATGAGAAAGATTTTATATATATTTCAACCAAAAGTAGTAAAATTGTTCAGTCAATGAATGCAGAATATTTTCTTATATTAACATTATGTTCTTAATAGCAATACAGATTTTGACAAAAAATTTTGCTTTTCATGATTTCTACTTTTGCTTATCACAGACATCTAAGATTTTCCAATGCATAATTTAGTGACTTGGAACATAAGGAATGGTCTAATAGATATTTGTTATTTAATGGGCATAATATTGTTCAACCTGTACAATAAAGCAATCCTGAGAGAATCAGAAGTCTGACTCTAGGATTCTTTATTAGCGACTACAATCTTAACAGCATTAAATATGCAGGGAACATTTCTATAGAAAGTGAATTTGTGAAATTTAGAAACTTCCATAAGTATGTATTTTATTATGATATAAAATGTTACTGAGAAATTTCATACTGACAAAACTAAATTACTCCTTCAATGCGTGCCTGAACTGGCGCCTGCCCTCTCTAAATTGTACAACCACTGCCACAAGGAGTCCTGTTTTCCTGACTGCTGGAAGTGCTCTACCATTGTTCCCGTCTTTAAGAACTCTGGCGACCCCTCCAACCCTTCTAATTACCGTCCTATCAGTCTCCTTCCCCTCCTCGGCAAAGTCTTCGAGGCCATTATCAACGCCGAAGTGATTACTCACCTGATATCCCACGATCTGCTCTCAGACAAGCAGTATGGTTTCCGCTTTGCCCGATCTACTGCCGATGTGCTTACGGCCATCACTGAATTTGTCTACCAAGCTATCCATAATAACGGCGAAGCCCGTGCCGTGGTCATTGACATCTCCAAAGCATTTGATAGGGTTTGACATGCTGGCCTCCTTCGCAAGCTCCAGCTTATGGTATCACAGGTCGATTGTTTGACCTAATTCAATCGTTTCTGTCAAACCGGGATTTGAAGGTTGTTCTCAGTGGATTCATCTCCAACTCCTATCCCACTAATGCTGGTGTTCCTCAAGGCTCCATCCTTGGCCCTACTCTGTTCTTCATATTTATAAACGACCTTCCTGATGCCATAGACTCCCAAGTTGGTATCTATGCTGACGACACTACTATTTACTCCTGCCTCAAGCACAAATCTAGTGAGGCGGACAAAATTAACCTGGCAGCTCAAATTGAAAAGGACCTCCAATCGGTTGTGGACTGGGGAGAGAAATGGATGGTCAACTTTAATGCCTCTAAAACAAAACTGCTCTCGATTAAACCACCACAAGGATCCATCCCTGCATCCCATTAGAATGTCTGAGGATCAACTTCTCGAGAGCTCCTCTCTGCGGCTGCTCAGTCTCACGCTGTCTGCTGATCTGAGATGGAACAAATATATCGAGTCTGTTGCATCATCCACCACAAGAAAAGTTGGTTCCCTGTGCCGAGCCAGGAAATTCTTCTCCCCGGAATCGATCCTCCAAGTCTATAAATCTACCATTCGCCCCTGCATGGAGTATTGCTGCCATTTATGGTCTGGGGCCCCTGCGTGTTGCCTCAGGGTTCTTGATAAGATCCAGAGACAGATATGCAATGTGATTGGCCCTGATCTGTCATCTCGTCTGCAGTCGCTCTCTCACAGACACGATATTGCATCACTCTGCCTTTTCTACAAGTACTTCCACGGTAATTGCTCCGAGGAGTTGCTTTCGCTTGTCCCTAAGCCTCATGAATTTAAGCGTCCTGTGAGGCTGGCATCCCGTTCCCACCCCTTCACCATTGAAACTGTTAGATGTAGACATCTCTTCTACTCCAATAGCTTCATGTCTCGCACATCTCGCCTATGGAACTCCCTTCCCTATTACTGTTTCCCTGGCAAATACAATCTCCAACGGTTTAAGTGTAGCGTCAATCGTCATCTCCAGTTGCCTTGATCTATCCACTTCCCTTCTCCACTTCCTTTCATCTTTCATTCCTATCTGCTCTCGCTCTAAATCTTCTGTAACCCCCTTGCCTTGATCGACCCTCCGTCCTTCTCTTTCTCCACATCCCTTCCTTTACCACTCCTATCTGCTCTTTCTCCAACCCTTCTGTAACCCCACACATGATAGTGGCCACCAGCCTTGCTTGGGGTGATACGCTTAAAAAAAAAAAAAATTGATATTAAAGATTATGACTGTGATAGATAATGTTCAAAATATGGATATTTATTGGATGAATTAGCATGTCAGGCATTTGATCAGTTGCTGAACCCAGAAACCTAGAACTCCAAAGATATTGGAATTTCATTTTCTTATGTAGCAGGCTATGCTATACAAAAAAATTTTCTTACAGAACAGGAAATATTTAATGATACTCCTTTTTATTCTTAAGAGTAAGAGATATTTTGAAGAAAATAAATTGAGGTGAATAAAAAATTCCTCTTGAAATCATAGTTCAAAATACATAGTCCTGTTTAAATGACTTTAATAAACATTACTACATTAGTTTCTAAAAGCATCTTCAAAATGAAAAGACAGAATGGACTAGCATTGTCAAACATATTTTTCAAGAATTATTATTTCCATCAAACAGACCCAGTAGTATAAATTTCTAAGTTGTCATCCTAAAAGTGTTTGATAAAGTAGGTCACAAAGATCTGTAGGAACAGACATATTTGGAAAGGATATTCAAACAATCCAGAACTTATACTGGAAACAAACCACATGCACACAGACAGAAAATAAATTCAGTAAATATCCAAATATAGAAAGCAGTTAGAGAAAAGGATGTTTTATCATTGAACTTATATACAGTAGGGCAATTCTTAGAGAATTAGAAATCCTACAAGGATTCTTTATTGGCAGCCACAGTCTTAACAACATAAGGTATGCAGATGACACAATGTTGATAACATATATACAGTGTGCAGTTGAAAAATTGTCATCTAAATTACGCAAAAATGAAAATAACATTGACATCTCCTTTTAATAGATATATTTACCAAATTTACACAAAAATATTGTATTCAATAAAATCACCATTGGCTCAATCACAGCCTTAACATGACTTTGGAATCTCTTGAAACTCTTCTGAATGGACTCTTTGTTTAAGCTGGTGAATCCTTACCTTCAGTTCATCTTTGATGTTACAAGGAGTTTTGTAGGTTTCTCGGTCAACTGCACCTCACACGTAATAATCAAGGGGATTTCAGTCTGGGGAGTTAGATGGCCAGATATAAGGGCTGATGTTGTTTCAGAAATTGTCTGAGAGCCATGATTGGGTTCTCCTGTTTATATGATATGGTGCAGAGTCCTGTTGCCAAACATTGGAATTCCAGCAGCCACCCTTGATGTAGGCTTCTGTATTGAGGTTCTGTGTGAAGATGAATGTAGGCATAATGTCACCATTACTAGTGATCTTTCCAAACACCTTTATATTCCCATTTGGACTCGACCAACCTTTTCCAAATCCTCTGCATAGTTCTCAGATTGACACCCAAATGCTCTGAAATGTTCATATTGGAGCTTCCAGCAGTCCATTTCCAAATTTCTTGTGGAGTGAATTGCATCAATGGTGCTCTTCTTTCTCACAGATGGTACCCAACTGACCCTACTTTACCGTGCAGTTGACAAAATCAAAAACAAAATGAATGTGCAAAATTAAAAATATAAAATAACGACAATTTACTTATTGAACCCTGTAGAATGGAAACTACAAGAACTCCTACAGAATTTTGTGAAGGAAAATGAGAAAAAAGGACTAAACATCAATTGAAAGAAAATAGAATATTTGGTTGTTAGCAAAAGGAACAGTCCAACATGCAAATTACAAATTGGAGACAGCAAAATCAAATACAACAATTTAAGTATATGGGAAGTGTTTTGACAGATGGTGGAAAGTGTGACACTGAACTCCAAAGGTGTATTGGGATAGTGAAAGCTTCCAAAAGCTAAGCAAAGTATTGAGAAATAGGAAAATCTTGTTAGAAACAAAGATTACTGAACTGTTATGTATTATCTATCCATCTATATGACATTGAATTTTGGACCATCACTTCACAGATGAAGAAAAGACATGAAGCAACAGAAATGTGGTTCTGCATAAAGATGCTGAGAATACCAAGGACCAAAGTTTTAGAGAAACACTTATTTAAAAAGAAAGTTAAAGTTTCTGGGGCACATAATGAGGAAAGAGGGCTTGGAAAATTTGATACTCAGAGGACAGATAGAATGCAAGAGGGAAAGAGCAAAATAATGTGTAACCTACTTAGCAAGCTTGTGAATCTCATTATTTTATTCCTCAATTATATAAGTTAAAATCACTTTCTGATTGATTTCTACAAATATATTTATTCTGCTTTATCATCAGTAAGTAATATTAATAATTGATTCCAAATGTTAGGAACAGTTATCAATTAACTCATTATTAGAGATAAATAATTCTTTTGCTAAACTCTTAATAATTGTAGATTTGTAGTAACTTAGATCTAACATATATGCCTTGAGTCAAATAGACACGTTTTGTAGTTGCAAAGCATTTACTTGACAGCTATATTGTTCTCACACTCTTGACCTTGTCTTTGTCCTTTCATTTCTCCTCTAAATAAATTTCCTTTAACTAAGATCAACATACCTCTTCAAGTATCCTTCTAGAAAGGTCTGCACCTGGTTTCCAAACAATTGTGATAAACTGTTGATCCATGTTAGAAATGTATTCAAAGAGATCATATTATGGATTGAGTCTTCTTTTATAAAAGAAAGCTTGAACAGTAATTCTGATGAGACAGATTTTGAACAACCCCAACTTTGTCATGCACTTGAAAAATGTCCAGTGATTGCTGGTGATTAAGAGACAGGGACAGATGGAGATTTAAGAGACATGACATTTACTCTTGTTTGAAAATCATCAGAACAGTATGTGTCACCATGATAGAATGCATAACCATCTAATGAGAATTACTGCCAAGGGACAAGAACATAGAAAGAGTAGTTTGAAAACTATTTTCCTTCTCTTGACTTTATGCTATTTTATATTCAAATATGATCACCTAATAGTAGTTAAACTTTCATTTTCAGTTCATTATTTCATCCTAATGAAACTAAAACAATGATCTTTATTGCAATATACAATGTAATGTTAGAATTACATAACTGAAAGATAGGTTTCCAAAAGAAATAATATAAAATAAATTCAGAAAAATCCCTTTAATTATGGATTGTAATGGAAGCTGTTTGCAAATCTTTTAAAAAGGCTTATTGGTTAGATAATAGATTTTGTTTATTTCAATACAAGCAAGGCAATAAAGCCACTAAGACACAAGGTGGAACTGAGTGTGAAAGAATAAGTGAAAAAGAAAAATATGATTCAGAAGTGAGAATAATAAAAGAACAGGAAGTAAGAAGAGAGAAGATAATGTTTGAAATTGCATTCAAATTTTTGAAGACGAAAGTTGACTTGAAAGTGTACAGCCAGAACTTACAGGAGTGAGAAGTGCAAGAGAAGAAATCCTTAGCATAGAACTTATAGTTATATCTAGCCATTTCATATGTAAAATGATGAGACCTTGCTGCCAATCTAGTACTGCACTTAAATTCACAGTCTAGGTGTGATAGAGAAAAGTTCCTGAGAACAATTACCATTAGAATATTTATAGAAAAACATGGGGGAGCTAAATTATGGTAGTGGAGAAGTAACTGAAGCCAAAATACCAGGTTGGGACCAATAATATTGTAGATTCTTCTTAGGATTTTATTAAGAATCTCTAAATATGTAACAGGAGCACAAGACCGTATGCGGCAGCAATATTTAAAGCATGGAAGAATGGTAAACTCATAAATATATAAGACAGATTCTAATGATAAAAAAATTTTGTTAAATTCAACCAACAGTTTCATTTTTTGTATATTTGTTTAGTATATCCCCACCAATATTGTAGACAAGCAAATAAACTTGACCTCAAAGAATTTTAGAAAAATAGCACAGTCATCCTGATATAAAAAAAATTAAAAGCATAATTAATTTATGCTTACATAACCGAATGTAGCCTGACTAAAAACAAGAGGGAAAAAACATATAATTCACAGGTTGATATCACTTATTGACTTCAATAATCACCCTTCATATATCATTTATGATAAAAAGTTTCAAAGAATTAATCTAATTATTACCAATAACTCAGGAGCTCAAACATTTCGCCTTTGGTAAAAACAATGTTGCTTATAAATTCTCGGATCCTCTCAGAGATTGCATCCCCAATAATAATAATAATCAAAAAACAACATTAAGTTCTTACATTGGCCTCACATTCACCACACTCTCACATTCATGTACATTTCAATCATCATATTATAAACAACTAAAATAAAACTATTAACATAAGTAAAGAGAAAATGCCCAAATATTATATAGTATTCACTGCAAGGAAAGACTTATCATTCCAAAAGCTTTTATTATACAAAAAGAAAAAAGTCATTAAATATCTTTCACTGCATGTGACTGCATTTTAAAATATGTATAAGACACTTAAAAAATACATAAAATAATTATAATACATGTAAAATATTCACATGCTTGTCTCTGATGTTGTCAATCTCTGTAAAACTGTTCTATATATGACATCACTTCCATAAAGATATATATATGAATGTTTTAGTATCTGTCTATATTTCTGAGATGAGGTATTATGTACACTATTTACATTATTCAGTCTATAAAGGATAAAGGCATTAGCTAGATCTAGTGACAGGACCCAAAGTGTGTGAGTTCAATACCCGGTTAAGGCAGTGGAGAAATTGGAAAGGGGAATTAACAGGAGATAACTGACAACCGACATCCATTAAAAAACATGGCACGTGGAACTAGAACAGTCTACCCCAGCGAGCGAGATAAAGGGTTCAGTTCGACAGTACAACCACCTGAAGAAGGCCGGAGCGTACAATGGCTGAAACGTTCTAATAAATATGGTGACAAAGATAAGGACAATAGTCTGAATAATGTAAATAATGAATGGTTTAAATTGAAATGTAACATTCCATGAAACACTAGGATGTATTTAACAAACTCTTGTCTAGAATACTGACAACATTTACTTCCTGATAAGGTTGCAAGTACTAGAACCAAAATATATATTTACAGCTAGTAAACTACCTAAACAATTAGTGTGAATGGATGGCAGAGAAGGTCTGACAGGGATGGTGATGTGACAAAAGTTGCTACAAAGGACAGGAAGTTGTGGAAAGTCACGATCGTTCCAAGTCCTTTTTTTTATGATGATGTTTATGCTGTACAAGGTCCAAGAGCCACTCAAGGCAGATGGTTACAGAGTAAGAGGCACATTTTTTGTGGATAGGTGTGAAAGATAATGACTTACCCCAGACTTGATCAGGTTAAAATTATAGTGATTGGGGAAGTATCTTCTTGGGAGTCAGTTCCACAAAACAGGGGTTTATGTGAAGAAGATGCTCAAGTAGAACTTATGTTTCACCAGTAGAATACAACCTTAGAACCAGTGGAACTAAGGAATGTAATTTCCATGGAAAGAGCAATAGAGTAGTAAGAGATTTGGGACATAAGGGAAAACAGCACATAAAAGATGAAAACTCAATTTCTAATGGATTCTTTTGTATTCTTTCATTTTAAAGAATTATTATACATGTTTTATTATGAAACACTTGCTGATTTTATCTTGTAAAATATCAAAAGATGATGAAACCAAAAAGTTCATGAACCTCTCTTTTCATTACACTAATTCTTTGTACATTCCTTAAGTGTTTCTACATTGTACAACAACAATGCTCAAGAGCTAACATTGTCATTGAAAGTATATGGTTATTAACAGTGAATTACATTGGCTACAAAACTAGCTTCAGCAAAAGTGTTAGATCGAATTTTCACTTCTTCGAATGATTCTCTTTACTGCAAAATCAAAGCATAAACATTACAGGAAGGTAATTTTAACATCTAAATAGTGCTTTTAAAAATTTATTTATAATTTTCAAATTATGCAAATTAATTTGACTGTTTATTTATCATAATGAATGTCTTTATATAAATCATGTCGACTCCTCTGGAGTGTATCATCATCATCATCCTTTGACCTACCTATAGTTGCTTGGAACTCTATTGACAGTCTCTTTCCATACTGTTTGGTCCTGTATTGCTGCCTCCAGATACCCAATTTCCAACCATGAGTCTCAAGCTATGGTGTCTAGGAAAGTCAATTTTTGTGAGAAGACACTCCCAGAAGGAGGCCATAGGAGTAAGGATGAGATGATTTCCCTGTCTGCTCCTGGCAGTGGCCGGCAAACTGTAATAATTTTTGTCTGAGCTTAATAGAGATTGGTTTCATTTCTCCATGAATTGTGTTAAGCGTTGCATGGGAATCTCCAAATGATATTCTGAACTTTTTGTTTATGTTCCATCCAGTCATCTTTCAAGGGTGTATACAGCACCAGACCCACCATGCTAGACCTTGCTGTTGCAATTTTTTCACCTGTCTTGAATTCAGAATTTTCATTCTACTAGACTAGTTGCCAACCAAGGCTAGAGAAAAAAGTCTGCCCTGTTATTAACCCCTAGCTTGGTGGAGGAGAGATGGTTTCATACCTTCTCAATGCTGAAAGTGAAATTGCAGACAATTCGCAAATTCTATTAGGTCCTAAGTTTGGACAACGTCAATCCAGATGTGCAACAACTTATTCAAAAATTAAAGAAAATATTAAACACACATTGTCACTTGAATTTTGTAGGAATATTATTATTAAATAAAAATAAAATATAAAAATAATAATAATAATGATGAAAATCAGAAATAAAATAAAAAATAATAACATAAAAATGTATTAAATAAAAATTAAAAATAATGAAACCTCTACCAACATGCAACAAAAACTGTTCCTGCAGGAAATACGGACATCCCACCAAAAGGCATTAAATTCAACCTCTTCACCACAAACCTTGGTATAGGTAACATGTGTCCAACTTCTCTCTGTCATATGGCTTGTAATACTATGGAGTAAATTTTTCCCTTTTATCACATGTACCATGAAACAATTGTAACCTAAAAAATACACACACAAAAAATATAAATAAACTGTATGAAATTAACACACAATTTACCAATGCTTTTCCTGTTATTTTTGCATGTCTTATTTCCTGTCAAGTATGCTTTTCTCTCTGAACTCAAGGCTAATTTCTGGTGCGCTATGATGTGAGTGAACCCCTATAATTTAATACAGCTTGTTCATATATATATGAGAGAGACATCATGGACACAGGAATCAACACCAGATGGTGACTGTTAGTTTTATGTCACATACTATTTTCAGTCTCTGTGTTAATTTTCCTTTAGCACAGGCTCTCTATATATAGGCCACTGAAGGATTAAGGAAAGTGGAGAAAGAGGGAAAGTAACTCTTCCCATTTCTTTTATTAAAGGCTAATGCATAAGCTTATTTATGATCATGACCTTTAGTTTGTTCATTTTATTTATTATATTATTTATATATTTCATTTATTTATATACTTGCACATAAAAGCAAGCAGTTTGGCAAAACTCCGTCTATAGATCAACAGAAAAAAAAATTATGAGAGAAATTTTTCAAATGTAAGTTCTAATTTAAAATCAGCACCCACCTCCCACTGCCCAAAAATACTCCTTGTAAAAACTTTAATAAAAAATATCAGGATGACAGTATTTGGGAAAATCCAAACTTTAAATATTAAAATAAAATAATTGAATATTTGTTTAATTTGAGTGAGAATATGATCAAAATTAATTAAAATATTGAGGTTTCTAGATGGACAGCAATAAAGTCCTGTAGAACCGAAATACAAAACAATGTAAGATTAGGAAACTAAAACAGGAAGAACGGAAATTTGAAAGTCATGCAAGTCATGAAAGTCATGAAAAACTATATCATGTGAAGGACTTCATAAAAAGTGAATCATGAATTGGATAAACATTATTTCCTTTCTTAGATGAGTTTTCAACTCAATTATGGCCTTGTAAAAACAGACTTATTTTTAGCAAATTTTCTATCTTTAATATTTAGAGACAAACTTCTTTTTTGCTTTTGCTACTGTTGCAAACCTCTGCCACACCAAAGTGACATTTAACAGTACCTTCTCCTCAGGTGACCTGAATCAGTTATCAATTTCCTGAAGAGTCCCTACAAATCTTTCTTTGCTCAGAAGCATCCAAGTATAAAACTCTCCAATGTCTATATCATCTGCTCTCTTCCTGTTTGAAGATGTTTCTGAATTGTTTTGATCTTTGTTACATCAAGATTGTTCTATTCACATCCAGAGATGCTCCCAGATTATTAAGGGCCTAACCTAACATAGGCTAAGCTGTCAGCATCCATCCACACCTGAACTAATCAATTAACCCATTATCTGTGGTAAAAATGACACCAATATTTGAATGACATAACTGCAAGAATGGAATTACTAATTAAACGTATTTAATGAGTTAAAAATATACCCAGCTTACAATTATATCATCCTCTTTCCACAAAGGCTTTTCTTTTTACACTGTATTCTTCAGAGCATAAACAAACATGGTTATTTGCATCTTCATTTTATTTAATTTGTGGGAATTGTCATAATATCATGGGAAAGGTAATGAACTGTTATCTCCAGGGCTTTTTTGAATTTGGAGTAGTCATTTTCCAGACTGGTTACCACACAAGGCTAGAGATCCCAGTCTACTCTGTTATTTAACACAAATGGAGGGGATAGCAAACAGATTCATGCCTTTCCCAAGAGCATGAGTGCAAAATGAATGAAACAAACTAAGTTGAAATTAAAACTCAGCTCCTCAACTCAACTTTCCATGCCAATAAGAATTTAATACTAATTAGAGACATTCTTTTAAGCAAACCTCTGAAAATATATGCCCAGCATTAAAAGCTCAAATCATAAAGTTAAATTATTTAGTGAGGAACTATTTACACAAATGGTTCTCCAGTGCCAAATTAAATAATAGGATTTGAAACCACGAATGAGGAGCAAAGTTTATAACTGTTGTGGATTAAAATGGATAAGATTTTGTGCATGTATTCATGCATATTGGATTGTTGAAATTCTTGGAAAGGAGATGACAAGAAAGACAAATTGGTTAAAAGCCTCCTGAGAATGTATGTCTCAGATCTTCTTTGTTGAAGTCAGATCCTTTCATATGAATATGCCAAAATTTTTATTCGCATGATGACTCTTCATTTTAGCTTTACCCTGAAGTAAAATTCAGGAGTACAATAAGAAATTACGAATTTTCAGCAGATCAAATAATCAGCTTCATACTTTGCAGTGAGAGGACTAAAGAAGTGAAGGCATGCAGATTATATTAACTGGATCAAATCATTGTCATTTCAAAGATGATTCTAATTAATGAAGAGAAAAATAGACCTATATTTTGCAAAATATGAAAGACACCTTTTGGCAAATGAATTGCTTTTAATTTAAAACAAAAAATATAAGTTGAAATTTGGGATGCAAGAAAGATTTTAGCTTAAATAAAAAAATAGGTTTTGCTTTAACAAAACCTCAAGAAAACTATTAAAAATAGGGAAAAAGAAAATTTAACACATAAACTAATACAGCTGCTTTGTGGTACAAAATTTAAGTGTAGCATAAGGTGGAGACATTGAAAATTACTATCAAAGGAAAAATCAAAATGTAGTGGATGTTCTCTGAAGCAGACATCTTTTCAATTAAGCCTTATCAAAGCAGATCATGGATAAATAAAAAAGACTAAACAATAAAAGGATATATTATCACAAGGTATAAATTTTAAAAGCAATCCTTATCTGTCTTCTCATATAAAATGAGGAAAACATTAGTCCTATTTTCTTGTTTTTTTTTTATATATCTTCCCTCAGCCATCCATTCACATACTCATTAGGTAGGTTACTTGTTTCCCTCTGTATTTCCTGCCTTCAATATTTCCAGTGTGTGTTAAATTTTCCAAGCCCTCTTTCTTCATTTTGTCTCCTAAAAGTTTCAAGTGTTATTTTCTGACTGATTATGTAAGTATTCTTTTAGCTCCCATTTTCTTTAAAACTTCCTTATTTCTTACATGTTCAGTCCATGGTATTTTCAGCAGCCATCTGTAGAACTATATCTGTCATTTCAAGTCTCCTCTTCATTTGTGAGGAAATTGTCCAGCACTCACTGGTATATAGCAGTTCAGCACTGTTTTCTTTATTTCTAATGAAATTTTCCTGTTTCTTAATATTTTTTTTAGCTTTTGGAAGGTAACTTTTGCTACTCCAATGTGCTTTCAGATTTTGGTGTCACTTTTCCATCATCTGTTTTTCTTAACTTCAAACAAAACCTATTTTTAAGCCAGTGTGGAATATAAACTTTAAAGAAGACATAGCAATATTTAATTATAAATTATCATTCAACCAAAATTTTTCATATTAAGTTTTAATTAATATTTGGAAACCTGCCAAACAGAGCTTTGGTAACTTGGTTTCCTAGTACACCACAGGAAGATAAAGTCTTGACTACTTTAACAGAGCCTCTTATTATCACCTGCTGATGACTGGAGATTTTCCGGTTCAAACAATTTAAAGTAGGCTCTTCTGAGACTGTTAACACACATTGTTTATTACTTACATATTTCAATGAAGCTGATTGAGATTACTTCAAAATGATTGGAAATAAGCCAATGAGAACAATGTGAATTTGGCTATGAAGATCTCATTTGTAAGCATTTGAATGTTCAAATTCATTTCAATCTGAGATCAATGTAAAATCAATATAGAATGAAAAAGCAATTGGATGTAAATTTAGGAGAAACACAGACACAAGTTGTAAGAATTTCCTACTGCTGCCAGAATCACTTTATTCAGTCCAACAAACCATGGCGAGTAAGTACTTTTGGCTAGTTTAAGAAGGTTATGAAAGAGAAGGGTCATTCAATTCAACCAGTGCACACTAGTGTTTTGATAGATCAAAGAGAATTGGAAGGTTGGCTCAAGAATTATGTTCTGAACAGCATATCATGTTTGATTTTCCTTCAGTTATTCTTTCTTAAATCAATCTGTGCTTTATGTTCCATATCCCTTCAGGACATTGGTGATCATTGACTTCTACAATATCCATTCCTTTCTATGTCTGAGATCCACTCTCTTTTCCAATTCTATTCTACCATCCATGTACACAAATTCATTAGGAAGGTTATTTGCAGTTTCCTTATGCACCTCTTGTTTTCAATAGGTCAGGGGAGTGTTAAATTCTCTAAGTCCTCTTTCTTCATTATCTTCCTTGCTGCTCTCATGTTACTTCCGTCGTATTCATAGCATCTTTCTGTAGATCACATAATGAGGAAAGAGGGTGAGAAGAATTTGACACTCACAGAACATACTGAAGGTAAGGCAGATAGAGGAAATCAGTGGGTAACTTGGCAAAAAGACAAACTTTACTAAGAGCTAAGGGATATTATGGAGAGCCTTACTTGCCCATATCCTGAAGGGACATATCACATATTGGAAAAGAAAACTTGCTATCACTTGTTTGAGGGGCTAGTGTGCTACATAAAATTCTGATTTCTGTACTTCCTCTGGTTGGAAAACAAGTTTTTTCTCTGTTCTTCTTGTTGACTTTTGTTTCAATCGTATAATTTGAAGTCTTTATCTCTGTCTGATGAGAAGCACCTTACAGACATGTTATTCACACATCTTATTCTGTCTTTTAATCTCTCACTTGGCATTCAATTATTTCCCATTTCATATTTTATCAATTGGTTTATGGATGCAATCAACTCAAATAAAATAGTAAAAGTTAAATGCCACTCTTGAAGGTTTTCTTGGGAGACCTTTATAACCTTTATTACTGTTGAGTCTTGACTCAATGTTGAATCTCGCCTATTGCATGGAATAATAATGCAACACAAAATGTACTTGGAACAAGTATGTATTATAACAAGAAAGTGTACACAATAAGTACATATAGTATTTCTGTATATTTCTGGGAAGACGTTCCTGGAGAATGTGTTGACTAGTCGCAGTCGATCAGAGTCTCTAGTTGGATCTCGTGATTCCCTTCCTTGTCTTCCGGTATCAACCATTATTTATATAGTTGGTAGTCACCTATGCAGATTAGGTGGATCCTACACAACACCCCCCTCCCAAGCCTTGGAATCCTTTTGGATTTCAAACTGGCTTCTATATGGGATGATGATGGTTATTTCTTTGTAGATCCCCTTTGCATAGTTCATATATATATCTGTTTTTTTTTTTTTCAATATCTTTTTCGTTTTGGATTCACGTCCAATGGGTCAGTGAACTTTCGTTTCCTACCGGATCTTCTCGGTTCATGAGCACTCTGCGGAGGTTCTATTTGAAAAGTATCATACATTACATCAATGAGATCTTCCTCCTCATCCGGTATACTCTCTTCATGCTCTAGCACGTAGCATTTTTTGAGTTGGTTCTGGTGCCTCTTATGAGTATTCTTCGGCCCTTTTATTATGTAAATCAGGTCACCGATTCTCTTGTCCACTATGCCTCGCTCCCAGAACTCAATGTTGTTTCTATAGCACTTGAAAAAGACCTTCTCTCCGGGGGTGTATCTTTTTCTAGCTGTATACCTAGTGTTCTTTATTCTATTTCTTCCTGGCAAAAGCTTGTCAAACACTGACTTAACTTTCCTAGCGAACATTAGTTCTGCTGGTGCCATGTTTGATGGTGTTCTCTGGTTAGGCGTGATTCTGTACACTTGTAGGAATTGCTGAAGCGCCTTTTCCGTTGGAACTCCTGAGGCTTTCTTCAGAGCGCGCTTTAACGTATCTACAAATCTTTCTGCGAGTCCATTGGATCTCGGATGATACGGCGGCGTCGTTATGTGGTTAATTTGATATAACTCACAAAATTCCTTAAATTCGTCAGAAGTGAATTGTGTACCATTGTCACTCACAATACACTCTGGTACACCGAACCGTGCAAATAGTTCATGCAAAAAAGTTGTTGTGGTATTGGACGTAGGCTTTTTGCAACGTAGTACTTCCGGCCATTTTGTAAAGCTATCTACCACTATTAAGTAGTAATAATCTTCTACTGGACCAGCGAAATCAATGTGTCATCTTTCCCACGGATGATCCGTCTTGGGCCATGGTTTGTGTACTATAGGTGGTGCCTTAGCTGCTAACGCACACCCTTTACATCGATGAGCCATGTTTTCGATATCCACATCCATTCCTTTCCAATATACAAAACTTCGCATTAAGCTTTTTGTTCTATTAATCCCCGGATGACCCGTATGAAAGTCCCGTAGGATTGTTTTCTGCAACTTTTTTGGTACTACTATTTTCTCACCACTTGCGAAAGGCACGTTAAGTTTCTTTTTAAATATAGGCATAGTATTTTCTTTTAATTCAAATTTAGCTTCAATTTTGTTACATCTTCCAAGACCAGGTGTAAATGTTTCTGGAAACTTTTTCTTTAATTCCCCTTTAATGTCTTGTTTGCATAATACTTTCTACTTTTCTGCAGAAAGAGCTTAACGGTTTATCCCACAATTCGAATGTTTCAATAAAATCTGTACCCAACAAGTTTTCTCCATTTCTCAGAATGAAAACTTTTATTTTTTTAACGATCCCATTCAATTTCATTGGAAGTACAACCTCGCCTTCGAAGTTAATTTGCTTTCCAGTTACCGTTCGAGCAAGTTTCGTTGACTTCATTATTGTAGGCCTTTTTAAAATTTTCCATGTTTTATAGTTCATTATTGTTAAATCTGACCCTGAATCGAGTTGAAATTTGATATTCCTTTTGAATATTTCAGTCGTCACATATTTCCTCAAATCTTTATCTGATTTGATATTCGAATTTGTTTGTCTAATTCGGCTCTTGAATTTTTTCGTTTTACAAGAAGATCCTTTGTGACCCTTCTTTTGGCACACGAAACATTTCTTATTTCTATATGGGCACTTTACTTCCCAATGTCTTTCGTTACAACGTCTGCAATTGTATGGTGGGACTTTTTTATTTCCGTTCTTTTTATTTTCTTGTCTATTATTAAAGTACACCGAATTTTTTTTCCAATTTTTCTCTACTGGGTACTTTGACTTCTTTTTTATTTTTTTAATATAAGCAATACCAGCTTTTTCGATTTTTTGCGACTCTTTCTTTAACTTTACGGCCCGTTGACACTCCTCTGCTAACTTTTGCAGGGTAAGGCTTTGTTCAGATTCGAGTTTAGACAAAACTCGACGTCTTATTTCGGCACTCTTACTGGATACCAGTCCTTGAGCAAAAATTAAGCACTTGAATTCTTCAACCGTAATCTCTGCCAATCTGAAATTGTCACAATGTCTATTTACTATAGATGCATATGTTAAATAATCCTGATCGTCGGATTTAGATACATTCATGCATAACCATCGCTTATGCCAAAGCGACATATTTGCTCCAAACAGCTCTTTTAGCAATTTCACTGTTTCCGAGAATTCCAATTCAGTTGTTTATCTCGGTAGAATAAAATCTACAAATTTGCTATGTTCTGCTGTACCTAGCTTTCTTAGTAATAGACTGACTTTTCTTGAATTCGACCAGTTTTCACAGTCTGTGTAGAAAATATCTTCATATCGTTTAAAGTACGCTTCAAACGTTTTTTCTTCGTCTGGCACATAGTTGAAAGTTTCCAGCGAATTAAATATGGTGTTATTAGAATATGAAGAATTTCCCTCATTTGCCTGAAAGTTGTTTAATTTCTCCAGTGTTAACTTTTGAATTTCCAAAAGTCTTTCTTCTTGTTTTTCCTGATATTCTTGCAGCGCTATTTGTTGTTTTTGTTGTCTTTCATCTAGTTTCTCTTGATATTTATGCTGTGCTATCTGTTGTTTTTGTTGTCTTTCATCTAGTTTCTCTTGATATTTATGCTGTGCTATCTGTTGTTCCCTTATTAATAAGGCAAACTGTTCCTGCTGGGATTTGAATAATTCAGATATGACTTTGGATAGTTCCTCCATTTTTAGCTGATAGTGTTCATGCAACAAGAAATATACTTTTTAATTTGTGTATCCACTAATATCATATAAGCTGACCAAAAAAAATCGAAACAAACGTACGACTTTTTAATTTTATGACTTGCTTTTACATTCACGCCCGTGCTAATCAACTTTGGTATTTTTTTTTCGTGAACAGAGAGCGTCGGACTTTTTTTTTTTTCGTTTTCGACTTCTGTTCGCGTATTTCAATGACAACGTCTGATTTTCTTATCAGAGGTAATTCGTCACTATATTGTTGAACAAATAATTTAAAAAAATAATTCTTTAAAGTTTGTTACCTTTCAAAGTCGACACGGTGTATTTGTGCTCCTTTTAATCCATGCATGTGTTTGTAGTCGGCCAATTTTTCTTTTTAGCGGGTGTCTCGCTGTAGATAATTTTTTAATTTAAAATTACCGTTATTCGATTACGACACCTTTCCACTTTTTCTGAGTGAACGTTCCTTTATGCTTAGTCGTCTTTTAACGAGTTCTACATATCCAGAAGTTTAGAATCCTTCGTCGTTACGTTAACGTTGAACTTTTAATTAATAGTTTTTTTTTTTTCAGCCTGGGTTCTTCAATGACTTGTCCCAATTGTTGAAAACTCTCACTATTAATTCTTTCTTCTTTGCTTATGGTTCGTTCTACTTCTTTGCCTTTGTTGAAACTTGGCGTATGGTTCGTTCTACTTTGTGGCCATTGTTGAAACTTGACGTATGATTCGTTCTACTTCGTCGCCATTGTTGAAACTTGACGTATGGTTCGTTCTACTTCGTCGCCATTGTTGAGTCTTGACTCAATGTTGAATCCCGCCTATTGCATGGAATAATAATGCAACACAAAATGTACTTGGAACAAGAATGTATTATAACAAGAAAGTGTACACAATAAGTACATATAGTATTTCTGTATATTTCTGGGAAGACGTTCCTGGAGAATGTGTTGACTAGTCGCAGTCGATCAGAGTCTCTAGTTGGATCTCGTGATTCCCTTCCTTGTCTTCCGGTATCAACCATTATTTATATAGTTGGTAGTCACCTATGCAGATTAGGTGGATCCTACACAACAATTACCCTTGCTGATTTCATTTGTTTTTTGTATGACTGACTTTTAGTTGTTTTGGTTGTTGAAAATCCTTAACTGATGTATTTTCTGTTATTTGGCAGAGTTCTTTGTGATTCTGTAGCACCAGTCCAAATGAAGGATGGTACTTGCTAAGAGAACAGATATGCAAGTACCGTAACAGTCTGTCATATAAAAAAAGTAGGTTGAGTTCAAATTCTGACTGACACCATATTCATTTTGCACTAATACACTTAAGAAAGGCATGAATCCCCACTTCTATCATTCAGCTATGTATTAAATAATATGGCAAAATGGCCAAGAAAACAACAATAAGCCATTCTACGGTCCTTCCCAAGAAAAGTCTTCATGATTCACAGTTTACAGATATTAAAGAAAAAGGAAGCTGTGGTGCACCATGACTATGTCCTGAAGTGTGATGAAATTTAAATATATAGATAAAAGACCATGTACCAAATTAAGACACGCTTCATGAATACCAATTATCTGGTCTTTTTATTTTCATTTATCAGCATTGTAATTTGAAGTACGTTTGGTATTCAGACAAATGAGAAGAAAAGAGTGAACCAGTGGGAAGAGGGGGCAGAGTACAGATGTCAGAGTGCAGAACCAGGACCCACAGAGTCAAATGTGGCTATCATATGCAGAAACTTCAATAGAGCTAGATAACCTTAAATTGGGCTGTACATTGACAATAAATAATGCAATTCAACCACAGACTAGAGCAACTCTTGGTGCTTCAAATCAAGCACAGACTAGACAAACTCCTGACACACACTCCATTATCTATTATAAACAGAAGAATTCCAATAATATGATCTGTGTTCAAGTTATGTTATTAAATCATTTTATTACTATTATTTTAGTAATTAGTTTTAATAAAATGGAATACCTGTTAATCATTAATAATTAATATTTAATAAAACAGTTATAATTTTATAAAAATTCTAATGCAAAAAGGATATAATTTCTGATGTGAAGCTCAAACATATGCCCTAAATACAGCTTTGAAGAAAGTTTCCAAATTTTAAGTTTCACATTTTTATTTTACTGTATGTCTAATTGTTGTTTTCTAAGTGTCTGCAAACAAATTTGAATTTTGTATTATTTACAGAAGTTCCAAATATACTTTTTCACACATTTCATAAGTATGATTATTGTATATATGTTACTGAAAACAAAACAATGTTATTAAATCTTTAAATTTTTTTTGTTTTTTTTTTTACTAGGAACATTGAATGTGAACCTATTTAAAAAGAAAATTATAAATCAATGGTCACCATAAAAAACACTGATATTAATTCCAAAAAATAAAGTAAAATTACAGTATTATGAAAAAATAATAAAATTAAAATCTTGGATTTTCAAAATCAAAATCAAAATCTGGGATTAAATATAAAGATAAAAATTAAAATATAGTATTAATTTTAAAAATAAAATTAGTAATTGGTTTCTAAAAAATATTTGGTATCAATTATAGTTTCTACTTATATCCAATTCATGCCTTCCATGCCATTTTATGGATAATGGGCATTAATGTGTTAAATCTTTTTCAAATATGAGTGGTAGCATCAGGTGGTAGCCTTTCTTATAACAATGTTTACAATACGGGGAAGTAAAAAGTCTATTAAAGAGTATAACAGACCAATTATAATTGTAACAATTTTTTTAAAGCCTTTTTCATCCTAAGCAAGGGGGAATGTCACTAGCATGCCAGGGGTTACAGGGAGTGAGAGTAAGAGTAAAGAGGGGTGTTTGAGGAAAGGATATGGAGAAGGATGGGGATCAAGATCAAGGCATCAGAAGATGTTGATTAACATTACATTTGAATATTTGAAGATTATAGCTATCAGGGAAGTAAGTAAGAGGAAGGGAGTTCCACTGGTGGGAAGGGCGAGAAAAGAAGCTGTTGGAGTAGAGGAGGCAGTTACATTTGTTTTGACAGTAAAAGATGCCAACCTACTAGCACACTTAAATTCATGCAGTTGGAGTACCAGTGAAAGTAGCTCATCAAAGCAGTTGCCATGAAAATATTTGTAGAAAAGACACCAGGAAGCTGCATCATGTCTGTGAGAAAGTGACTGTAGACAAGATGCCAAATCAGGACCTTTCACATTGCATATCCATCTCTGGATTTTGTCTAGGACCTTGAGATGAACAGCAGGGACACCAGACTATATATGGTAACAGTATTCAATGCAAAGATGAAAGGTAGATTTGAAGGATTGACTCAGGTGAGAAAAACCTTCTGGCATGACACAGAAAACCAACTTTCCAAATTTAAATATTCCTATATCAAAATCTTCTAAAAATAGTCAAGTCTTAACAAAATATTAGTTTTACATTTTTTTTAAAAGTTTTTTTAAGCAAATCACCCGAAACAAGGCAAGAGTGCAATCAGCATGTAAAGCATTACAGAGAGTGAGAGTAAGAGTAAAGAGGAGGGTTTGGGAAAAGGATAAAGAGAAGAACAAAGATCAAGGTCAAGACATCAGAAGATGTCGAGTGACATTACATTTGAATATTTGAAGATTATAGCTACCAAGGAAGAAAGTGATAGGAAGGAAGTTACACTGATGGGAGGTGTGAGATAGGAAGCTGTTGAAGCAGAAGAGATCGCTACATTTAGCCATTTCAACTGTGATAGGGTGGGACTGAGATTCCAACCTAAATAGCATGCCTAAATTGATGCAGTTTGGGGACCAATGAAAGTAGCTCATTGGAGCCGTTGCCATGAAATTACTTGTAGAAAAGACAGAAAGAAGCTGCAACACGTCTGTGAGATAGTGACTGCAGATGGGATGCCAGATGAGGACCAACTATGTTGCATATCCATCTCTGGATTTTGTTGAGGACCTAAGATGAACAGCAGGTGCACAAGGCCATATATGGCAACAGTATTCCATGTAAGGACAAATGCTTGATTTGTAGATTTGAAGGATGGACTAAGGCAAGAAAAACCTTCTGGCATGACACAGAGAACCAACTTTCCTTGTGGTAGATGAAGCTATAGATTCAATGTAGTTGATAGTGTGAAACCAAGCAGATGCAGAGATGTGCGCTTGGGGAGTTGGTATCAGCCATCCTGATGGGAGGCAGGGAGGGTTCACTATGGTGGGTAACTGAAAGCAGTTTCATTTTAGAGGCATTAAAGTTTACAAGCTATTTTCTGCCCCAGTCAACCACAGAAAACCTGATTTTTGATTAAAACAAAATTTACAACACTTTTTGTAGGTATATTCATGATAAATTTGTCTTACCTTTCAATAAAGAATTTCTATACAATTCACTGACCAGAAACTTATTAAATGCACAAAGAATCCAACTATAAATTATAACACTTTTTCAATACAATAATATTTGAACATTGTTTTCAATAATAATTGAATAAGTTCTGGTCATTACTTTTCCAGTAAATTGTCCAATAAAGAAAATAAAAAGTAAAATGACCAATTTCACTAATATATCATCAGGATTTATTTCTGTTAGTAATGCAATTACTAAGCTTTATGCAATAAGTCAGTGTTTAAATAATGACCATGGTACATTCACGAACTATTCCTTTACCAATATCTGCATCAATTCTAGCAAATTATTAATACTTTAAAACTTTTGCTAGATTAAAGAAATTTTGCTGCACTTGAATCTAAAGATAATTCTTGGTTCAATATTCATCATTAAAATCAATGTTATGAATTTGCTTCTATAATTAAATAGCTTTTTTCAACTATCTCCATTTTTATGACTATTATTTTATTCTTGCCAAACTTCAAATGGAGGAAAACTGGCCATAAATTAATAGAGATAATGTAGAGTATATCAACCCAGGGTGTTCTGATAAAAATTAATATTAAGATGAAAGAAAACTAATAATAGTGAAAGCACATAATCCAAAAGAAAATAAATATATCATCAAAATCTTTAACATTTTTTTCTCATGTTTGATAGATTTATTTTCTAGCTATCTTATTAGGGTTGCTTAAAATATTCAGTGACTGTTAATGAGACTTCACCTCAAAGTCTCTGGGAAAAAAAAAGTGTACGATTTTTCTTTTAGAATTCACAATCTCCCAAATATTATACATCTTAACAAAATATATGACAGTGAGTAGAGAAAATTCAAAGCTCCAAAATCAATGAAAGTATTTATGAAATCAAAGATACAAGCATTCAATTTTATTTCAAAACATGGGGATATTTTTTCAAGAAATAAAAAAATAATTTTGAAAGATTTTCTTTTAATTAGTAACATAATGAAGTAAATTAAAATTGAAATGTTTCTCTCATTTTAACCAGTAGTCTGCACTGTTTTGTCAAAAATAAAAATTTGGGGAGAAAATTTAGCATTTTTTATGCCTTAATTTTAATTCAAAATATAGAATAATCTTCCCAAAGTTCAAAACATTAAATCCTGCCACGAAATCTGAAAATATGAGCCATTCTGAATACAGTGGGTAATGATTCACTCCAGTAAGTTCAGTGTTTTAGCAATTGGCTTTTTAATATATGATGTTATTGTATAACAGAGAATTGGGCCAGCCTGATAAAAGACTCCAAGTTGGTTGCATGTGGTGCTGTAAGCAACGGGAGTTGCATCCAATTCCACAATGATCAGTTGAGAGAAGACCTTCTACTTAGAGTAGGTGGCACTATTTGCATATGAACAATACTGGGCAGGTATTAGCCAATAGTCAGCATGGGTCTGGGACTGGGCAAGCTATACAACACCATTTATTTTCTCAGTTGAGTGAAGCACTCACAACATGTGGAGTTGCAAAAACCAGGCAAGATGAACACATATTGATTAGTATTTTGCTGTCTCTGTAAAACAGAGTAAGCCAGGACTTTTCTGCTTTAAAACAAAACCATGCTATCTAAATGTGCAGAAATAAAAGATGTTAAATTTGCTTTCCTCAAGATTGGTCCATAAACCACAAGTACTTGCCAAAATTTTTCTTAATAAAGAAAACAAATCGAAAATATACTGGCATCAAAGTATACATGTCAACAAGATAAAACCTTAAAATGCCACCAGTTATGCCCTGACTATTTTTGTCTGATTGTATTTATGTTAACCAAAGATAATATTTTATGACTGACTACACAGCTATGACTCCCTTCTTTTTCTCTCTCATAATGTTCAGTCTCCCTCTTTCTATTGTCTCCCCTCTACCTTTCCATGTCTCTACAGACATGGCAAAGTAAAGTAAAGGAGAGACAATCCCACTCATCTCACTCCCTTCTCTCTCTTTCATCATTCATCTATCTTTTTCTCTTTCTCTTGACCTCTTTTTCATTCTTTCATCTATTCCCCTTTTCTCTCTTTCTATCTCTCTCATTTCCTCTTCAATCACTTGTTCTCTACTTCAATATTTTATCTGCTTTACTAAACCATACACTTACTATTATTTCCAGCAGTAAACACCTACAAATATTCTTATGAGACACTTTCATCTATTAGGACTTGAGCTCACCCAAGACCTCAAGTAGAAATAGATTCGATCTATTGCTGAAGATGCTGGAAAATGATTGGTTCATTGGTTTGAAATGATTGACACCAGTAAGTATCTGATTCCCCGCAGCTATACTATATTGCCAAAGTATTGCTGCCATACCTGAGCTGGAGCTACCTAGTCTTCCCTTGCCTGTCTTGATAGAATTCAAAAGCTTCTACATGGCCTTGTAAGTGATGAATTATTTTCCAACTTATAACTCTTTTCTTACAGATGAAATGCTGCAAACCTATTGCTATTCAATAGTTATTTCCTTGGAATGTGTCCTGACAAGCAACATTTCTTGGTTCCACCTGACTTGACTTCTCATGCCACATGCACAAGGAGGAATCATCCTCATTCCCTTCATATTCTGTTAGTAAGAAGTTCCATTTGGAGTGTTGCCTTGTGGAACTGACTCCTAGATGGATGGTTTTTCGATCACTATAATATTAACTTCTTCAAATCTATGGTTAACTATTATCTTTACTATATGACCTCATGAACTGAACTTCTTGCTTTTTCTTGTGCTCATAGAACAACACAGTAACTCTCTACATTAAGTGGCTCTTGGGCATTTTATTGGGTGAATATTAGTGTATAAAAAAATAAAAGAAATCAGAAAATTTTAAATTCAGGTTGTCCATTCCTAACATTCAAAAAGTAAAGAGTCACATTTTTAATATGACAGAGATAGGATAAACAGCTTATGTCAAACTGGCTAGCTAAACATCTTAAGTCAGGTGTGTCTGAATTATAGGCTACACCAAGAATGTTTTTATCCTACTCTTCTCTTTTATTTGAAATTATATAAAGATGATTACAAAAAGACTAAAAAAAATTCATTCATATATGAAATCATTTTTTTTACCTTAAAAATTTTTAAAAAAATCCGATGTGGCCTTTGCTTGTGTTAAAATCAATGAATTTTGAACAGTTTGAAAATTATTATTGATTCAAATCTGTTATATTCATTAAACTCTTTGGAAAATATTACTGAATGAATAATTATAGGCAAAGAAATCACTTCATCGGGAAGTTTTACATATTCAATATTCCTTCCTTCTTTACTAAAGAACAATGATAAATTGAAGATGAACTCACACAATTTACCAGTATAATTATGCATTAAAAATTAAGTTGGAAATATTATTCAAGATCAACCATTCACTTGTGTTCCAAAATGTAGTTGAGAAATCATTTTTTTCATTTACGTCACTTCTCAAAAAATTAATTTAAGACTTATTTTGAAGCTGAGTAACTGACAAAAAGCATTTGATCTTTGAAAGATGAATTCCATACAACATTTGAGCCAAGACAGAAAATTAAATAAAATGACAGATAGATCAAAGACAAAAAGCTAAAAACAGAAAAAAAAACAAACCAATCATTAAACTTGAAGTGGGAGTGGGGCAGATATTGGCAGATACAAAATTTTTGAATGAACTAGTCTAAAGATTGGAAATTAAGTTAAACTCTCTGGTAACATTATTACATGGATCTTTCTTAGTGCTGAGTATTTCAAATCATTTGTAAAATCAGGTGTAAAATAATTAGAAATTCTTTTTTCATATGGATTATACAAAGACACTGCATTCACAATGTTTTGTTCCAGAATTACATGTTATGGCAACAAAATCTTAATTCAATAAAGAAACAAAGAAAAAAATTGAATCTATATTGTAATGTATAATCCAAAAAGGAATACATTTTTTCTTATATTTCCAATAAGCTAAAAAATAGTCCCCCAATAAAGATTTCTGATAAGACATAGAAAGCCAACATAGATATCTAAGTGCTTTCTTCATAGAGATATTTTTACCTGAAACAAAATTATGCAGCTTATATATAAACAAATATTGCATAAAATTTGATGAATTGAAACAATGCCAATATTCACAATTGCTTGCATTATTTATGGAGACATTCCTGCTTTACTTAAACAAGCCAAATGTATGCGGCATATATATATATATATATATATATATATATACACAAAGTATAAAAGTTGATGAAGTGAAAATATGCCAAGTTTTTATTTTGGCAATGTTGTCTTCAGAAATTTTAAGGTATGTTTTATTTTCTCTTGCCTTTATTTTACATCATCATATAAAAGCTAAGCAGTTATATAGACACCAAAATATGTCTTAAAAATTGAGTATGTAAATAAAAAAAACAAGAGATTTATGTTTGTGCAATTTCTCCTGCTGTTATTTTATAAAAAGCAGAAACAAAAAATACACTGAATATATTTTAAAACAAACTGATGTCACTTGAGTTATGAGATCTCTACACACCCCTATTTCCAGTCACTTGTTTTCTGACACTCAGAAATATTGAATGGAAATGCACACAAACAATATTTTTAAACAGGTTTAAATTTACAACATATAATATGAATAGTTTATAGGATTTTAAATTAACCAACTGCAAAATCAGGCAATTATAAAAATTCTGTAATATAATTAGTTAAATTTAAATTAATTATATTGTTCTATCATACAATAATCTGGATGATTAAGCAATTATTCATGAATTTGGTGATATAGTAATTATGAGATCAATCCCTAGGACTGTGTACTTGGAATTGTTGTCAATGTGGTGTGCAGTAACTGAGCAATGTTAAATAGCAACAAGATGAGATATGACTGGATATGGGCAGTAGAATGAAAACAGTCCACTCCTAGTAGATTAAATAAAGGGTTCAGTTCAAAATTCACTGAATCAACAAGCACCTGATGAAGGCCAGATAGTGCAACAACAAAAATAAGGACAATAGTCCCCATGTAAATAATGTAAATAATGATAAATTATCATCCCAGAAATTCAAACTAGTATTAATTATAGGTTTATAAAAAAACTAGTATTAATTATAGATTTGTAAAAAAACTAGTATTAATTATAGGTTTATAAAAAAAAAACTAGTATTAATTATAGGTTTCCAACTTTAATCCATTAATGCCCACTGTCCCATTTTTGGAATGGTGGACATTAACAGCTCAGCAACCTTGACGTATTTGGGAAGGCTATTAGAATAATCTAGAACATATACTGGCAGTAAGCCACCTGCATATGGATAGAAAATGAGTCCAGCAGATATACAAAAATAGAAAGGGGTAAGACAAGGATGCACCTTTTCACCAGACCTATTCAATCTATAGAGTGAGGCAATTCTGAGAGAATTAGAAGTCCTACCAGGATTCATTATTGGTGACCACAATCTTAATAACATAGGATATGCAGATGACACAGTGTTGATAGCAGACATGGAAAGAAAACTACAAGAACCCCTGCAAAAGGTAGTGAAGGAAAGCAAGAAGAAAGGATTAAACATTAACTGTAAAAGGACAGAATTCATGATTGTTAGCAAAAGGATGAGTCCAAAGTGTGCATTGCAAATTGGAGATACCAAAATCAAACAAGTGTGGAAATTTAAATATCTGAGAAGTGTTTTAACAGAACATGAAATGTGTGACACTGATAGCCAAAATGCATTCTAAAAGCTAAGCAGTGTACTTCACTAGAAACAAGAAATGTATACTAAACTGTTACATGATATCTGTCCTCCTGTATAGCAGTGAATACTAGACAATCTCCTCAAAGATGATGAAGAGACTTCAAACAATAGAAGAATCCTGAATATACCATAGACTGAAAATATGAGCAACAACAAAGCTTTAGAGAAAATGGAAAGAAAAAGAAAACTTTTACTTAACATCAGGAAGAGACAGTTGAGGTTTCCAGGGCACATAATAAGGAAAGTGTTGAAAATTCCACTCTAGTTAGATGAACATTGGATAAAGGGGTCAGAGTTATCTACCACTAGTTTCTTAGTTTTTATTGTTATTATGAGGATGCACTGTTGTGTTGTCCATAATAAATAAAATATGTCACCATGTGTGTTAACATGGTACAACATATCTGTTTCCTTCTTGAATTTACCGTCCTGTCTGGAATATAAAGTTGAACACCTGTATTCCCACAAAACAAGGTATATCTATGTTTGCTATCTAACATGATGCATAAATTTCTAACAGAGGTCATGGGCCCAGAATACATTAAACTTTAAGGACCTTGTCGGATCGTAATGGCCATCTTGAATTTGTTACACATGGAAGAGAACTTTACCAAGTGGTAATAAGATTGATAATGGCGACAGAAACAAAAATTATAAATCTTGTGCAGTTGAATGGGGAAAATTACACCAACTTGTGCAATGGTAATGATCAGAAAGGGTTTATGAAACATAGTTAATGAGATTTTAGGTATATAGTATAGTCATCCTGACTAATTCTCACTAATTCACTCTTTTGAGATATTTCCATTTCCAAATATTTGAAAGTGGATGTTGCGTCAGAATTCAATACAAATTTCCTTCAGATCCAAACAATTACTTCACCTTGAAAAAGTGCAGTACCAGCGCAACAAAAATCAATAACATGAGTGGAAATAATGCTGTGCAATTGTTTGCCATGATACCAAGTAAACACTGCTTGGTTCTGTTTAGATATGGTAGCTCCCAATTCCAATAGGGCACCTCTGACAGTCATTGCCATGATCTGGAAGCATCAGTAAGACCATAGACAGAAATGCAGAGTTTCCAGAGACAATTACTGGGTACATTAGCTTCAGGAGAGGGGGCAAGGCAAACATTCCTTTAAAAATCATTACTTTGTAAAAAGGCAGTTTTTATGAGCATAGAGTTGCAAGTCTATCCTGAGGATGATAATATGGTTAAAACAATATGGAAACCTTCCTTGGCACAAGTGGAAAAATCTGTGCAAATTGTTTTGGCTCCTTTATCCTGAAATCCCCAAGCGACCTGTCTTGCTTTGATAATAGGTCCTTTTGATCTCTCTTTTTCACTATATACCCATCTTGTAGATATTCTATTCTGTCACAAATCAGGAACCTGTACAAAAACTCCATTGTTTCTCCAGATTTTTATTTCTTCTTCTTTGGTCTTGTTTACATTTTGCTCACAAGCAGAGGACAACAGTGCAGATCACCCATCTGAACAACCATCTTTTCTTTTCCACCATTCTGAAACCCTATTTTCAAAATCAGAAAGGTTCACCTTCTTCAAATGCTACATTCATAATGTGCTTATTTTTTTCCAGTGAATTTACCAGCTTTGCTAACCACTTTCATCCTCTTCCACTGAGATTCATCATCATCAACCAACTTGCACTCTATATCATCTCCTGGTTTGGGAAGAGACGCACCACCCTTCATGGGTCCAAATGCAGCAACCTCCTTTTGTGGAAGGCATCTAGAACCTGTTGAAATGTCAACCTCTTGTTCTTCTGGAACAAGTTGAAGGATATTTTCATCATCATTATATTACTTGGGATGGTAAGGAGTTTGTGGAGAATTATTTTGTTGTTCATTGTAACTTGAAATACCACTAAAGTCAGAACAGAAATCATGACCAACATTTGGATCTTTAACCAAGCAACAAGTGTGAACTCTGACATATGTACCACCATGACAAACTAACACTAGTTTTCCATCACATCCAATCACAATACCTAGCTTATGCCATTCTTGGCTATCATTCTTTTGTAGAATAAATTGATCTCTATTTCTTAAATCTTTTATATTAATATCCCAGATATTATTCCTTAATGATCTTATTCTTTCATTAGATTCAAGCTTTACAAATTCCTACCTAGCCAGTTGCAATGTATTCAAATCTTTCCTCACTATAGTAGATGTAGTGACAGGTTCCAATGTGGGAAGATTATTATGGAAGATATCTGGAACAGCTGGATTAAAACCAAAAACCAACTGAATAGGGGAAAAACCAGAATTATTGACAAGTGCATTGCAAACTGAAATATACCATACCAGAGCAACAACCAAATCACACTGAGTATCTGCAATAATTTTGTTTACGATGTTACCAATAACAGCATTAAATCTCTCACATACACCATTTCTCTAAGGACTTTCTGTTGCTGTTGTCATCACTGTTATGTTGAAGGCTTCACCCAATTCCTGCATTTCGTTATTGTATAATTCACACCCATTGTCAGATAGTATATTTTTGGAGCACCAAAAATGGTTATCCAACAGTTAATGAACCCTACAATAACAGTGGAAGCCATTTTGTTTTGAATCACCCTTGCTGCACAAAAACGAGTTGCCAGATCCACAATCACAAGAAAGTAAAATTTGCCCCATATTTTCAGATGCAAAGCCACAGTTTCATTAAATTAAGTTGACATAGAAAGAATGACAACAGGTCTGGAAGGGGTTCTTTTGAATTAATTCATTCAGGTTTTGGATGATAATGTCCACACCAAATCTTCACTATCTCAGAAGAGGCAGCTCTGGCCTTTCCACTTAAAGATAGGTAAATGGCCAAAGACTGTTTTGGTTTTGGAAGGTCTGTCAACCTACTCTAAATATATAGACTTTTCTTCCATTGTTCATAGGCAGATTCATTGCCTAGCCTTGGAGGCCATTTGGAAGAACATGTATTAGAATTATCCATTCTTACAAAAATTATAAGTCTTAGAATCACAAAACTTTAAAAGTAACAGAAAAATAGAAAAGGAAATTCACTTAATTTTTGCTGCAGATCAACTACACTCTTCTACCATTTGCACCTGCCATTAGGCAATTCTCCTGTTAGTCTGAATATTGACACCCAAACAAATGAAACATTTTCAATATGGCTACCAGCATTTTTTAGAAGCTGCCACCTGGGGGCACTAAACAACAACATTAACAGAAGACACCTACCTAAGCAGTAATTAATTAATTAGTGCTCAATGCCTAGGTTATCCAGGGACTGCAAAAATGCTTCACAGTGTCAACTCTCATATGCATATATATTGCGGTGAGAAAAAGTATCATTCTAGGCAATTATTCTTGCCAAAATCTATCTTAAAACTTTATATGACTACCATTCCTCCATGCATTGAATATTTCTGCAACATTGGGTTTGGTGCTTCAGTTTCATATCTAGAAATTCTTGACAAAATCCAGAGAAAAATCTACAATATTATTGGTCTTAATTTGGCATATCAGCTTCAATCACTTTCCTACCACTTTAATGTAGATGCCTTGTGCTTTTTCTATAAATACATACATGGTAACCTTTCTCTTAAGCACCTAAACTTTAAAGCACAGGACTTGATTGAAAGCTAGGTCTCATCTTTTTACAGTTGAAACTGTTAGATGTAACCTTAAGTTCTATACTAACAGTTTTTTCTCTTGCAATTCTTCTTCTGTGAGAAAAAAGTTAAATGTAATGTCAATTGTCATCTCTTTACTTGAATCTTGTTCTTTTGTTATCCTCTCTCTTTAATAATACTTTTTCTCAGATTTTTTCAATCATTAACCCTTTGCATCTTAGTAGCTTTATTGCCGTGCTTGGGTGAAATAATTAAATAAAAATGACAGAAATATGATTAAATAAAAAAGACAAAAATATGGCAGTGAAAACGTGACAATTTACTCACAGATGAAAAGAGATTTGACCTTGACAGAGACGTGGTCCTGCTGGCAGATGCTGAGAATACAATGAATTGAACATGCAAGCAGCGAGGAAGTTTCAAGAAAAGTAGGAACTAAAACAACAGGTGTATACATACAATCAGAAAGAGACAATGCATTCAGGGAACTTCCTTTTTACATTTGAAACATGGTGGAAATAAGGGTGATTTGATTCTATGGCAGTGGCATGTCTGAATGTAACAGTGTGTGTGTAAAAGAGAGTAGAATAAAATAAGGATTAGGGAGTAAAAAAATATTTTAGAACTAAAAATAAATAGCTACAGATCATTGTTTTTCAGAAACACAATATATTTCCAATGATCTGTAGCTATTTATTTTTAGTTCTAAAATATTTTCCACTCAACTCTTTCCTAACAAATGCCACTTTGTGGAACAAACTCCCACATGGGTGCTTCCTTGAACACTTTAATCTAAACCTCTTTGAGTCAAGAGTCCATCATAATATTTCCTGTATATTGTCATAATTTTTATTTCATACCACCTCTTCCATTCATATCAGACACCTAATTCATTATTACCATTTCAATTGCAAACCATTACCTCAAGTGGCTATTTAACACTGTTTTGAGAGAAATTTAGTAAAAAGAAATAAATCTCTTCCCAATGAGAATCAAAGTTAATAACTGTTTAACTAATTTTCTAATCAAACCCTAGGAGCTAGATATCCCCATAATTTTTGCTATATTGACAATATAACTAGTCAATATGTGGGTATCTGGAAACCTGATAGTATTTCATCAGATTTGTTGGTTATTCTGTTTATAGTTAAGAGGTTTTAGATAGAAACCTATAAATTGATACTGAACTTATATACACCTATCATATAGGAAATTTTAGAAACCTATAATTAATAACAAATTTTATGACAGGCATTATATTCTTCAATGTCTTGTGGCCCCTCAGGAAGTAGATGATCATGGTTCTCCATAGTTTCCTATCCTTTGTAGCTCTTTGCAAGGTTTGTCTTTTCACCATCATTTCAAGTCCCTGTTCTGAGATCCATCCATTTACACAAGCCTGTTATGTAGGTTATTCACTGTATTGTTTCTCTCTCTCTCTCTTTCTCTCTCTCTCTTGTCTTCAATAAGTCCTGTTAGTGCAAAATTTCCGAGCCCTATTTGCTCATATTATATGTCCGCAAACTTTCAACAGTCTTTGTGATTAAATGGCTGGATACTTTCTGTACAGAATTTGTTTTGCTTTTATGACTTTTTAAAGCAAAAACATTATTCTTACCCTCTCTTTTAGTCCACATCACATATAATAATGATAGAAAAACGTTCTCCTGAATGCATTAAAGTCTCAATCTCAGACAGCAGCGCAAACTGCACCCATCAGTCAGTATTATTTGTGAATTTTATGCAATTCCTTTAACATGAACCAATATTGCAGCAACTTGTCTCTTTAATTCACCTACTGCATTTTCACCCAAATCCTTCATTCATCACTTGGAGCAGAATTGTCTGTCTCTTTCTTCATTGACACCTCCTTAATAATGACTATGCTTTGTAATTCAAATTCTATTCATTCATGTGCAATAAGGCTAAAATCATTTTCTTCATCAGTGCCCATTATTTGAGAACTGATAATTATTAATTGCTTCCAATTCTATTTGCCCCCACCTCTCAACACTGGAAAGCCAAAAAAAATGCATTTCTCAAAGTCAAATCATGATAATATTACACTAGTTTGAATATGTTATGTCACTGAGTGTTACAGAATATGAAGGCTAGCCCAAAATGGCAATCCTTACTGTACTGGTCAGAACTTTTACAAACCAAACTGAGTGTAGCTTGTTTGAACTGTGTGATTGTTGAATTCTGACAGTAATGGATGGTCTTTAAATTTTAATATAAGACTGAGAAATGCACAAAGATAGTATGGCTGAAAGAAGAGAACAGTGAAGATATCTTGATTCTCACAGTCTCCCTAGGCAGACAGGCCACCATGTGATGATGTGTAGTTAGCCAACCTGTTGACATCTGTCGTCTGTATCTTCTCTTCCTCCAAGAAACAATGCTACTGCTTCTGTCTCCCATGAAATCAAGTGTCTAAAAAGAAATCTAAATATTTTTTTTCAGTCTGTGATGCTACATTAGGTTCTGAAAAATTACCAATAGGCCATAAAAATCCAGAGACACAAGGAAAATCTAAATTTTATTGAAACAACTTCTTTGAGGTATTTTGATTTCTTACTCCTTTGACGTCTTTCTGTTGTGGTCTAAGTAGAAAGACAGGGAAAGGCTGAGGAAATATCCTGTATGATTTGACCCAGTATAGAGTTGATATATATAAAGACTGTGATATATATATATATATATATATATATATATATATATATATATATATATATATATATATATATATATATATATATATAATATCTTTTATTGAAAATGGCTGACAAGGAAGATTTAATTAATATTTTATTGAGTTTTTACAGCACTCTAACATTATTCTGTTTTTTAGGGGTTAAAAAATATAAAAAATATCCAAAGTTATTGTTTTGATGACTTTTGGATAGTTCTATAGCCATTATCAAGGATATTGTTTCTGGTTTGGTAAATTTCCATGTGTTATCTTCTACATAGTAGTTTACCTATGTGGAGTTCTTGTGGAGGGGTGTTTGCTTTTTGCTTTTTTTGCTATGCATAACAGGTTGACCTGGGCATTACTTCTATTTTAAGAAAACTTTTCATATTCTGTCACCACTGCTAAACAGTGTAAGATTGATAGCAGAGGAATGGTATTTAATCAATAATGCTTATCTAATAGCAAGTTGTCTATGACTGTGATTTGAATAGAATCAACTGGAATTTTTTCTTAAGGGTTCTTGTAAATTATGGGTTAATAAATGTTTATTAATCCTGCTCTGATTTGAGAGGTGACATATAAGATGCCTCGGAACAATAATAACTTTGGATAATATTTATATTCTTCCACCCCTAAAAAAAGAAAATGGTAGAATGCTGGAAAAACTCAATAAAAGATAAAATCTCCCTTGTTGGACATTTTCAATGAAAGAAGTTTGATTGAAAGAAAGGTTGTTGTCCAAATATACATTAATATATATATGTATATAAGTGTGCGTGTGTGTGTGTGTGTGTGTGTGTGTGTTTGCATATATATATATATATATATATATATATATATATATATGTATGTATGTATGTATGTATACAGGGTACGATGGGTAAATTGTTGCCATTTTATTTTATTTTTTAAATTTTGCATATGCATGTTGTTTGGTTTTGATTTTGTCAACTGCACAGTATAATAGGGCCAGTTGGACACCATCTGTGAGAAAAAGAGCACCTGACACAATCCACTCCACCAGAAATTTGAAAATAACATGCTGTACTGCATGGTATTCACGCCAGAAGCTCCAATACAATCATTTCAGATTGTTTGGGTGTCAATCTGAGGACAGTGCAGAGGATTCAGAAAGAGCTGGATGAGTTTAATGGTGATTACGTAGGTGTCTGGAGTGATCACTAGTGATGACAACATTATGCCTCAATCATCTTCTCACAAGGCATCAGACTCAACATGGAGGCCTACATCAAGTGCCTTGAGGAGGTAGTGCAGCCCCAGGTCAAGAGGGTGGCTGCTGGAAGACCCTATATCTTGCAACATGACTCTGCACCATGCCACACAAGCAGGAGAACCCAGTAATGGCTGTCAAACAATTTCTGCAACCATATCAACACTAACATCTGGCCAACCTAACTCCCCAGACTGCAACCCCCTTGATTATTATGTGTGGGGTGCAGTTGAGCAAGATAACAACAAAACTCCTTCTAATAACTGAAGGTGATCTGAAGGTAAGGATTATCGCAGCATTCACCAACTTAAACAAGGTGACCATACAGAAGAGATGCAGCAGATTCTGAAGTTGTCCAGAAGCCGTGGTTTAAGCCAATGGGGATTTCACTGAATAAATTTACTCTTTACTATTTTTGTGTAATTTTGGCAAATATATCTATTGAAATGAGAGGTCAATGTTATTTTATTTTTTGTGTAATTTAGGTGTCAATTTATCCATCACACCTTGTATATGTGGTGGAATTGAGGTGTAGACTCATTATTTGATAAACAGCTTAATGCTGTTGGCTTGTGGTCAGATACATCCAAATACATGTTGATGTTTCTAGTTGTTCATAGTGATGTCCACAAGGCAAATTGATGAGACTGAACATTATTTGGGGACTATATATTAGGTTGAGTTGTAAGTAATTCCCATTTTGGGGAATCAATTGTAATAATGAATATAACATCCTCTTCCTTAAATATATCATAACAGGAAATGAAAAATGAGTTGCATACAACAATTTTCAATGCAAAAGGTAGAGGATTGAAAAGGTAAAACGCTCTATAACCAACACAAAAGGCTGAGATCCATGGAAGGTAAAGTTTTACATGTTGTAGGATCCTCAGGGTATTAGAATCCTCAAGACACATTTATACACTATGGTGGAATAATGGATAGCGGCTCGGATTGAGGAATTGGAGTGCCGAGTTCGAAATCCACTCAGATCCATTACATTCACATGCTAATACCCTTGGGAAAGGTATGAATCCTCTTCTTCTCTCCCCAGCTATAGGTAAATAGCAGGACAGGCTATAGCCTTGGATAGCAACTGGTCTACCACAGAAAGAAATGGCAACCTACTGCAGGAAAAAATCTGTCATGTATTGAAAGATACATGATCACCTAAGCATGTATCATGCATGGCACATAACTGACTGATCTGTCCATAAAATTTTGGTTGAAAATCATCCTGTTCAATAGTAATATGTTGTTCTACTCTATGACAAGACAGGGTTGCATTCAGCAATAATAATACAAAAAAAATTTTGGAACCATGTTGGTTTATTCTACAGTGTCTGTTATATTCAACTTACCTTGCCAGAACCAATTATGGAATTTTTCAATCACTGCAAAACACTTTAATGAGGAAAACTTTCTCGAATGAAAACCAAGTGTTTGTTGAAAACATTTTCACATCAAAACCTGCGAAATTTTACAGGAAAGATATCAAAGAGCTACTTTATAATTAGCAAGAGATCATTGCAAATAATGGTGAAGAAAGTATTGAATGAAATGTATTTGTACTTTTTGAAGAATAAAGATGATTAATAAAAACTGAAATAAATTCATGTCTCAACCTAATAAAATAGTGTCTACATTTATTCTTCAAATTTATTTCTTTTTTTCTCAGAGGAAGAAGAGAAAATATAGTTCTTTGTTTCAGACATTGTTCCATTTCTCAGGATATTACAAAAATAATTCTCTGGGAGCTTTTAACATTTATTGACAAAATTTCTTTTCATATATTCCTCATTAAAATACTCCAAAAGCCTTTATCTGGCTATGGTTAGTAGATTCATTCTTTTTAAACCAAAAAATAAAGAAAGTTTTTCTCTGATAATGGGCAATTCTTTTCACAGCAGATTAGAACAAAAATGGCATCATTTTATCAAGTTATTGGTAACACACAATAAGAAAAGAAATTCTTAAAACCTTTTTTTAGACAATCTTCACCAAAGATTAAAAAACAACGTTTTGTATCATTTTATAAGAAACAAACTTTTTGATCTCCAACTTAATTTGAAAAAAAAAAACATAAATAAAATTAAAAATATTGGTTATTTTGCAGATAATGGACAATGTCTTTTCCAATTTTCTGTTTTGAAAGCCTGTTATACTAATTCTGGGTATGTGGATGGTGCAAAAGTTATTGATGCTGAAGGTGGAATCAGCATGATGTGTTCAAATTTCAAATGTAAAATTACCATCACTCTGTATTAATACCAGTATTAGTTACAGTTTCAGGAGGTTAGCACATCATCTGGTGTGATCAGCATTTTGAACAATACCAGTAACTCTTGGTCATAGTAACTTGTGACTTTATGCAAGCACAACCATCAACAAACAATTCTTACTGACCAATTTCACTTACAAGGTTTAGGTCAACACATGGTATGATATTCAGGCACTTTCCAACAATGCTGCACCCTGGGATCATCACCCCATCAAGGTCACCTTCCTGATAAATCAAGGTGAGATTTGAATCTAGGTATCATGATTGGTAAGTGCACATTTTAACCACTGAGCCATACATCTATATAACACATAGAGCACTGTTCTCTGTATGTCATCATGGCACTCCTTTAGCAGTGATTTTGTTTTCATAAAAATGTATATTTGCTCTGGTAAGGGAGTCTTTTAGACCTATTGTTGTTGAGGACTTTTAACTATAATTGCTCCTTTACTTTTATTGTACAATTTTTTTTTGAACAACAGAAAACTTTTCGTTTTTTTTTCTTCTTTCACTTCAGGCTGATCTGACCATCTTTGCCAGACTTGAAATAGTAACTGTATCATCTTTTGCCATATGGGGAGTATATAACTTTTAAAATAGCACAAAATACATTAAGAAAGGATTTTAATACAGTATCTTTATTGTTATATCACTGTTTATGATATTATGAATTGGTTTCTGAAAAAGAAAATCTTTCATTAACTCTAATGATTACATATATAAAAAGCATACAGTGAAATTCATAGGAAATTATGGTTTACTAAAGAAACAAATAGGAAATAATTTAGTAAGAGTGGTTTATGTAATACCATGATATTATGGTTAACAAAAATACATCAAGCTTTGATTCATTCTAATAATTACACAAACTGACAAAGATGAAATGAAAGCTTCTACAGAAATCCATAGGAATTTGTTTACTATAGATATACATAAGAAATTATTTCATATGAGAAGTTTATGAATCAAGAAAACATTTTGTTTATTCTCATGATTATATATATATCATGATAGAATGCAAAAACAAATAACAATAAAGTTCATATTTTATGCATATTTCAGATGAAACACTATATTTCCCAAATTTTAGACAAAATTTCTTTTGTTGAATCTTGGTCTTATGAAGGATAGGCAGTAAAAACAGTTTTACGAGGAAAATGCACTGGAAATTGTTTTATGAGTGAAGTGCATTGAAAATGATTTTATGAGGGAAATGAATTGAAAATAGTTATGAGGAAAAATGCATTATAAATGGTTCTATGAGGAAAATGTATTGTAAATAGTTTTAGAAAAGAAAAGCAAATTGTTTCATGAGGGAAAATATACTATGAAGAAAATAGCTTAGTGATCAAGAATTAAAGCATTGATGTACTGACAGATAGAATAAGATTTTTATGTTTATATTGATTTATTCTATGATTTTAAATTGTTATTATATCAGATATTGTTATATGTAGTTGAATATATAAGTATATCTACAGTATAATTATGGAAAAAGGCATTTATTTTATGCAAGAAGTATTTATTTACATTAGTTATAATCAGATTAATGTCCTCATCTTTGTTGTCATTATATGTCTTTAGGCTTTGTGCTATCTGGTCTTCTTTAGGTGGACATCAATTCAAGTAACCCAAGAGCCGTAAGCTATTAATAACAACAAAGATGAGGATATAGGTGTAAATAATGTTAATTTCTAACTATTTATCCTAGAAATTCAAACAGAAAAATATTTTCCAATAAAATAACTTTCTTTGCCAATGCAGTCAATTCAGTAGCAAGTATTAATCATGATATGAAACATTCATTAGTTAAAATTTCAGAAGAAAGTTCAGCTTAGAAGTATGTGATAGGTTATAGACTTACTGATCCATATCTGTATGCACATGTAATGAACTCTTTCATTAATTTTGACATATGAAGGCCCAACTGACCTGTGAAAACTATCCATAAATATGATTTTCTTTTGGTGGTCTAAGTTCATGTAGAATCTACTACCTTTTTTAGAGGAACTTATAACAGAAAAGGGGTGTACCACATTTCTCATGTTTGATTTCAGAGTTTTCCTTCTCCTAGACTGACTGCCATCCAAGGCAAGAGAGCCGAGTTTACCTTGCTATTTAATCTATTGCTAGGAGAAGATAGTTTCAAGCCCTTCCCAAATAAATTAGCATAAAGTAAAAGAAACTGACTAGGCCAGAATTTGAACTTGGCTTGTCAATTCCCTTTTCAGCTCCAATAGCTCTTTTCTACCTGTAATTCAATGTGTGGGAGACAATAATATATAAACTTCTATATATCAGAACAATATATGACATAGAATTTATTCGTTTTGTTATTCTATATAATACATTTAAATGTTGGTAATTTACTATGCAACAAGGAAACACTGAAGATGTAAAGATTTAAATGTTAACATTTCTGGCATCTGACATGTCTAGATGCTAATCTCATTTGGTTTCCCAACACTTTTGTTTTTATCACTGTTGTTTTTAAATATCCTATACTGTGACAACAGAAAATTTATTAACAGAGGTGAAATTTTCTAAGATTGTGGATGCAAATTATCATGGAAGATTCAGAAATCTGTGCACTTTCTCTAAATTTTTACCAAAGTAAATTACCTTCTGCTTTAATTAAAGCAGCATTTTTTGTAATGGAAACTACAGTCAAATTCATTATGATGAATGACTAAATACATTGAGTCTGTTGTTTTGTAAAAGATCTCTTTTGCGTTCATATAATCCACAAAGTTTCTCCTATCTATTTTTGTGGTATTTATTAGAGATTATAGTGTAAATTCTTGTTTGTTATTATTTTATTTTGCATTAATTAAGTTTCTTATTTTTTTTAGAAGCAATTGTAACAAATTTCATATTAATTCTAGATAAATTCTTTTCAGTTGTAGTTGTGATAGAGCTGATTGTAGTTTAATGTTTAGTTTTATTAAGATTATGTACATCATTGTTTCTTTTATAAATTTGAAGGGCTTTCCATTTTGAAATAAATATGGAATTAGGAGAATAGAGGAGCTTAAAAGTATTTTCAATATGTTTCTCATAAATACTGAGTGCTAAACAGAATGTGATAAATATTCAAGATTGCATCCCTACATTTTCAGCATTACCACATAATTATAACTGATGTTTTTTGTTCATATTTTCCCACCTCTTCCTACATATATATAATTGCATCAATACGAACATTAGTTTAATCTGATGAAGTCCTTTTAGAGAATGAAACATATTATATATAATTTTTCTCTTTGTCATCCAATTACGCAACAACCGTGTGTGTATATGTATACATATATTATTTCCCAGATGAATTTTGTATAGACATCCATTTCAGCAGTAATGAATAAAAAAAAAACTGTACAATTCTTATTTAACCAAATGAAATCCTTTTTTTATCATTCAACAAAAATACTTTTGCAAGCATCAAGCATCTGTGGACATAAACTAATTTGTGTCAACATTACATAAAAGGAATCAGATTCACACAATATCTTCTTGAAAGCAACAGCTAATTAGATCAACTTTCTTAAATTCCAGTGAAAAAATTTTGGAAAACTATCTAATGTCATTGACAATATTTTCCCTATATTTTTTTAAAGAAAAAATATGTCTATTAAGTTAAGGAAAGTGGATGAATTATGAATAAAAATAGTAAAAATGGTGCTTATGTATTCTGTTGTCAAATGTATACATGTCTAAGCAAGTACTTAATGACTGTCACTAAAATAAAACATTGCAGTTAACCCTTAACAGTTGCAGATCAAAAATTTAAACCACGAGACCTTGAGAGATCAATTTATAACAACAGCAAAAGTAATAGTTAAAACAAGAAAGAGAATAAATAAAATGTATTGCTTTCCAGAGAACAAAGGGAAAAAGCATCTCTAGATTTCAGAGACAATATTTTTTCATTGATCTTAGACTAAGGGAATCAAATTCTTTATTTAAGAAATATATTATATGTGATTCATAACGTGGATTACTTTGATATTTGGCTTGGTTCAAGGTAAAATGAGATTTTAAATATTTTCTTTCAATTCTGCAGGTTTTTGTTTTCTGAATTTCATTCTAATTTCAGCTAAAATTTGCCAGCAGTAACATAAGAAAAAAAAATTAATAAAAAAAACTGTTTGATTTGATTTTCATTTTTGAAGACAAACACCAGAATCTCTTCACAAAAAAACTGCCAGGGAATCAAAAGACTGAAAATAAAGCAAAGATTGTCATACTTTTATCATTAACCTCTAGATTAGTATATTTTGGATAAGATTTAATTAAGCTATAGCAAATCAAGGATATATATGTGTGTGCATGTGTGTATGTATATATGCAGACACATATATTTCTGACTACACCAAACATTATTTTTGTGGAAACCAATATTTCAGTAGAATCACTATTTTTTTTTTCTTACATATCGATATACATATATCCCACTGTTTAAAAAATCAAAATCAAATATGGCTATCCTAAAAAATAACATTGCAGTCGTAGGAAATAATGTCAGATAAAAAATCCATTGATTCCCTAGAAATTATATGCTATATATAATACCGGTTACAGACATTTGCTCAGGCACATTTTTCTACTTCATCAACTCCTATGAAGCCAACTCATGGTTCATAGTAAAACTATGCTGAACAGACATTAGTTACAGATTCTGGCATGAATGGTAGTTGAACAAAGCCAGTAGGCCCAAACCCTTAGTCATGGTAACTTGTGCTAATACAAGAAAATCATACATATACAAGAGGGTGCTGAAAAGTTCTTGGTTCAATCCTCTCCCAAAAATTTGACCAAATAATCAAACTTTTTTTTAAAATTGCTTCTTGGTTGGGTTAAGAACTTTTCATCAATGCCTCATATGTAACTGTTTTATATATATATATGTGTGTGTGTTAAATAATAGTTTAGCAGACTTATTTTTAGGAGGAAGTGTTTTGCTGCTCTGAATCCCCAAAGTTGACTTGTGAGGTCAGATAGAAGACAAAACAAGGAAGTCTATTTTGATTGGCTTAATCAGCATGAGAACAAGAGAGATAGAAAGTGCCTGCTACAATAAAATTTTAGAACTTGGTTAAGATTCTCTTTATGAGAAATTTATTCATGCTTTTATTCCTTGATTTTATCTACATGCTCTTGACTTGATGTTAAAAATAATCAATTCTCTTCACAGAAAAACAACCTTGAAGAAAAAAAAACTTGTTTTGTCATCTAAAAGTTGGTTTGTTTTATGAACTACATTTCTGTTTACTGAAGTTTACCAAATACAAGGCCTGAGAGCCACTCAAGGTAGTTTGTTAATGTGGGAATGGTTATGATGAATGAGATATGATATGAATTATGGCGTACTAGAAGGGAGAAGGAGAAGAAATGGGTAAAAGGTGTTATGTAAATTCATCTTCTTTCCTTCCAAATGGCCACTGAAGAAGGAGAAATTGAGGACAGTCGATGGAGGAATTTAGTAGATGGAAATGTTGCATTAAGAGAGAATGATTGGAGGAATAAAGAGGTATAAGAAAAGAAGCACTTGTTTACTTACATCATGTGGGTGGATGGAAGAAGAAGAGAGAAGTGGAGGTGTGGATGAGGTAACAAGGAAATAAAAGAGTGTGAGTGGCATTGTGTATCATTACTTGTTTTTCTTTTTTGTCAGAATCATGGTGACACCACAAATTCTGAATGTGAATGGTTCTATATCTATTTCTTCTCATATCATTTTTTTTCTTCTTCTATTTTTTTGATTATTTATTTTATTTCTTTGTTTGATTTAGAAAATTACAGAATTTGTACCACAGAAGAGAGCTGATAAATGTTCCTATTTTTTCTTTATTCTCTCAATTGCATGAAAAAAAACCGAAATGGTATGAAGTGAAGATTATAAGAATGAGGATAATGATTTATCCTTAATTTGTAAAAGTTAAGATTGTAGTGTTAGAGAAGCATCCATGTGGAAGTCTGTTCTCGAAAGTAGCAGTTCTTGTGTAAAAACTGTGAGAGTAGAAATCTATAATAAATGCCTTGCTGCTTCTTGCTTTCCTGCTTGTTGGAAATCCTCTTCTGTTGTTCCAGTCTTTAGAAACTCAGGCAAACCATCTGATCCTTTTAACTATTAGCCTTCTAACTCTTTTTGGCAAAGTGCTAGAGAATTTGAATTGCTTACATTTAGAATACAAAGAAAATGAAGGCGATTCAACTCAGTGGAAGTGGCATTATTATTGGACAAAGCAACTGCAGGAATTCAACAATATATTCTAAACTACTTGTGATAAAAATCTAATTGAATGCATGGTTACAAGAGAAGCTCACATCAAAAAGAAAGAAAATTATTTTTATGATGAACAAAGCAAAACTGCCAGCAAATCATTGGGAATGCTTGAATGACCCAATTAAATAGAAAATACATATCATCTGGTCAGACAATATCACAGAACAAAATTTATGACTTGAAGATTTTGCAAAATCATTTCAACTTTTTAAAATAATCAAAAATGCAGAGTCAATAAATTTTCTTAATTGAAGAAATAGCAAAAGTTCTAATTAGTCACTAGCTCTTATTTCTGTTGGGGAAAAATAAGAAAGAGAAAGAAGAAAAACAGAGTGTGGAGGAGTGATGATAACAGAAAAAAACAGAAGAGAGAAATGAGAAATGAGTGAGGAAAGAAGAGGTAGAAAAGAAAGAAATCAAAAAGGACAAAGGGAAAAGTGAGGAGTAGAAAATAAAATTTAAAAAATGGAAAAATGATGAGAAAGGTTAAAAAAAATAAAAGGTGAGAGAAGAAAGAGGAAGAGTGGAGAGAAAGAAAGAAAAATGTGTAAAAAAGGGAAGAAATGAATGAATGAGAAATAGAAAAAGGAGAAAAAGAAAAGAAAATGAATGAGAAAGAAATATGAAATAGAAAAACAGGAGAAGGAAGAGGAAAAAGAGAAGATGAAGAAGAAAGGAAAGTGAAAAAGAAGGAAAAAAGAACAAATAAATCCACAGTCTGATATAAAGTTGTCTGGATTTTGTTCTGAAATTTTCAATGTATATTCAGTACTGATTTAAGGACATATATTCTTCTGTTCTTATGGGCTGCATCCATTCATAAAGTGACAGGGTAATCATGGCTCTCCACAGCTTTCCATCCTTTGTACACCAGGGCAATCTTTGTTACCTTACCTTCTCTCCCAGGCCCAATCTGCCATCCATTTAGGCAAGATCATTTGGTAGGTTACCCATTATTTACTTCTGTCTTGCTTGTTTTCAGTATGTTCTATGTGTGCCAAATTTTCCAAGACTTCTTTCCTTATTATGTATCCCAGAAATTTCAATTGTCTTTTTTTGATTGTAACTATAAGTGTCCTTTTTGATCCCATTTTCCTCAAAACTCTTTCGTTGCTCACATGCTTCATTTATTGTATTCTCAGTTACTTAAATTTTTCTGTTCATCACTGAAGAATTTGTCCAGCATTCACATCTATATAGAAGAACTGATATTGTGTAGAAAATCAACATTTTTCTCTTTGTTCCTAAGTAAATTCTTTCAAGGGTGAAAAATTAATACTGGCTTTGTGAAGTAAATGTTACAGTCTTGCTGATAGACATATATAGAGAAGCACTGAAAAGAGAAGAAAGAGAAAGAAGAGGAATAAATATACAAGAGAAAGAGGGGTAAAGAGAGAAAGCATGAAGAATTATGGGGCAAAGGTCGAGAAGGTAATTGTGGAATGATAAATTTGTACACAAATTTATTTGAACCAGCTTTCTCAGTTTTTTTTTCTTCAATTTTTTATATTAAATTTCACCCACTACAAGGTCAGAGAGTCAATCAAGGTAGAGGGCTGCTGCCAAAATAGTTATAATGAATGAAGTCTGTGATATGAACGGAAGAGAACGTGGTAGGAAATGCAGATTATGAGGATAAAAAAGGACAGATAATATTTGAGGCATGTTTTAAAGAGGTCAAGATTCTAATGTTCAGGGAAGCATCCATGCAGGAGCCTGTTCTTGAGAAAAAGCTCTCCGAATGGAATATTCTTCTTACAAAGGTAATGAGGCTGATTTGACTCTGTGAAAGTGGCACACCAACACCATAGAATGACAAATGATTTCTGAAATTCGTTACAATAGATAATGTAGCAACTATGGGAGGGAAAAATAATATGTACACAAAAGATTCTCTTCAATATTTCTAGAAGATTAGAAATGTGGTAGCACCTCAGAAAGGTCAGAGAAAACAGCAAAACCCACAAAACTGGTTCATAAACAAAACACTGTATAATAGCAGCAAAAAGTCACAGAAATTCTGATGAAAAGAAGGATGGCGAATTAAAGAAACTAATCTAAATAAATCAATACAGAATACAGTAGCCTACCACTATAGTTCAGGCCTTAGGGTCCAAGATGGCTGACCCACATTGCAAGTGAATTGCAGTAGCTGGTTGGGGGTCGATAATAGGAAGTTGAAAACCTATCTGATATTTGGGCCCTCTTTGCCCCATTTCACAATATATACTGTAGATAATGGCTTGAAAAGAACCTCAAAAAATTATACTAATTTATGTCGATGATTCTATAAGAAATTTCAGGTAATTTACTTTTTAAGCCCTGCACTAATTATCTAATAAAAATTTCCCAAACAGTTATTTTTTATTTTAAATTTACATGCCTACTTCAAAAATAACAAAGAAATTTTAATAAAATCTTCTGTTTTGGAGTTATTGACAATAAAAGTTCAGACTAATTTGTGTCATTGTCATCTACAGCACAACAGCCATTATTGGCAGTATTTGCATCAGTGCATGTGCATTAATCAAGACAAGTGAATTTCTATTCCACAGTAAATATATGCAAGCAATGCCAGTAATAGCTGCTGTGATACAAATGAGTCCAAACTTTTATTGTCAATAACTCCAAAAAGGTAGATTTTATCAAAATTTCTATGTTATTTTCGAATTAAGCATGTAAATTTACATGTAAATATAACTATTCGGGAAATTTTTATTAGATACTTAGCACAGGGATTAAAAAGCAAATTACCAAAAATTTTAACTTATTTCAATGATTTACAGCAGATTTTTATACAACAAATTTTAACCATCCTTAAAAATACTTCCTCTTGCATTTCTTGGTTGCAACCCCTAATTACTACATGCTATTTATATTTGTTTATTTATAAGAGATTCTTGATGTCTACTGTTGGACAGTCAAATTGAACATGATCAACCCAAGAAAAGTACTCCTATTTATACCCCATCTGTGGCATCTGATTGCAGTGATTGAATTCCTGTTAATTAGTCCAATATTATAGGGACTCTTTGATTGCGTGTGAAAAAGAAATATAAAGTAATAATATATAATTATTACCAATACAATTGGATTAGGTGTGAAACGGGCGAGGTGTTAAAATTTCACAAAATGTGGGCTGTTTCATCATCAAAATCAAGGTAAAATGTGTGAAAAGGAGGTGTAATTATTAAAACAAATTAGGACTCTTATGATAATCACTGTTTGTTTTGTCTATCATAAAGAAGATGGCCCAGAAGTTGGTAAAATAGGGTGGAATTTCTAAAATACTGAGTGATATTGAGGATATGAGAGCAAAATCTTGGGGTCCACCACCCACCTGTAGTACACCAGGTACTGTGGTAAACTGGTTTACCTAATAGTGGTGAACTACTGGAGTAAGAATATGTTGTTTCAGAATTTCTGTCTGAATTTCAAGGATGATGAATTATCATTATTTACATTACTTAAATGTTGACTGTTGTCCTCATATTTATTGTCATTATCATATCATTTTGGCCATCATGGCTTCTAGCCTTCATCAGGTGTTTCTTGATCTGGGTAACCTTGATAAAGCCTTGTTGAAAGAAAGAGAAATGACAGCAAAGGCTTCAGCAATAGCTGCAGCAGAATAGTAAAGTCTCAGTGAGTGTAGTCAAATGTGACAAGCAGCAGTAGAAGCAGTCTCATCAGCATGACAAGCAGTAGTACACATCAGCAGGCAGATTAGGTTTAAGGCTCCAAGTTTTATGTTCAGGATTGTCACATGGGAGAATAGCCTAGAAAATTAAAGTACTCGTTCATGAATTTGGTGACATAGTAATTTTAAGTTCAATCCCATTCAGTGGAAACATTATGAGCAGTAACTGAACATGACTAAACATGGTCAGAGGAATAAGAAAAAAATCTAGATTACATTAGTGGTGTATGCAGAAAAGGTTGAAGTCACTACAGTAGATCAGCTTGTTAACATGCGCTGTTGTGAACTTACAGTCTCTCATTCTTTTTCATGTTTTTTTTTGTGATATTTATCTTACTCTCTTCTTTTCATATTCAGTTTAATTCCATTTTATTTTTGCCCCTGCTCTCTTTTCTTTATTCTTTACTTTTTCTTTGAAATTTTTACTGAAAAAATATATTTTTCTCTTAGTCCTTACTTTACTTTCTACTCAAATATTACTCTTTTTTTAATTCTTTGTAACATGCTTCCATCTATCTAGGTTTTTTAATTGTCTGTAACAAACTCTTTTTCTTCCTCTCTTCTTCATTCTACATGGCCTCTCTTTTCTTTACATTCTGGCTTTCTTAGCCGTCTATATTTCTGAGATGAGGTGTTGTAATTATTTACATTATTTCATTGTTTGGACTGTTCTCCTCATCTTTATTGTCATATTCATGACATTTCAGCTGTTGTATGCTCTACAAGGTAGTGTTGTGGGCATATATTAATACAGAATCATCAATATATAAAAAATATGTCGATTGTTTAAGTAACCTATTTTGGAATAGTTCAGCTTCAAGAAATTCTAAGAAGAAAGAAATTACATGCCAAAATTTCCTAAGATTTTTGTAATACATATATAAAAAAAATTATATATAGTTCTCCTATATATATATATATATATATATATATATATATATATATATATATAAGAACTGGAAGCCTTAATGACAACAATTGAAAGAAAAAAGTGACAATAATCACAACACCCTACATGTACAAACATCCGCATAGACAGGTGCATGGCTACATATATTCAAACGCACGCACACATACACTATGAAAAAAATAACAAGCCCCAATAAGTGCATATAAAAAAGAAAACTCTAGAAGAATAAGCAGTAAGTTGTCATTTTCTCTCTCTGTTGTGAACTGTATTGATGATCTTATTGAGTTCATATGGTTCTGTAGTAGACAGATCTCTTCCTGGTGTGGCCAGAGTATAAAGGTGTCATCTACTTATCTCAGCCATAGGGTTAGCTTTAGTGATGTGGATTCTAATGCCATTTCTTTGAAGTATTCCATGTATATGTCTGCCATTGCTGGTGATAATGGCAAGCCCATTGCTAAGCATTCATCCTGTCAATATATGTGTGGCTTTCTTCTTCCTCATTTGATTTTCTTGTCATCTTCTTTCTGCCACTATTGCTTTGTTGTCATTTATTCACTGTTTGCCTCCTTTTATTACCTCCATATTCATCCTTTTTCTCGTTCTTCTTTGCATGCATTCAACTCTTTTTCTTTTCCCTTCCTTTCTCCCAAATTCTTTCATGCTTTTCTATCCACCCAAATTCTTCTTACTCTTCTCCTTATCCAAACATTCCCTCCCTGTTTCTAAAAATTCTTATCTTTTCCCAAATTTTCTTTCTTTTTTCTTTCCTCTACCTCTTACATCAAATTATTTTCCTTCTTTCTTTCTCACTCTCATTTCAAACATTCATTCCTTTCTTAAATCTTTCCCCTCTCTGTTTACAAATATTCATTCTTTCCTGTGACCTTTCATCTCTCTGTTCACAAACATACATTTCCTTCTTTATCCTTTCTGAATGTTCTTCCCAGTCATTCATTCATTTCTTTATTCTATCCCTTCTTCATTCCCTTCTGCCAACCAGTCTTACTTTTCATTCTCTCTTTTTGACCACCATTTGTCTTACCTCACTTCCTCCCTACTCAAATTTCTTATTTCACCCCTCCCATCTCTCCTTCCCTTATCTGCTATGGTCAATTCTCAACAGAACAGCATGTCAAACTGTGTCAGTTAGAGACAACAAAAAACATGCGATGAAGATATTAAAAACAAAAAAATAACAAAAATAAAAAATTTAAATAATTAAATTGTTTGAAATTTTTATATTCATAATTTTTTTTATTTAATTTTTGAATGGGTTTTCTTGTGACTTGCTGTCATTGTTGTCACTGCTATTGTTATCTATTTGTTGTTTATAGAAGAAACGATCTTGTTGATTGTGTAGACACTGTGTTTTGATACAGAACAAAGAAAGCAAGGAAGAAAAGAAACAGAGGAATATAATGAATCAAGCAAACAGAACAAATTGTCCTTTTTTTGGCTTGTTTCTGATCTAATATCACATCATTAATTATTCACCCCATTAAACATAAATGTAAAAATCAGCAGCTAAAAGAATTGCTTCCATCTAATCGAAGAACAAGAAATTCAACTGTCCTATACTTTCCTTGAGTTTCATCAGCATTTTTTGTTCTTATTTTCATTATATATTTCTTTTACTTCAAAATTTTAAAATAATTCAAACCACAAATTCACTTTCAGAAATAGTTTTACCAAATTTCACCTTTTCCAATTTCAGTGCAAATTCTTTTTATTATTACTTGCTGGATAACTCTTCTACATAGAGAGTAAAGGAAGTTATAATAAAAGTTCTCTTTAACTCTAAAATCTCTCTATAAACACTTATTTTCTGAAGTTCTTTTTATCATTATGGTAAGTTCACTTCAATTCCATATTCTGGACATAGCTACATAGAGTTGACAATGAGAAAAACATTTGAATAATTTTATAATGTTTATATGATAATAATAATTAGAAAAATTAATTCAGCAAATTTACTATTTTTTTCATTTGTTTAACAATCCAGTACAGTTTTAAGAAAATCTAATTAAACAGATTATTTTGACATATTCTGATAATTTTGTAAAAAATATTTATTGACTCCACATAACTAATTTGTTGTAATGTGAAATGTCAGTCAACAACAATGGTTACTATGAATGCTGAAAGAAATAAGACCGTAACTAATGTTGCCAGACCTAAAATGATAGAATTCTATAACAATTTTAATATTTTTAAAAATTATTTACTGTATGTCTGCTTTAAAAATATGTCATTTTAAAAGCAAAGATTACATTCATTTTACATTTTATTTAACTGTAGACATACCAATATTTTTCTGCTAACTTACAAGAAAATTTTGACAAGTCAAATATAAATTATTTCTACACAAATACAATGAATTAAAAAAAGACTTTATCAGCTGAAGCATTGCTTATATATGGTAATTTAAAAAATTTGTAAAATAACACAAGTTAAATATTTATTAAAGTATGCCTTTTAAAATTATTATGCAAATTAAATAATACTGCTTATGTTATAAGCACCATTTGTTAGCAAAAATTCTCTTTAACATAAACAAAATTAAAACTTTAAACTTTAATTTTAACTTGAACCTTGTACGAAATTAAATCATCTACTTTTATGTTAGTATTCCTTAGATTTCAATTCCAGTGTAACCTAAAAGGAGTTTTAATAATTTAGTAATCCTCCCTTGGCCTGGAAGGTTGTCTAGAGCATTATTGTCCAGCCCATACTCTTCCTATATTTATTGAACAGGAGTACAAGTTTATCCCAGGATGTAGTTTACCGGTTTCTTTCTTCCATGGCCTTAACAATTTAACCATCTTAACTTTTTCATGATCTGCCTGATCAGTGATGCAATTTCTCATTTTGAGAATACCAAATTGGTAGTTTTCTAGTTGCTGCATCCAAACTAGTAGAAAGGAACCCAAACTCTTTGGTGGTGCTTAGAGTGCCTGCTCTGGTCAAAAGTTGAACAATATTAGGGTATTTTCAATGCCATGTAGGGCACAGATAGGTGTCACTTTTGGTAAGTAACCATGAGGCCACATTTCGTTTTCATTTGTATTGTCATAACCGATAGTCATAATTATGTTGGCCTCTTTCTCTGTAATAATCTTCACATCACTGTTATGGTTAAAAGAAATACAAGTCAACCAGTAAAGAAAAAACCACCTACCCCACCCACAACCTTTTTTTCTCCAATATTTGTGATATTGGTACCAATTTTTGTAGTGTAGAATCTTTTACCTAGAAATATTCTCTATAATAGCTTAGCACCTTGCAAAACTAATTTAAATTTTTCTATTACAAACAATAAATTATTTTCCTTCTTTCCCTCTCGTTCTCATTTCAAACATTTGGTCCTCACTTCTCTCTCTTCACAAGTGTTCCTTCTTTCATTCCTTTGTCCTCACCTCCCTCTCTTCACAAGCATTCCTTCTTTCCTTGGTCCTCTCCTTTCTATGTTCACAAGTATTCCTTCCTTCTTTGGTCCTATTCTCTCTCTGTTCATAAGCATTTTTAAACAAAGCTAAATGTCCAAGGCTATCTTCCACTTCATTAAAAAAAAATTCTACGGGACATATACATGGCCTTAGTTTTTACACCTGGGAAAATACTTGACCATATAGAAATGACACTCTCTACATTCATATATGAACATTTTTATGTTTGATGATTGTAATGCTCATATCAAAGTGGTTTAATCATTCTAATTCAGACTTTCAATTTTTCCTGTTACTCAATAAATCAAATCAACATGCTTCTTTAATTAATTTGTTCCTTACCTCCCCTCTTAGCTCTAGCAGGGTATCACAATTCTGTCCTCTTGGCAACTTGGATCGGTAGTACCTGTTTAAGTCAACTATTAGACATGAACTTCCTATTAACAAGATTTCTTTACATTAACAGAAAAACTAATTGGGATTCATTTCATGATTTTCTTTGTGACACCTCTTGGATTGATATTTTTTAACTTCCTATTGAGAATGTGCCACTGATGTTTCTTGGGTAAAAGCCAGCATTGATGCTTTTGTACATTATCATAAATACCAAGTAAAACCACAATCTTCTCATTGGCTCACACCTGCCTCTTAAGCTGAGGAATCATTTTTTTCCGACTGTACCAATGTAATAGTTCAGATCCTAACAGATGCATTTTAGCCACTCATAATAATTGTAAACATGTCTTCAAGGAGATCAAGTCTTTGTTTAATGATAGAATGAGACATCATATAACCTTGTAGTTGAAATGAGTCGCTATTATTACAATGTCACTTGTACAAATCAAGATATCTCCTGGTTCAATTCGCCGTTCTTGCTTTCTGCACAATTCATAACATAAATCCGACTTTTGTTCTCCTGCTTTCACTGCTTCAGCCCTCTTTTATCAGGCCAACACTGCGGTCAAACAACCAATCAGTGATCTTCAATTTTATTCTGAGTTACCCAGGCAAAAAGGCTCCTCCAGTTCGACCAATCAGCACACAACTTGCTATTGGTGGAAGCACGCCAAATTGTACAAAAACCCTCATTATTGCACATACTGCTGGAATTGCTGGATAGGAGATTAATGCCATTTTTACGGAGCAAACTTGCCCGATGTCACATGCCACCCATTATTTTCCTATGCACCAGATGCAAGCCACTCTGGCTCACTTGCTTCTATGAGGCTGTTCACCACAAACCTTTAAGATGTTTAGTTCATGTAATGGCAGATCTTTAATAGTGTGTTAAATAAGAGTAGGTCTTCTACCCCCTCTGCTCCTCACTCAACTTGAGATGTTATTATTATCTCCTGATAAAGCAGAATGTTTTGCTTGTAAATTCTCTTTGAATTGCATTCTTGACTCATCTGGAGTATCTTTGCCTGACTTTCCACTTAAAACTGAGTTTCTGTTGAGTGATATGCATATAACTCCATTCATGGTTTCCGCTGTCATTTCTAAACTAGATCCTAACAAAGCATGTGAACTTGATGGTATTGCTGCAATAGTCCTTAAGAAATGTGCTCCTGACAGGTTTCTGTTCTCTCTAAACTCTACGATAAATACCTTGCTGCTTCTCGCTTTCCTGCTTCTTAAAAATCCTCTTCTGTAATTCCAGTCTTTAAGAACTCAAGCAAACCATCTGATCATTCTAACTTGGCTTATTATTATTAGCCTTCTACCACTTTTTGGCAAAGTACTAGAGCTCTAATTAACTCTGAATTGGTTATTCATCTTTCAGTCATGATATATGGCTTTTGCTTCTTTTGGTCCACTGCTGATGTATTAACAATTATTGCTGAAAGAGTTTATCAAGCTTTAGATAAGAATAGAAAAACTTGGACTGTTGCTTTGGGTTACAAGTTGAAAGTTTAAGGCATTTCTTGATGGATTGAATGTTTCTTATCAAATTGTAAAATTAAAGTTGTCTTAAAAGGCCACTCTTCTAGATCTTTTTGCTTTAATACTGGTGTTCTCCAAGGCTCTATCCTTGGGCAACCGGAAATGTTACTAATTTGCATCAACAACCTTCCGGATGTGATCAATTATCAACTGCTGATGATACAACTACTTACTCATTTCACACAAGAACTTATCTTACACATTTATAAGTCTAATATTCATCCATGCATTGAATATTGCTGCCACATCTAGTCCGGTGCTTCGGCTATGTAGAGATTCTTGGCAATGATTTGGTATACAGATTTTATATATTTCAACACAGTACTATATGTTGTTAGGTCTCATAATTTTACAGTTGAAATTCTTAAATGTAAGTGTAAGTTCTGTATTAACAGTTTTTTCTCTCACTCTTCTTACTTGTGGAACTCTCATCCAGCTTCTTGCTTTCCAGTCATGTTTGATCTTCAAAATTTTAAACAAAGTATCAATCATTATGTTCTCTCTTCTTAATTCTTGATCTCTCTCCTTAATAATGTTTTTTCCTTTCTCGTATTCTTTCACACTCAGTAGCTCCTTGCATCTTGAGTTGAAATGATTATATATATGATTGTTTATGTGTTAACAATGCACGCTGTTTTGATCGACTGATTTAAGGTGGGGACACACAGACAAAATTTAGTCTTACACAAATTTATAAAAGATTACTGTGTGAGCAAGTATCAAACCAACAATGTGATAGGTGGGGTACAAATATACGAAGCTCAATATACTTATCATGATACCCAATCAAATAAGAATAGGCCAGCTACATGCATCATAACCAAATTGACATGAAATGATCAAAAGCAGTGTATAATATAAGAAATATCTTCAGGACAGGTATGTCTGTCCTCTCAGTCTCTGTTTAGCAGTGTTCTCAAGTATCTAGGTATAATTCCCAAATTGCCTCCTCCTTCAAACTCATTTCTCAACACCTGGCTATGATACTGCTTCCCTGCTCCTGTTTGAGTGCAGAGTGTCATCCCCATATATATAATACCCTTATAATAATAGTTAGGTAGCTGACAAGCAAATCTGTGATACTGGAAAGGAATATTTACTGTAGATATCTCAATTTGTCCAGGAAAAACATGCTGTTATTTGCATTTGGACTAATGACCTCATCTTCATTTTTAGCTCAAATATAAATAAAGTAAATAGTAAATACTCATTACAGAAATTCAGACAGAAATATACCTCCAATGATCAAGATCAGAAGCAAGTCTAGTACAACATCTGGACATTTATTATTATGATTACCTTTGATTTCTGTTTTACACTTATTTTTTCTTAGGTTCCAAACCAAAACCCAAGTTCAGCAATGGCATCATGACATTTTCTCCAGCATATTTGTGTAAAAAAGAAAACCTACAAACTTACATATTTTACATAGATTAAAAGCCCTTCATAGGATGTGTGCTGTGTTTGTAAGAATAATCTTTTGTATTTCTTCAAGGCACGGGCTACCAAGGACCCCTTCAATTTGTCTATCAGAACATTTTCCAATCAAATCCAGGGTCCCAACCACAACTGAACTTACCGATGCCTTCATGTGCCACATTCTTGAAATTTCCACTTTGAGATTTTTCTATTTTGATAATTTTTTAAAAACTTTTGTTTGCTTCATTGCTGACTGTAGGAACTGTTATGTCCCTAAGAAAGCACATATCATTGATCCCAATATCTGGGTTAGAGTTAGATTTCATTGTTCTCTATGTCTCTCTTATAAAATACCATAAAATTTTTACAGGTCCTATATCTGTAACAAGGTTCAGATGATATAATAATAATAATATTTGGTATGAAACAAATTATTATTATTATTAATAACAATAATGATTTTTTTTTTCTTAAAAATAAATAAGATAACAATTTGACAGGGTTCTCAAGAGAAAATATTTCATAAAGAAGTCTCTACTTCTCAATGTATTTTTCTTCATTCTATGTATACAAAAAAAGAAAAAAATGGAAAGAAGGGAATTTCATGAACTCCAGTTCCAAAAAGATATTCAAGAATCATGGGAGTCAATAATCTAAAGAATTTATTAAAGATCACTCAGTGATTTTTGATGCAATTTCATTCATCAGAGAAGAGAGAGGAAGAAAAAACTTGATGAAATCTTTTTGCAATATTATGCCTCTTCATAACTTCCTTTTCTTCAATATCTGTGAACTGCCATGACTACACTTTGGAAAGTTGGTGGAAGGGTTTGCAACTGCCTTTACCACAGTTTTTTTAATTCAGAGATGTTGTTCTCTTAGGCCAGGTGCTAGACAGTCCACCCTACTATTTTTTTTTCATTATTGGTGTGGAAGAAGAAATGGATTAAAGCCATTTTTTAAAAAAATTATTTCACTCCAAAGCAAGGCAATAAAGCCACCAAGACACAAGGGGGGTACTGAGAACATTATAAAGGAGAGAGAACAATAAAAGAACAGAAGATAACAACTGACATTGCATTTAAATTTTTGAAGATCAGAGTTGACTGGGAAGCAAGAAGCCACTCATACAAAATGTGCCCCCAAAAAAGAATGTCACACAAAATGCTGTTTCACAAGAGTTTTTGTGTAAAACGTAACAGCCTTGACCTTCAATTTTCATTTTCCATGCAAATAACTGTGATGCTTCTCTCACATCCAAAGAAAAAAATTAGGGTGCTACTTAAATTAATGGACTGCTTGTAAAAAAAAGGGAATAATTTGGGGGGGGGTCATTTATTGATTTTTTATCATCTAAGAGAAGGGAACCTGTTCATAATGTAAATACTGCATCAAGTCAATCCTTGACATACAGATTTCAAGTTTGAAAAGAAATCTTATGGCATTGATAAATAAATAATACTGATTTTGTACTTTATCCCAATTTGTAATAGTAGTGATTTTCCAAGCCGATCTTAGATGTGGCACATGGCCGAAAGTATGGGACACCCAGTGAGGATCGAACTCACTACTCAGTCGTAATTGTTATAGCGTGACAAGCTTGCTAACCATTACACCGCCCCGATCAATGATGCAAGTACAATTTCAAACAGTATTTTAGTATGCTATAAACAAAGTACAGATAACTCTTTATGAAGTAGGAAGGTATTTATATTATAAACAGGATCCCACTTATAAAATTAATAAAAAAGTCAATTTTTTTTAATCTGCCAAATGTCATGGACAGAGAAAGGGCTAAGGAATGCCAGGCAATAAATGAAGTCAAAAATTTAAAAAAAAAATCTTCCATGTTTTTTTATGATCTGACCTGTGTGCCAAATTTGTTATATACTGTGATAAATATTAGAAGCTCAAATTCCAAGTTCTTATCGCTGTCAAAGAGACAGTCAGTGATTCCTGTCAAAGTTAACAATGGAATAACAGTTTTTTGCTGCTACTGCCTCATCAAATAAGATATTGATGCAAGACTGTTTTGACTAAGTGTTCTCACACCCATGTGTTTCTCTATTAATGCTTCTGTTATATGAGTGATGAGGCCTTCATAGATGGTGAGAAGACAGAGACCAGAGAGAAAAAGGCTTCATACATTACCAAAGAGCATTAGTGAAAAGTGAGAGACAGGAATTAATGCTTTATTTGCCAATTTCATCTTTCATATTGATATTCATTATAATACTGAGTAGTGAAACATTTTTAATAGTAATGGTAATATTAGCTGTTTCCTTATAAGGAAACATTTAACATTCATTTACTGATTAACTATCTGAGATATTTGATATGGCTGGTCTCCTGCACAAGCCCAAGGATTATGGTGTCTTTGGGGAAAGATGTTCAGAAATATGGGGAAAAGGGTGTATGGACAAAAAGATAGATGAGAACCACTGGGTTAGATGATCTTGGAAGTCAGGGGAATGAGTTTATGAAATATGGTGAAAAGAATATGTAGATTATGAACCATTCTAATATGATATTTGTTGAAAATGTGAGAAATTTAGAAGGAGAATAAAAAAGCCAGAATAAAAGATTCATATAGTAATATTTTGGTAATTCTGTTTACTTCAAAGTAACCAAAATTTGCTATGGTTCAACTCTAAAATGGCTGCAGCAAGAAAAGCCAAGTTGCGGTTATCCTACTAGTCACCAACTGGTCTTTTTGACTTTTTAAAAATTTTTGCTTCATACAAAAATTGCATTTAACTCTTTAAAATGTAAGTAAAAAATACATAAGCAAAAAGATAAAGAAAGGCATATATAAATGTTGCTACACCTGTGATTTTTCTAATTACCATAGACCTTCATGACATAGTCAATCATGGCTCTGCACAGATTCTTTTTCTTTATTATCAGTGAATTGTTCCAATTTCTTGAAAATGATAATGATTCCTTTAGACTGACTGACACCTAGAGTTAGAGAGTTTAGTTTTACCCTACTATTTAACCAATAGCAGGCAGGAAAAACAGATGGATTCATGCCTTTCCAAAGGGATTAGTGCAAAAGTGAATGCAAGAAATTTGAACCCAGCTCAACAATTTCAATACCATATATATAATAAAAAGGTTTGTCTTATTGCATTGTTAAAATTATAATACTTCTCCTCAAAATGTTACTGAACATTGGCTGTCCCCTTGAGAGTTTGCTGCATCCCTAAGGAAGCACTACTGTCCAGATTATGAATAATCTATCTAAAATAACACATGCTCAAATGGGGGTGGAGAGAAAGATTAAGTTGTGCTAATTTTTCAAATGGGTTAAGTCTGCCTGTCTGTCTTGAAAATCAGTAAAACTAGAAAATATTTGTTTTTAATTGGCCTTGAACACTGGTACTTATTGAAAACTTGCAACTGTTTCAATTAGAAATCAGGCCTCTACTTGCTACTCCATAATAATTGGCTTTTTTAGTTGTTAGTACTAATAGTGAATTTTGTTTTTTTAGATACTGCCTTATTCAACTAATTACTTGTGGTTCTGAGTTCCTGGTATTTTATGGTCTTATGCTATTTGGCATGTTTGAAACCTTAGCTTTTATCTGTGATTTAACTCAGACTTCAGTCACCTGTGGAGACATGTAACTATCCCATTCACAAGGGAGTCTTCTAGTTCCTATCACAGGTTAACTGGTTATTAAGACTTAAGAACAAACAAACTCATAATCATCTAATCATTGGGTTTAATGAACATCTGGTTCCTTTCAAACTATCTTACTCTCAAGTGAGAAGTGTAAGAGAAGAAACTTTTAGCATAGATCTTAAAGTTACATCTAGCCATTTCAACTGTAAAATGATGAGACCTTGCCACCAATCTAGTAATATACTTAAATTCTGAAGTTAAATTACAATCGGGGGGGAGGGGGTATATCAAATGTCAAAAGTTGGGGACGTAAATGCACAGGTTACACAACTAATCAACAGGGTTCAACTCTTGCAGCAAAACTTCTACACACTCAAACAAATGGTCTGTACTCTACAAGTTCACTCCTAATCTGAATGTTCTTTCCAGTCACACATGCAAATGACCAATGGTATTAAAAAGAGTAGTGTCACACATGCATAGTGGGATGATTGCAAATGACTGTGACTCACTCCCTCACGACATTGGCCATGTTGGATTTACATGCCAAACAGGTATGTGCTCGCTTCTAAGAATTCTATACTTATGACTGGAAAAATTAGAATGTCAAAGACATTGGCTGTATTAAGAGTAGGCAGGTTATGTTTATTTTTATGATATTTGCTTTCACCTGATCCCCAGTGTTAACGCACAAATAATAGTCTGATGATGATGATGATGATGATGATGATGATAATAATAATAATAATAATAATAATAATAGAGTGTTAACTTTGCAACAAAGTAATTGAAAACACACCATTAAAAAAATAGAAAATAAAAAAAATGATTAAAAAAGGGATCTTATAAAGACACCTGCAATAAAAAAGGAGAAACTAAAAATGGAAAGATAATCAAATCAAGAGAAAATGTCCTGTTGATTACTGCAAAGAGGATAAGTGAATAGATTACCAGAATCCAAAGTAACAGCCATTCAGAACAAAACTATAAGAACCAATCATACCAAGGCTAAAAACAATTTCTTTTTAATCATTTCACCCCAAGCAAGGCAATAAAGCCACTAAGATTCAAGAGGATAAACTGTGTGAAAGAATATGAGAAAAAGAAAACATTATTAAGGAGAGATAATAATAAAAGTACAGAATTAAGAAAACAGAAGAAAAACAATTCACATTGCATTATTATTTTTGAAGATCAAATTTGACTCGAAAACAAGAAGCTGGAAAAGAGTTCCACAAATAAGAAAAATGAGAGAAGAAACTTTCAGTATAGAAATTACATCCAGCTATTTCAACTGAATAATGATAAAACCTTGCTAACAATCTAGTAGCTCCTTTAAATTCATAAAATCTAAGTACCAAAGAGGTAAGTTCATCAGAACAATTACTATGCAAATATTTATAGAAAAGGCAAAAGGAAGTTACATTACAGCAGTGAGAAAGTGACTGAATTCAAGATGCCAAGTTAGGACCAATAACATTGCAGATTCTCCTTTGTATTTTGACAAGAATCCCTAAATGCATAGCAGAAGCACCAGACCAGATGTAGGAGCAATATTCAATGCAAGGATGAATGGTGGACTCATAAATAGGTAAGACAGACTCCAGCAAGTATAATTGTCTAGCACAGTGAACCAACTTTCCTAGCAGCAAACCTAGCAATTGAATACAATAAAAACAGAAAAAAAATCATGTATTGATGGAGGTGGACAATCAGTTGTAAGAAAACAATGTATGGTTGTCAGCAAGAGGAACAGGAAAATGCAAGCTATGAATTTGAGATGCAAAAATCAAACAAGTATGAAAATTTAAATATTAAGGGAATCATGCCTTGAAAAGTTAAACAAAGTATTAAGAAACAGGAAAATTTCATTAGCAACAAAGAAAAGAGTGCTGGACTGCTGTGTAATATTGATCCTCCTATATTGCAGTGAGTGCTAGACAATCTTCTCAGATGAAGAAGAGACTTAATGTCATTCTACAAAAGAATTCTGAGAATACCATAGAAGGAAAATGTGAGCAACAGGAAGTTTTAGAGAAAATGGAAATAAAAGGAATACTTATTCTTATAATCAGAAAGAGATAGTAGAAATTGTTGGTGAGATATAATAACAAAAGAGAGTTTGGAAAATTTGATATAATAAAGACAAGAGGGGCAGAGGGAAGCAGTAATTAATCTACCTAATATAAATATAAATGTTTGGCAGAGTGGGAGGGATAATAAAGAGACAAACATTGCTAAGAGCTAAAAAGTATAGGCAGAAGTAGAGAGCCATGATTGCCACCATCCTGATGGAATATAGAATATAAAAGAAAATCCAGTTAATCATATAAATTAATAGTTTATAAAGAAAGAGGTATAAATGGATTGAGAATGTTATTAAAAGAAGAAAAAATAGAAGCATAAACAAGAAACCAGAAAAAATATTTTAAGCTTTCATAATTGAAAGAGATTACTTTATCCAATTAAAGAAGCCATATTTAATTATAATAAACAAATGAAAGAAAGTGTAGTGATTACTACTATGTTTGCCATGCCTACATTTTTCTCAACTGTGATTGGTCAAATAATAAATACTAACTATCACAGGACAATTTACTGATTGCATTCACCACACTGAATTTTTCCTACTGTTAATTCACAAACATGCTTTTGTTATAAAATCACCGATTGGGTAATTTTTCATCCAATCAGATATTTTTCGTGTTCTCTCGAAATTTCTCCCGCCATTGTCCTGGGAGCCTACCGATAGTAATATAAACCAGGATTCGTTACAAAAATAGACAGTAGAAGCAGAACTCAGTAGAACTCAGCAACTCACGCGTCTACACAGACTATTCACTCTACTCACTGCACGCACACACACACACACACAGAACTTAAATATCATTCACCATCAGTTCTATGTAACAAGCCAAGTTGCACCAGCTCTGTTAGTTATATATAATCCACAACTGAATTACTACAGGTTCTTCTGAAAACATTATTCTATCTAATACAGAACTTTGAACATTCTTATTCAGAAAACTTGTTTTATTACATTTAATCTTTCAGCTAACAGATAAAGGGAAACTACTTCTTCTTTCTTATTGTTTCACACATTACAAAAAATGTTTTGTATTTGTTGATTTTAATATATATTTTATCGTTGAAACAAAAATCGGTTTTCCATTGTTTTTCCTTAATTCAAAAATGTATAATTGTTAAATGCTATTCAACATGCAGCCACATCAATCATTTCAACACAACCAGTATTTACAAAAGCATTCCAATGATAAGGTATGGTTAATCTAGCCATTCATAACATGAAAATAAGAGAACTAAAGATGATGGAAAAGTTTGGTCTGGTTTGGTTTGTTTTACGGCATATCAACCTCAATGGGTCATTTAATGCCGAAAAAGAATTTTTATTTCTAGTAATATTTTTCTTCAAGAATGAATAGCTGGTAATGTCTTTTTTCCTCAAAAATGTATAGCTGGTAATATTATTTTTTTCAAAAACGTATAGTTGGTAATATTATTTTTCCAAAACATACAGCTGGTAATATTATTTTTTCAAAATATATAGCTGGCAATATTATTTTTTTTCCAAAAACTTATAGCTGGTAATATTATATTTTTCCAAAAAGTGTATAGCTGGTAATATTATTTTTTACAAAAATGTATAGCTGGTAAATCTTTTCAAATATGTATAGCCGGCAACACTATTCTTTCAAAAAAAAAAAAATATAGCCGGTAATATTTTTCCAAAATTGTACAGCTGGCAACATTATTTTTCCAAAAATGTATTATCAGAGGCCCTGCTGTTGAACATAGTTTATCGCCATACCCAGAATGCGAATGTAGTTTAACGTCATACCCAGGACATGGCCACACCTTGGGAGTTAACTATTTGCCCATAGCTGGGACCCTACAAGGTGCTACCACCCCGGGTCAGAGTGGACCTGGGAACACCAGCAATTAAGAGGTTGTTCCATGCTCCTCAAAACCTCCTGATCAGAGGCCTTGCTGTTGGATGTAGTTTATCATCTTGCCCAGGACTTGAATGCAGTTTAACATCATATCCAGGACGGCATGATGGAAAAGTACGAGGACCTTGCACAAGACCTATCACTGCCAGTTTGAAAGACTCTTCAGACTGAAGGAGTTGGAGATGCAAGAAAGAGTTCTGACAGTTGAGAGGCCAGGGTATCAGAGAACTAGGGACAGTGGAAATGAGATGAGAGTTATCGACACTACAAGTGCACATCAAAAGAACAGTGTGAACCCTGCTGAATAATAATAAAAAGATCAGTGTTCCATTTCAACTTTACTCTTGGGGATAAAATATTAAAAATGCACAGAGAAAAAGGAAGCCAAATTAATTGTGTGATTTTCTTTGCTATTTTTAATTGGCAAACTTTATTTATATGACAAAGATGTATATCTGAATAGAAAGCAGAAAAAATATCATTGGTGCATATGTTTGGCTAGTATTTTGAAGAGGATAAACTGATTTAGAAGCAGTTTATAAGAAAATAAAACTCAGATGTAACATTTTAATCAAGATTTTTTTATCTGCTTGAATATTATTCTGTTCATATATTAAACCTTTGACAGTAGTACTGACTGCTCAGATTCAAAATGTTTCCTTATAAGGAAATGTCTAATATTACCATTATGCTTTTCTACTTAAAAGCATATGTTCAGTACACTTCTCATTCTGAGGAAAAGCTCATCAGAACAATTACCATAAAAAACATTTAAAGAAAAGAGGCACTCAGCAGCTATGTTACAGCAGTGAGAAATATTAAATAATTTAGAAAAAAGAAAATACAGATGCTAAAGCAATTTCACCAAAATGTTTGAAAAAAATGTAAATACTTTTGATATGGCACTATTATTTCATTTTACTATACCAACCATTTAACTAATAAAAGTTTTTACAGTCCTGTGAGAATTCCTATTGGAAAATATATAGTGTGTTAGTTGTATACAAGATACAATTACTGTGTATGGACAAAGGTACACTGCATGCAGAAAGCAATCACAATTGTTTTCAGCAATATTTCAGTGGACTTCAAATAGTAATTGAGAAGCTGCAAGTTTATTTTATGAATTGGATCTTTTATCACTCTGTTAAGTAAAAGAGTGAAAAAAGCTGGAAAGACAAGGAGTTTATCTATGACTACACTTATGTGAATCAGTTCAGAGAATGCTCCAAAGATATTAGGAAAAGACAAAGAAGCATAAAATGTGTTCCCCTTCTTACCAAAAAACTTCAGTTTCTGTTCTTACCCATAAACACATTTGTTAGTCATGGACAAATGCTATTAATCAAACTGCTGTAAAATTCAAAAGTTGACATATCTGATTTTGTATAACAAATAAATCAACTTTATCCTTGTGTTTAGTTGAAAGCTTTGTGATGTCTGTCATTGTAAAGCTTAGGGTAAGCTGGACAAAGTCTTCTCACAAGAATTGAAGGTTGCTTAGATGAACAGACACCTGAAGAAAACTGGAAAGCAAAATGGACAAAACGTTATGATAATAACTACAAAGACGATGCCATTAGTCCAACTATAAATAATGATAATTCCCCATCCCCAAAAGTTGTGTAGTCTATTGCAAATTTATAGACATATTCAGAATTTGAACATTAATAATCAAGACAATGCATAAATATCATCACTACAACCATTCTAATACAAAGTAGTTTGATAAGTTCCCAGGATAGCTTTATAACAAAAATCTATACCATTATTCTATTAGATAATATATTTCATATAGCCAACATTTTATTGTACATAATGAGGGAAGAAGGTTTTTTTGATAATTTAACACTCAAAGGCCTGAGAAATAAAGGACAAAACATATGACCTATTTCTAAGGTTTATGAATATGCATGAAGAGCAATTAGCACAAACAAAACGTGGGGTCATAAAGGAGAAAGTATTGATGAGAAAATCTCGAAAGCATGAAAGTGATGTATACAAATTGTGATCTGTGATATTAATTGCTGGTCTCTGAATTCAAGCCAGACTTGTTTTCAAATTTTCTGTAGCAGCTACTGTACTAGATAACATTACAAAAGCCTTAATTAATACACACATTCTCATATTCACAAAATTTCTGATATGAAAATTACGCACTTAACCATGCCTCCATTAATGATGGCATACTTTTTATCTTTGCATTTTCTTCCTTCAATATTTCCTGCATATTAAACTAAACAAAAATAAAATTAAGTAATGATAACAATTAATACTCTATCTTTTCCTTTGTTAAAAATGAAAACTATTGTAAAACTAATTTCAAGACTTACATGCTGAGAGAAAATGAAATCATAAGAGCTTGAATATTTATTTCAATTTACTCAAGATTAAACATACAGATAATATATCTGGATTAAAGTAGATACATATACAGATCAACACAGGCTTCCAAAAAAAAAAAAGAGTTGTACTCAAATCCATATTAAAATTTTTACTGTTTTCATTGTTAGAACATTGTTGCCAGACTGTGCTGATTCATTTGTAGGAAGAAATAGGAAACTGATATTTACTGGAAACAAATTACTATAAAGACCCTGGCAGTGATTTCTCCTGGATGTGTCCCACTCTGCAGTGTAGACAAATCTAAACAACATTGCCAGCATACATTATGATAAAAAATATGACACTATACATACTATGATGTACATTACTATATATCTCTATGCTGGTTTGAAAATAGCACAATGCTTTAATAATAATAGAAAGGCTAGGGAAATACATGTTACAGTGTCTTGAAAACATACACATATTTTGACAGCAGGGAATGTATGTTTCCTCAAGACATATAAGTATGTTTCTATTAACAGAAGACTTCATGAGCTACATATCTTCTTTTTACGGCCATATGATCATACTATCCTGTGGCACATTTTCCATGCCTCTTGCACCTGTTGATGCAGTACAGCAAGAGTTGAAGGGAGTTAATTGAATGAATCAAGAGTGATCCTGTCATGTCCCAAACATGTTCAGTGGGACACAGGCCTAGTAAACATACTGTCCAGGCAATAGTCAAATATTTTACAAAGTAGCAATGTGGGCAGGTGTTATCCTGCTGGAATCAAACAATGCCTTCTTTTTTCAGAAATGGCATCATTATGGATTGAACAATATTCTGGATAGGCATATTCTTACCAATGTTCAGTGTTTATTCCATAAACAATAAAGGCAACCTGGAGTTGTAGCATATATTTCCACACCATGTTGCCAAAAGTTGCACCCATTTCTCATAGGTGTTGTAGAGTTATTTCCTCAGTGGAAACTGTATTTGGACTAAATTCGGTTCTAACTAGGTTCAACGTACAAAAACGTTAGGAACTTGTTATAATAAGTGTTACGCAGAGTAATCGAGTTGTGGTAGCTGACTACTTCCCGTATTCGACTCCCACTGACTCCTACTTATATTAGACAGGAGAGTCTATTATTTATAGACTAGGTGTGTTTCACCATAACAATAGGCAAAAACACTTATCACACATAAAAATGACCATCACCTGGATTAAGTCAGAATTGGCTCTCATGATTAAAAACTCAAGAGCACCAACTCATTCCTTTACAGCGATTAATCGATTTGCTTTTTAAAGCTTATCAGCCTCTTGCAAGCTATTTAAAGCCAGAAAATATTTTTTAGATTGTAAGAATATTTGTAGATAACAATGATTTACTGATAAGAGTCCTACTACTTAACTCATAGATGGGGTGGGGAAGCGAAAGCTTCATACATTTCCAGGGGCATTTGTGCTAAGTGAATATAATGAACATGACTATAATTGGAATTAAAATTTCCATTTCCAAACTGTTATCCATAACATCAACTACACATCCAAGCTTGCAACACTTGGTATACCCATCTGTGTACTGAACAGGCATAATGTTATTCAACTTTGGTGACTGTACAAAATCCCATGTGTCAATGAAATATGACCATAAGCCTCATTACTTACAGACTCTTTAATGACACTCATTGAGACCCAAACAATTACATGATCTATTTACAGGTTATGTTATCGTCATATGTGCCATGTTGAATCTCCTGGGGTAAATTAACTCTAGTCTGAGTTGTCCTTTTACTACCTTACAATGTGTCAATATTGACAAGAATCATTACAACAAAGGATTTAAGAAGCTGATCTTTAGGTGGAGAAATGTTCATCTGACCACTTGCCAACATCAAAGCATCTTCAATTTTTTTTATGTCCATGTTATAACTCCTAGATGTTATAATATTATGTCTCAATTGATTCCAATGGAACCTTTCAGGCTCACTTTGAATTCTTTATTTAAGGTGTCTTGCCTAGTTCATTTGTGCTACCAGGGATGTCTTATTTACTCCACAATATCCCCACTTTTGAGATTGTTTTTTTATAAGTTAATGTTTTATTCTTATTATTCACTTGCTCATCTTTCTGGCGAGTGTGCCAATGTACTGAACTTTGTATTTCTTTTGTTTTCAGTCAACCTCTAGTTTTTCCATATGTTTTTTTTTTCTGGTAATGATATTTGTACATTCAGTGAATTCTTGTGGTGTTGGTACTTTAAAAGTATCATACAGTACTTGCATAGGTTCTTCCTTTCTTGTGGGCCTTTCTTCAGTAAACCTTTTCATTAACTGATTCCAATGCCTTTTGCATTCCCAATTTTAACTTTTACCATATATATCATTTTTCCAATTTGTGACCTTATTACATACTCTTCCCACATTTCTTTTACATTTTTATATACTCTGAAAAACACTTTTTTTGCCAGTTTCGAAAAATTTTGTATCCTTTTTGTTAAACATTCTTATTCTTTTTTGACCTTGTAATAGCTTGTCAAACACTGATTTAATTTTTATTGTGAACATCTATTCTGTTGGTGGCATACCTGTCAGTGTATTGGGTTTTAGCATTATCCAGTATATTCTCAAGAATTTTTTGTCATGGTTCTTCACTCACTTTTTCATGACTTGCTTTCTTCAAAGTTCTCTTAAAAGTATTTACAGACTGTTCAACTTGTCTGTTTGACCTTGGGTGATATGGCAGTTTAGTAATCAAGAACATTTTACAAAATTCTTGAAATTCGTAAGCAGTGAATTTTGTATCATTATCTGAGACTATGACAACTGGAATGCCATATCTTGCAAACAGTTTGTGTAAAAATTCACATCAACTGTGGAAGTTGATTTTTTGCACATACAAATTTCAGGCCACTTAGTAAAACTATCCACTACCACAAGATAATGTGATCCATTTATTGGACATGCCAAATCAGTCTTGACCATGGAGTATCTACCTTTGGCCAAAGTTGTAATTTCATGGTAGGTGATTTTGCTGCCAGAGCAATTCCTCTGCAGGCTTTTACTAATTTTTCAATGTCTTGATGCATTTTGGTTTGGTATACATAGATTCTCATAAAAGATTTCACCCTTGAAATTTCCATGTGTCCACAATGAAATTCATTTAATATCTCCGTTTTTAATATTATGGGTATTACTGATCTTTGTGCAAACATCGGTACTCCATCATATAGCGAATAAGCATACAAGTTTGGATTGTATTCTAAAAATCATTTATCTTTCTTACTTTCTTTTAGTTGTTTTTTTACTTTTGAAATAAACGTCTTGTTCTGCTTTTACTTTTATTTCTTCCGAAGTAATTGGTAGTTCACATACTATGTTGTATAATATGACACCTGAGATTTATGATTCTCTGACATTCATCTGATATTCTGGTAGTGTTAGTTTTGATTCTGTGCAAGTTTTGTTAGAATTCTAGCACATATTTCACAGTCTTTTTTCACTGTTAACCCTTGAAAGAAAATTAACCCTTTAAACATATTCACAGTCAGTTTGTTTAATTTAACTCTTTCACAGTCCTTGTTAACAATTCCAGGATATGTGACAAAATTTTTGTCTTCTTTTTTGTCATATTCACACACTTCCAATGAGTATTGAGTAACAAAATTCTCTCAAAAAAATTTTTAGTCAGAATATTAACTGTTTTTTCAAAGCAAATTTCTCCTGTTGTTTCACTGTAGTACAAAATTACAATATTTTTATGTCCTACCAGTACTAACTTCTCAAAAAAAGTATTTTTTTCTTGTCTTCCTAGTCACTGTATTCTTCTCTCAAAATTTGCTTGTATCTCCTAAAATAAGCAGAAAGGGTAATTCCATCATCTGAATAGTATGTGGATTCAGCTATGGTATTTGCCACCATATTGGAAGCAAAATAACTTGGGGAATTTTCCATTTTCTTCTGTATTATTTCAATTAAATCTTCTTGTTGTTTCTGGAGTTCTAACAACTGCTATTGTTGCTGTTTCATTCTTACCACTTGGGCTAATAATTCTTCTATATTTAAAGAATATCTGGGTTTTTTCTTTTTTCTCCTTATTTTTTTACACACACCAAAAAAAAACAAAAAAACAAATGGTTCTAATTTCTTATTGTCACTCTTACCATGTACACCAAAGCACAGTACATTTTCCTACTCTGTATGTGTTTTTATCCCTCGTCACTACTATTTTAACACATTCCTCATGTTTATAATATTAAGTCTCGACTGACTTCAATGGAACTCTTCTGATTTACTTTGAGTTCATTACTTAACATGTTTTGACAAGTTCATTTGTATTACCAGAGTGTCTTATTTACTCCACAACAGTCTAATCTGTTGTTAAATGTAGCAAGATATGGTTTGTTTATTTTAAAGCTTTCAAATGAAAACTGCTTTTTTATATTCCCTCACCATTGCTGATGTTAACCACCAGAAGAGTGACTCCTTGGGCCTTCTCAGGCTACCATTTTCGACTAATTTGAAGTGGAAAGATTATATTGAATCAATTGCTAGGTTTGCTGTGAGGAAAGATTGTTCACTCTGTTGTACTAGATAATTTATCTCACCAGAATCTATCTTACACATTTGTAAGTCTACCATTCATCCATGCTATGAATATTGCTGTCACAACTGATCTGTTGTTTAAAGATTCTTGATGAAATACAAAGAAGGATCTGCAAAGTTACTGGTCCTGACCTGGCATCTCAATTTCAGTCAAATTCCCACTGCCATAATGGAAATTCTCTGTACCATTTCCATGAATATTTTCATGGTAATTGTTCTATTTCCTCTTTGATACCTCACCTTTACAAATTTAAGCACAGTACTAGATGGCAGGCAAGTCTCATCATTTTATAGTTGAAGTGGCTAAAATAAGTCAAGCAATGACATTATTGAAAATCAAGTTGCAATCATCATCATGTACATAACAGATGGACAAATAGTCATCTCAATTACACAAGAATTAAAATAACACTGACATCTCATTTTAACAGATATATTTACCAAAATTACACAAAAAATATCTTGAAATATTAAAGAATAATTTTATTCAATAAAATTGCCATTGGCTTCAACCACAGCCTCTAGCAAACTGTGGAATATCCTGCTATACTTCTGTATGGTCTCCTTGTTTAAGTTGGTGAATGCTGCCATAATCCTTGCCTTCAGTTCACTTTGGTGTTACAAGGAGTTTTGTTGGTCTCTCACTCAACTGAACCCAACACATAAAAATCAAAGAAGTTGCAGTCTGGGAAGTTAGGTGGCCAGATGTACGGGTTGATATTGTTGCAGAAATTGTCTGACAGCCATGACTGAGTCCTCCTGTTTGTGTTTCATGGTGCAGAGTCCTGTTGCCAGACACAGAATTTCCTAGCAGCTACCCTCTTTAACCAGAGCAGCACTATCTCTTCAAGACATTTGATGCAGGCCTCCATGTTGAGTCTGAGGCCCAGTGGGAAGATGGATGGAGGCATAATGTTGGCATCACTAGTGATCACTCGAAACTTTATGATGTTGATTGGATATATCATATAACTCTTTCTGAATTCTCTGCACCGTCCTCAGATTGACAACCAAATACTCTGAAATATTTGTATTGGTGCAATTGGTGCAAATGCCAATTAGTACAGTATGCTGTTTCAAATTTCTGGTGGAGTGAATTGTGTCATGGTGCTCTTTTTCTCATAGATGATTCCCACCTGACCCTACTATACTCTGCAGTTAGCAAAATCAAAAACACTGTGCATACATGAAATTAAAAATTTAAATGGTGAAAATTTACCCATTGTATATGTACAGATGTGTGTATGAGTCAACAAAAATGGCTGAAAACAAAAATTTTAACAGATTATCCCTGCAGCATGCACAACCTGTACCCTTAATCATCATCATCAGGTTGAGAATTCTTCTCGGATTCTCCTGACTCATTCCTTCAAACCATATCAGTCAGACATTGTCTCTCATAAGGTCTGACTTAATTCTCCAGGAGTGACCAGCTAGCCAAAGCCTTCTTTCTCTTAGCGAACCTGAGATAGGAGGAAGGTGTCCATAAAGGTGTTTCTTTGTTGAATTTTTCTTCTAGCTGATATCCAATGCAACTGGTAACATCCTTGTGTATGTTCTGTCAAGTGATACTTCTTGGTGTTTTATCAGTGTCTATGTTGTTGAGACATAGATTCTACCATGGCTTTAAAGAAATCCCTCTTAATATTGTAAGAGAGGGAGGACTTCCAGATGGTGCTCATACCTTTGCCTTCGCAGATTTTGATGTTTCTCTCTGTTGACTGGATGTTGCTGCCAAGTTAAACAAATTACTGAATGGATTTGACGTTGTTGTCATTTTTCAACTTAATTTCTCCTTCTTGTAGCTGATAAATTCTGTTTTGCCAGCATTAATGTAGAGACCAATATCACTGGCCACTTCTTTGATGAGATGGAGAATTTGGTTGCCTTATCAATCATGTCTGACAACAAAGCATGGTCATCTATGTAGTCTACATCTGTTATTGTTTTTGCTGGGTGACGTGAACTTCTTGCTTTCTCAAGAGTGAACCCCAGATCTGTGTTTAGATCAGCAGATGTTTACAGAACATAATCTAGGCACATAATGAAAAGGAAAGGGGCAAGTGTATCTCCCTGCAAGACTCCCACAACAACAGGGAAAAACTCTGTATTTCCATCAGGAGACTGGACCATTGAGCAAGGGTTCTTATACTGCATCATGATGGCTGATACTGTCTCTTGCAGGATCCCATATGCTAATATGATCTCCTCAAGTTTAACATGATGGATGGAGTCATAGGCTGTGGAGAAATTGACAAATACATGCACAGCTTTGAGGTTCTTGAATTTTAAACCCTCAATTATGTGGCAGATGGTTACAATTTGGCCAACTGTTGATTTATTTTGTCTGAAACTGTTTTTTTTTTTTTCAGGGCAGATATGATTCAATAAGAGCAGGTTGTAGATTTTGGAGGCTATTGTGGTGAGTGTTATCCCTCAATAGTTTGTTGTTTGGCCAAGGTCTCTTTTCTTTAGAAAGAGCAGTATATAACATTCTGTTCAGTGCTCAATGGCTCTGATTGATAAACTAGACTGCAAAATGTGATAAACTCATTGTCAAAGTTATATGTCAACCAGACCTTTCCATGCTTTATTTGCTTCTTTGCAGTTGTCAATTTTCCCATGTTAAAAATTCCTTTCTTGATGTCGAGTTCTTGTTCGATTATTCTTTGCATGGGTTTCTCTGTAATTGTGGGAGCCTTGCTAAGCAAGTTTTCAAAGTGCTTTTTTCATTTGCTTATTCTCTCCTTTTGATCAATAGCCTTTAGCTTGGCTTAGATGCAGCTTTTTTGGTCACTGATTTCAGTCGCAGTTTACTTGTTTACAGATTCATTCTCAATAATATTAATTTTGGCTTGTATGAATGCTGTTTTCTCCAAGTCATATGTTTCTTTGAGAACAACTTGAGAAATTTGATGGAGATATCTGTTTTTCTCTTGTTCTTTGTTCTGTGCAGCTTTTTTCAAATCTATTCATTTCTTGATTATCACTTCAGTTCCCTATAGGGTTCGGTGTTGGGCTTTTGATTTCACTATGATTATTTCAGCTGCTGCCTATGCACAGTCTTGTTCAAAGTTTGTATATGCTGAAATTGCAGAGTTTTCAGTGTTCCCAGCTTGAAGAGCATAGAAATGGTTTGCAAGAGAAATCTTGAACTGGTTGGTGATGTCAGTGTTGCACAATGCAGACCAGTCATATTGGAGTTTTTTGCTGTTTGGGCTTGTTGGCTCTGAGACTAAACTGAATGGTGGTAGTGACAATGCAATAGTCTGAACTCAAAGTAGTGAAGGAGTTGAGAGGTGCACAATTTGCCACACTGTTGATCCATTTTTTATTGATGAGAATGAAATCAATTTGAGATCTGACACCATTTGTATATGTAAACATCCATTTCTCTTGTGAAATTTAGTGTTTAGACAGACCATTTTTTTCTCCATTATAAAATCATGTCGCAGCATTCCATTTCTGTTTGTGCTTTCATGGAATGAGTGTTTGTAGCTGTAATTTTTACCCAGTTTAGCATTGAAGTCTCTGCCAATCATTGTGACATTATGATGAGGTATTTGTTGAATGAGAGAAGAGAGGTCATTGTTGCCATGCTCTATTTCATCTTCTTCAGGGATGTTTGTTGGGCTGTAGCAACAAACAATTGTGGTTTTGGGGTTTCCCTTGAATGATGTGACAATAATGCATGGTGTTACTGATTCAATTTTATCAAGGGCTTTTTGGACTTTAGGGCTCATCAGTATACCAACCCCTCCAACCAATGCATTGGCATTGTTTTATGTAGCTGGTGAGGTGATGACAGTCCCTCTTTTTCCTACATCATGATGTTTCAGAAGAACATCTTCATGGAGTAGACTGTTCTAGTTCCACATGCCTTGAGGACACATGGCACAGTGGATAAAGGTGTTAGTTAGATCCAGTGACAGGACCCAAAGAGTGTCAGTTCAATACCCGGTTAAGGCAGTGGAGAACTTTCAGAGGGAAATTAACAGGAGATAACTGATAACTGACATCAATTAAACATGGCACGTGGAACTAGAACAGTCTACCCCAGTGAGTGAAATAAAGGGTTCGGTTCGGCTTTCCAACCACCTGAAAAAGGATGGAGTGTACAACGGCTGAAATGTTGTAATAAATATGGCAACAAAGATGAGGACAATAGTCCAAATAATGTAAATAATGTACATAATACCTCATCTCAGAAATATAGACAGGTACAACTTCTCAAATGGATATGTATGAATCTGCGATTGGTTGAATTATGAAACCCGCACAGCTCACCTTGAAAAGTGGACTTTTTCAATTTAACTTGGTATATATAAATTTATATGAATGACCTGGAGTTTGACCTTTGATAAGCTTTTCCTGGTATTGCTGGAGGAACCTATATTAGTTATTACTTTAGCAGATTTTCACATGTTATAGCATCTCTATAGTGACAGAGTGGTAACTTGCTCATCTTTATGCAGTGAAATATTTCATGGCTAGATAAAAGTGTTAAACACATGACACACACATATATATATTTAAAAAGAAGAAAATTAATCCTCCCATCATTTTGCTGTATGAGGGTTCAGTAGCACTTAGAACAAAATATCCAGACTTGTACAGAACCAACCACACTTTTTGAAAGAACTGGATACAAAGAACTCTAAATAACTCTCTCCAGGTTTGTAATTCAGACTTTCTATTATTTATATATACAACACTGTGCAAATCTTCAGGAAGTTCTTTTGATCTTTGCATATATATAGAACCAGCTAAATTTTCTAAAAGAACTGATAACAGAGAAATGGCACACAGCCACAAAGTTTCTAAACATTCTTCAAATTTTTGAATTCAGAGTTTTCCTTCTTGTAGACTAATTGCTAACCAAAGGTAAAGAGCGCAGTCTAACTTGCAATTTAACACATAGTTGGGGGAAGAGATTAATTCACACCTTTCCCAAGGGTATTTGCATGAAAGTGAATGTAAAAAGCATAACCAGAATTTAAACTTAACTCATCAGCAATTTCTTGTTTGATACTGCCAATCATTACACCACCTGCACACACACGTGTGTGTGTGTGTGGGGGGAATTATTACAAGAACATCTTTGATCTGTCTAAAAGTTTAATTATTTATGAGGGAATGCAGAAAAGGTTTTCAGTTCCAAAACCAATATTCTGGTGTTTGGTCACTAAAAGTGCTGATTTTTGGAATTGGATCAGGCTTGAGAATTTTCAACAACCCCTCTTATTTCACTAGTGCCAGTGTATTATGTTCAAGTTTAATTACAAGCAACAATTTTAAATGCTGATTTTCAAGAGAGTCAATTCTTAAACATTATTGAATATTGCCCCTACACAATTTTCTCCTTTGTTGCTGCTTATATATCTTAGAGTAGTTCGTCGGACATATTATATGAAGGGACGTTCTTTGACACTACATTGGTAGCCCCTCCCCACTGACGATATTGGACTAATCAACCCATGTACAAGGCTCTAACAGTGGATAAATGATGCTAATGTAAGCAAGCTATTACAAAGCAATAGGAAAGCAGCTCTTGACTGGCAAACTTTCCATAGTGTGGCCAATAGAATATATTTTGTATAAGACTGGATTCTACCTGGCTGAATCAGCTCTAAAGGATCTAGACCTATTACCTCTCACTTTCTAACCCCAACCTCACAGTAAAATGTGACAACCAGCAATGATGGAAAAGATCTGTGTGGATGCCCTTGAAGAACAACTGTCCCACCTAAACTGGCCAATATCCTGTTTACCCCTATGGAGAATAATAGGCGCCAATTGGAACAATGGATGCTGGAGAAATTTGGGTCCAGCACATTTAACGTATGTCCACACCAATTACTACAGAGAATGAAGGGACGACCCCTGAACATTATCTTCGTTTCAGGTACAACACCAACAGTGGCTGAACTCCAATCCCAGATTCACAACACTGGAAAAGGAGAGTCAAACAGAATATCGCCCAGGATGTAGCACTGGGCATCATTGAACCAGTGCTGGTCGGGGTACACCCACGGCTTGCTGTTCTAGGATGGTGGTTACACCAAAAAAGGATGGCTCACCTAGACATACGGTAGACCTGCAGAAGCTTAATGCTGCTACCATGAGGGAGACACACCATCTCAGTTCAATCAGGTATCATTAGTGACAGAGCACACTAGAAAAACTGTCCTAGATGCATGGAATAGCTACCATAACCTTCCTCTCTCTCCAGCTGCACAGGATGTGACTACTTTCATTATTGAATGGAGCAGATATCGATACCTTCAGGGCCCACTAAGATTTCACATGTTGGGAGATGCATACACACACAAATTTGACGATATAACCATTGATACGATCTGGAAAACAAGATGCATCAAGGACAGCATACTCTGGGATGACACAATAGAAATATCAATCTGGCATACAATGGATTATATTACCCACTGAAGCAAAAAAGTTATTGTTTTCAACCCGGAAAAATTTCACTTTGCAGAAAAAGAGGTGGATTTTCGCCAGGTTCTGGGCAACAGAGGACAGGAAAAAACCTACTAAAAGAATGACAGAAGCAATCTTGAACTTCCTCACACCCCAAAATGTCACCAATGTCAGATCCTAGTTCAGACTTGTGAACCAAGTCTCATACACATTTTTTAAAGCTGAGATAATGGCCCCCTTTCAGGAACTACTGCAAATGAAGGAGCGAAGTTCTACTCGGATAGCATGCTGGATCAAATATTCAATGAGTCAAAACAAAGAATTGTACAAGAGATTGAGGATGGTGTAAAGATATTTGAAGTCAATAGGCCAATGTGCCTGTCAACAGACTTCAGCAAAACTGGTGTAGGATACTTCCTGTTCCACAAGCACTGTAACTGTGTCACTGAAGTGGGACCACTTTTTGGTAAGAACCACTGGAAACTAATTCTAGCTGGATCCCAATTCCCCAGTGAAACTGAGTCACACTATGCACCAGTGGAGTGGGAGGCATTGGCACTACTATATGGTTTAGAATTGTGTTGAATGTTTGTGTTAGGCTGTCTGGAACTTTTGGTAACAGTGGATCACAAGCCTCTAATAAAAAAACTTTTCAGACAAGGCTCTGGAGGAAATAAAGAATCCACAAGTGTTCAGCCTTAAGGAACAGTCTTTGATGTATAAGTTCCACATAAAACACCTCCCAGGGAAATTCAATGCCACACCAGGTTGCACATCCGGGCACTCCGCAACACCAAGACAAGATGGAGCAACTAATAAAATTTAGCACAAAGCTTCAAACATGCTATAAAAGCATCATTCAGTTCAACCTACAAGCAGGACCCCAAACTAAGTGCAATCACATGGGACATGATCGTGGCCACAGCAGCCACAGATGAGGAATGTCAGTCTCTGGCAGAATACATACAGAAAGGATTCTCCAAGTCTTGGCATGAACTGTCAGAGATAATCTGCTGATTTTGCTCTATGAAAGAGGCATTATACTGCTTGGAAGGAGTAACTATAAGTTCTTCAATCACTCCACTCTGCACATCAGGGTGTTAATGGCATGCTGGCTAACCTCAGACAATGACTATGTTGGCCAGGGCTAAATACAAGTATTTTCCAGACCCAAGCACAATGCAAAATTTTCAACAAAATGGCCTTGTCACAATCCAGGGAACCACTGATGCCACCGCCATACCCCAAATTTCCATTTCAGAAGACTGAGAGAGATTTCTTACACCTGCGAGGAAAAAAATATATACAGATCAATATACAGGATGGGTCAAGGTAACCCTTATGTCTTCTAGGAATGTCAGAGCCACATGTGACACCCTATGAAACTGGTTCTGCCTATACGGTGACCTGGAAGAAATATCATCCGATGGAGGATCACTGCTCGATTCCCAGTATAACATGTTCATGGAAAACTAGGGTATAAGAAAGTACACATTGTCAGCATATTACCCCAAGAGCAATGAATGGGCAGAACAGCTAAACAAATACTAGCAGACAGCTATGGCCACCTATGCTACTTAATGCTAATAGTAACCCTTTCCTTATAAGGATACATTTGGTTACTAACATCTGTTTTAGATGCTGCTGCTGCTGCTGTCCACAATGAAAGTGATATGATTTCTGTTATTTGGTGATTCTGTAGTCCATCAGGTGCAAAGAAGGGGGGTCCTTGCTAAGATCTAGCACAAGTAAATAACACAAAAGCAAAGTGGCAACTGACTCTGTTAGCTAGAGACAAATGAGCCTGACCCGCAGAAATTTTTCTATAGAATGATACCATCACAGCACATCCAATATGGAAATTTTTTGATATTATATTTTCTGACATTATATTAAATCACTTACTAGGTCTTCTACTAGAAAAGTTGGTTATACATATCCTGCTAGACAATTTTTCTTGCAACAATCTATTTTAAACATTTATAAGATGTCCATGCATTGAATATTGTTATCACATATGGTCTGGTGCTTCTGCTCTGTATTTAAGAGAAGCTTGACAAAATCCAAAGCAAAGAAGAATCTGCAATGCTATCAAACCTGATCTGGCATCTTGACTTCAGTCACTTTCCATAGCCAAAACATGTGCCTTTTCTATAAATATTTTCATGGTAATTGTTCTGATGAGCTTTCCTGTTTGGTACATGGATTTTATTATAATAAGCACATTACTAGATTGGCAGTTAGGTTTCATCATTTTACAGTTGGAATTGCTAGATATAAGCATAAATTCTATGATAAGAGTTGCACTTCTTGCTTGTGGAACTCTTTTCCAGCTTCTTGCTTTCCAGTTAAATTTGATTTTAAAAAATTTAAATGAAATGTCAATATGATCTTCTGTCTCTTTGAATCCCGTAATTTTATTGTCCACTCCATTTAATAACATTTTTTCTCATATTCTTTTGCACACAGTGTGTGGTAATTTAGTTAATTCATTTTCTTCTAACAGTTTATAAAATTAAAATTGCTTGAGCTATGATCAGAGAGATGTAATATGAGCATTCTTGTTAGGCATGTAGTTGTATATCCAATATAATTAAATGAATTTGGTTTGATCAGGAACAACATAGTTCCCTAAGGGACATGTGAATTCATAAATAATAACCAGTAGCAACACTGAACATACAGATAAAAACAATAACATTAATATTTTTCTTTAATGAACTTATCAATGTGAAAGAAATCCTAGTTAATAACGGTTTTCCAAATTACCTCATAGATCACCAAATTGAACTTTTTCTTTCTGAGGTAACCAATAGCAAAATGGAACATATATATATATAAACAATAACATTAATATTTTCTATAAAAATCAAATGCATGATAACTATAAGCAGGGTGAATCTTCCCTGAGAAACATTATAAAGAAATATGCAACTCCAGTCGACAAAAACAAGAAAATTATATAATCTACTATAAAAACTTGAAAAATGATAACCTCATCATCAAAAATAATAATTCATCTGCAAGAGCCAAATTACAGAGAACCAATATTATTTATGAAATCTCATGTCCCTTAAGGAACTGTGTTCATGATCGAATGAAATTCATAAATAATTATATTAGATATACTACAACATGCCTAACACCAAGACTCACATTACATCTCTCTGACCATAGCTCAATTAGGATTCATTTAAGACATACTGAATCCATGTTATATTTAGATCTTTTGACAAGAAAAATACAAGTACAATATGTTCACAAGACATTGGTATAAAGAAATAATGTTTTTTCTGTGACAAAAAAATAATTTCTATTTACTAATAATTTCCTTTGCAACATATTTATATTTGACTTTGATCATAAAAATAAATAAAATAAAATCCCTATTTTGATCCAACTGCAATTCATCATATATTGAAGACTTGTATGTTTTTTTCCTGGATGTAACTATAGAGAGTTTCTCAAAAGTAAATGAACTCAAAATCTAATATTCCTCATTGGAATTCCTTTGTAGCTGAAATAAATAATCCTTGATATTCTTTTCTTCTTATTGAACATAATTCCATCATATAGCCCTTTTTATTAATCCATGTGCTGTATCCCTTCAGGACATTTGCAACAATGAAACAAATAAATAAATATAAAAAATGAAAATAAAAAATAAGTAAAATAAATTAACCCAAATAAATAAACAAACAAACCACCAGTATGGAATATCCACAATACACCACTGAGCAATATATATAAATAGTTGAGAAAAATCCAACACTCACGGCCTGATGATTGCATATAGCATGAAACAGCCTGTCGCCTCTGAGTGTTGACTTCAATGTTCACTTTTATACTCATATTTACTTATGCTCTATCTCTGGTATTGAGCACTTTATCCCATAAATATAGCACACTTTAAAACTATATTTGTGCATATATATATATATAAATATATATGAATATAAAAGTGAACATAGAAGTCAACACTTAGATGCAACAGTTTATTTCATGCTAGATGCAATCATCAGGCCACATTTCCGTTAGGTGGTCTGACGATTGCATCTAGCATGAAACAGACTGTTGCCTCTAAAGGCTTTATATGAAGCGATTTTACTTAAGAATCCAGTAAATTCGTCATTCACGGCCGAAGGTATTGCTAATTCTATTACTGAGTTCAAATTTAACCCAGAGGAGGGCATAACATTTCCTGCGTATTTCAGAAGATTTGAAAGAATATTTGAAAAAAAATGTGAAGGTTGGACTGACGAACAAAAAGTGAGTTTACTTTTACAAAAGTTGGGTACAGATGAAAATAATAAGTATACGAATTTTGTCCTTCCAAGAAAAACTGGTGACATTTCTTTCGAAGAAACTGTTAATACTTTATCTAGTATTTTTGGCGAGCTAGTTAGTTTGTTTCATACTTGTTTTTTGTGTTTGAATATGGTAAAGCGTGACGATGAGGATGTTGTTACGTATGCTGGAAATGTTAACAGAATGTGTGAACGTTTTATGTTACATGATCTTTCAATTGATCGATTTAAATGCTTGATATTCGCTCAAGGCTTGACTTCTAGCAAAGATAAGGACATAGGTCCCGAATATTGGCAAAACTCGAACAAAATTCCGAGATCACTTTGCAGAAGGTTACGGAAGAGTGTCAAAGAATTGAAAACTTAAAACATGACAATATGCAAATTGAAGAAAAAGACATATCCCGTGTCCATGTTATTCGACCAAAAACGGGAATAGTTAATAAAAACGTTAAAAAACCAACGTGCTTTGGATGCGGTGGTGGTCATTTTAAAAGTGAATGTTTTTTTCGCGACAAAAATTGCTATTCGTGTGGCAATAAAGGCCATATAAGTACTCATTGTAAAGGCAAAAGAAAAAAATTCAAGTCGAAAAAAGATAATGTGAATATTGTGTTGTCACGTCAGGAGATTGAGGAGGGGCAGAAAAGAAAATTCGTACAGGTAAAAATTAATGGAAAAAATGTTAAACTACAGCTAGATACTGGAAGTGATATTTCCATTATTAATACAGCAACATGGATTAAAATAGGCAGACCTTTGCTTAAAAAGACTGAAAAAGTGGCTCGCGGGATTTCTGGAAAAAAATTGCATTTTCAAGGTGAATTTTCTTGTAATATTTCATTTGTTGGTAAGACACTAAAGTCTAAAGTGTATGTGCTACAAAATGCTTCAAATTTATTTGGAAGATTGGATTATACTTTTTAATATATGGGAACTCCCTATAAATTCTTTTTGCAATAGAATTAATGTTTCTTCTACGTGTAAAAATCGGGTTATAGAAAATTTGGTGAAAGATCTGAAAATAAAATTTCCACAAGTATTTTCAGAAGGTCTTGGATGTTGCAAAAAGACGGAGGCAAAATTTGAAGTGAAGGAAAATGTAAAACCTATTTTCAAGCGAAAAAGAAATGTGCCATTTGGTGTTTTGGAACAGATTAACAAAGAATTGGAACGGCTTGAAAATTTAGGAGTTATTTCACGCATGGAATTTTCAGAGTGGGCCTGCCCTGTTGTATATGTTAAGAAAAAGAATAATAAAATTCGGATGTGTGCTGATTTCTCTACGGGTCTAAATGATTGCTTAAAAGACCACACATATCCTTTGCCTTCACCAGAAGACATTTTTGCAAGTTTAAATGGAGGAAAAATATTCTCTAAATTGGATTTATCGGATGCCTATCTCCAAGTGAAAGTGGACGAAGAATGTTCTAAATTGTTGACTATCAATACACACAAGGGTTTATACAAATTAAACCGTCTGCCTTTTGGTTTAAAAGTATCCCCTAGTATTTTTCAGCAAATTATGGACACTATGCTGGCAGGGTTGGGCTTCGCCATTGCATATCTTGATGATATTTTGATAAAAAGTAAAGATCGAAATGAACATTTGGAACATATTAATCAGGTTTTTGAAAAAATTGAAGAATATGGATTCAAACTTGGAGCTGAAAAATGTGAATTTTTTATGAGTGAAATTAAGTTTTTGGGGCAGATAATAGACTCTGATGGAAGAAGACCAGATCCGGCGAGGGCAGAAGCGATCAAAAGCATGCCAACTCCCAAAAATGTAGTAACGCTACAAGCGTTCTTAGGACTTGCTAACTATTATGGGATATATATTCCTAATATGTGCAGCCTTATGGCTCCATTAAATAAAATGCTTAAAAAGGGAGCAAAGTGGGAATGGTCAGAAGTGTGTCAGAAGGCGTTTGACAAAATAAAGAATATTTTGACGTCGGAATTATCACTAACACATTATGACCCTAAATAGGAAATTATAGTGGCATCAGACGCAAGCGAGTACGGAATAGGTGCGGTAATTCTGCATAAATTCAAAGACGGCAATACGAAGCCAGTGGTACATGCGTCAAGGACATTATTACCCGCAGAAAAGAAGTACTCTCAAATTGAGAAAGAAAGCTTAGCTATCATCTATGCTTGTAAAAAATTCCATAAGTACATACATGGAAGAAGGTTTATATTGCAGACCGACCATTGCCCGCTGCTTTCAATCTATGGTTTGAAGAAGGGTATACCTACTCATACGGCAAACCGTTTGCAACTATGGGGAACCATTTTGTTGAATTACAATTTCAAAATGGAATTTTTATCATCTAAAAAATTAAGCCATGCTGATGGTTTATCTAGACTGATCCCAACGTCTTCGGAACCGCTAGAAGATACGGTGATAGCGTCGTTACAAGCAGAAAATGAAGTGGTTGAAGTAATGTATAACACAGTAAAAGAATTACCGGTGACATTAGATGGAATAAAATTAAAAGCAGAAAACGACATTTTTATTAGAAAAATGAAAGAAGTTGTAACTTCAGAAAAGTATAAAACTTCTTCACCAGCATATTCAATATGTGATGAAGTGCTGTTATATGCTGGAAGAGTCGTGATACCGGTTGTGCTACAAAAACGGATTTTGAAGGAATTTCATCAGGGGCATCCTGGTATTGGACGTATGAAAGCCATGATGAGGAGTTACATTTATTGGCCAAATATGGACAAAGACATTGAACAGGTAGTTAAAACTTGTAGAGGGTGTCAAATGGCAGCGAAAGCACTGCCAGTAAAATACACACCATGGCCAAAAACAGATGTTCCATGGACCAGACTCCACATAGATTATGCTGGACCCATGAATAGTAATTTCTACTTGATAGTTGTAGATAGCTATTCCAAGTGGCCTGAAATTTTTAAGTGCAAAAGACCAACTGCTTCTGTAACAAAAGATTTTCTTACAGAACTGTTTGCACATTTTGGAGTACCAGAAAAAATTGTCACCGACAATGGAACTCAATTCACAGGAAGTGAATTTAAGACGTTTTGTAAGACTCTGGGAATTGACCACATCATGACTTCACCGTACCATCCTAGGTCAAATGGACAGGCTGAACGGTTTGTTGATACATTCAAGAGAGCCCTTAAAAAAACAAATGGTACTAATACAGATGATGGTAATATACAGCAGTTTTTAAGTATATACAGAATAACACCAAATCCAAACGCAATATCAGGGATGTCTCCAGCTGAACTGATGTTTGCTAGAAAAATTAGATCTGTATTCGATAGGCTGCTGCCGGAAGGAAAAAAGAGTTACCAGAACAAAACGCATCAGGAAAATATGAAATATCTCAGGCAGGGAGATAAAGTTTTTTTTTTAAATTACAAAAATGGGAAGGAATTTTGGCAAGATGGAGTTGTAACTCAAAGAATTGGTAAAATGTTATACATGATAAGAAGTAAAAAATGGATGCACAAAAGACATTTGAACCAATTAAGGAAAAGAATCATTGAAGAAATAAGTAAAGAAAATGAAGAACCAATGGAGGTATTATATGATTTATTCGATATACCAACTCCACCATTGCCTGAAACAGTTGTCCAAAGAAGGACAAGCAAAAGAAAAAGAACTAGTGTGGAACGTTTAAGCCCAGATCCCAAAAGAAAAAGATATTAATTCCTCCGGAATTAATCTCAAGGGGGAGGTGTTGTGTCGGAAACCTACCACCCCTCTTGAAGATGAACATGTCTGCATCTGTGAACAAAGACTTTAAATAGTGGCATGTCAGTTGACATGGCAGAGACAGGGAGACAGAGAAGTTCTTGGCTGAGCTAGTTATTGACTACTCAGGCGATTTCTGTACCTTTTTACCAACCTATTAAAACCCTTTTTATTGTTACGTGTTATTTGTGTTTGTCTCTACAAACCCCAAATCAACATCATAACAGTTACTCAATTCCACTCTTTCCAGTATTGAAGGTTTCCTTCCTAAATTTTTGTTTGAAATAGTGTGGAATAACAACATCTTGCTTATGTTATTATTTTCTCTTGAAGTTACATATGATATCCAATTTAGTTGATGATGTGACTGAAAGTTCTCAAGTGAGATGCTTTCTGTTATTTGGTAGATTTCTTTGTAGGTGATTCTTTAACACCAGACTATTTGTTTTGAAGAAGTGTGGTGCTCCCTTTGATCTACAGTCTTCATTTACTCAAAGACATCTTAACCATTGAAAGCAGTTGAATATAGCTGATAGTTTAGATATTTCTAAATTAGTTTCATGCCATGTGTGACACTCACAGAAAAGTCTTGATCTGACCAAAAGTTATTTAAGAATATGACAAAGATTCTTCATGAAACTAAATTGGGTTTCAGCAGTTTAAATCTGGATTCAGAATTATCCTAGCCTGACAATATTTTAAGACAGTAGTTAAATATTATTTTTTTAAATGCCATGTCCCTTCAGGATAATCATGACTCTCCATAGATTTTTCTTTATTATCTGTAAAATGGCATGCATTTGAGGAAATGATAGTAGTTTTGTTTCTTATTGATTTCTCTATAGTTTAGAATTCAGGTTTCTTCATCTCTTAGACTTGTTTGTCACCAAGGCCTAGAGAATACCTTACTATTTAACTTATAGCAGGTGGGAGAAGAGAGGGACTCTTCCATTTTACAAGGCATTTGTGCAAAAGTGAAAAGAACAGAATATCCCAGACCCACTTTCTATGCCAATATGCATGCAATATATTGGCGTATTATTTCTCTATAATGTATATTTATATTCAAAGTAAATAGTATCTGAGTCAATATACATTCAAGGACCATTTAGATGATCATCTAAAGATGTCTGAACTATCATCTGTATATCAGTTTGAACTTCAACATGGCTGACAAGAATATGGAATGCAAGGTGTTCCCTGAATCCAACAAGAAATACAAAGAAAATAACCAAATAAATATAAAATAGTCACTTTATTTTTGACATCTTCAGAAATGTTTTAGACATTTCAATATTTGTATATTGAATTCATCTCCCACTGCAGAAATCAGTAGTTGTCACCCATTATGTTTGAGATGGAATGGCCTTGATGCCTTTAGTCTATCTCAGTTGTATCCTGCTGAAGCATTTCACTATGATTATGGTTCACAGTGCAATTGGAAGAAAATCAAGAATTCAAGAAATGAATTTTAGAGGCATCTAGCATTCCACTCATTGATATGCTTTTAAGCATGTGACTTATTAAATAATACAGATTTTAACTGTATGAGATCTGCAAAGGTTCTATACACCCAACACAAATTATTCCCATGCTGACAATTGAAGTGGATACTAATATCCTATTATAATATTGACCTTGAACATAAATATACTATGAGCCCAACTCAAAAATCAGAAGAATTCTGTGTACAGATTTGGAATCAGTATCTTCAATTTAGTCTAAAGCATATTTTTTATATGTATGTCATGGATGGTATCCAACTTACCCAGAGATGTCTAAATTATCATCTGTATACAACCACTTTTTTTTTTAATTAATGATTAAAAATGGCATCAAGTGAATTAATCCTTTTTGTCTTATAGAAGACAATCCTTTACCAGATCCTATAGACTGGTACTACAAAATCACAAAACAAATGGCTTTACCAAATAATAAAAACACATCATTTGAACACTAACAACAACAAAAATGAGTAATATATCGAACTAAAAATGTGAGTAATATATTTTAAGGAAAATGCAAATGAAAAGGATGCTTATACTTAGAATCAGAAAGAGCTTAAATTGCAAATGAGGAAAGAAGGATTGCAGAATTTTACACTCATAGGACATAAGGAAGGCACGTGGAACTGAGGGAAACAAAGTAACCTACCTTTCAAGCTTGTGTAAATGAGTAGTAGAAAAGGGAGGAGAGAAATAGTAAAAAAGACAGACCTTACTACAAAAGAGAGAAATCTGTAGAGAGTAATGATCACTCATATTCTCAAAGGACACAGCACATAGAAAAAGAAGAACAAGAACACTGTTTCATCAATGAATGCTAAATATCTCTTGTATAGAAATGGTTAATTTCACTATTACCATTGTAAAATATTTGTTGTTCAGTATTGGTATGTTTCAGCTCCCCAAATCATGACTAACCTTCAGGTCATCATCTAATGAAGGCTTAACTGAAGATACTATTACTGCTACCATTGAAGCAGTTATGGTCTAAACTGAGATATACTGTTTATGCAAACCATGATATCATAGGTAAGAGTTATGTAAAAACTTTCAGCCACTTTATTGATTATATTTATAGTGATATATCAAATTTTGAAAATAAAGATTCATCTTGTTTCTTTATTACTGCCACTCCACCTCTCTTTTTGATTGTACTTATTTTCTATACTAATAAGCTAAATATTATAAACACATTAAATATTTAATTGATGCAATAAACACAGACATAATAAAAAAAGGGATAAGAAGAAAACTTCAATTACAGTATTTGGCAATAAAAAAATTCAAAAGAAAAAATACTAACCAGTTATTGCTCCTTTGCCAAAACTCAATCAAAGAAATTAAAGTTTTGTGCGCACCAACTAAAAAGGTAGGAAGATATACATACATCTCAATTATATATATATGTTTTGTCAGGCATTAAGGACCAACTAGAGATAACATTTACAATAGTAAGAAATAATGTCAGATTAAATAAAAAATATATAAATGTATATATACACTACCATTCAAAAGTATTTGGCCACCCTCAAAAAATTTTATTTCTCATCCTGAAAGTGTTATTTTTAATGAAATAAGTTAAGGTACCACAGTGGTTTTATTTATTACACAAAATACAAGTCTTCCTTAGTAACTTTGACCTTAGTATAACCAGATATCTTTTGAAAAATTGATTTCAAGGCATTTTTCTGCTATAGTAGTGAGCATGAATAAAATGTTTTCCAAAAGTTACATTATACCGTCACTTGAACTAATATTAGACTATATTGTGTTACATTACTGCTTACTAAATACGACATGTTCTACCTGTTAATATATTTGTTTAACTCAATTTCTCTCTTTGTGTCTACTTATGGCCCTAACAAGGCCACAACACTTTGTTTCTAATGAATTCTTTTTTGTTTCTGAAAATTTTGACTGACTTTTTCTATTCCAATTCACCTTCAGATTTCAATGTCACATTTTCTGTCCGCTGTTAACACAGTTCCTAGATATTTTCATACTTGCTTGATTTTGGTATCTCCCATTTGCAGTTCTCATCTTAGGATATTCTTCTTGCTGACAATCATTCATTCTGTCTTCATACAACTGATGTTTAATCTTTTCTTCTCACATTGCTTTACCATTTTCTTTCAGAGTTCCATAAGTTTCTGTTGTATATCTACTATCAACATTGCATCATCTGCATATCTTACAATACTGGATTTTTATTTTTATAATTGGTAACAAATTTTACAGTGAGCCTTAAGGGCTAAATGATGACAATCTGTAATATTACTATTATTCTGTTGGTGTTGCACATAGACATAGTCAATGGAAATTCTCTTCTTGAGATATTGTGTCAATAAGATTCCTCAGAACTCAAGAAATTTTAAGAGAATCCTTGCAGAATAAATGATAGTAGTTTTTTGGGGCTCTACAATCTAGGGAGTGTTCTGAGCACACCCATTACTACAGGAATTACTTCAGTAGTCACATAGTCTTGGATATGATGATAAACTACATTCATCAGCAAGGCCTCTGATTAGAAAACTGGAGATTTTAAGGAGCATGGAACTACCTTCTGTTTTCCTAGGCTTACCCTCACTCAGGGTGGTATCACCTATCAGCAAATGGTGAAAAAAAAAAAATCAAAATGTTTATAGTAAAAATACCAGCAATACATTTAAAAAAATAACAACAATGAATTTTATCATCTAAAAAAAACATACATGAAAGTATAAAATTATGTACAAAATATCTGTATTTGAAAGCATAAAATTGCATTAAAAATAGTTGTATTTTGGCATTAAAAAACCCAATGAGGTTGATATGCCACTAAACAAATTCAACCAACTAATCAACTGTCATATTCTACAGCTTCTTCAACTCCCTAGCCAGATCATAGTATTTCCCAATCATTTCAACTTTTTTGGAGTCTACTCTTGTATTGTATGTAAAAGCAAAATCACTAATGTGATAATTGCTACTTTTCTTATCTATCACAATGAGTTCAGATCATTATGCTTCAATGACACGATCTGATCGAACAGAGAAATCCCTATCTTGTCACTGTCATTTTTATGCCACTGCTTTAGGCTGATATTCATAAGTTTCACATCAAAGCCAAATTTGCAGCATATTCCCAATGGATTACCTTACCAAAGCAATCATGCAATGATGTTGTCATTTATACTCTTTCTGTGCTAACTTGGTAATTTATTGAGTATGTGGTTAACATACCCTGCATTTACTCTGTTCTTGTGACTTGTCCATCTAGACCCTAATTGCATTCATTTTGATAGTCTGCTCCTGTGCTACAAATATATTATTATCCCTTTATTTATTCAACTAAACCAGCTCCTCCACCAAGCCTTGGTCTGGTGAGGAAGGTAAGTGGAACCTCGTCACTGCATAAAACAAGAGCTGTTAAAGGGGGAATGAACTCCGAGGAGTCAACAGCCAGCCATCCCAACTATGGGTAAAATAGACTCACCAACCTGCAATTGGTCCAGTAGTGGTGAGTACAGCTAGTTTTGAGAACATGGTCCTGGATTTGGATTTATTCCAATGTTAAACTTCCAGTTTATCTTCTGCTAATTTAGTTGTAGAGTAAGCATTATTAGTATTGAACAAAATATTAAGCCACCAGTTTTGTGCTATATTATTTTAATTGTGTATCTGTCTATATTTCTGAGATGAGGTATTATGTACATCATTTACATTATTGGGACTATTGTCTTCATCTTTGTCACCATATTTAATACAACGTTTTGGCCGTTGTACACTCTGACCTTCTTCAGGTGGTTGGAATGTCGAACTGAATCCTTTATTTTGCTTACAGCAGTAGACTGTTCTAGTTCCATGTGCCATGTTTAATGGATGTCAGTTATCAGTTATCTCCTGTTAATTTCCCTCTGAAAGTTCTCCACTGCCTTAACTAGGTATTGAACTCACACTCACAGCAGATAAAGGTGTTAGTTAGATCCAGTGACAGGACTCAAAGAGTGTGAGTTCAATACCCGGTTAAGGCAGTGGAGAACTTGTAGAGGGAAATTAACAGGAAATAACTGATAACTGACATCCATTAAACATGGCACGTGGAACTAGAACAGTCTACTGCTGTAAGCAAAATAAAGGGTTCAGTTCGACATTCCAACCACCTGAAGAAAGCCGGAGCATACAACGGCTGAAACACTGTAATAAATATGGCGACAAAGATGAGGACAATAATCTGAATAATGTAAATAATGTATTTCAATTGTGTTTCTTTGTTTTTTCATTGTTCCTGTCTGTTTATGCAATGCTATGCATTTCATTTTAAATCTCTAAATCTTCTGTTTTTGCTGTTTGAATCTTTCCATTATATATTTTTATTGTTTTTTTTTAACAAGGTGTCAAAGCAAAGATTAATAAATGTAATTTCCATGTAATTATACTCACAAAGATCAAACTCATTACAGTGCTAAAGCAATGCTACTTTAGGCCTGGAATTAGCTTCAGAACGAACCATGCTTCATTTGTTTCAAAAGATTAACTTGTTTAATTGGATGTTCAAGATGAGCTCTGTTGTGATGACAATCAACCTTGAAGAAGTAAGAGTAGCCATAGTCTCATCTATATAATGCTAAAAGTTTGTGAATGCATGTGTGTTTGCACAGTGTGTCCATTTGGCACTTAAGTTAATTTAAGTTAATCTGACTTAAGTGAATATGATTTAAAAATATGAGTTGCTTATACAGTAAGTATTTATTATTTTAACTTTCTTCAAACAGATATTTTTTTTAATTAAAACATTTTTTATATTAAAGACAGGCCCAAACACTTTGCTGTCTGTAGAGTAATTATTTCTAGTTCAGCTTTCTTTAAACAAACAATATTTTAAATATGTAAAAATTTTTTTGGGCTTATTTAATAAAAAGATTATCCCAGAAGTTCTATAATTATGAAATGCTATAAACAATCAGTAAAATGTTAAACATGAACTTGTAAACCAGACCAATGATGTCACAAACAAATTGAATTATTTAACTGGATCATAGTAAAATTAACTTTCTGATGTAATGGAATAGCCTGCCACCCCCATGAGTGGTGGCACTATAGGAGGTAACCACCTACAAGTATCCACGAGGAGAGCAGACAGGGGAGTAGAGGTGGGATCTGCGAGAACTAGAAGCCTTCCAACAGCAGCACGCACACAATTGTACTGACTTGCGATGACCATGTGTATAACTATTACTTCCTTGCTTGTGGTACTGGTTTCTACAATAAACATGTTACTATTTATCCACTGTGTTTGACCATTCCGTATACCTGTTAGAACAGAATATAACACTTTCATTTCAACGGAATGTTGAAATTAGCTTCAATGCTTTATAACCTGAAGCATCAGTGACCCAACGGGTCATGGGTTGTCTAGTTAAGTGATAAATCTGAGGGTAGTATATATAACAGTTGGATGAATACTGGGTAGGTTATTTTCCCATTTCTCTGTCTCCCACCTGACTTTGATAAATATTGTGAGTGCCAAATTCTATAAGCCCTCCTCCTTTTTAATATGTTCCAGAAATTTCAATTCTCTCTTTCTGATTATGAGTACAAGTGTCCTTTTTGTTTTCATTTTCCTTAAAACTTCCACATTGCTCACATGTTCCATCTATGGTATTCTGAGCATCATTCTGTAGAAGAACATCTCTACTGTTTCAAATCTCCTGTTTATCTTTAAAGAATTTGTCCAGTGTTCATGGTCATACATGTTGACTGATGTATCATAGCAGTTCAGCACTCTTCTATTTGTTTCTAATAACATTTTTCTGTTCTTTAGTACTTTGTTTAGCTTCTGGAAGGATTCTTTCCAATACAACTTTGGATTTCTGTGTCACATTTTCCATTGTCTGTTATAACACTTCCCAGGTAGTTTAATTTCTGTAATTGCTTGATTCTGATGTTTTTAATTTGTATCTTGTATCTTGGGTTCTCCTTCTTGCTAATAATTATACATTGTCTCATGTATGATTGGTATGTGATATTTAAATAAAGGTGTTATAGTTTGGAGGTCAGTATGTGGTGTACACATTATTCTTATGCAGGTATTCAGCTCACAGATGGAAAGAATTGTTGCCCTGAAAAAGAATAATTTGTTAGCTTTCCATTTGGCTTTTGATATGCAATGCACTCATAATTTTATTCAGATTAACATAGGTACCAGACCATTGATGATTGACCTATCTTAAAGTAGTAGTTACCTGGCGCCAATAATTGTTTGGCTCTGAGATGACACTATCTTATAAAATAAAAGGGGTTACTTGAAATGGAAATTTATTAAATAAATGAAAAAAGGAAGTTGACAGAAAGTAGTCAACACCTGATTATTTAAAGATGAATCAGATAAACAGGTTTTGTTTTATATTCATTAATACTTAAGAAATGGTAAATTTACACCAGATTATCATTATTATCAGGCAGAATATTTATTTGAATTGTTGCTCTCATTTCGGTTGTTAGAGCAATGACTTTCAATTGTTGCACATTCTGCCCTTCTTCAGATACATGTTATGTTTGTTAATGAACTCTGAATTTGAATCTTATTTACAGATACTAGACCAGATTCAAACCTCCATCATATGAAACCATGACTGTGTGTACAACATTCCATGTAGCTGTAGCATGGAACATTAATGTGAGACTGGCCATTTTTTGAAGATAACACTGGGGGGGGGAGCCATAGTGCACGAAATTAAGTATGGTTGATGACATGAAGAAAAAAGGAGGTCATTAACCCTAATGTTACTAAGTCAGAATAACAGCCACAAGATGGGAGAATGAGGTGACTGAAAGAATCCCACAGAAGGTGGTGATCTGTTTTCTTTTCATATATGGTCAGCCATGCATGATTTTTCTATTTCAATTCATGTTATGGCCTTCTGGTGTTCATGCATTCTTATCTTAAGAGGGTGGCATGTTTCTCCTTCATGTAACAATGCAACAATTATATAACTTCAACAATTTCATCATGAAGCCAGCTGTTACTTTCAAGATCAGTTTGAATTTATGCTGCAAAACATTTGATGTACTTGTGAGCATGTCCCCAGTGGACACATCCTTCTTTCTTGCAACTGGCAACTTCATGCATTTTAAGGACTGAGTCCTACTTATAACTCTACTACAAATAGTCATATTGACTATCCAATATGTTCCATATTCTTCAGACTAGTTACAATATTATCCTGTCTAAAGCCAACAAAAGAATTTGCTGGACTCAAGTGGGAATAAAGGCCATAAAGTCCTAAAGTGCTGCAGCACAACTAGTACAGACTGTATTCTTCATAATGGTTATGTCAATTTCAAAAACATCTATCACATGTGCATTGTACATTGACGTACAAAGGAACAAAATAAAGGCAATGGCTTTTGCATTGGATGTGCAACTCTCATCTATGAATGGCAAAGCAACAACAGACTATGAGAAAAGAACTTGACCATTGCCAATCCCTATCACAATATTTGCAAGTGGTGGATGTAGGAAATGGAACAGATTCTCAGTGACTTATAAGTGACCAAGGAATGGGAATGTAATACATCAGTTCATTTCAAGAAATATACATGAGAAGAACATCTACACAAATGACATCAAACACCAACATACAGACTGACTATTCTGGGTTTGGCTTGAAATTCCAAAAAATATCTCATGAAGAAGGCCAGAGTGTACAATGAACAAAACTTTGTGAATGTGACAATAAAGACGAGGAGGACTGTCTGAACAATGTAAATAGTTACAATACCTCATCTCAGAAATATAGAAAAATAGTTGATATTCATAGCTTTTTTTGTGCTTGGTTGATATGTGATACCTTGAGTTGTTGTGACCTCATCAGTATCACTGATTTTCTTCACTTGCCAATAGTTTTGCATAGGTTAAGTTGTAAATGGTTTATTCATCTAATCTTAACAATAAGATTTGCTTTTTATGTTGTTATAATATGGATAATTATGGATGAACCAAAAAAAGGACCCCCCATTCCTTGTATAACACTTGTCTACATTCCAAGAAGCCAAAATGTTTTAAAAGCTTTTATTCTACTGATGTATCTAGGCAAAAGGTGAATGTTTTTAGCACATAACTCAGCAAACAAAAACCCAATATTTATTTCTAAAAATTATGACATTTAAATCATTTTTCTCTCTCTTAAGTAATTAAACTTAAGCAACATAAAACTGTCACTGATTGGGACTGAAAGTGATGAAATGTTATACTAACATTCTGATTTGCTTTTACAGTAAGAGTGTCATTTGTTACAGAACCTTTCACTTCAGATGTTAAAGCACCAGACAAAAAAAATAAAATAAAACTAATCATTAAGTACATGGTTCAACTCACAATATCCAGCCTACACCTGATAAAGTAATTTGAATTCAACACAAATAGGTGACAAACAGGTGGGGGTATGTTTTGGTACAACTGTTTGGGTGGGTGCTAAACCTGTTTTGACATCAGTCTATTTGGCAATGAACATTTTCACACTAAGACAATTGTTTATATAGAAAAATGATCTTTATTCTATGTATTTTTAAATTCAAGAGTTGATATACATACCAATTTGGTCTCTAATGTTGAAGCTAAAAGAACTAAATCAATAACCACTCTTATGCATAGCTTCCAAATTACTAAAGTTTTTGAAGCTGCATACACCCTGTGAAGTACAAGGTCATGGCAACACTAGGTGATGCACAGAAGCATTAGTAGCAATTAGGTGTATTGCTGGCTTTCAGCATCAACTTGGAGGAATGCTGTTTTAGCACCAAGTTGGAGGATTGCTACCTTCAGGAGCTAGTAAGTATATTATTAATTTTCAGCAGCAAGGAGGTGGAGTGCTAACTTTCAGCATCAAATAGGTGGATTGATAACTAAATAGTCTAGATAACAGTTGGCTCTAGACTTGAATCTTTTAAAATTGTATTGATTGGGGAAGTATCCTTTTGGGAGTGTGTTCCACAATGTAACATTTCTGAGCTGTCTTAGTGGAACTTACTCCTTAACAATATATAAGTATATACCCTTTATTTATGCCAATATCCATTATTTTGTCCTGTTAAGTGGGTTCATGCCTGAGTGGTTAGAAGTGTCTGACCATCAAACCCAGATTCAGTTTACACTATTACCAAGTTTTCAAGGAGATGTCTTCTTGATAATATCAACTTGAGAAAATTATCTCACCATATAACACAACTAGTGATGGCAAAGGGTCAAAAGCTACTTACTGCAAGAAAAGAAAAGTTGTGGAGAGCTATGACCACATTTTATACACAAATAAATACAATAAATGTAAAGAGATGTAATTTGCAGGTTACCTTAGAATATTTGATAAGACAACAAAATTATTAGCCAGTTACTGAAGATACCCGAAATGTAATCTTATTAAAATAATGGGCAAAGTTTAACAAGCATGCCTAGTTTTAAAAACTTTCAAATTGCATTTATACATGTTTTTGAGAACTAACAACAAAAATGTTAAGCACTATTGTTTATTTACAGGAATAATTGTATATTTAGAAGATTATAAAAATAGTTGAACCAACTGCAATGCAATATTATTTACCATATTATAAAGAAAAAAATTTAACATATAAATAAAATAACAATGAAAACAGCTTTATTATTCATAACTTTATAAAAATCTCTCTGAACTGTAGTAGTGAAATGTTATATTAACAAATAACAAATACTTTGTTATTTATTTGATGGGGAAGATTATGTTAATAACAATGCAACACAAAATTTCCTTGAAAATTCACTAAAGAGTTGAAAATAAATACCATATTTGTTGACCTGCAAGACACACTCTTCCACTATTTCCTTGAAAATTTACTAAATACTTAAAAATAAATACCATATTTGCTGACCTGCAAGACACACTCTTCCACTCATAACTCATTTAACTCATAAATGGAGGAAGATGGCATTTCCAAAGGGATTAGTGGTAAATAAATGTAACAGACCTGATCAGTAATTGAATTCTGGCAGCCAATATCATTAAACTGCCCGTATATCCATAACTTTCTTTCTCAAAATGAGAGAAACCTTCTAAGCCAGCAAACATAATAGGTTGTACGTGAGGACTGGATTTTATACAAATTGCTTTGTAAAACTTCACTTTAACCTTATAAAAATGCCATCTTTATTTTCGGTAGTTAACATTAGAAATTGTTATATAAAATTATGCTTTATTTTAATAAACAAAGTTAAATTTATTAACATATTCACTGGAATATTGAAAATCTGATCCCTATATAATTCTACAAGATATATACATGTACCACAAAGCAGTAAATATGCTATTTCTTGTTGTTGGCAGCCATCTAACCTGGTTAGAAGCAGTCCTGCTGAGACGAATATGTAAAATAACTCAACAACACAATTTTTAAATAACAATCTCAGGTAATTCATGCAAAATTTGAGTATCGAGTGTGAACATAGTTTTCCTGTCTTTTCACCTTGCATCATCATCTATCCGCTATCTGATGCTTATACTAGTCCCCACCCCTCTCAAAACAGCCAGTCACCAGTTGATATGGTCACCTTTATACTAATCAAATAATAAAACAATGTAACAAAATGAATTCCAATTGCAATGACCGACAAAGATATATTTTCTGAAGTCCACAGGACTTAATTTGTGACATTTTATAAGTGGCTTATAATTTCAAGCCAGTCTTGTATTCAACTGAGTCATTTAATGATCAACTGGGATTGCCACAAACTAAAAAACAATTATTAACAAAAAAATAATTAGACAAACAACAAGCACACTTGTCTGTAAGTCTATGATTTAATAATAAACTTCAATGCAATAGTGAAAGACAAAATCTTTTTATCATCCTCATCAGTCCTACAGTGGAGCATCAGACCAGCTCTCTTCATATATATTGATTGTGTGTCAAGGTCTAAGTCTCAATGAATTATGTTACAGTTCAGTTGGTGACATCATCAGCCCTTTTTCTTTTACCTCTGCCTGCCTTTCCTCTTCCTCAGGTGACACCTTGTAGGATGACAGTGGAAAAATTGTTGGCTCTTATGATGTGTCCATACCAATTTAAATTCCTCTTCTTGATAGCGTTCATGGTTTCTTCCAATGTACCTGTTTCTTGTTTGTTAGTGTTTTGTACTATGTCATTTGTGATGAAGTCTACGTAAAAGATGCTAAGCATGGTTCTGTAGTATCATCTCATTTCTAATACCCAGATTTTTCACTGAATTTAATAAATTTGTCAAGTGTGAAGAAAGTTTACTGAGAAAATTGATCTTTGCTTTTGCAGAGAGAAAATGCATTTTACTGCCTTCAGTAAATATTCTCTGGCATATATCATTTGTGTAATGTCATTAAAGAAAGCAGATTTAGATATTTGACATTTTACCAATTTGCATGCATCCATAAACACAAGAACAGTGATGGTTAATAAAATAATTAAATAAAATTTACACAGTTTTTGTAAATGTAATGTAGATTCCAGTTAAATGGCACATTGGTAACATTGGTTACAAAGAATAGTTGCTTACACAAACAAAATTGACTTAAACAGAATTGAAATATTAAATATTTTTTTCCTTTTTTAAATTTTAATGTAAGTCTCTGTAAACAACTGTTATAATGAGCATTTGCTTGTGAAGGAAAGGAATAACAAGGATTAAATTTTCAACACTGTATTCATCAAATATACATGATATATTTATAGTTATTAGAAATCAGCAAAAATTGTTAATATGTTGTTTTCAGTTGCTGATTGTCAAGAGAGTGATTAAGTGCACTGGTGGTGTCAGTAGTACCCCGAGTTAACTGATTTCTTGGGCTGGTTTGACCGAGGTCATAGTTGGGGTCAGAGGATAGGTCTGGAGTGGATTAGCCATTGGTGGGCTTTCATGCACGCCTTAAATATAATGTTTAAATCAGCATCTGTGATGCTGAGATGTTGAAGCTGAAGTGCCTGATAAGGTGGGTTGTCATGTTGATCACTTGAGGTCACTGTGGTCGGTTGATTCATGGTAAGGCACATTGGTGACAACAAGGGATTAGGTGTAGCTGGTGAATGTTGATTAAGCAGAAGGTCTCTGTGAGATTCAGGTTGAATGTAGTATCAAAGTAACAGGGTCATGGCAAGGAAGACCTGGAGTGGGTCGAGTAGAATGTTTCTGTTTGATTTGAATCAAATGTAGTATCAATGAAATGGGGTTGTGGTGGTGATGATGAGGGAGGTCTGGAGTGGGTCGAGTGGAATGTTTCTGTTGGATTCAGGTCAAATATGGTATCAATGAGATGGTGATGAGGGATTCCTGGAGCTAGGTGGTGACTACATTAAGGTTTATAAATCATAGTGGTTGGTGTCAGAAGTCTGGCAGTTTCAAAGCTGGTCTGTCAGCTGCATTCCAAGTGTGAAGAGATGGGTGAGATTAGTGAAGCTTGGGCGAGGTCACAGCTGTGATGAGAGAAGTGGTGATGGCGACAGTGTGATTGTGTCCACAGTTGGCCTTTTGGCCCACAACTGTTCAAAGTTGTGCTGAAAGAAGCAATCGTGACAGCAGCAGCATGTCTGCAGGTTGCCTTTTGGCTTGCACCTGTTCATGGTTGTTGTGATGAGAGAAGTGATCATGCCTGTGACATGGCCTGCATCTGTGTTGATCATTATGAGAGGCCTGCTTTTCAGCAAATCCGGTAGTCCCCCAGGACCATCTCTTTTTCAGGTGGGAATATTTATGATTGGCTATTATATTATTTTCATTGTGGATATAATGCTCAAAGCCCATGTGCAGAAAATGACTATTTTATTTTGTGTTCACATCTGGCCAACATGCAGAATGAATGAAAAGGGATCTAATTGCAGCAGAGTATAACATCACCTACACAAATAGTGCTCCCAATGTGTTAAACTTCTGTGGCATAAAAATTACCATGGGTATTATTAGTTTGATACCCAACACTTCACAGATGACAAGATGATCAAATTTCAAATCCAAATTGTGCATAACCCAGTACTCTCCTCATTATTCTTGCCATTTTCAATAATGGTGTCATTTAGATGGTTTCAATTCTTCCTCAGATTTCTAGCCATTCTAAACTATTGGCTATACTTTTCTGAATCATTCCAAGTGCTCCAAAAAGAGCACAACTTTCACCTTCAGGTTTCAAATTTTTTTAAATTCTCGTTTCCCAACTTCATTTCACATTTACTTATATACTATAGTCTGATGGAACAGTAAAATCCATGATCCAAGAAGTTGATGTTTTTATACGCCAACACAGATTCTGGATGGTGCATATAAAACTAGTTTGTAAAGTCAAGCCTAAGACATTTTCACATTTTACCATTCTAAACCAGTTATGTATACTTAAGTACTCTTTCTGATCTGACTTTGATGAATTTGCTTTGTATAATGGTTTCCTCTTTACCTCCACAAAGTCTGGATTTACTATTTTCTTGTCTCTTATCTAAATCATTTTCTTATTCTTTTTAACATTATTCATGTATTTGTATAGTCATATATTTATCATATGTATATCAGATATTTGGTATTCAGTGCTGAAGATTGTGATAGTACGTCTCCTCATATCTTCAGCACCTTCCTCAGTATTCCCATATACAATTCAGAAAAATGAATTTGATAGCTATGACTGAAGAAAAAAGGACCTGCCAGTTCATGGACATTTTTAAGTTGGATTGGTTAATTTAACACCATATCAATGCTTTTTAGGCTAATATAAGTCTTACAGGACAAAAATCCCAGTGGATAGGTGGACATAGATACAGTTTACACTTGAGTCCAAATTTTAGACATCGGTCTGATTTACACTTGAATCAGAATGTAGGTATAGGTCTTGTTTACACCAAAGTAAAAAAAATAGATATAGGTCTGGTTTACACCCAAGTCTCTAGATTTGAACCCACCTGGAAGGTAGTCCTATGGAGATGGGGGTCTTATACGAGCAGACTACAGTGCCAAAAACTGGTGCCAAATACTAGATAGTATTTTTGGTATGGTTTCAAGCAGGGATAAGAATCAAAAGTTGTGGTGTTGATGGTATTAATATTGTCATCAAAAAATGGTTGGGTTCCTTGTATTGCTTCAGAAAACTCCCACTGCCATGATCTATCTTTACAAAAATTATTCAAATCAAGAACAGAATATTGTTTCTATATCTGGTCTGGTGCTGCTCAGTTCTCACTGTCCAGCCTTAACTGTTCAAAAGCAATTGCATAGCATTATGGGTGACAAATTATTTTCTGCCCTGCAACCTTTATCCCACAGATATAACACTGTTACCCTCAAACTACTTTATAGTTATTACTATGGCATATTCTTAGTTCCACCAGTTCAGAAATCTGCAACAAATCACCCACTTCCCTTCATGTTCCTTTGATATGTTTCACAAAGTGACAGTTACTCCCCAGAACAAACTCCCAAGAGGATACTTCTCTGATAATCAACAATCTTGGTCTCTTCAAGTCCAGGGTCAACTTATATCTATCCTACATGTCCTAATAATATGCACTTCTTACTTCCTCCTTCAACTTCCCTTACAACAATCTCACACAGTAACCCTCTACCTTGAGTGGCTCTAGGGCCTTGTATTGGGTGAACTATAAGAAATGTATTTTATTATTATTAATAATAATAATAATAATAATAATGCCATTAGTTTTTCAGGCATTCTTTTTGTTCGTATTTTGACCAGTAATCTTTCCAGTCTTTTTCAGGTGCTTAGCTTTCATCAAATAAAAGGTTTTGTTTGAAACTTCTTTAAGTTTAATGAAATATTCTAATGAAAAAACTGGATTTTGGATGCTGAGTAAAAAAAATAAGAGAGTTGTCTTGAAATGTATACCTCCTGATTTATAAGTATTTTGCGGGGAGCAAATTTAATTATGAGTTCTGGGAACTCAGGAAAGTTCATGAGTCGAGGTTCATAGAATTAAAATTATGGAATAAAAAAAGATGTTCCTTGGCATCATTGCAACAGAGAATTTTTGTTTCCTTATTTCATTTTCTCCTTTTTGATTCCCACTCTTGCCAAACATCAAATGGTATATGGCATCTGCACGTAATTCCTTTGAGATCTGCCAAGTCACTGTCAGAGTTCTTGGATGACAGCTTTGAAATTTTTTTTATTTTTTCCTTCAAATTCACAGAAATTTATTAGCGACATGATGACAATATTATTGTTAGACAAATTTAGTCTCCAACAATTTCTATCCTCATCTAGAATACTCATTAGGAAAAAAAAATGAAATTGACCATAGATGGTGATGAAAAGTTTCTCAAAATCTGACCAAATAACCACACATCAGAATTTATCTTTTATAATATCTTCTTGGTTAGACAGAACTTTTCAGTATTCTCTTGTATATTTTATAAATTATTAAATTACCTGTTTGTCTAAACTGGGATATCATTGCTAGGATTTATGAAACTATGATGTGGAAAACTTAATTCACTCAAACAAGTAGCTTAGCACAGCAATTAGTAAAAAATATATAAAAATTGAAAAATATTTTACTATAGAAACATATGCTTCATTACACAATATCAAAAAGATAACCAAGATCAAAAAATATCTAATAAATTTTAATTTTTGTCTAACAAACCATAAGAACTTGATGGACTAAGGTTTTGATCAAGTTGATCTTATACATTCTGGGACAGAAACCCACCAATCTTAAAGGTAGGTTTTGGTTTCTTTGTCATTACGTAAAAAGATTTTTTTTTTTTTTTCAACAATATTCATTTTGGGAAATATCTTTTCAAGTGTAGATTAATGCCCATTAATAATCTTCATCAGATGAGATGATGCTCTTCTTATTTCCCAAAGATTTAGTTTGTGAAATTAAGAATAACAAAAGCGTACTTAATCACTCAAATTATCAACTGGCAACTGGTGAATTGTATGTCATCACATGGGTTTGATTTTTCTGTCTCACCAGTTCTGGTAAAATAGAATGTTGTCTTTGCACAACCAAGTGTAAGTGCAAAGATTACACAATGTCTTAGGCCTAAACATTCTGACCCTGAATAATGTCCCTTCTATTCAAGACTGCCTTGGTGCAACTTTTGATAAGCAAATCTCACCCAGTATTTTACCGTGTTATTTTTCTGCTAATCTATGAGTAATATTCTTGGCTAATGCAGAAATCTTTTTGCAAGCTCAGCCTGCTTATCTTCAAAAGTGATTCAGTTATTTATTCTTTTAAATATTAGTGTAACTTCTAATTACAATTTACCTAAAAACATGGCTGACCATGAACCTTGCTGTTTTCCAATAGTCAAGCTTAAAGACTTAGTTTCTGAACATAGGTTTCCAAATAAAAATATTCATGTTACTTTCTAACACATATGACAAACTGACTGGAAAAAGCACGTAACTCAAAGAGAAAATAAAGATGTTGATGTTCCACATTACTTCAAACAAAAGCTCAGGAAGAAAGTACCCCCATCAGTACTGGAAAGAGTAATAATACTTATTGGGTTTGAGAAACCTATTTTCCTGGAAAATTATTTGAAGAGAAAGATTTTATAAATTTCAAACAAAAGTAGCATTGGCTATTCAATCAATGTGTGCCAAATGTTTCCTTATAAGGAAATGGGTAATATTGCCATTACAATTGTGAGTGTGATAGCCAACAAAAAATAAGAACCACCAAATCTACAGACACAGTTGATTTGGAGGTTATTTTTAAGGGTGAAGGGGAGGGTTACTGAATAGTGGTTTAACAGGTTTTACTAATTGAACTTTTACAGTTTTTCTAAGTTAAACCTATGAACAGAATTTCTTTTTTATATATATGTTGAAAATCTTTGTTTTATTTTATAATCTATTCTCAACCTCTGTGGATGCATGTATATACAGGCAGTTATGCTAAATGCATAATCTGGTGTCATTGTTAGTTGTACAAGTCCAGTATGCTAAAAACCTTGTTCATGAGGAAATGTGACTTTTGTGCTAACACAGATGTTGATGGCTTCCAAATAATTTCTCTTCTCTAATTTCAATCACAATGCTTGGATCAACCTGTGATTTTCAGACACTCCTCAGGCTGATATTATCAAGAAGTTACCTCCTTAACAAAATGAATATATTGTGATTCAAAACAGACTCTCACAGTTGGAACATTGTTTTAACCATTTGGCAACAACAATTAATCACAGTAATTTTTACAGTAAGGTTTGCCTTTACAAGGCCTGAAGGTTAAATTAGGAGGCAATTTGCACAGATAGGATGAAAGATAATGGTTAACTGTAGCGAACCGAAGAGCCAACGAGTGGCATGCGTAATATGTAAGCAGAATAGCGGACGCTTATGCAAATTTAGCAACAGTTCCTGGAAAAATGAAATACTGGACGAACGAGGAAAGAATCAGAATGGCGGCACCCATGTTTTATGACAGGTGGTCTCGGACAACTAACACGAAATCTCGTTGTCTGGTGATTCGTATGTAAATTATGGTCGGGCCTCAGCTGTATAAAGTGAGCTGTTTTTTTTGGGAGAGACTCGTCTTTGCTGGTGAGAAATGAAGGTTGGGCGTGTAACCCCATTTTGTTGTTTCTACATTGGTTGTTGGACTGTTATGTCAGACTATCGTTTTTTGGCTACGAGTGTTGCGGTCGAGAGATGGAAGAAATCTATTGCAGACATCTGTTACCACTTTAAGTTGACAGTTTTTTTTGTTTTTTGTTTTTTTTATTTACTACAACATTAACCCTAGCCATGAACAGGTTAAGATTTTAATGATTGGGGAAAATATCCTCTTGGGAATCGGTTCCACAAAGAAGTGGTTCATGGGAAAAAGCTGTTCAAGTGGAACTTATTTTTGACCTGTTGGTATACAGAGGGAATGTGGGTGGTTTGCTACTATGTAAGTAACTTGGCATGTCTTTGCCATGAAGGTTTGAACTGGCAGGAACAGGGAATGTATTTCATCCGAGCACTTTCCATGGAAGTAGCAACAGATCAGTAAGAGGCTTGCCACATCCTGAGCTTGAAGGTGGAGAATAATTTGTCACCCACAAGAAATCAGAGATGCTTTCAGGATCTAACAAGGCTGGGGAGTGACATCTTCACAGCTCCCACCTAAATATGACAACAGTACTCCATTTTCGGCCTGATTTGGTTCTTGTAAAGGATAGTAAAAGTTAAATACTTACTGGAGCAGTACATGGAGCCAACCATTTTACCTGCATCCTTAGCAAATGGATTGTATGTATGTTCCACTTGAGGTCAGGTGTGAGTGTGAGGCCCAATAGTCTTTCAAGGCATGGTACATCCTCAAGAGAACATTCATTCATCATGATTGTTTGTAGTATGGGGTCTGACTGGTGATGATGGAATGTAACTAGGTGTGTGCGTGTATATATATATATATATATATATATATATATATCATCAGTTGAGTTTGATTATGAGTTACTATTTATTTATTAAAGGCTTTTATAGAAAACATTAGAGTTATTTTTAACTAGGAGGTGGGACAGGATAACTCAAAAATATTTGTTAGCCAAAGATGAAGATTTCAATCCTTGGAACGCTTAGCATTAACCATTTATAGCATTTATATTCCATAAAGGCCTCCTGAAAGGTTGGAGAGCATAGTTAATGTGAACTATCCAATTCCCATGGTCTATAAAACAAAGAACAGAAAATAATCACTATAAATAAAATCAAAATGAAAATTTTCTCTTGACTGTTACACAATGAGAAGATCAAACTGTAGTATGTGTCTTTTTTCAACACTTTAGTAAGAAGGTGGGGACACATTTTCCCAAAACTTATTTTAACAATCCATTTCTAACTCTTAAATAGTCAAATAAAAAAAAACTTTTATCATATGATCCCATTCTTGTACATGTAGCATTTTCTGAAAAACTACAACTTTGCTTCCTGTTACTGCTTTTTTAACTTTTTATGAGAACTACAGTTACCTCCCCTTTTATCTGAACATATTCTTGATTCTGCACCCAAAGGTATGCAATGTTCCACTCTAACTCCTTCCACATTGTCATAATGACGTTATGATTTTTTCTCATCTTTTGCAGTTGAAATATTGCAGCCTTTTTGAAGTCATTCTTCAGACTCCATCTTGCTAAGTCTTTCCATCATAATTCACTTTCTCTTTCTTGAGAAATGCACACCAACTAAAATAAAGGTGCCATCCAAGAATTCCTATTAAAAAATTCAATATATATATATATATATATATAAATTCACAAGAGTATAGAATTCAGGTAGAACTCAATGTCCAGGACAGAGTAAGAATATAATATAATATATAACGTATGCATGAGTGTATGTGTGTTTATATATATATATATATATGTGTGTGCACACATATATGTATGTATGTATGTGTGAATAGATATAGATATGTTGTTGTGTATGTGTGTATCTCCATATGTGTATTTGGGCATAGAAATAGTAGGTCCTTACTCGATTAAATATTCATTAATTTTTATATGTTTATGTTAAATTTGTAACCTGTAGGTGATATTGCTTTGTCAAATTTTCTTGATTACACATCAATTCCCTTATAAATGCCCTTGTTTTTAGTTTATGCACCCCGCTTTCTATTTTTTTTTCCCCTCTCTCTCATCTTCTGGATTTTAAGTTTAGATCATACTGTTTTTTTTATTGCGCATAGTGTCACCACAAATGTACACACACATTTCTGGTGTCTGTTTTTTAATTTTAGTTCAGTGAATCTGTAGCGAATTATGCATTGAAAAATAATTCATATTTATCTGTATCTCACTCTTTTAAACTGTTACTTAACTCCTATCTTTAAAACTTCTGTTAAATTTTAATCCCCACCTTGACCTTTAGGCCTTCCTGTTCTTCTTTCTTCTGTTACACCTCTCTCTAGAGCTTTCATACACTTGTTTCCCACTCCTACACATACACTGTCAGTAAAATTTTATTTTTTATACCCGGAGTTATATTTTCCAATTTCTTTTTGAATTTCTAGGTCTAATGAATTGGATTGTGATTACGATTCCAATGTAATAAATTATAACCATGGAATATTAGTGTTTGAGTCTTATTATATATATATATATATATATATATATATATATATTTCTAGTAGAACCATGAGAAATTCCAGGGCACATCTTAGCAATTTACAAATGGAGTTTCTAATTATATTTGTAATTTGCAGTATCAAATTGTGGCTTTTCTGATGACAAGTTTATGATCTTAATATGCATTCTCCTTAATTTTCCAATACTTTCCAAAAGCAGCAACATTGTTTTATGAAAATTAAAGTTCAGTGTTACTATTCTTCTTGGAATAACCTTGAATGCTCTGGATACAGAAGCAAAATGGGTACAAGTGGAAATATTCACAAAAGAGAGAGAGAGAGAAAATGTCCAGAAAATGATTAGCACAAATTTAATAAGAAAACAAAATAAAGAAAAATTCAAAAAAAGATAATGCAAAAAAATAGCTCTATTTCTATTGTGCCCTTGTGAATATGATGACAGCAAAGACAAGAATGTTAATCTGAAGCAATCATTATATTATATCAAGAAGCATTTAAAAAAAAGAAGATACAAACTGACATCAGGATGGAACTAACATGACATGTAAACAGAGATTATTTCAATTAAGAATGTCAGCAAACACAAGAGTTGAAATGTTATGATAATAACAAAGATGGGGGTATTGGTTCAACTATAGATAATGTAAATAATGATTACTCCTCATCTCATATTCAGATTAAAAATTAGTGAACAGAGATATTTCTTGTTTCATGGTTGAAATAGTTTATTATTTTCCATTAAATGATGCTGGAATTAGTGTTCAAGCTCAAGTAAAAACCAGGATCTTAAATGCTGATTTTCAAAACAGACAAGCCTACGTTCTTCCAACTGGCTCAACAATTTTTTATTGATCATTTCACCTCAAGCAAGGTGATGATGCTGCTAAGATGCAAAGACTTAGGAGAAAGAACAATTCAGGAAGACGGAGAAAATTAAAAGACAATTGGAAGCTTGTTCTGAGAAAGTCAGAAGTTAGCAATTGATTTTGCATTTTGGTTTGGTTTGCGGCATATCAACGGGTTGATATGCCGTAAACCAAACCAATGGGTTATTTAATGCCAACAAAATTTTTATTGCTGGTAATATGTTTTTCTTCAAAAATCTATTTCTAGGAATATTTTTCCTTGAAGAAATCTATAGCTGGTAATATTTTTTTTCAAAGAATGTATAGCTTTTGTATTGCTAGTACTTTTTTTTTAAAGTATTGCTGATAATAATTTTTCCTTCAAAAATTATTGCTGGTAATATTTTTTTTATTACAAAGTATTTCTGGTATTAAACCCTATTTTTACACAAGTTTGGGTGTCAACTATTTGCCCATAGCTGAGACTCTAACAGGTGCTACCACCCAGGGTCAGGGTGGACCTGGGAACACCAGCAATTAAGAAGTGGTTCCACACTCCTCAAATCCTCCTGGTCAGAGGCCTTTCTGTTGGATGTAGTTTATTGTCTTACCCAAGACGTGGATGTAGTTTATCGTCATACACAGGACAGTGATTTTGCATTTACAGTTTTTTTAGATTGTAGGTGGCAGGAAGCAAGAAACCAGAAGAGAGTTCCACCAATGAGAAGTGCAAGAACATAAACTATTGGAATAAAACTTATGGTTACCTCTTGCTAGTTCAACAGTAATACAGTGAGATAGAGTTGCAAATCTAGTCAGTCAGTTATGTGCCATGCATGATACACGCTTAGGCAATCATGTATCTTGATACATGACTGACGCGGCAGATTTTTTCCCGCAGTAGGTTGCCATTTCATTCTGCGGTAGACCAGTTGCCATCCAAGGCTATAGAACTCAGTCTGTCCTGCTATTTACCCATAGCCGGGGGAAGATGAAGAGGATTCATACCTTTCCCAAGGGTATTAGCATGTAAGTGAATGTAATGGATTTGACTGGAATTTGAACTCGGCTCTCCGATTCCTCAATCCTAGCAGCTATCTATTACTTCACCAATTGTACAAAGTTTAATTAAAAGTTAATTCAAATTTTATTGTCATGATATTAGGATTTAGTTTCATTTAAAAAAAGACTATTTTGACTATATTATAACGGCTGCTATATCAGCACATATTTAACAAACTTTTAAATTTGAATTATTTTTGTTTATTAATTGCAACATGGAAGGAAATAAACGTATTTCATATTCAGCATTTTTTATATTAAGAAAACCAAAGAAGAAATGATATGCAAAATAACACCCTTCATTATTTAGAAACATTAGTGTGAATGAATGTATCAAAAATAAATAACACATTATCATTGTATTGATGAGCTGAGATTGTGAGTAATCATTTCAAGACTTTACCTGAAATAATGTTTTAAAATGCGGAAGACAGCTTCCATACTAAAAAAATCAATCAGTGAAAATCATTTGCACCTACTTGCTTATATTAGTTGCTTTGACATGGAACATAATGAAAATATTTTGTTTTTGAAAGAAACTGTAATCAGTAATGAAAAGTGAATAGTTTACAACAATACCTTGCTATTCAGACCAGCATGCTCTGATTGGTTGTTATGCACAGAGTTATTCTGTTGTTGTATCATCCAAAATTATTCAGGTGTGTATGTCATTGAAATCAGAAACCTTGGAATATTGAACCAAACCTTTCATTCAACCTGTACATTGTTCTAATTTCTAATTTTATAAACTGAACAAATTTTTGGCTATGTTATCACAAGTTGAAACATTTCATAGACTAACTAAAGATTTGCTTAGATTTTTAGTTATATTTTCTGTTCATATTGAAAGGGGAATAAGCATCATATACTGTTGTGGATTGAATAAAGTGTTTCATTTAAAAATTCCAAGAAGGTTACCTAATATGATAACATGTGGTTGGTATAATGGCCGAAACACTGTTAATATAACAAATAAGATGAGCATAATGATAACAATTGCACATTTCAAAACTTTCAGCATAAAAAAAAGCTTTGCACCAACATGGAACGTAGGAGATCCTGAGACATACAAAAGGAACCCCCACTATCATACCAAAGGACAGCTCCATCTAAAGAAAGTGATGGTGTGCTGATGTTGGAATTGGAAGAGAAACTCCTACTATGAACTTCTCCAATACATTTAAATAGTTACTGCCTCCAGGTAGTTCAACTGAAGACATCTATCTTGAAGTCAGATTGGCCTTATTTCGACATGGATGCTTGGGAATATATCTCATATCAATTAACTTTCTAAACTCCCACTGAAACAGAGTATATGACTTTGTTGCACTATTTCCACTAATTAGCAGGTGATTAGATTCATATAACTACTGATTAGGTTCAATTAAAAAATGCTTTCCACCTGGCCAGGTGTTCTGCAGGATACCAATTGCAACAGATACTTAAATTAGGTTGAAAGGATATGATGAAAACAAACAAGATAAGGATACTATTTCAAGTAAAATCTGTGTAGTAACAATAATACCAATAATAAATAACATGATAATACACCAGGAATTGTTCATATGGCTTATGATTTTAATTTATTAGAGCTGTTAATATGTATATTTTTTGGCTTGGTAAATTAAGATAAGCTATAATATATATCACACAGATATGCTTATCTGATGTTTAAACCTAACCAGTTTTGGTATGTCCTTCATGGGCTGACATACTATGCATATCTGTTTATGGTCAGAAGTAGAGGGAGAACATCATGGCCAAAGGTTTTTTTGCTAAGTTTGAAGGATGAAACAATGAAGGCAACTGAAGAGTCGGATCTATATACTTGGGCACACCCTCAATCATAGAGCATCTGAATGAACTGTTACTTGATCTGAAGGTATTTCAAACTGGACCCCCTAACCTGCACAGTTAAGTTCTGCTTTTATCAAAACCTGTTACACTGAAATCTTATCTGACTGGCAGTTGCTTGCAAGTAAAGGAAATTCATGCCTTTTCCTTGGGTTATAGTACTAAATGAGCACACTGGCAGCTGCAGCTGACTGTCAGTAGAATGGTTTGAAGGGATGTGGATTCATGCTAGCTAGTCATGAATCATGTTTTATGACATAAAACATGAATCATGTTTTATGTCATGAATTAATGTTTGGGGTCAGGAACTATGCTGATGACAGATATTCATAGCTGGTCTTCATCATGAATGAAAACATTTTTTACCAAGTGTGTAAGATAAACCTTTCTAATTTCTATCTGAATTTCTAGGATTGAGGAGTTATCATTATTTACACTATTTACATTTGGACTATTGATAGCGTAGTGATAGTATATGCCTTGAATCCATCATAAGAATTGAGAATATGAAATCTGTAAATACTAAACGCTTCAAATACCTCTCTGTATGGATCAAGGACAACAAATTTAGTGCAGGAAATAAGGAATTTGAACACAGGATAGATTGCACTAGAGATAGTTTTGTCCAACACTGCAACATGCTAAAAAAATTAACTTGAGGACATTTGGATGTGATGCATGTACCTGATATATTGAAGCCAACAAGGATGAGATGACAGCACCACTTTCAAAAGAATGTTTGATTAATACTCTTCTGAAAATGATAAATATGGCTGCCACTTTTATAAAGATTTGAATATTAAATCTATTACATGACAAAATAACTATCATCTTGTCATTTTGAAGCCATGTGATGCTATACACAATATTCTCTTAAAGAAAACACTTTTCTCAGAAGGACTAACAGAATGATGAGCACATTTTTTACATAGTGCCTCTAGTAAAAACTTTAAGCAATATCATGCATATAACAATTCAGGTATTCTTTGTATATATTCTTTGCTGATGGCAATATGATTTCTTTTAATGATTTTCAATACACAAAGTTATATTCTATGCTGAATAGTTTTAGCTAAAATTTATTTTTGCTCAAAATATTCTCTGAGTAATTATCAGATTTTGTCCCCTATACAAGAAAATAATTCTAATTAGTGTAGAGGTAAAGTCAGTCGTCAATTGTAAGAAAAGCCCCAAACTATATATATTTAATTTACAGAAAAACAGACCACTTTAAGGCTCCATTAGTTATAATTTATTTCACCAGAGAATTTTAAAGGTGAAATGAAAAATGAATTTAAAATCTTTAAATACAATATAAAAGGCTCAAACACTAATATTCCATGGTTATAATTTATTACATTGTTGAATTTGTAGGTCTGATGAATTGGATTGTGATTATGATTCCAATGTAATAAATTATAACCATGGTATATTAGTGTTTGAGCCTTTTATATTATATTCTTACTCTGTCCTGGACATTGAGTTCTACCTGGATTCTATCCTCTTGGGAATTTATATATATATATATATATATATATATATATATATATATATATATATATATATATATATATGTGTGTATTGTTTTATTCTCGTTGTCTCAGTAAGACAAAACTTGAGATGCCTTCAAGTTTTAATCTATATTTTAAGCATGGTTTTATATATATATTTATATATATGTCCTGAAAAATTAATTTCGGTTGAGCTCTTTGGTTTGAGGTGTGAATTTGTAAACAGTGACTATTTAAGCTAATATTGCATGACTCGTCGGCAGAACTGAGTCACTGTCAGTCACTGTGTGTTTATCTAAATCTAAAAATAAACACGCTAAAATTCACCTTCATCCCTGCCGTGAGCCGACAGCTTAGTGGTAGATGTTCCGACTGACGCCAATTCAGTCGGGTTTCAATCCTAGCTAGAGGCAGCCGGACATCTAGCCACACTGATGAGCTGTGAAACAGCAAAACAGTCTGTCTGTGGATGACAAAAAAAAAAAATATATATATATATATATATAAATACATATATACATGAGAGAAAGTGACAGTGTAGATATAGGAATCAACACTGCACATTGACTATTGGCTCCATGCCTCATTGTAATCTTTAGGCATTGTGTCAAAACTTCTTCAAAATAATAAATAAAATTAACTAAGTTTCCTTGTTGAACATTTTTTTAACCCTTACAAAGATTCAGTTCTACACAGGGTTTCACATGAACTCTTTCAATCCTAGTTCCAACCCACCAGTGTCACATTCCTATCAACTACTAACAGTGACCCTTTATAGTACACTATTCACATTATTCGGACAATTGTCCTCATCTTTGTCGCCATATTTATTACAATGTTTCAGCCATTGTACACTCCGGCCTTCTTCAGATTGTTGGAATGTTGAACTGAACCCTTTATTTTGCTCACTGGGGTAGTCTGTTCTAGTTCCATGTGCCATCTTTAATGGATGTCAGTTATCAGTTATCTCCTGTTAATTCCCCTCTCCAAATTCTCCACTGCCTAACCGGGTATTGAACTCATATTTTTGGGTCCTGTCCCTGGATCTAACCAATGCCTTTATCCACTGTGCCATGTATTCTTGAGGACATCTGTGTATGAATTTCTGGGTATTATAAACTTAATGTCTTCAGCAACCATTTTTACCAGTGCTCATATTGCAATTTTTTTGCTGTTATCATTGCATGTTTTTACCATAGTTCATATTGCAGTTTTTGTTGTTGTTGTTATCGCTTTTCTCTGGCACTCATTATTACTGGTTCCCATATTGTATTCATTACTATGCTTGGTCAGCTCAGGAGATTTTTGTGGTCTAGCATATGTGCTGATTCCTTAAGTTTATGAATTTTCCAATGGTGTTCTTTGTCTATGATCTCAACCTGATCTCACAGTGGGTGGTGATCTCCCTTCTCTCTCCATATGTGGACAGCCACACCTGATTTTTACACTTCCCCTTGTGTTACAGCTTTCTGGTGTTCTTGAAGCCTTACCTTATGGGGTGGCCTGTCTCCCCTTTATATTTCTTTCCCCAGCTGCACGGGATAGCATTCACCCAGTCTAACCACCTGAAGAAGGCCGGAGTGTACAATGGCCTAAACATTGTAATAAATATGGTGACAAAGATGAGGACAATAGTCCGAATAATGTAAATAGTGTACATAATACCTCATCTCAGAAATATAGACAGATACTGACCCTTTATAGTGTTACACTATGTCCTTTAATTCCTCAGATGCTTATATATAGAGTCTGCTAAATGAGTACTGATACATGGTCTGAAGAGTATACCAAGACATTAAATTAAATTCCATATAATGCTGATTAATATGTCCACAATGTTATTATCTATAAACACTTTATCTTTGATACTCAGCACTCTTCCTCCATAAATATAGCAAATTTTAAACAATATATATATATATATATATATATATATATATATATATATATATATATATATATATATTATTGAAGCATCTGATAAGTCCTTTCAGGCTGTAGATATTCATGGTTCACCACATTTCTGTTGCCATTAAGCATTTCTCTGCATCTTATTGGTCTCACGTTTTCCACTGACCTGAGGTGGAACAACTACATTGAATCAATAACTTCATCTATCACAAGGAAAGTTGGTTGTCTGCGTCATGCCAGAATGTTTTTCTCACCTGAGTCCATCCTTCTAATCTACAAATCTACCATTCATCCTTGCATTGAATACCATTGCCATATATGGTCTGGTGCCCCCGCTGGTCATATTGAGGTTCTTGACAAAATCCAGAAGGATATACAGTATGATAGGTCCTGACCTGGGATTGTGACTCAAGTCACTTTCGCACAGACATGATGTGGCTTCCCTCTGTCTTTTCTACAAATATTTTCAACTCTGATGAGCTATTTTCATTGATGCCCCATCTGCATGAATTAAAGCGTGCTACTGGGTTGGCATCTTGTTCCCACCCTTTCACTATCAAAACAGTTAAATGTAACCACTCTTCTATTCCAACAGCTTCTTCTCTCACACTTCCTGCCAGTGGAACACCTTTCCTCCTACTTGCTTCCCTGATAGCTATAATCTTCAAATTTTCAAATGTAATATCAGTCAACATCTCCTGATCCCTGTCCTTCTCTCTATCCTTTCCTCAAGCAACCACTCTTTAAGTGTTAAAACTTGTTAAGTATGCTTGCTGCTCCTTAATTCACTATGTCCTGTCCTTCAGTATCTGTCTATATTTCTGAGATGAGGTATTATGTACACTATTTATATTATTGGGACTTATATCATCATCTTTGTTGCCATATTTATTACAACATTTTGGTGGTTGTATGCTCCGACCTTCTTCAGGTGGTTGCAATGTCAAACTGAACTCTTTATTTTGCTCTCTGGAGTAGACTGTTCTAGTTTCACGTGTCATGTTTAATGGATGTCAGTTATCAGTTATCTCCTGTTAATTCCCCTCTCCAAGTTCTCCACTGCCTTAACCAGGTATTGAACTCACAATCTTTGTGTCTTCTCATTGGATCTATCTAACACCTTTATCCACTGTGCCATGTGTCCTTGAGGACACATGGCACAGTGGATAAAGGCAAAACATTGTAATTGTCCAAATAATGTAAATAATGTCCTGTCCAGTGTTTAATTCTCTTTCCTCATTACCTGCCCAGAATTTCGACTCATTCTGATTGTAAGCAGAAGTTTCCTTGGCATTTACTATCAACTCTATTGCATTTTCTCCAGTCAGAATTTACTATGCTGTTAAAGTTCTCAGAAGAAACATCTGAACAATTTTTATGTTCATTAACTCCCAAAAAGAAAACATCAGTATGCATACAAGAAAAAAATAACAAAAAAGTAGCTTATCAGTCTTGTTTAATGAAACATGTATTAAAGAGTAATTGCTGCCCCAATACACAACTATATATACTTAATAGCCATCTACTCTCATTTTCCACGTACACCCAGGGCAGCTAGCGAATCTCTGTTGTAGAAACCTGCTCAGACTCATCTGTGTTTTATCAAAACTCTTGATGTTCAATGGTGGTTTCTAATATAATTATGATAAATGAACCTTAGTTACAGGTTCTCAGAGAGATAACATAATCTGGCATGATCAACAGTTTGAACAACTTCATCAAAATGACTTACGACTTTGTCCTAGCATAACCACTGATGGCTTTCACAGGATCTGGTTTGCCCAATTTCACTTACGATATAGTTATCAGGCACTTTCCAAAAAGTGCCACATGCTGGGATTGCTTCCCAAGACTGATAACATCAAGAACTCACCATACTGACAAATCAACCATAGTGAGATTTAAACCTGGGTTGCAAAGTGAACATTCCAACTACTACCTGTAATCGTTTGTACAAATGGAAATTTGATTAGATGTGTTTCATAACTTCTGTTCATGATATAATCGCTTACATAAACAGCTACTAATTAATAGCTTGGAACATTACCAGCTTGTAATAGAATATCCAACAAAAGAATCTGAGAAGTCTGCTTTGAATTTAACTAAAAAATGATATGGCCAAGTTTTTAAAATACAAGACAGCTGAAAAAAAAGTTTATCATTATTTTTAAAAATAAGATTCTCAAGGTTTGAAATTAAAACCAAAAAAAAGAATTTAGCTGGAATAAACAGTCTTTGTAAGAAAGCAAGAATATAAAAAAGTAGTATTAATATATGAAAAGTAATCTGATCTTTCATTAAACCTGATTAAAAAAGCAAATCAAAGTAAAGTAAAAAGCAATCATATTTGATCATTTCCAGACATTTACATAAACACACACAAAATCATTGAAACACATTTTTTTGTTGGCATTTCTCAAGAACTTCAAGCTTTAGGATAATTTTTAAAAATGCTTTTCATGACATTTGTAGGTTTCATCTTTAATTATTTTCAGAAGTTTTCATTGTTATTATTTGACTAGCATAGTACCTATCAAAAATGATGAGGTTACTTATATATGGATCAGTATAGTTGCCAGAAAAAGGGACAACCCAACATGCAAATTAAAAATTGGAGATACCAAAATCAAACATGTACAAAAATTTAAATATCTGGGATATTTTTTTACAGGGAAAGTGTGACACTGAAATCTGAAGGGATAACAAAAAAATTGCCTTCTAAAAGCTAAGCAAAGTATTAAGAAAAAGAAAAAATTTATTAGAAACAAAGAAAAGCGTACTGAACTGTTAGGTAATAACAATTCTCCTGTATAGCTGTGGATGCTAGGAAATCTCCTCACAGATGAAGAAGAGATTTGAAGCAATAGAAACTTGGCTCTACAGAAGGATGCTGAGAATAGCATGGACAAAACATGTAAGCAATGACAAAGTTCTAGAAAGAATAGAAACAAAAAGCATGCTGAAACTTAACATCAGGAAGTGATCAGGAAATTGTAAGCCCCTGATGTGATGTTGGCTCTATTTTTCTTTCTAACTACATCTCTGTGTTGAAAGTAGTGGTGAAGCTCTTAGTGCTGGAGACACTCAAATTTTCAAATTTTGTTGATAGAGTGTTGGAGGGTAGCATTATGATTTTTTTGTTTTTGTTGTCAGAAGTGCCTATGTTCTCAGTGATGGTTCCTACTTTTTTGGACTTGTGGACATTGTATATTGGTTTTCTGGCATTGAGATATGAGGTAGTGAAGAAGTGTAAATGTTTTATCAGTGTATTTCTCTTATTCATCTAGGTATTCTCGGCTTCATATTCTAAGGGCACTGAAGTAAAACCCTATGATTAATCCTGATTTTACTTTTTGACTGTGGTGGGAATAGAAATTGATTAAATCATTTTTTACAAAATCAACAAACAAACAAAACTAAAACACACGCTACACAACATCATCAACCTAAATCTTGTTCACAATATCTCTAGTGCTAAATATTCTATCACAGAGAAAGTTTGAGCTGAAAATTTGCAACCGGAATAAGAAAAGAAGGCATCCTAACTACCTTAACTACACAGGCTTTGAAAAAAGGTTTCACACAAGGTATCATAGCTGCTGAAGGAACAACACTAACTAGCAGATACCTACTGGCACTAGAAAAACTGCCTAAGAATAAAAACATAATTATAACCACATCCAATAAAGGAGATGCAACAGTCCCATCATGGGCACCAACAACTACATTGACAATTTAGAATCCCTCTTAAATGATGATTTCTGATTAAGTTTAAATAATAGAAAAATATATTAAATTCATGAAGATTTCCTATTTGTTCCTTATATATATATATATATATATATATATATATATATATATATATATATATATATATTCAAACATATATTGTTAAATATAATAGACAATAAATGTCTATTATGTTTGATCATGAGCCATTCTAAACTTCATATAGCTGCTTTAATTTCAGAAGAAAATAAAGACAAAAATTGTCCAACATGTGGATATTTTTTATTCATGATGTGGTTCTATAAAATTGTATCACATGAGAGAACAAAATATTAACAATAGAACCATATGTTTTGATGCAATGTAATCTCTTGTGACTAGTTTGAAATGTAATTTTGTTGAGGGGGTTGCTTTGTTTTAATGTCATTATATATATATATAGTTAAGTAGTAGAATTGGGACTATTAGTGTCTGCTCCAAAAGTGATTGATTGATTTGTTTACTAACAGCTTATCAGCCTTTTGTAGGTTATTTACAGTCAGAAAATATTTTTAGATTTTAAGAAGTTTTGGGTGATAATAATGATTTACTGATACAATTCCTACTAATTAACCAGTAGTTGGAGGTAGAAGAGATGGCTTCATACCTTTCCCAAGTGTATTTGCACATAATTGAATATAATGAACCTGACTGGAATTTAAACTCAGCTCTTTGATTTCCAATTGCAAGCCATTATCCATTACACCACCTGCACATCCAACCTTACAGCACCTCATATTCCCAAGTGATTACTCATCTAGGTACTGACTAGGCTTGATATTGCTTAACTTCGGTGATCATGTGAGGACCGGTGTTTCCACACGATATAACCATAAAGAAGAAGAAAGGAATTCTTTTATTAATGTTATGTTCATAAGTAAAGTTTAGAGTAGATTATTCCAAACATGTTTCTTTGAAGAATCTCTGGGAACCAAATTTCCATCAGCAGACTTAGTAATTGATTCAATAAACTTTCATGTCAGTGGAAAACATGAGACCGAGAAGGTGCAATAAGTTGCTCTCCTGGAGGTTAGCATCAGCCATGATGAGAGAGGCAAAATGGTTCTCTATGATATCTAAAAAACAGATTGTTTTTAAAAACATACTTTCAATTTTGAAAAATAACTAAGAAAAAATAAGCATGAAGAATTGGGAAAGAAATGGTGGCATAATGACGGCTGATTGTGTTTCACTTAATTATTAAAGCTTCAGTGAACAAAGTGGTCAAGGCAACATCCAGGGAAGACAGGTTCATACAGTCGGATTCAAGTTCAGATCTAATGAGAAATTACTTCTTTCATTAATTTTCTTTTTTTAATTGTTAAGAATTATTTTTTACTTGCCTGTGCTTGGTGCCAAATGTCCTTGTCTGGAAGAGGTCTTTGTTTCTTTATGATTTTAAGTTGATCTGGAAATGGTTGTCTTACTTGTGTAATAATTTTTCAATGGCCCAATCAACTAAGAATGTGCTCTGCCAGATGAAGAAAGAAAAGAAATAATTAATGATCAAAATACACAGAGAAAGATTTATGGTATTGGGATTACCTGCACCTTCTCTGTCAAGAAATCCACTAGCTTATGTAGAGTTTTCCGTCTCCTAGATTAATTGTCAAAGGAGGCTAAAGAACCCAGTCTGCCCTATTATTTAACCCATAGCTAGAAGGTTGTATTTAGAGGTTAATTATCTTTTTCTGGTTATCTTGAGTAAGAAAATATTTGCAATATTTCAATAGTTTCCACACAGAATTCAATTTCTTAATATTTGAAACAGAACTCAAATATTTTGAATGCTAATGGCAAAAACTGTCAACTATGCTTAGAAAAATCCCAAATAATCATTTGCAAAGTTCAAGTTATTATAATCATAAAATGTCTTTCAAGAGAAAATGCAATGCTAACAATAGCACACTTTCTAAATATATATATGTGATCTAAAACCAGACTAAAACTAAATGCATATAAAATATATGAAAAATAAAAGATAAAAATTAAAAAGTTAAAAGTTATGATTTAACATTTATTTTTATCCAGTAATATAAACTCTAATTATGCTATATATATATATATATATATATATATATATATGATAAAAATATAGTATTAAGGTATGTGTTATGGGTAACAGTAATCAATATCAAGGATATAGTGTATATCTATACAACTGGACACTGATGTCAACACAGAGTGCCAACAGTTTATGTCATGCTTGAACAGAATTCTCAGGTCAGAAAACAGTGTTCAAGAATAAAACAGACTGTCACCACTTGGTGTTGAACTCAGTGTCCAGTCGTGTGTGTGTGTTAGGTAAAAGATTTTAGGTGGATCAATGTAATTAAGAAACAGTGTTTTGAATAATACAAAAATTGAATGTGCAAAAAATCCTGAATATGGATGTACAAAGTTGTATATTTCGCAGTAATTCCTTTTTAATACATTCTTCATTGAAGAAAACTGATATTTTATTTAGTTCTGTATTACATTCTTCTTATGAATCTACAAGTGTCTTCTTTTCTGGACTTAATGAATGTAAAAATTGTCTAAAAGTTTGTTGGTTCCAAATGTTTTCAACTAAACTATTAGTCCTTTCCAAGAATTTTTGTTATACTACTATAATAAATGATGAGAAAGTGTTGATATTACAAACATTGCTGAAAGTAGAGATATATTTAATTTTAATTTCCAAATATACCCAGTACATCGTGGCAGGATTCATAATGTTATGAAGGGTTGTTTTTTTTATGTTATAATAATGTATTTCTATCACTTTTCAACGATTTTACAGAGGAAGGTATGTATGACATTTATGTTCTCAACAAGTATATTGTATTTTGAGGTTGGTACAATTCCATACTAGTTTAAATGTGTCCATATTGATCTCTGCTTGGAGAGATGTAGCATCACTGATCTTGATAGGTGGTTGATAGTGCATTCAATCTAATTATTTATGGGTTTGTTTTTATCCAGATCCTAATTCCCTATGGGGTGTCTGAAGTGATAAATAATGTTGGTCTGGTATAGTTTTGATTTCATCAGTGAGATGTTATTTCTGATAACCAGCTTATATCATTTTTGTCTGGATTTCTAGCATGAAGAATTATAATTATTTACTGTTGTCCGCATCTTGATTGTTGATGACGACAACAGTCTGCATGTAAATAATATAAATAATCAGATTGTAGCAATTTTGCAGACATAATTTACATGTAACACAAGACCAAAAGTATTGAGCACCCAATGCAAATGCAAATCACTACTCAGCTGTAATTGATTTAGAGAGATAAGTTTTCTAATCTTTGCACCATATGAAAGTGTGCAAATAAGTAGGTTATATGTTGTTATTTTTTTGTAATAGATAATTTGATATTTTTAGTCTGTTCAACAAGAGTAGTGAATTCTTTTATAATATTCCTTAAAACATTGAATTCTAAGGGAAATGTACACATATGAACAAAGACTTACTTTGTGATCTAAAACCTAAGAATAAATAAATAAATATATATATATATATATATATATATATATATATATATATATATATATATAATAAAACTATAAAAAAGATAAAAATTAAAAAGTTAAAAATTATTTCTCCTTTTATTTTTATCCAATAATATAAATTGTAATTATGCTTTCTCTCTCTCTCTCTCTCTCTATATATATATATATGATAAAAATATAGTATTAAGGTATGCTATATTTATGGGTAAAAGGGCTCAATATAATGGATAGTTCGCACATGAACTATCCCTGATATTGAGCACTTTTAGCCATAAATATAGCATGCCTTAATACTATATTTTTTATCATATATATGTGTATTTGAGAAAACAGGATGGATTTGCTATAAGGTGTTGACCTCATACAAAAAAGACTGAAAAATGAGGTCAACATCTTACAGCAAATTCACCGGTTTGTAATGTGTAAATGGTTACAATAAAATATATTACTGTTACGTCTCTGGGCATTATGTTGTTATTGTTTAGTTTACATTTTTGTTATTTTAAATGTTATCTTAATGAATATCTGTATTTGAGTAGAATGCCACATTTTTTTAAACAGGGTTCATTTGTCTGCACGTTTGAGAAAATTTATTAAGAAAAATATAAGGATCTGAACCAACATCTTCCTTTGTAGGAGGAACATCCATCTGCTCTGGCATGCTTTATACAATTCAGGTAAAATTAAAAAAAAAAAAAAAAAAAAAGCAGTGTGGCATTCTACTCAAATATGGTTAACTGCTAAAAATAACAACTGAAGTAATAAAAATATATCAGATTAAACTAAAAAATAATTAATTCTTTAGAAAAAGCACAATATATTTAATTTATTTAAAACATATTTTAGTCCTATTAGCAAAAGTTTTTTTTCAGCACTAAAAATAAAAATGCCAAATAAGTATAAATTTTGCTCATGTAGCTATTTTTTTTGCATACTCAAGGGAAAGTCATAAATCAAAATCTCCCTATGTTTTATGCCATCACTTGCCATCTTGCTCATGGAATTGTCACTAGCATTTATTTTTCCATAGATTGAGTACTAAAGAAATTTATAAAAAAAAAGAAAGAAAAACAAAAACCTTATCTGCCAAGGCAACCAAATGGCTCCAACATCTATTATCAACCTTGACTTTCACCCATTAGTCTAAGGGGTTAAAGTAACTAAAATCCAAATGTTTATTGATGGTCATAGACAGCAAATTTTCTGACATTCATGAGAGCAATGACCTCATTAATTTAAAAAGTGTGCACAAACAGAAATAGGTTCAAATCATAAGCTCCTTTGCCGACAAACACCGGAGAAAACAATGTGATCTGTCTGTGAAAAAAACTCCAAGTCTTATAGATATCTCATCTTGAAAAATAGAATTTGTAAGAACAGAAGCAATGAATCTTGAATATTTTCACTATATCGCCATTGAACAGTGCAGAGAAGTTAACTGCTTTGTGCTGGCTTCTAGGCAAACTCACTCACTCTCTCTCATTTTCACAATAAGATGTGTCTGCTAAAGACTATTAATTCTGATTATATAAACACAAACTGATTTCAGATCTGTACAAATCAGATTTAGATCTAATTCAATCAGTTTCTTAGAAATATTGTCCCAATCCTGGGATTTTCATTCAATAATGTTTGTTATTTACCTTAAATAGAAGTTGTTGTGTGTGTTGGTGTTTGAGGGCAGACAAAAAATTTTTCTTTTCAATTTTTAGAGAAGCACCAACTATGCCATGTTTTCACACCACATTTTCTTCTCAACACCACATGAATATTTTTCTAACTCTGAGAAATCCAAAGTGAAATTATTTTTCTATTGTTACAATGTTAAATTCTCAAACTTGTATTTACAACCCTACTAAACATGAAGTTTTCTTGACTTTAAGTACAAAAGCTCTAAGACAACTGACACTAATACTGACCAGGCATGTAAGACACCATAAACTTTTATTGTTAAAGATGTGTTTTGGAGATCAATTTTATAGGCAATAATCTATTTCATCATTTTACTACAACATGGCTAAGTCTTCATATCATCTTCAGAAGAGGAAGTAATGAAAATATAAACAAAATTAATTCAAATGATACAAAGAGTAGGAGATTTGTATGTGATTATATATATATATATATATATATATATATATATATATATATATGCTGTAATTTTTATCTGATCCTCATTGCCAAAATGTTGTAACCTAGGGGAGGTTACTAAATAAAATAATCACACACAATAATAGTTAGGACAAGAACAACACATATAAGATTTGCCAGTGGTGCATATAAGAAGTAGTCAACAGCTAGAAGTGAGTCAAGTGAATTCCACAATGAATCTCCAACTGCAGACCAACATACAGTATTTACTACTGTATTTATGTGAATGTGGACATGCCTATTATTGTCTGTAGGTATGCTACAACATATATACTCACTTAATCACTCAAGGTCCATAAACTCCACTAAAAAGTGTGGGGACACAGCATTGCTAGGCATTGCTGCTCTGGCTTCTGTGGCAACAAGTAGGTTTTCACATGATGGTGTTGTTTGAAACATGCCTAATAAGTTTAGTATTCACAGCTGTCCTTCTCCTACACTACTTATGAACCAAGGCTGAAGGGCTTAGTCTGTCTTCTTACTATTTAACTTATAGCTGAGCAGTTTCGTTGAATGATTGATTTATTTTTGATGGTTTATGAACCCTTTGTGTGTTATTTAAGCTAAAACATATTTGGGATTTTAAGAGCAATTTTTTGTCGTGAGTTACTGTGTTGCATTAACAGTTTTGTTTAGAATAACAATGAATTTTCCAGATACAAATTCAAATATTTAACCTATATCTGAGGGAGGAGAGGTTGATTTATACATTTCCCAAATGTATTTGCATGAAAGTGAATGCCAAGAAATCAACTAGAATTTAAATATTTCTCCTTGTTAATTTCTTGTTACAAGACACTAAAAATTACACAACCTTTATTCAATATCATATATAAGATATAGATTTAGGGTATGCTATATTTATGCATCACAATGCACAATATCAAGGACAGAGTGTATGTAAATATGAAAGTGGACATTGAGGTCAACACTCAGCAGCCACAACGTGTTTCATGTTTAAACACAATCTTCAGACCATGAAGATTGTGATCAAGCATAAAACAGGCTGTTACCGCTGAATGCTAACCTCAGTGTCCACTCTTATATATTTAAGAGTTTAATAGGAATAGATAGGTTTGCCTACCATCTGGCTCACATTCCTTCCTGGTCATTTGAACAGGAGTACTGTTTTATCCATTGTTTCCTGTTTAGTATTGGGTTTTAGGTTCCTTCAAAAGTTTTCTCATTCACTTTCACTCCCAGTAGCCTCTTGCATCTTAGTCGCAATATCAACTTCCTTGGGTGAATGGATTATATATATATATATATATATATATATATATACACACACACGTTATCCTACACCATTCACACAACTCAAAGTTTCATGTCAAATGCAATCTTCAGGTGCTGAATGTGTACATATATATAAAGTATATATATTTATTAATATATATACTATATAGCTCTGTTATATAACATCAAGCACTGTTTCAATAACACCAGCACTTTCTGTTCAATGCAGATATATAAGTGAACATTGAAATCAACACTCAGAGGCAACAGGCTGTTTTATGCTAGATGCAATCGTCAGGTGGCCTGACGATTGTGTCTAGCATGAAACAGCCTGTCGCCTCTGAGTGTTGATTTCAATGTTCACTTATATATTTATATACGCTCTATCTCTGATATTGAGCACTTTATCCCATAAATATAGCACACCTTAAAACTATATATATATATATATATATATATATATGCCCTTATATAAAAATTGTTTTATCTGGCAATTTGAGATTAACATTATAATATGGTATATGTATATTTTTTATTTTACTTAGCCAAAGTTTTTCCAAAAAAATCTGTTTAAGAATATCTGACTCTGTACTCAAATTTTGAAATTTTTGCTCAGCATGCAAGTTGAACAAAATAGAAGAAAAATTTAAATATTCTTTATTTTGAGTTCAATCTATTGGCCAGGCAGGAAAGAAATATACACTGACTCATTGAAGGAGTTGATTATCATTGACAAGAACTGGCAGTTTAGGGGTTTGAATTTTCATAAAAGGACACTAGACATGAAACGAACTGAAATGAGAACAACATACACTGTTAGCTGAAATAAAGTATGCTACCTGACATTCCTCAAAGGTTACCAAATTTAAGAGATACCTGAGAGAGTTCAGATGTTACTTTTTACAATACATTGTGGTAACAACAAAGATGAAGAAAATGATCTGAAAGAACCAATGCATTAAAGTAACAACAACTCTTTCTGATGAAGGCAACAAAAGGAATCTAAAAGAATCAACATATACTTGTAAAAACATCCTGTCTCAAGCAAAAGGCTGGAGTGTTAGTAAGGGAAGCATTGTGATAAAGACAGCAAAGATGAAGAAAATAATCTTGATGGACCAATATATATTAATAACAACATCTAATTTCAAATTAAAGGTGACAGAAACATTATGATAAAGACAACAAGGATAAGGAAAATAATTTCTGTCTGAATTTCTGGGATTTGAAGTTATCATTATTTACATGCAGACTATTGTCATTATCACAACATTTTGTTCATTGTGCTCTATGAGTCAATAGCTTAGTGAATTAAAGCAATGGTTTGTAAATTTGATGATATAGTATTTCTGAGTTCAATCCCTGGGCCAGAAAGTATGTACTTGGACTATGTGGAAACAGAACACACAATAACTGAACTTTACTAAAAATAACAACCAGACTAGATATCTTGAGACATTGAAAGTGGAAAGAGAATTGTTTAGCACCGGAGATTAAATAAAGGGTTCAGTTTGGAATTCCCTGTAAGTTTTCCAGATTTATATACACTTGGAGGCCAGAGCGCACAAGGCCGAAATGTTGTGATTCAAACAACAAAGATGAGGACAAGTCTGCATGTAAACAGTGTAAATAAGAAAAAGAATCTGAAAAAAACAATATATACTACCAACAACATCTCATCTCATCTGAAACTAAAGGCTGGAGAGTACAGTGGATGAAACATTTAGATAAAGACAACAAAGATAAGGAATATGATCTGTAGGTATCAATGTGTAGTAGTCAATTTATCCTGCTTTGTTTAAATGAACAGGATTTCCTTTGATCTTTTTCTTTACAACATTTGTGTGTTCTCTCTGTTTCCATCTTCTCTGCTTGAAGAAAATCTTAGGTATTAACATTAGCCAACAGAGCTTCATTATCCATCAAATTCCTCCAGATATACTTCTTATCTTTAATCTGTTTTGTATATCCTGTTGTTTTGAAGAGAGAACACCTGTTTTTTTACCAGGAGTGTATTTTACAGAGAACAAATAAAACATCTTTTTCTCAGTAAAATGCTTGCTTATTCTGTCAGTTAGTCACAATATACTTGATGCTCCAATAAATTCTAACAGCGCTATTCATGTGCAGTAAAATAATGACTGTAATTCTCCCCAAATTTGCTTTGATGACTGTCACAAACAAAAAAATAAAAATAAAAAAATAAAAATGTTTTTCATTCTCACAAACTAATTTTGTATCCCAAAATTTTTCCAAAAGACTTCCAGAGAAATCTAAGAGCAATTCTTTTGCTATATAGTTATTCAGCTGAGAATTTATAAATTTTAGATTTGGTAAAATAGACTTCTACTGATATTGTAAATTTTTAATTTAATAAAGTATGCAACCTACTATGAGTTCTACTTTAAATCAGTTGATTTAAAGAGAAATAACAAAAGAAGACTTCTACAAGCATATGCCCTCATGTATAGTCACATGACTGAGAAATGAAAAAAATTAAACTTAACTTGCCAGCAGTAGTAACTCTTTTTAAAATGTCATTCTTGCTCAGAATAATTTATTAACTGAATAAAAGAAAGGTAAATTATTGAAATTTTTTCACCATTTTAAAAGAAAGGAAATTATTTCAAGTTACCACTTATTATTTTATTCATATAAGAAGACTTTTAGTAATGAGCATACTAAACTATTTTATTGAACGCACACTAAAAGAGTCCAAATGTGGATAAAGTTGATATCAGTTAATATGCAAAAATAAAAAAAGGAGTAAGATTATCGGCAGATATAATCTTAACAACAAAATGACACTGCTGAATGTGTATTCAGAAAGTAAAATGAAAGAACTCTTAGATAAAGTATCAAAGGAAACCAAGAAGAAAGGACTACCCAATGACTGTAAGAAGACAGATGATTATCGGCAAAAGAGTCAATCCAAGTTGTGAACTATTTATTAGAGATGTCAAAATCAAATATGTACCGAAATTTAACAATTTTGGTAATATGTGCACTATTAACTTCACCTTTGTTATTGTGAGCACAATGATTCATCTGTTGTGCCCTCCAGCATTCACCAGGTATATTATGTCAATCTGAGAAACCTACAGGGAAGCGGTCTTGTTTTGCTGCACATGTTTAGGAATATCTCATCTAGTTATTTTGTTATTGTTAAGCCCATATCCAATGAGTTCAATTACATTGACTGGGCTAGAGATTGAAGCCACAATTATTATGTCACCAAATTTAGGAATCAATACTTTAATCCACAAGAACAATCTAACCCCATAGATTAAATCCAGGGTTCAGTACAGTATGCATTTTTGAAATTAAAATTAAAATCTAGTATTAATTATAAAAATAATAATACAAAATGATATTAATCATAAAACTTATTATAAAAATCAAAATCTGATATTAATTATAAAAAATAAAAATCTTGTATTAATTATAGTTTTGTCAGGTTATGCTATGAGTGCTTGTAATACCATGTAACCCAATACTACCTGCTGTATAGTCATGGTCTAGTCATTAGTGAGGAAACTGAGTCCCTCACGAGGCTTTTTCTGGTGAGGAGGGTGGGTAGACACACAGCAAGATTAAAAAAAAGATCTGTAAAAGGGTGGATGAAATTTCTTGTATGGTCAATGGTCATTTAGCACAATGGGGTAGACTGAAATGGCATCTCTGAGCACAAAGCTTCCTAGACAGAAGTCAATGGCCAGGGTGGAAGTTTCCCTGAATGGAATCAATGGCCATGTATCTATAGCCAAGGTGATGCCTACAACTTTGAGGACATTGACTGTTGTTTGACCTGGAGAAAGATGGGGCTTGCCAGGTGTACTTGCCCAAGACATGAATAAAATATATATTTCTGGCTTTCAACCCAAATAGGTGAATAGAACAGGTAAGGTGTTTGGTTGCACAGTGACCCTACAGCTATATTTAAGCATGGAACTCAGGATGATGATTAGTTTTAGGTTTATAAAAACATATGGTATTATAGAAAAAAAATCCTGTACAGGTTTCTACCTATGACACATGAATATCAACCATTCTATTTTTCAGGACAGTAGGTGTTAATGGGTTAATTAAAAATCTGCAATTTAATCAGACACTGACCATTTTCATCTCAAGAGAAGATGACTTAAATAACTAAATGTTAAAAGTGCACTGTGTGAAAATTAAATTGGGATTTGGCTGCTGAAATTGACAAACTGCACAAGGTTCTGAAGGATGAACAATAAATTTTCTCCAGCTTACAACACAGGGTTTATAGTTTTCTTTTTTGCTTGGATTATTTATACCTCCAATGAAAGCTATTTTATTCAATTAAAATACATTAGAATCTTCTGCAAATGCAATTTTATTAAACTTTATATGAAGGTCACTTATCACTGTCACAATTATCATCAATTTATCTTCTTCATGACTATAACTGCTAAGAGCATTTATATTAACAAAATTATCAAAGCTGTTATTATTTCTGAAACTAATATTATAGTTGCTTCCACAAATAAACCAGATTTTCTCTGTGTCAATCCATAATACAAGGTCTGTTCAGAAAGTATCCAGCCATGTTTAATATCTCAAGAACTCTTTGTTCAGTCTTGATGCAACTTGACAATCAAAGGAGACCTTACTGCCAATGTGTAAACAAACACTCATCTATGGAGTGACTCAGTGAGCAGGGAGATGCCATTAAATGAGCTTATGAACTGTGTGACCGTCACATTTACACTGAATGAATAGATTTGTGGAAGGTTGAGAATTTGAAATTTTGGCCTTCTAAAAAGATTCAACTCATCCACAAAGAAAATTAAAGGAAACAAAGAAAGCAAATGAAGTGAGAATACAAAAGTTTTATCTTCTAGAATTCTTTGAGGTGAGTGACAAAAATGGTTTCATTTCTTTTCTTTAAGTCCATTTCTTATGAAAACAGTTATCTTATGACAGGAAACAGAATAAACACAAACATATTTCTCAATGCCTCTTCTTACTAGTCAACTTGGACTGCTACACCCATCTGCTATTCATACTATCACATGGACTGCCTACTTAGTAAACTGACTTTATTAATTCCTGGAACATGGGCATAGTAGAAGACAAAAAAAAAGTGTACATGAATATGTAACAGAAAAATGTATGACTTAAAGAGTATAGAATTTCTCATCAAACCCTATAATAATTATCAATGTGTATTTATTTAGGTAAAGGGAGGTAAATCAATGTATTTTAGTAAATCTCTAAGTGATTACTTTCCTTTGTCATTTTAATAATCTATACAAATAAAATATTTATCTGCATTTAGAAAAAATTATATCCCAAGCAAAATGAACTGTTTAATTATTCACTTCCTTTACTCTCACATTTCTTAGATTGCAATCCTATTTGTTCAAAGCTTTCATGCAAGACACTCAGATACCTTTGACTATTGAAGTTATCATCTTACTTCAGCTTAAAATAGGCTTTGTTGTGACCATCTTTGTCATTCTGTTGCTAATCTTTTTCTTCCAAGAGATATTTTCATTTCACTGTTATATTAAACACAAAATTTTAAACATGAAAAGCTATTGAGCAAAAAGCAATTCATATAATATCAGGAGTAATCAATGAATCATAGATACCATTGAACGTATAAAAATATAAAGGAGGCAGATTAATTAAATTTGTTCATTGGCCTCTGTTTTAGTTGTGAATTCTTTATCCACTTTATTAAATCTCAATACAGTGTTTCAAGACTTTTGTTTTATTGCATCTCACCATTAAAACTTTCTGACAATTTCTATGGTTTTTGACAGCACAGTTACACTAGTAACTTAATAACTATGCATGCTTAAAAGCTGAAACTTTAGTAATTAATAACGTGATATGTTTTCAATGCTGTGCAATTTTTATCTATCTCCATGAAGTTAATTAAATTCTAAGTTGGTCTCCACTCATTAGGGATATCATCTCTAATGAAAGATTTTATAAAAAAAACTTTTTTTTTATTATCTGAAACTGATCACTTAATAGAATACATTCTAATCATGTGTCTGTCATACGTTGAATCGAATTTGTTTTGCCAAATCTTAACTTTTATAGACGTTTAATATTTTATAGACGTTTAATATTTTATAGATGTTTAATATTTTATAGATGTTTAATATTTTATAGATGTTTAATATTTTATAGATGTTTAATATTTTTTTTCGCAAACTCTAAGATTCTTGATGTCTCATTTTTTTAGGGAAAGAAACTTAAAACAGATCACCCAGGTTTGTCAGCACCCTTTCCTTATAATTTAAATTTGATTTCACTCCTCACAATGGAAAGGGAAAGATACTGATATGTTAAACTATGGGCAAGATTAAGGAGATCAATGTCTCTAAGACCAAACTGGTTACATTTCAACACCACCAATCAGACCTCGAACTTCCAGCAGTTATGATGAACAGATGTCTCCTCAATGAGGCCCCGTGTCTTGAGAGGATATAGGGCCTCAAGCACACACCTGACTTCAAGTGGAACTTCTATATATGATCCATCACTAAAGATGCAGGTAAAATGACCAGCTCTCTGTACAGTGACAGTAAATACCTGATTCCTCATGCTATCCTCTACCTTTATAAGAGCCAGGTCAGGCTGAAAATGGAGTACTGTTGCCATGTTTGGACAGGAGCTGCTCAGACCTCCCTTTCCAGTCTTGATAGAGTTCAAAAGCATCTCTAAGCCCTTGTTGGAGAAGAATTATTTCCCACCCTCCAACCTCTCTCTCACAGGCGGGGTGTGGCAAGTCTCTCACTACTCTATCGCTATTACCATGGAAAGCTCTCGAATGAACTACAATTCTTAGTTCCGCCAGGTCTAACATTCGCGGCTTGGACATGCCATGCCACTTACATGGTAGCAAACCATCCACATTCCCACCATATTCCAACAGTGAGAAGTAACTTCCATTCAAACAGCTTCTTTCCATGAACCACTGCTCTGTGGCACTGACTACCAAGAGGATGTTTCTCTGATCACTACAATCTCAACATATTCAAGTCTAGAGTCAACCGTTATCTTCCCCTCCTATCAATATAAACTACTATTTAACGTAACCCTCTGCATCGAGTGGCCCCCGGGCCTTGTAAAGGGTGAACCCTACTGTTAAAAAAATAGAACAGAACAAAGCAGCTGATGGTATTCCCAAAAGAGATTATTCTGGACTTTTTTGAAAAGTGAAAAGAACACAGGGATAAATATATGAGGTCCCATTGGTGACAAACAAGGCAAGGCAGCACAGTTCTACATGAACTGGATTATTTCTGGACTGTGTATAAAAACACAAAAAAAATGGCTAAAATTTTATTAATACAGCATCATGACATTCTACATGTAGACTTGTGAGATAATTTTACTTGTGAGGGGAGATTACAAGAAACAGAACAATTTACTTGTATATCTTTATTTCATAAAACCAAACAGGAAAGTTTACTTAGCAGAAATGTAATTATTTGGTGAGATGAAAATAAAATGCTTTCTCTTTGATCACTTCCTCAAGAGAAAAATAACTAAACACATGTAATGCGTCTCTAAGGGGAAAGCTTCTTTTACAATTCCCCACTAAAGAAAATAGATTTTGAATTATATCATTAAAACGCTGTTAAAGTCTCTCAGCATGTAAGCCAACCATATTTTATGTTTTTATTGGGTGGCATAGTAAATCCCAGCAAGTAATTTTGTTATTTTTGCCAACAGCTGGGTGGAAGGGGTTAGTTCCACTCCTGGTTTTGAATTCAGTTTTCTTTCTTTCAGACTGGAATCCAACATTTTATATATATTAGAGAGTGGTGTAAATTTATAAGCCAGACCCATTTTCCAAAATCTGACCAAATGATCAAGCTTTAGTAGTTTTGGGGAAGGATTTCTTGGTTTGAGCTGACAACTTTTAAGCAATCCCTATTATGTGTATGCATGTGTGTAAAATTTCAGATAGAGTACATCTGTGAAAGGACAGTGTGAATAAAGACAAAAGAAAAACTTATCATAGCCAATGTATTTCATCCTCTCAGGAACTTTATTAAGGCAAATGCAAAGATTTTCTTTTGTAACAAGTAGTTATATAAAAGAGCAAAAATGTTATTGGTTTTTCAAAATTTTTAAATTTAAGAATGCTCGTAAATATTCATCAGGTCACCTGAAAAGTTGAGCAGGCTATGGAGGATGCCAAATGAAACAATTCAATGTCTAATAGACAAAAGTGAGTAAATGATGTTTGTGAATTAACCCCAAGCTAAAATAATTTTGGTACTAATTTACATTAAAAAGAAATTTCAAGAACATCATTTACTCACGTTCATCCATTAGAAAAATTATGTCTTTCATAGCCAGCTGAGACATTTTGGCTAACCTGATGAATATTTATGATGGTCTTAAATTTGAAAATTTTGAAAAAACAATTTCTTTCATTTGCCTTGATAAAATCTACAAGAGGACGAAACATGTTGGCTAAGATGAATTTTCTTTTATTCATATATGTATGTTACACTTCAATGATGAACTTAAATACAATTTAATTGCTGCAAACATCCCTATAGAGGCATTTGAACTTGCTGTTGAAAACCAAGCAAACCAGAGAAATACTTGCTACTGAGGTATAACTACCTTTGAAAAAAATCATCTCAACCATCTGAGAGAATTAAGAATTAACACTAAATCTCGTGCTAATACATCAGCCCATATGACGGTCAACCCTTCAGTATGCCCTTCATGTGGATTTGCTTGCAAATACCATGCAGGATTGTTGTCTCATGTGAAGCATAAACATAATAACTTGAATTGAATGCCACTCATACATCGAAAACAATGGGAGAGTCCATTATCATATATATATATATATATATATATATATATATATATATGCTACTGAGGTATAACTACCTTTGAAAAGAATGGTCTCAACCATCTGAGAGAATTAAGAATTAACACTAAATCTCGTGCTAATACATCAGCCCATATGACGGTCAACCCTTCATGTGGATTTGCTTGCAAATACCATGCAGGATTGTTGTCTCATGTGAAGCATAAACATAATAACTTGAATTGAATGCCACTCATACATCGAAAACAATGGGAGAGTCCATTATCATATATATATATATATATATATATATATATATATATATATATATATATATATGCTACTGAGGTATAACTAACTTTGAAAAAAATCATCTCAACCATCTGAGAGAATTAAGAATTAACACTAAATCTCGTGCTAATACATCAGCCCATATGACGGTCAACCCTTCAGTATGCCCTTCATGTGGATTTGCTTGCAAATACCATGCAGGATTGTTGTCTCATGTGAAGCATAAACATAATAACTTGAATTGAATGCCACTCATACATCGAAAACAATGGGAGAGTCCATTATCATATATATATATATATATATATATATATATATATATATATATATATATATGCTACTGAGTTATAACTAACTTTGAAAAAAATCATCTCAACCATCTGAGAGAATTAAGAATTAACACTAAATCTCGTGCTAATACATCAGCCCATATGACGGTCAACCCTTCAGTATGCCCTTCATGTGGATTTGCTTGCAAATACCATGCAGGATTGTTGTCTCATGTGAAGCATAAACATAATAACTTGAATTGAATGCCACTCATACATCGAAAACAATGGGAGAGTCCATTATCATATATATATATATATATATATATATATATATATATATATATATATATATATATATGCTACTGAGGTATAACTAACTTTGAAAAAAATCATCTCAACCATCTGAGAGAATTAAGAATTAACACTAAATCTCGTGCTAATACATCAGCCCATATGACGGTCAACCCTTCAGTATGCCCTTCATGTGGATTTGCTTGCAAATACCATGCAGGATTGTTGTCTCATGTGAAGCATAAACATAATAACTTGAATTGAATGCCACTCATACATCGAAAACAATGGGAGAGTCCATTATCATATATATATATATATATATATATATATATATATATATATATATGCTACTGAGGTATAACTAACTTTGAAAAAAATCATCTCAACCATCTGAGAGAATTAAGAATTAACACTAAATCTCGTGCTAATACATCAGCCCATATGACGGTCAACCCTTCAGTATGCCCTTCATGTGGATTTGCTTGCAAATACCATGCAGGATTGTTGTCTCATGTGAAGCATAAACATAATAACTTGAATTGAATGCCACTCATACATCGAAAACAATGGGAGAGTCCATTATCATATATATATATATATATATATATATATATATATATATATATATGCTACTGAGGTATAACTAACTTTGAAAAGAATGGTCTCAACCATCTGAGAGAATTAAGAATTAACACTAAATCTCGTGCTAATACATCAGCCCATATGACGGTCAACACTTCAGTATGCCCTTCATGTGGATTTGCTTGCAAATACCATGCAGGATTGTTGTCTCATGTGAAGCATAAACATAATAACTTGAATTGAATGCCACTCATACATCGAAAACAATGGGAGAGTCCATTATCATATATATATATATATATATATATATATATATATATATATATATATATATATATATATGCTACTGAGGTATAACTAACTTTGAAAAAAATCATCTCAACCATCTGAGAGAATTAAGAATTAACACTAAATCTCGTGCTAATACATCAGCCCATATGACGGTCAACCCTTCAGTATGCCCTTCATGTGGATTTGCTTGCAAATACCATGCAGGATTGTTGTCTCATGTGAAGCATAAACATAATAACTTGAATTGAATGCCACTCATACATCGAAAACAATGGGAGAGTCCATTATCATATATATATATATATATATATATATATATATATATATATATGCTACTGAGGTATAACTAACTTTGAAAAAAATCATCTCAACCATCTGAGAGAATTAAGAATTAACACTAAATCTCGTGCTAATACATCAGCCCATATGACGGTCAACCCTTCAGTATGCCCTTCATGTGGATTTGCTTGCAAATACCATGCAGGATTGTTGTCTCATGTGAAGCATAAACATAATAACTTGAATTGAATGCCACTCATACATCGAAAACAATGGGAGAGTCCATTATCATATATATATATATATATATATATATATATATATATATATATATATATATATATATGCTACTGAGGTATAACTAACTTTGAAAAGAATGGTCTCAACCATCTGAGAGAATTAAGAATTAACACTAAATCTCGTGCTAATACATCAGCCCATATGACGGTCAACCCTTCAGTATACCCTTCATGTGGATTTGCTTGCAAATACCATGCAGGATTGTTGTCTCATGTGAAGCATAAACATAATAACTTGAATTGAATGCCACTCATACATCGAAAACAATGGGAGAGTCCATTATCATATATATATATATATATATATATATATATATATGCTACTGAGGTATAACTAACTTTGAAAAAAATCATCTCAACCATCTGAGAGAATTAAGAATTAACACTAAATCTCGTGCTAATACATCAGCCCATATGACGGTCAACCCTTCAGTATGCCCTTCATGTGGATTTGCTTGCAAATACCATGCAGGATTGTTGTCTCATGTGAAGCATAAACATAATAACTTGAATTGAATGCCACTCATACATCGAAAACAATGGGAGAGTCCATTATCATATATATATATATATATATATATATATATATGCTACTGAGGTATAACTAACTTTGAAAAAAATCATCTCAACCATCTGAGAGAATTAAGAATTAACTCTAAATCTCGTGCTAATACATCAGCCCATATGACAGTCAACCCTTCAGTATGCCCTTCATGTGGATTTGCTTGCAAATACCATGCAGGATTGTTGTCTCATGTGAAGCATAAACATAATAACTTGAATTGAATGCCACTCATACATCGAAAACAATGGGAGAGTCCATTATCATATATATATATATATATATATATATATATATATATATATATATATATATATATGCTACTGAGGTATAACTAACTTTGAAAAGAATGGTCTCAACCATCTGAGAGAATTAAGAATTAACACTAAATCTCGTGCTAATACATCAGCCCATATGACGGTCAACCCTTCAGTATACCCTTCATGTGGATTTGCTTGCAAATACCATGCAGGATTGTTGTCTCATGTGAAGCATAAACATAATAACTTGAATTGAATGCCACTCATACATCGAAAACAATGGGAGAGTCCATTATCATATATATATATATATATATATATATATATATATGCTACTGAGGTATAACTAACTTTGAAAAAAATCATCTCAACCATCTGAGAGAATTAAGAATTAACACTAAATCTCGTGCTAATACATCAGCCCATATGACGGTCAACCCTTCAGTATGCCCTTCATGTGGATTTGCTTGCAAATACCATGCAGGATTGTTGTCTCATGTGAAGCATAAACATAATAACTTGAATTGAATGCCACTCATACATCGAAAACAATGGGAGAGTCCATTATCATATATATATATATATATATATATATATATATATATATATATATGCTACTGAGGTATAACTAACTTTGAAAAAAATCATCTCAACCATCTGAGAGAATTAAGAATTAACTCTAAATCTCGTGCTAATACATCAGCCCATATGACAGTCAACCCTTCAGTATGCCCTTCATGTGGATTTGCTTGCAAATACCATGCAGGATTGTTGTCTCATGTGAAGCATAAACATAAAAACAGAACTGAAAGACATGCATACATCAAAAATGACAGGAGAGTCCATCATCATCATGCATGTATGTATATAGTTTTTGGGCTGTAAATTACATTAAATTATACAGGGGACACTGTGCCACTGGAGTGAGATAGAAAGGACTTGATGCACATAAAATCTCATTCATTAATATTATTGTACTACAGAGTTAAACCTGGTACCAGTACTTCCTGCATCTTTGCTGTTGAGGTCAACAGGAGTCTGACAGTCACTTCAATTCCACACATAATATCTGGAAGATATTTTTAACAACTTTTGAGGAAAAAAGGGGGAAGGTTTTATTTGCAATTAGATATGGTACTTGAAAAAGAAAAGTTATTTTACCACCTTAATGTTATTTGAGTCAACTATCAAACCTTATTCTTGATTGTTAAAAAAAAATATCAAAGACCTGAATCTAATTTATTTTAGGTTAATTGGTAAATCTTGAGGCAAAATGATGAAACAGTTACTGTAAATTGTATGCCAAAGATAATCAGGTACACTCAAGAGAGTAATCTAATCTTTACATGAGAATTATAAACTCAGAATTCTGTCTTTATAATTAGTACAAGAACTTCACACCCAAAACTGATCATGTCTATCTGTTCAATAATTAGATATATTATTATACAATGATAAACTTGGTTACAAATTCATTTTCTATTCTTGTGATTATCAGTCACAGAATTAGCATAATTTCTAAACCAATGATCTTTATTTTTTTTCTAAACTAAACTTGCTTAGACCCTCATCCAATGAAAAATGGCTACACATCTTCATTAATATCAATCAAATGATTTTCTTCCACATTCTGGAAAAGTCTGACTTTGAAATATTTATCTTTTCATTCCTTCTGTTATTTATTTTCTTCTAGAATGGTTCTTTTCTGTCAACTTCTTTCTCTTCATATTTTATTTTATCCACTAATCCATCTTAAAATCCTCCTTTCCATATTAATTCTCTGTATGTTTTATACATTTTCTTTTTCTTTTTTCCTTTTCATTCCATCATTCTCTTCTTGCAATCTCTTTTGGTTTCCTCTTAGTTCCATTCCTTCTCTTTATTCTTTTGCATTTTTCATTCTATTTATCATTACTTTTATTTTTTTCATCCTTTTCTAGGCTATCTTCCTCTTTGCCGTCAAGACTCTATGATACATATCCACAGCATTGGAGTTTATATCCAGGAAAATCTGCCAATAGCAAGGGAATTGTCCATTGAATCCCCAGAATAATCTTTCATGTGCTTTTGACTTTTGTTATTGCACTCTGTTATCTACCTCTTCTTCTTTTACTGCTGTCCCTCCTCTCAGAATTGTAGTATATTGAACAAAATCTCTGACAGTATCTCTCTCTCTCTCTCTCTCTCTACTCATCTGAAAACATTTTTGTGTTTGGTGATTTTAATGCTCATTATGTCAAGTGGTTTAAACATTTTAATCTTACTGACATTGCTTTCAGGCTTTCAATTTTTCGTTGCTAAATCATTTGTACAATTAGTGGATTCCTCTACTCATTTTCCTAATAAACCTGATCATCATGCTTCCTTACTTGATTTATTCCATTCTTCCTCTCCAATTTCTTGTCAAGCTTTGCAACTCTGTTATCTTGGCAATTTGGATCACACTGTAGTATCTATTGATATTTCATTCTAGTCATCCATTAAATTGGAAACTCCTTCTGGTACCAGCATGCTTACTGGGATTCACATTGCAACTTTCTTTGTGAAACCTCTTGGATTGATATTCTCAAATTTCCTATTGAGAATTGTGCCAATGAGGTTTCTTCTTGGGTCAAAACTGTCATTGATGCTTTTGTATCCTCTCAGAAATACCAGGTGAAATCCATATCTTCACCATATTTCACACTGGCCTGTTCAGCCACCATAGCTCACAGGAGCAAGTTTAATTGGTTGTACCAGTGAAACCAGACGAATCACAACAAACCTCTATTTATAGTTACACAAAATAAATGTAAACATGTCCTTGAAGAAGCTAAGTCTTTGTTTGCTGATAGAACAAGGCACTGTATAGCTTCTAACAACTTTGGCTTTCACGACTACGAGAGACATTGTAATAATGTATTAAATAAGATTAAGTCTTTTATTCCTGCTCTCTTCACTAAATTCTTCTGCTGATAAAGCATATTGTTTTGCTTGTAAGTTCTCTGCAAACTCTACTCTTTACTCACCTGGAGCATCCCTGCTTGACATTACCACTTAGAACTGAGTCTCTATTGAGTGATATGCATGGTTTCTGCTATCATCTCTAATCTGGATCCCCACAAAGCATGTAGACTTGATGGTATGTACTAACAATTATTGGTTAAATAATCTATCAAGGTTTAGATAAGGCTGGTGAAGCTCAAGCCATAGTTTTGGACATCTCGAAAGCATTTGACAGTATTTGGAATACTGGTCTTCTCCACAAGGTGAAAGGGTATTTGTATTGCCAGACAAATTTTTGGACTAATTCAATCTTTCTTATCTAATCTTGGGAAAGGTATGAATCCTATTTTTCTCCTCCCAGTTATGGGTACATAGCAGAACAGACTGGGTTCTATAGCCTTGAGTGGCAACTGGTCTACCACAGAAGGAAATGACAGCCTACTGTGGGGAAAAAATCTGCTTCATCAGTCATGTACTGAAAGATACATGATCACCTAAGCATGTATCATGCATGGCACATAACAGATTGATTCCTTGTATATATGCCGAGTTCGAATTCCAGTTGAATCCATTACATTCACTCATGTGCTAATACCCTTGGGAAAGATATGAATCCTCTTCTTCTCCCCACAGCTATTGGTAAATAGCAGGACAGACTAGTTTCTATAGCCTTGAATGGCAACTGGTCTACCGCAGAAAGAAATGGTAACCTACTGCAGGTAAAAAAATCTGTCTTGTCAGTTATGTATGGAAAGATACATGATCGCCTAAGTGTGTATCACGCATGGCATATAACTGACCGATTCCTTGTATATATGCTGAGTTCAAATTCCAGTTGAATTCATTACATTCCCTTACATGCTAATACCCTTGGGAAAGATATGAATCCTCTTCTTCTTCCCCCAGAAATGGGTAAATAGCAGGACAGACCAGGTTCTATAATGTTGGATGGCAACTGGACTACTGCAGAAAGAAATGCCAACCTACTGCAGGAAAAAAATCTGCCTTAGTTAGTCATGTATTGAAAAATACCTGGTCGCCTAAGCATGTCTCTATATCACACACAACTGACCGACTGACTGGTGGTGAGGTCTCATCAATTCACAGTTGAATTGGCTAGATGTAACTGTAAGTTCTATGCTAACACTATCTTTTCTTGCAATTCCCATTTGTGGAACTCTCTTTCTTCTAGCCTCATGCTTTGATCTTCAAAAATTTAAATGCAATGTCAATCACTCCCTACTGTCTTGATCAGTCTTCTATTATTTTAGCTCCCTAACGTTTTCTTCTTTTTTTCTTGTTCTTCCACACTCAGTAACCCCTTGTGTCTTAGTGGTATCATTGCCTTGCATGGCGTGATATGATTAATAACATTTGTCTTTTTTAATTCATCTTATTTATCTCTTCTTTCATTCTTTTTATTCTTTAATTTAATTCATTTTTTCTTTCTTCATATGTTTCATTTATACTTTTTTTTTCTTTCTTATTGTTATATAGGAATAAAGTGTAGCTGCTGTCACTGTAGTTTGAACACAGATCTCCAGAGAGCAAACACAGGCAATCACATTTTGAATAAGTAGATCACATGATGGTAAAGGAAGTGTATATATGGAAATTAATATGGCATCTAAACAAGCACCATTTCTATTCTATCTGCTATTACTATATGGATCACTCTTTCTAGACTATCCTCTATTACTTCTCGGATTGCTATTGTCTATACTATTCCTCTATACTGATCACTATATGAATTTCTATTCGGTGGTTATATTTTGAGTGAGTATTATCAAGCAAGCAATATTAGTGCGAGTGTTATTTGAATGCGTCTGACATCAGTTTTGTTCAATGGCGTTACTATAGTTATATCTGCAATTACAAAGTCTCTACTACAATGAGCATTACGAAAGTGACAATGAGTATTCATTAACATTGCAAAAGTGGCAACAAGTTTCACTGACATCACAAAACTTATATTTATTTCTTTTTTTCTCTTTCCATTTCATTTATCCTGTATTTTGTTCATTTTCTTCTTCAATTTTTCTTCTATTTTTTTAATTTTTTACCTTTGTAAAATAGTAAAAGAATCAATGAAAATATTGGTGGACATAAAAGCCCACCAATATTTTCTTCTCTTGCGTTCTTGGCATCCTTATTTTTCTTGTGTCACTCACTTCAATGTTGCCTTCAATGGCTTCTGCTCAATTTTAAGTCACTATTTACAAAATCTATATTATTATTATCTACAACTTTTAATGAACACAAAGCTTAATTATTATGATTACAATATCAAGTGGTATGCCAGTATGGTTGATGGAGGAAGTGCAGATAGGTGGATGATTTTTCCCTGCTCATTTCCCTTATTTTTTTTTCAATGAAATACTCAGAGATTGAGTGTAAGTAACAGTAGCGCTAAAGTTACATCAGTTGGCCAAACATTTTTTATGTACAATAATTATTATCTTTTGTGTTACTATCACAATGTTTTGGCTGATCTGCCTTCTAGCTTTATTCAGGCGGGTGTCATTCCAGTTCACCATCAAACTAAACCCTTTATTTCTTCTACTGGGGGAGACTGCTATTGTTCTGTTGATCATCACTAAGGATATATTGTCTTATGTTTTTGGTGCCGCTCAGTTATTCCTAGACCTGTTTCCACTGAATCTGAGTCTTTAATAGGCCAGGTATTGAACTTATAATTAGAATGCCACCGAATTCACAAAGCAATTCTTCAATCTGCTAAGCTATTGTCCCATGTGACATTAATTTTTACTTAATTATAAGAAACCTACTTGGAAACTAGTCACCCATTTGAACTACAAATAGACTATTTTAATTGCATTATCTTAACCAAAACTGCAATGATCTACTGATTTCTTAGTGTGCAAAAAACACAGAAATATAGAAAATATTTCTGCTTTTATTCTTTTTTTCTTCCTTTCTTTACTTTTTTATTTTCATTTCTAACTACCATTTAATTTTTAGATTGCTCCTGCTTTTTAAAAATATTTTTCATTTTTTTATCATCTCTATTTTATCCAGTTTTGTTTTAATTTCTTAAAATTCTTTTTTTTCTATTTTCCTTTCTTTTTACAATCCTGTTTCTTTATTTTCCTATTTATATTAAATCTTTTGTTTTCTTCTATTCTCTTCTTTCTTTCTTTCACTTTTTGCATCTCAAACCTTCTCTCATTCTTATGCATTTACTTTTTACTTATTCTTTTAACTTTCTCATTCTTGATTTTTAATTTTCTTTTCCTTTTTCTCTGATTATTTGTTGTTGATTTTTCCCTTGTCTCATTCGTGTCCTTCTTTCTGTTTTCTTTGTGAATTTCTGCTCATCATTTTACCATTTACTTTCTTTCATTCCTCTGACATTTTTCCTGAACCAAACTCCTTTCACAGGTGATGGTGGCTTCATGGCTAACATCACAGAAAATGGAATCAGGATAGATAAGTTCATATTCCAGCTGAGACAATTAGTGTCCAATTTACATTAACACCCTTGCAGAAAACATGAATCCATCTCATCCCCCACCCACAAAGGAATTGATGAGCTGAGTTGAAATTCTAGCAGAACAATTCAGTTTTACTTTGAACTAATACCCTTTGGAAAAGGCATGAATCAATCGCTTCTCTTTTACATGGCAATTTGTTCATGTTTTATGTGTCAGCCAGTCTGGAATAAGGAAAATTGTTAATTTAAATTGGCTGGGCAGGAGATGAGCAACTCCAGCCTGAAAAATCTACTTGCTACTGAAAATACAGCAACATCACCTTGCATGGTGATGTTGCAGCCAGTGATGAAGTGAAATTTTGAAACCAGGGCATGCAGTCCAGGCTCATCCTTAATGGTTATGAGAGAAATCTGAGAAAATAATAAAATCAGTCAGTAATGATAAGTTTGAAATTTATTTATTTGTAAATTAATTCCAATGTTTATTTCCTTTTGGCAGATTCACTGATCTCTTCGCTACAAACAGTATCAGCAACAGGCCTTAATTCCATCTAACTTCACAGCTTTTTATTCTTACTTTTTTCTTGATTAACTTTCTTTCACTCAGTTCTTCTACATTCTCAGTGATTGTACATAGAACTGGTGCAGGAAAGGTACACAGAAGCAGAGGCCTTCTCTGCTTACACGAGTCTATCAAATGATTGTACCTGGTTTATTCTGATTCTAAGATTTTTTTTAAATTATCACAACTGGAAGGAGGATAGTAAAAATTATCAGTAATCCATTTTTTCTTACATAAACAGATTATATATCCTGGAAAAAAATCGATTGCATACATGGACCCTTCTCCATTGGTTGCAGCCATATATGGGAAATCTTTAGGTTTCAAGAAGAGACTCCATCCTTCTTACACTAAAATCACTTTCCTTGTTGTCTTATTTTCTCCATTTCCTTTCTTTGATCCTTCACACAAGATGCTATTTTTCTTCTTTGTCTTCATTGCTCTTACACTCTTCTCTCTTCTGATCAGATGCACACACTCTTTGCTTTTTAAAACTTTCTTTTGATTAACTCATAGCATGTGTCTCTTCCCTTGCTTCCAATCTTGCGTTCACACCCTTAGTCAATAAAATGCATTTATTATTCCATCAATAACCTCTATTATACTTGTGTAATCAAACCACAAGTTACAAGAGCCACTAAAGTTGGGGAAAAGAGAAAAGATATTCATAATAACATTAAAATGAGAATATTCAAGTGTAAAGAGTGAAGTTGAAGGCAAAAGTTGAATGCAGCACAGACTCACAAGGGAAAGAGAACCAGAGAAAAGTAATCTATTTATTGGCAAGAAAGTAAAAGAAAATCCCTTTTATGTACAGGTCTTTCAGTACAGAGCTTGATTTGTTTGCCATGTTCACAAGTCAGAATCAATGTAAGTTTTCTTGTAGGCTACTAGTTTCCAAATTTGACAGTCCTATTTGCAAACATGGTGCAGACATTGAAAGGGAAAGTTCTCTTGCCTCATATTAGAATCATAGCCATGATGTTACACATTTAAATAAACTTCATTTTTACATCTGAAGCCAATCAAAAGTGTATACTTAAACGTTGCTATCATATTAAACTAATATTTAATCTCAAACAATCTGAGAAATGTGCAACTTAAAAAACAACTACATGAGCAATGAGGAAGTTATAAAGAAAATGGCAACTAGAAAGACAGACATAAATCACAAAGTAACAGGTGAAACTTCTTTGATCCATCATGAGGAAAGTTGGCTTGGAAAACTTAATACTCAAAGGATGTATTGACAGAAGGAGGAACAGAGGGTAACAGTGAACAACTTACCTTAGGAGTCTGTGAAAAGATTAGATTGGTTAGTAACGAGCTCAATGTGACTTTGAGCTATAAGGGACAGGATATTGTAGAGAGCCATGATCATAACCACTCTGAATGTGTATTTTTTGAGAAAGAATGCCATGTCTATTCAGGCAATAAGCAATCATTGTTTACCATAGATTTTTTTCTGTTTATTATCTACAAATTTCCATGATTTGCTGGGAAAGATATGATTCCTTGGAAGTGGTTTTCTGATTCCTTCTCTAAAGTTTGGAATTCAGAGTTTTCATTCTCTAAAACCGGCTACCACCCAAGGCTAGAAAACATAGTATACCTTGCTATTTAACACACAGCTAGAGGAGAAAAAAGAAATGGTTTCATGCCTTTCCCAAAGGTATTTTTGTGCAAGAGAAGGTAATAGAGTCAGCCAGAATTTGAACACATCTTACCATTTCCACTTTCAATACCAATAACTATTATGCATTCCATTTGACTTGAGAGTTTAAGAGTAGAATGATGCTAAAGATACTGGTAAAATGGTCAGTTCTTTGTCCAATCCATTTGTATATCATTGAAGAATTTTAGAGGGATTGACTAACTTTTTTGTTTACCAGGAAACCTCAATTTCTTGCTAGTTGCTGATTCCTCAGCTCACAGTCAAATGAAAAGTCACCATCACATCCTGTTTCTTTTTTGATTTTTAGTAGGACTTGTGAATGTCACCTGACCCTATCAAATACATCATATTTCCAACAACCATTAATTTATTTCCAGTCCACTTTTGAAGCTGGGGGTTGTTTTATAGAATGAGATTGCTAAGAGCAACAAAGAAGTCGTGGAGAGTTATGATCAGCCATGTTCTGAAGAGATATGACACATAGAAGAATAAGAAGGTCAACTATGTCTGGGGAATAATTGATTTGGAAGTTTATATAGCAAAGAAAACAGGGATTTACCTCGTCAAACTAAGCAACAGTGAGTCGCGTGTATTTTACGACGAAAAAGCTGGCGAAAAAGAAAATTAATTACCAAACAAAAGGGCACATATTCCACATGACATGCTGAAGATGGGATATTTGAATTAAAAAAAAAATGAAAAAAGTCTGACGCAGGAGTCGTAATTAAACGTACTTTGATATGCAAAATACTGGAGATCGTCTCTCAGCTGTCGACGAATGGAAAAAATGTTTGCCCGATAAAAGCAGTTGGTGTTCTCGAATCTGGGGTATTTCGGCAATTTTCGCTACCGCGTTTGGTGGAGAATGAGTTATTTTTCTGACTGGTGGCATGCATTTTGATTAGCGAGATAGTATTTGCGAATCGAGTTTTCGTTATTTCTTTCTGCCCCCGATGTTCGAGTTGGAACTTAGTGATTTATTCTCTGTGACATGGAAATAATCTGCGACAAATATTTCCTTTGCAATCCCAGTTTACTTACAGTTTATCAATGGCCTTAAAATTCGAAGGATTTGTTCAAGGCTACCCTTAATGATGTGTTGGCCAACATGAACAAAAACCATCTGATCCAAGTACTACATTACTTTGGAAACTGCATTGAGGCTCTTCTCAAGGTTAAGTGTGGTTTCACTAACTATTTGCTGATTTTTTGAATAAATTGAATATGTATAGACATTTTGTTTAAAAATAGACCTACGTTTCTGTTGAATGTCGTTCTTTTTCTTAATATTATAATTAATTCTCAATTACTTGATATATTTTCTGCTTGAATTACTGGGAGGAGGAGTTACCATTATTTACACTATTTACATTTGGACTGTTGTCCTCATCTTTGTTGTTGTTATCACAACATTTTGGCTGTTGCGCCCTACAGCCTTCATCAGGTGTAGATTGATCTGAGTAATTGACAGCGAATTTTTAACTGAACCCTGTATTTAAGCTATGGGGGTAGACCATAGGCTATTTTCCCTTAGGATTAAAGCATTGGTTTGTGAATTTGGTGCCATAATAATTGTGAGCACAATCCCTGGACTGGGTAGTGTGAACTTGGCAGAAACAGGAAATACCTGAGCAGTACTAAAAGTAAGAACTAGATGAGATATCTCTAGACATGTTCAGTGGGATAGAAACAGTTTACCCCTGTACATTAAATAAAGATTTCAGTTACCTAGATTGATATACAGCTGATGGAGGTCAGTGGGTACAATCGTCAAAACATTGTGATAACAACAACATAGATGAGGGCAATAGTTTGAATGTAATTAATGTAAATACTTGACATATATAAGGATTAGAATAATGACAGCTTTTCCCACCATATAAATATGCATCTTTTCAAAATCTTTTCTTTAAAAAGGCATACCACAAAGATCCTTGTTTGGAGTAACTTTACTTGTTCTGTAAAATAGTACCAACTTGCTCCATTTTTTTCTTCTAAAATTAAAGTTTACTAAATATAAAGCAGAGAGTTAATCTTGGAATGGATATGATGAATGAGATATGTGATCTGAATGAAAAAGGAGGTAGCATGAAGTGAGGATAAGGAGGATACATAACCATTGACTTGAAAACATTAAGATGGTTGTGTTCAAGGAAGAATCCACAGAGGTGTCTGTTCTTGGGAAACCACTGCTTTGTGGAACCAACTCTCAAGAAAATGCTTCCCAATCATTACAAACTTAACCTTTTCAAGTCTAGGATCAACCGTTATCTTCCCGACATATCTGCATAAACTGTGCCTCTTACTATGTAACCTTCTACATTGAGTGGCTTTGGGCCTTGTGAAGGGTAAACCTCACTATATAAAATAAAGAAAATAAGCTTCTATGAGCTGGATTTTCACAAGAGATGACTTGATGACAGTATAAAATTTAGATATTGTATATCAAGGCTAAATTTATTTTTAAATCCATATCAGGGTTCTTGGAAAATTATTGGAGAATAAAAGTACAAATTTAAAGTTATTTCTTTCAACACACGAGAAAATCTCCAAGTCATAATAGTGGAAAGTTCCACTATCCCAAACAGTCAGACAATTCTCTTGAGCATTTCAAAGCCCAGAAGTGAAGTGAGACCTGACTCCATCTTCAGTTTTCTACCCCAACATAATTATTTATTCAATTATTTATATTCAAATTTTGTGCATTGCAAAATAATATTGAAATGCAGAAGGGATTAGTTGTTCAATTGATTGTTATAAGTCTGGTGTAGCATAAACTTAAAGGGTGAAAATGTGTCAAAACTTATCTCAACACAACTAGTATGAGGGGCTCAGTAAAATTCTTTCACTTTAACTAAGAAAAATATAACAATGAAAATTAAAAAGAACTTCCTAAAAATGTATTTAACAATAAAACAAGCTAACCATAATTATTTACTGTTTGATAAATTGGAGATATGTGATTGATGAAACCTTTTCCTATTCCTAGTTGACATTAGATTCCCATGGAGTATAGCCATATCATTACAGCCTCACTGTGCTAGGTGTTGCTGCTGTAGTTTCTTTACCAAGTAAGTTTTAATGGAGTAGAGTTGACATCCACATGCCAAACTACTTTTGAATTCATGTTTGCCAATCATGACTGGAGAGCCCCGTCTGCCATGTTATTTAACTTATAGCTAGAAAGAGAAGAGATAGATTCATACCTTTCCCAAGAATATTTGTGTGGAAGTGAATGCAACAAACTCAACCAGAATTTGAACCAATTTCAACACCAATAACCACTACGTTACATGTATATCTATATATTGTAACATATATGTATTGATGAATATTCTTTTAAAAATAGCAAACTTTTGACACTGTTAATGTTCAGTGTGCCTCTATCTGAAATATCTCCTTGACTTTCATGAGTCGACATTTCACAGGTCTGATTTGTTAAATGACAAAATACTTTCTTACAATTTTCTGGGAGAAATCCAAGTTACCTAAAATTTATAAAAAAGAATTTTTTTTTATCTTTTTGGATAATATATATATATATATATATATATATATATATATATATATATAGCTCAGAGCAATATGCATGTACTGTTGCTAGACATTCCCTACTTCACAAAATCTGTCTACAATCAAGATTCAATTTTTCTTACAAGTCACTCTCTTTGGTGCTCATCTGAATAGTTTTACAAAGAATTAGAAAGCCATTTACATCAGCCTAGGTATCCTTTAGATAAAATATTGAATGATGCACATGTATTGATTCTAAAAGATTATTGATTTATTTTATGTCTATTGAATTCCTAATTTGTTTCCAAATGTCTGGCTATGGTCTGTGTCATCAATCAGCCTTCAACTACAAAATCAAGAAGTTTCATGACTATAAAGGAAATGAAGAGGAGAGATTGTGTTGCTTTTCATGATGTCAACTGGTTAATATTTGGAACAAGTGATAAATCGAAAAACATCTGAAAAGCCCTGTCCAACTGTATTGATCAGTACTCTAAAAAAAAAAAACTCCGTCTGAAAAAGTCATAAATTTTTAAGAAAAATAAAAAACTTCAAAGGTCTACCAATTTGAATAGTGAATTACAGCTTTTGCTTTTATTTACACCAAACTACATTTTATTATACTGTCTTGTACAGTTTTAGATTTCCTTCTCTTACTTAGTATATGATCACATGACCAAGAAAGTTCAACCAATAGGTTGTGTCTCAAGGTTGATGAGAAAACCCTGCTATTACAAGATAATTTATTCAATCAAGTATTAACATCTTGTTATTTCAATTATTATACATTATTTACATTATTCACACTATTGTCCTCGTCTTTGTCGCTATATTTATCACAATGTTTCGGCCGCTGTACACTCCGGCTTTCTTCAGGTGGTTGAAATGTTGAACTGAATTCTTTATTTCACTCACTGGGGTAGACTGTTCTAGTTCCACATGCCATGTTTAATGGATGTCAGTTATCAGTTATCTCCTGTTAATTTCCCTCTGAAAGTTCTCCACTGCCTTAACTAGGTATTGAACTCACACTCTTTGGGTCCTGTCACTGGATCTAACCAACACCTTTATCCACTGTGCCATGTGTCCATGAGTTCAATACCTGGTTATGGTAGTGGAGAACTTGGAGAGGGGAATTAACAGGCGATAACTGATAACTGACATCCATTAAACATGGCACGTGGAACTAGAACACTCTACCCATGTGAGCGAAATAAAGAGTTCAGTTCGACATTCCAATCACCTGAAGAAGGCCGGAGTGTACAACGGCTAAAACGTGTGATAAATATGGTGACAAAGATGAAGACAATAGTCCAAATAATGTAAATAATGTATAATAATATCTCATCTCAGAAATATAGACATATATTCAATTATTATGTTTAGGCTGAATCTTTCTATTTAATATGTAAATCTCAGATGAATTCTTGCTATTATACCATGAATTATTCAATTTACAGTCTTCCTTGTCTTTTAATTATTACTTGCTGTCTGCAGATATCCCTAATATTGAATAAAGTTTTAATTAACATCTGACAGAATGGTCAAATATATAAGACAATTTGAAAAACTTCTATTGTGACATATTTCACTGACAAACCTACATCATAAGTAAAAAGATTTTATTTTAACAAAAATTATTGTAGAATTTGTTGAAATAAAATCCTTTCCCTATGAAACTGATTCATTGGCTACACATGTTAAAACAAAAGTTTTTCAAATTGTCTTATATATTTATCTACCTTAACATGGAGAACCAAAATCCTTTTCCCTATGAAGCTGATTCATTGGCTACACATGTTAAAACAAAAGTTTTCCAAACTGTCTTATAAATTACCTTCCTTATCATGGAGAACCAAAAGTATAGCAAGAACGTCTGCCCATGAAGAATTATACACCTGAGGAATACCAAAAGCATGGCAATGCTGAAATTAGATATTTCCATACAGGAAATCTTTAACTTTCATTGACACAACAATTAGCATTATTGTCAGTTGAAATTTATATAATCTTTTTTTTAAAACCGTTTTTGATAGAAATTAGACTTCTCAAGTCCAGTGTTGTCTTTCTAGTCTTTTGGTTAAGGTAGCATTGTAAATCAACATCATAATTATATTATTATTTTCATTTCTAGTTATATTTTTGTTGTTTTTACTCTTGAAGGTCTTCGTTTTAGTTATTTGCTAAAGCACTTCATAATTTTGTACAGCTAGTCTATAAGGTCTGATAATGAATTGTCTTATTTAAGATCCAGAAAATACATTCGCTTGAAGCCATTTTTAATTATCAGTTTGAAAAAATGATTGTATATAGATGATATTCTAAATATTTCTGAACGAGTTTGACACCATGCATGTCATCCAAATTAGACTCTACATCCGACAATAGTTTTTTAAGAATAAAATTCCATATCTTATGGTGTTCAACAAAGCACAACATTCCCTTATTTCTTATGCTAGATTTGTTATGACTGATCCATAGGCTGAGATATCTGAAGTATTTTGAATTTATTGAATCCAAATTCTAAATATTTATGACTAAAATATAGTGATAAAAAATAACAAAGATGAAGATATTAGTTAAAAGAATTTTTAGAATAATAATAATGATTTATTAATGAATTTCAGACAATTAAACTCACTGCCCTTATTAGTTTCAGCATATTCAAGTTTTGTTTGATTTAAATTGATTAGCAATTGGTGATTAATATGATGGCACAAAGAAGACAAAAAATTTCATTAATGCTGATGTAGAGTCATGTAACTTTCTTATATTTATAGAAGGATATTGATTAGTGCCTCATTTAGTTTAAAGATTACTAAGATCCTGAACAGAAACAAGTCAGGAAGTCAATAAACATAAAAGGAACCAATGATATATCAGAATCAACTTATGTCATTTTGGACTGATTTCAACTTTTTACTTGTGATCAATCAATGTGCTCAAACTTCTGAAATAAGTAGTTTTCAAAAGGCTCAATCAATTTTTAAACAAGCACATTGCAAAGCAATAGTTGAAGTTTTGAATTTAAAATTTTTTAATTCACTTATAATCAAACATTCAACAAATAGGTTGGTTTGGATTTCTGGGATGAGGAATTACCATTATTTAAATTCAAACTTATATTCTCATTTTTCTAAGAAAAGAGAAGTGGTGGTAAATGCAGTCAAGTATAACAGCAAGAGGAGGCAGAATGGAAGAAAACCCGATTTAATGTCCAAGGGTCTAGGTTCAGTTCCAAGATCAACAGCCAAGTGGATTAAAGCATTGGTTCATGAATTTGGTGATATAGTAATTGTAAGTTCAATCCCTGGTCTAGGTATTACAGACTTAGACTTAGCAATAAACAAACAATACTAAATAAAGAATAGGACAAGATATTCATAAATAAGGATAGTGGAATGAGAACAATCTTATAGATTAAATAAAGCATTAATTTCCAAATTCCCTGAAGCTTATTCAAATTGGCTGACATTTGAAGGAGTCTACAGGGCACAGTGACCAAAGCATTGTGATAATAACAGAAAGGGGGAAGATATGATTCTGTATATAAATAATAACAAATATTTGATTCAGCATTTTTAATCAACATCATTTCACAGATCAAGTATCAACAATTAACAATAAACCAGTTAAAAGACAAAATAAATACAAAGAAAATTTTGACCTGATATATTTAATAAAAGGCTGTTATAACAAAGGTCACTGTTTATGCAGTCCATAATATCACAGGCAGGATTTATTAAACAAATATATCTGAAGCTTATCATTGTCTGTGTATAAAGGGAGTTTCATTAAGATGGATTATATATAAGGGTGTTTCATTAATATGGATCAATATCAGCAGTAACTAAATCAGTGTTATTGGTGAAAATTTATTTATTTCTCCATAGGATCACATTATTTAAATCATGGCAATTATGTGTGAAAAATAATATCACCCAAATGTCTGCCAAATCTGAAAGAAAAAGAAAAAAATCTGTCCAAGTTATTGGAACATCCTATACACACACACACACATATATATATATATATATATATATATATATATATATATATATACATACACTTTTACTCATTGTTCACCCAATCTAAAGCTCATGACTCACTCAAGATAAAAGTTTACTGACTGAGGTATGATGAGGAGGTAGAAGATGACAGTTAATTCTCAACTTGATGAGATTAAAATGGTAGTGATCAGGGAATCATCCCCTCAAGAAGTTGTTCCATAAAGCAGCAGTTCTTGGGAAGATGCTGTCTGAATGGAACTTCCTTCTTACTAACAAAATACAAAGGAAATGGAGAATGATTTATTCCAGCGTACGTCGCATTGCTGGTCTTAGCACATAAAGGTTAGATTTATTGGAACCCTAGAATGTAGCTTGTCAGAACATTTACCATGGATGATAATGGTTGTAGAGTGGAAAATAATCACCCACAAGGTTATAGAGAGACTTCTGAATATCAAGGCTAGAAAGTGTAAACTAGACAACTATAGCCTAGATATAGCAGCAGTACCCCATTTTTGGTTTGATCAGGCTCCTGTAAAGATAGAGCATAGCAAGCAGTATCAGGTACTTACTACATTGGTATAAAGAACTGTGTATTTTTTCCATCAGCTTTAGTTATGGATCATATATGAGTTTCACTTGATGTCTAGCATTAACTTGAGTCCCAATATCACATCTCATTATGGTGAAATGGGAGAAAAATATCAAATAACAACACTGCGAAATATGGATTTTATTGAATGATATCTGATGCTTAATTCTAGGTAATTTGTGCACGCTGAATATGAATTTCAACTCAGTTTGGCTCTATCAGGTCTATGTGACATTTTCCAGATTTTTCAAATTAGGATTAAAATATTAAGTCATGTATTAAAATTTTCTTTCAAGTTTCATGAATACAAACAGTTCAAACTACAATAAAATTACATCATAACGATAGGAATGACTTAAAATAAAAAGAAACAAACGGACATGAAGCTTTTACTGATTTTCAAAGATTTTCTTTAACAAGACTTTCTATCATAATTGCTTATTGATGGCAGGTCTCTTTTCAAGCACCAGCAGTAATCAGTTATCATGTGGAAATCCCAGCAGCCTTGGTACTGTATCTCCATAATTTTGATAGCTTGGTGAAATCTTTCCCATTGTTCCTCACTTACATCACCTAAATTACTTGGAAATTGATCAAGATGGCTATTCAAAAAATGTAGTTTTATGCTCATATTGCAACTTAACTTTATAGTTGTTGAGTTGTACCCATAGCTTGTTATGTTGCAGTGGTAAGTCGACATATTATAACAAGAAGTATGTAGGAAAGGAGAATCAAACAAGAGATCTACAACATAACAGGTTTATTCATCAACTGAAGATACAACAGAAAAAATACAGGAAGTATAAAATTAACACGTTTTTAGAGAGTTCCTTAAAAAGGGAGATAACTGTATCCACAGTTTACCCTAACAGTAATCATTTACAATTTTTTATGACTTCTTTGTAGTTATCTGCTTTATAATTGCCTAAAACGTTTTGTATAAAGTCCAATAATGAGAACCAGGCATTTTTCATGTTCATTCATGTCAATAAGAAAATTGCTGTCTTTATTAATGTTCTTATTTTCAGACCATTGAAACTTCCTGCCTTCATTTAAATAGGAACTTATTATGAAATAGGAACTTAGAATCTATGAAATTAAACTAGAGGCACTGGTGAATAGGTACAATATAAATTATGTCTAATTAAATCATTTATAAAATCATGATGACAAAAATTACTCATTAAATCATATGCACATTAAAAATTGTGTTAATGCCCAAACTTAATTAACTGACTGATTGAATTGTCTGATTAACTCCCAAAACAAGTTGTTTTTATATTTTTTGGTTGTCCCTCTATTAAAATGGGTTAAAAATGACAAAATTAAAACAAATTTTTAGGGTGTTACATATAAAAGCATAAATAATACAACAATACCATAACAATAGATACAAATACTAAGATAAAAGCAGAGTTAAATAAATTGTAACTGCAAAAATGCTTACCAAGTATTGACAAAAAACCTTTTTATGAATACAAAAAAAAGAGGAGGGGTGTTGAGCCAAATCATTACCTGATAGAGCAAAACCAAAGTAAAAATCTGTGCTCAGCACACCCAAATTACATAGAACTTAACTGTCAAATTTAATTCAATAGACAAAATATTGAAATGCGTTCCCCAGTGTAATCATAGATAAAATCTAATTTCAGGTGCATTTGAATGTTGTATATGTAGACAAGGTTTTTGCTTTTCTTAATTTTCCATTAATCAATGACATTCTTTTATTAATTTCTATTGTCTAGCTTTTATCACTGAACTAGTCAACTAAATATTTCTAGTGAAATAGGAAAAATTCCAATACTTGGTCAAATTTTGGGAAGTCGAAAACTTTTCAGCATTCTCTCATAATAGCAAAATGATTAATATATGTACAATTTAAGTGTGTTGCTAATGGTTTTATGATACAAGTGCACTAAAAACCAGGAAAGGGATTCTTCACCATGAGGAATTAATATGAAGACTGCTATCAGAATCATGAGAAATGACTGTACACTATAAATGCATTAAGAGTCATGTAGAAAGTTTTCCAAATCTATATTTTATTCTATATATTTATTTTAATGCAAGAAAAAAATAAACTATTATCAAGGGAAATTCTCACTGTCAGGAATTAATAAAATTATTACTGACAGAACTTGTTATTATATATATAATGTAAATGCATTCCTAATGCTAATGATTTTAAATGTTATCATATGTATCATTGCTAATGATTTTAATACATTGAAATATTAGAGACTGATATCTTTTTTTATGGCTTATCTCCCTTTATTGATTATTTAAAGCCAAAACATATTTTAGGCTGTAAGAACAATTACTTTTTTTTATGACTGAATATTGTGTTAACAATTTTAGGAAGAATAACAATGATTTTCCAGATACAAGTCTTACTATTTAACCCATACCTGCGAGGGTAGGAGAGGGATTCATATAGGTAAATGTAATCATTAGTGTGAATGATGATTTTGCCATATCATTAATAATTTCTACTCTTGTTACCATAGAAATTTACCAGAAAAATTATTTAAGATATTAGAATCCTATAGTGGATGAGCAATGATTTATTTTCCATTCATCAAGGGTTTATAATAATAGACTGGGACAAAATTATGCTTTTATTTTAAATGCTGATTCTTTTTTTTTTATAAACTAGTATTAAACTATGCTCTCACGTAATATGGCAATTAAAGTAAAAATTTCATGCTACTGATTTCTGCTAATTGCTTTGTTTTCAATGTTTATTGTCCCTAATTTTTGGCTGTCAGATTAAAGATGGAAAAACAAATTCCAGTGATTTTATTCAAAATGGGACTTAAAGCAATGGAAAATGCTTGCAATTTCAAATTCACATTTGGCTAGGAAAAAAGTCAATGAACATAGATTTCCATATTACTTCTAAACATTTTATAATACAGACAAAAGCCTTGAAATAAAGTAGGTTTATGCATGTTGTTCTGTGATTGAAAACAATCATTTGAAAGTTATTATTGAAGCAAACACAGAAAAAACAATTTGAGAAATTTCAGAGCTAAATGAAAATTTCAGAGCTAAATGTTGACCATTAAACAATTTTTTGACATTTTGAAACTACTGGATTTTTTTTTTAAACGTCACTAAAAGATATTGCACAAGCTGAACAAAAGATTTTAAAAAATTGCTGTTATGAAATCTGCTCTGCAATTCTTTTGTGCCAGAAAACAATAATTGATTGCCTTGTGATATGGAATGAAAAATGGATGCAATATAGCAATTGCACAGTGGATAACCGACGTGAAACACTCTTCCCTAATCAAAGCTGCATTAAAAGAAGGACATGTGCACTTTTTTTCTAGTCAGCAAATAGAATCTCGTTCACTATAACTTTTGGGGCCCTGGCAAAAGTATCCCAGCAGAAAATTAATACAAGGAAATAAAAATAAATGCATAAAAAACTGTAACAAAAATGACCAGTTCTTCTTTATGACAATTTCCTGACTATGCATCTCTGCAGAAATAAAATGAACTGGATTATGTAACTCTACATCACACAGCTTACACATCACAATTCTCTTCAACGAACTATCAGGCAACTTGACAATTTCCTGCAAGTTATCTTTTCAATATTCCCACTTCAGCTCAAAATGTCTCCAAAGAATTTATTGGTTCAAAGACTTCATAATTCTATGCTACTGGAATAAACAAACTTATTTATAATAGGCAACAAAATGTAGGTTCCAATGGTTATTATTTTGGTTAACAAATTTCATCCTAAGTTGAAATATTCTGCTTTCAGTTTGATAACTAAAACCTGCAATTATTTTTTAACTTAATAAATTATTGACTCACTCTTCTTAAATCTAGTTACATCATCCTCTTTCCCTTTGTATTCCACTAGTAAGGAGGAAGTTCTGCTTGGACATCTTTTTCCCAAGAATTGTTAATTTGTAGAATAAATTCCTGGGTGGATACTTCCCTGACACTACAATCTCAACCTCTTCAAGTTTGGGTCATAGCCTCATATTGCACTTCTTACTTCTACCTTTCTAGCCATTGCAACAACAAACCTTCTAACCAGAGTGACTCTTGGATCTTCTATTCTATTATTCTATTATTATTATAATTTAGATTATTAATTCTTTTTATCACACCATTTCATCCATTGTGATCTGCAGCCTTCCTCAGGTTTATATGGGATTGAATTTGGTGACATAGTGGTTGTTAGTTCACTCCTTGGACCAGGTACTTATAGTAAGATATTCCTCAGAAGGGCAAAAGACAGGAAGCCTTAGAGACCCATTGTCCCATATCATGAGCAGTGGAATGAGAACAGTCTACCCCCATAGATTAAATAAGGGCTTCAATTCAGAATTCCCAGTAGGTTACCCAAATTTATACACATCTGAAGAAGACTGGAGGACACTATGGTTGAAATGTGATAAAAACAACAAAGAGGACAATAAAAGAAGAACTATTTTAGAAAAAACAACTGTCACATGACTTTTTTTCCTAATATATTTGTCATACATACTTCTGTTTCCATTTACTGGAAGGTAAAACTGCATTGCGTATTATTAAACCTACACTTCTAGAGAATTCTAAAGATAATTTTGCTCTCAAATGTTTGTGATATGTATCCAAAATAACTGTTCCAAAATATATAGAATAAGATTTGAATAAAAATTGTGTTAGGAATACAGATGATGTGGGTTTCTTTTTATCAAATACATTGTCAATATTTTGCAATTTATCCATTGCCATAAACTGATAATGGAAATAAGAATATTAGCTGTTTCCTTTTTGGAAACATTTGCCATTTATTGACCAGCAAGTAATACTTCTGCTTGAAATTTATACATTTCTTTTTATTAGAACAGTTTTTCAGGAAAATAGATTTCCCAAATCTAGTAACTGTTATTGCTCTTTCAAGTATTGATTAGTGCTTTATTCCTAACTTTTTCTTTTGAAGTAGCATGGAACATCAACATCTTGATTATGCCATTACTTTCTTTTGAGTCACATGTGCAATCCATTTTAGTTGTTGCTGCTTTTAAAAACCCTAAAGTGTTGTGGTTTTCATTATCTGGTACAGTTCTTTGTGATCCTGTAGCACCAGTTCACAAAGTTCAAAGATGAAATGTTCCTCACTAAGAGCAACAATCTTCAATCACTCAAAGACATTTTAAACCCTAGATCTGATTTCTCAGTAGTTGTTCAGTCACTTTCTCACCAACATGGTGTATCTTCTCTGTGTCTTTTCTGCAAATATTTTCATGGCCAACTGCTCTGAGGAGTTTTTTCTCTTATGCAACAACTACATGAATTTAAGCATGCTACTACATTGGCATTTAGGTCCCACTTGTTTACTGCTGAAATAGTTAAATGCAATCGCCACTTCTACTCCAACAGTTTCTTTTCTTATACTCAGTCTTTTCTCTCACTTTCATTCTCTGTAACTCCCTGCATATAAGTGGAATTTCTGCCTTACTTGAGGTGAAATGATTTAAAAAATGTTGACAGTTTACATATCTCTGAATCAGCTTAGTGTCATGCATGATGCCCATATGGAAGTCTTGATCTAACAAGGCTATTTAAGAATATAACACAAGTTTTTAGGATAATGTTTTAGCTTCATAGTAAGTTGTAATGTTGGGCAAAACTGCCCCTAGTATAGCCCATTCTGTGCTTAATTTTCTTATCTCTATGGCTACCAACAGATCTAAACAAACAAGCAAATTGGATAAAAAAGAAAGTAGCTTCTGTCTGAATTTCTGGAATGAGGAGTTAGCATTATTTACACTATTTACATGCAGACTATTATCTGGATAACCTACATGGAACTCCAAACTGAACCTTTTGTTTAGTCTACACGGGTAGACTGTAATTGTTCCACTGCCTAAGTCTAGCAATATATTGTCTAGTTCTTATTTTTAGTACTGCTCAGTTATTGCTTGTTCTGTTTTCACTGAAGCCAAGTACATACTGCTCAGTCCAGAGATTGAACTCACAAATTACTATATCACCAAATTCATGAACTAATACTTTAATCCACTACACTATTGTTACCGAGATTGATGTACACCTGTTGAAGGTGTACGTCAATCTAGGGTACAACAGTTGAAACATTGTGATAACAACAGCAATGATGAGGAAATTTGGCCTATTGATAGATCTTTGTGCCTAACAGAACAGTAGGCAAGTTTAAATATTTTCTGGGACAATTTCTCTACTTTCTGATCAGTATAGGGCTTAATGGCTGTAGAATGTAAAGATACTGAGTATTGTTATAAAATACCCCAAAAAATGAAATTAAAAAAAGATTAAAAGAATCTATTCAGTAATAGAAAATACAATGTATCTCCACAGAGTTATCAATTATGCAACTTTATCTCTCTGTGTCTCTCTTGTAATGAAAGTAATGGTAAACGAAGCAATTATTCAAAGAGGCAGATATTTCATTAGTAAATAAGGAGGATCAGGTGGCCCATACATGGCTTCATTTTATCACTTTTGTATTATCTTTACGTTGGTATTTTTACTTTTAATGATTTAAAGAGCAGAATTCTTTCATTGCAATCAATTAAGATTTTCCCCTGCAGAAAATTGTAACATTATATAAATACAACCATCGTTTTTGGATGGTATGATTAAATCAATTATAATAAAAATGCTTAATATAATTACTTTAAACAATATCTCATATGTAAGGGAGGGAGTGCAGCAAAATTCTCAGTCTGACCAAAACCTCATAAAAAGAAAAAATCCTACCATATAATAATTATCAGTGTGTATTTATATATTTCCTGTCTCATCTGTAGTGAGAAGGTAAATGAACCTACAATTTAACATATACATGGAGGGAGGAGATACATTCATAATTTTCCAAATGATATTTGCATGAAAGTGAATGAAGCTGACTGGAATTCAAACTCCTTCGAAACTGCTAACCATTACACCATTTTACATCCATATATGAGGAGAAAATAAAAAATAGCTTCTACTCAATGATTAATAATGTTGTTATTAAATATCAAAATATTTTACAATATAATTTTTTTAGATATCCATACAACCTACAAAATATTACAGTCAATTCAAAACCATATAATAATTATTAATGTGTATTTATTTGTATATTTCTTGTCTCATTTGTAGTGGGAAGGGAGGTAAATCAACTTAAGTTAGTAAATTTATAAAGGATCACTTCCCTTAGCCATTTTAATAATTCATACAAATAAAATATTTATCGGCATTTAAAGAAAATTACTTCTAAAGCAGAATGAACTGTTTAAATAATGAATTCATTTACTGCTACATTTCTTACATTGCAGTCTTATTTGTTCAAGTCTTTCATGTGAGGCACTCATATACCTTTGTCTATTAAGCGATCATCTTGCTTCAAATTGGTCTTGAAAGAAGCTTTGTCATTGACATCTTTGTCATTCTGTTGATAAACGTTTTCTTCTTAGACATATTTCTATTTTAAAGTTATATTTTTAACAGGAAAAGATACTGAGCAAAAAGTGATTTATATGATATCTGGAGTAATCAATGAATCATAGATTCAAAAAATATAAAGGGAATGTATTAATTAAATAGTTCATTTGCCTCTATGTTAGCTGTGAATTCTTTATCTCAGGTTTACTGAATTTCAAGACGAGTGCACTAGTGTGTGTGTGTATATACATATATATATATATATATATATATATATATATATATATATATATATATATATATATATATATATATATATTTGTATATGTATATATTAAAATTTAGTCAGGTGTATAACTTCTATATATTTTTTTTTTTTATCATTTCACACCAAACAAGACAATACTGCCACTAAAATGCAAGGGCTTACTGGGAGTGAAAAAAAATGAGGAGACTTTAGTGAAGAGAAAGGTCAAAAAAAGAACATGGTTCAGGAAGATAGATGAGGATTAACATTGCATTTAAATCTTTGGAGATTGTTAAGTGGCAAAGAATCAAGAAACCAGAAAAGTGTTCTATAGGCAAGAAGTGCGAGAAAAGAAACTGTTAGAATAGAACTTATTTAGCTAATTCAACAGTAAAATGATGAGACCTAGTTGCCAATCTAGCAGTACGCTTAAACACATGTGGTTGAGGTATCAAGGTGATTTTAGTCATTAAAACAACTTTCCCTCAAAATTCCTGTCACTGCATCATTTATGTCTGTATGATGTCTACGTTGTTGTCTACAGCTAGCTAAAATAAGTGTCTTATTACAAATATATTTATAACCAATACTGCAACTCCGATGTTGGCAACAGAAGCCTCATTGGCTAATAGTTGGAAAGTGGAAAAGAAGTAGTTATCAGGGGAATAGTTGAGTGACTGAATGATTCAGTGAGGTGGAGACATTTTTTCTCAAACCTCTTGAATATGATCTGTTATCCAACAGACATCCGTTTTTTTGTTTTTTTTGTTGTTTATTTGCTGGAGGATTGCCTGGAGCCATTCTTTCTTTTCTCATATTCTTTTGTCCTTTATCAATGTATTTTTTATTATGGTTATCATATTTGTTATATTCTGTTTTAGTTTTAACTTTTCTTATGTTAATGAACTTGTTGACTATACAGTCATCTTCTGTGTCATTGCGGTTCAGTTGAGGAATCTTTACCTGACTCTTGAGCATATCCTAGGGTGATTGTTTCTATTTGGCATCTGCCTTGAGGTTGTGGGGGTCATGTTTCTCCACAACTTCTTGTCTTTTGTTACACTCAGCAATTCATTCTCTATTATGCTACATCTTTGTGAAACTGGGTTGGTTACTTGCTGCTTTCCTCTCATTCTTTGATGCATCCTGTCAGTGTTAGATTTTCCAAGCCTTCTTTTTTCATGAATTGTCTCAGAATTTAATATGTCTCTTGCTGATTGTTATCAACAGTTCCTTTATAATTTTCATTCTCCTTAGAACTTTCTCATTCATCATATACACTGTCCATGGTATTCTCAACATTCATCAACATAACCACATCTAACGTACCTTAAGCCATTTCTTTGTTTCTAATGAAATTTTCTAGCATTCACTGCCATATAGAAAATAGACATTACATAGTTGTTTAGCCTTGTTTTTTTTCTAATGTTATTTTTCAATCTTTTAATACCATATTCAGATTCTGAAAAGTATCTTTTGCTATTCCTGAGCACTTTTGATAATGTGTTACTCTTTCTGTCATCTCTTATTACACTGCCAAAATAGTCAAATCTTTGTGTTTAATTTAACCAATTTAAAGAAAGATTTTCAGTGCTTGTACAAATATACTGATGTCTCTCCCAACTAGAAATGCTTCAACCTCCAATACCTAAAACTAGACACAGAAGAATCGATAAATTTGGTTTAGACCAAACTTCTTCATTTTCTCTATTTTGTGTCTATACAGGACATGAATGATCATTGTTCTTCTCAGCTTCCTCTCTTTTGTTGTCCATAGCAATATTTTGTCCTTCATGACCCCTCTTTCTCTTTCAGAAATTGTCTGTAGTTCATTTTTGAAGAAAAGTACAGGAAATATGTTCCAAGAATTCAACTTTCTTAAGTCATCATCAGGATAGGTAGAGACAGTTGAATTTTCTTTTTTGATGAGACTTCATTGGAAGTTTTTTGAGTATCGATGTCTTGTTAAAGTACACAATAATGCAATTTAAATTCTTTATATTTAGGCAGTAGATGTTCTTTAAAGCAAATACTATTAAAAACAATAGACATTTTGTGTCAATTAGTTTTGATGATTGACATTTGCAAGTTACAAACAATTCTTCTCCATCAAGCAGGAAATTGCATCAGAAATTTTCTGAAATTCCTTTTCTGATGGAATTCCCTCCTTCTCTAAGAATTTAAGTAGACACAGGGTGTATCAAAATACTTTTACAAACTATGGAGGCAGGTTCTTCACACAAAAACAAGGACAACAGTTTATATAAACATATGTCTGCAGAACCTTCATTTTTGAGTTATTAAATTTAAAGATAGTTTACGGTAGATGGCACTGTGTTTACATGTAGACTAGATTGCATTTGTCATTCATGTACATTTGTGGCTATTCTATCTTCACTATTTAATGTGTGTAGTAGTGAATTAATTGAGAAATGTTAACAATGGTAGGATATTCACATTGGGAGTAGGCAGATATGATTTTGACATATGTCTGCACAGATGTATCAGATTGCATTTCCAGACGGAAAGCAGCTGAGTCATCTAACCTTTGCTGCTATTTATCATTGTGTTCTTGAGACAGAATCCATGGCGCCATAAACTATGGATCAAGGAAGACTGAGATCTGCTTGTACGTATGTCATATATATCATAGTATTGCATGCAGGGTACTTCAAAAGTGGCTCCTCTATCTGTATTATTTGCAATGTGTGCAGGGTCTTTCACCATGGAAACACTTTTGCTGATAGCTTATTGAACAAACTTCTGATCTGTTGTTTGTCTCTTCAGTCTTGTTTACAGATGAGGCAACATTTGGAAGAGATGGAATAACAAATTTAAACAACCAATATTTGTGGGTGGATTGGAATCCCCATGGTACTATACAGGCTAGATACCAGCATCAGTTTACAATTAATGCGTCGACTGGAATTATTGGTGACTGTCTGGTAAGTTTATATGTTCTCCCAGCACATCTTACAGGAGCTGATTACAGGGACTTTATTTCAAGCATACTTCCGAACCTGCAAGTGGATGTATCCCTGCTAATACGAAGATGCATGTTGGAGCTCCAGCACATTTTGGTCACTTTGTTCACGATGCACTGGCTGACATCTACCATGAAAGATGGATAGGTCAATAAGGACTGGTACCAGCACCTGTATATTCACCTGACCTCAATGCATTGGATTTTTACCTGTAGGGCCACCTAAAACAATTGGTTTATGCAGCAGACATTAATAAAGCAAAGATACTTCATCAACATGCCATGGGTGCCTGCAAAACCATTTGACACCATGTGGGACTATTTGAAAGGGTCTTCCAGTCAATGATTCGATAGGTGCATGTGTGTATAGAAGCAAGCGGAAAACATTTTGAACATTTGTTATGAGTTGATGTACTGAGGTACAATAATGGCCTTATGGACATTTTACCTTGGTTGGGTGTCAGGAACCTGCCCTCAAAGTTTGTCCAAGTATTTCTGGATTGTATCTTGGATTGTACATTTAAGTGTCTACCATAAACTTTAAACTTAATAACTCAAGCATGAAGGATTTGCGGGTATATGGTTATATGGACTTTTGTCTTGTTTTGGTGGGAGTTTACTGCCCCAAAAATTTGTAAAAGTATTTTTGATATATCCTATATATAGTGCTGTTCAATAAAAGTGATGCATCTGATTCTTTTTTACTAAAAATATTTTTTTGTCTATTGTTTTTTGGGGTTAAAATAATTTTTAATCTTACTAATATAAAGACCACTTCCCGACCACCTAGGAAAAAAGTTTATTCACCCTAAGGTATTCTATTGATAATTATAAATTTGGATATAAATGAGATTAAGGAAAAAACTCTGTGCAAAAAAAGTGACTCAGATATTGCATTCTAATGATTAAACAGGTAAATTTAAAGAGATTTTGACAAAACATTGAAAACTATTTTACAATACATTCAGAACAATATTTTAGAGAATTCTAGAACAGCTTAAATTAAATCTAGAATATTCCAGAAAGCCTCATACAGTATAAAAACAGCTTGAAATAGCCACTCAAGTCACTAACCAGATGAAAGGGTACAAACACGCATCAGAACTACTTAAGGCATCTATTATTGCCCTCTCAAAAGCAGGCAAGTCTATGAGAGAAATTGCAGAAATTGCTATAACCTCGCAATCAACTGTCTCTCGAGTGCTTAGGGCACATAATGATGCCATTCCTGCTCCAAGGAAGGAAACAAGGGGACGAAAGAAAAAGATTGATGATAGAACTGGCAGGGTAATCAAGAGAGAAGTTGCGAAGAATAGGACTATAACTAGCCAAGAAATTGCAGCCAGTCTAAGCGAAGAGCAAGGTGTTAGTCTTGCCTCTTCAACAGTCCGTCGGTGGCTGTTAGAACAAGGCTACAAATCTTGTACACAAAGGTTTAAGCCACTAATAAGCAAAACGAACAAAGCCAAGAGACTTGAATGGACTCACTATTACAAAAATTTCACTGGAGAAGACTAGAAGAATGCTCTCTTCTCCGATGAAACGAAAGTTGAGCTAAATTCAAAGGATAAGGTGAGTCACTTTTATCGAACAGCACTATATATATATATATATATATATATATATATATATATATATATAATATGGAATAAACAACTGAAAAGTTGCAAATTAAAAAAAAATTGAATGTTTTTTTGTGAAAGTATTTATTTATATTTTATATATATATATATATATATATATATATATATATATATATGATATTTCAGATCTGCCCCGATCTTTCATCTTTTATATATATATATAAAACAGTAATCCAGTCTTATTTTTCAACTAGGTAAATTTGAATTTGATAGCCATAGGTAAGGTTTTTATCAATGCCTACTGTCTTTAGCACTACTTTAAAACACCTTTGCTGACTTTTAGTTATTATTCTACATTAACAAACTAAATATTTCTGATTCTAGAAAAACATTTTTGTGAATAAATTATGACACATTATCAATAAGGGAGAAAGAGATTGTCAGTGGTTAGGATTTAATACAAATTTTTATAACAATATAGGGCAGTGATATGTATTATATTAAATGATTTTACTATGAAAATACATTGAAAATCAGGAAAAAAGGATTGTCTATGGTCAAGAATTAAGGCAAGTATTACTGACAGAATAAGGCAAATATTTGTACATAAAAACATTTTTGTACAGAAGAAATGAACAAAATAGGCTATCCTAATTCCTGTCACTCAAATATTATTTTAATATCTTCAGTTTATCCTTTAGTTCTTTTTACTTTACTATTTTAGCAAGATGAAATATGGCATCTGGATGCATCATTTTTCTTACTGAAAATATATCAAAACATATGCATTCATTTAGAGAAATTCACTTCCATTCACTAGGCATGGCACATTATGTGAATAAATTTTGAAGTACTAAGAAATTTATTCATGATGCTTGCCAAAAGAACCTTGATGCAAGTTTTTTATAATTTTTCTTTTTTGTCATATTCATTCAGGATATAGGCAATTATGGCTTTTCACAGATTATGTTTCTGTGTTAATTGTAGATTGCCATGCATTCTTTAGAAAAATAGTGGAGTGGTTTCCTACTGCCTTCTTCATAATTTGGAATTTTGTTTTCGGATTATCAGACTAATTGCTAACCAAAGTGAGAGAACCCAGTCTATCTTGGTATTTAAAATTTAGCTTAGAAGGGAAGAAACAGATTCATGCTTTTCACAAGAGCATTTGTGCAAAAGTAAATACAGGAAGCTAGACTAGAATTTGAACATAGCTTGCCTTCTCTGAACCAATATTTGTAATGGTCTCTGTACAATTTAAGAGTTACCTTTGTATTTTATCACAGATTTAATCTTTTTTTTGCAGAAGCGGAAAGCTCTTTAATGATCTGAGACAGCATCAAGTGACCTTTCTAGGTGATAGACAAAAAAACATAAATATTATTTGTTTAATATTATCTCCTTGTAATCTTATAGTATTGTCTGCAATTTCCTCAAACACTTGGCGATTGTCAAATAAAATCTTAAAAGAAAGTGAATTCTAATAAAAGCTATCTGCTGTTCCATGTAATAAAGACAAACTATGCTGCATTTCAGAGCAAATATTTCATTCAAAATAAGGCTTATCAGTCCTGCTCTGAAAATACCTGTCCACGTTAGGTTTCTTCTACATCTGTATATGTGTCAGTTGAATGTGCTTTGTCTGCACGCAACGTTTTCCATGAATCAAGACACAGGGTAAGCATACTGCTTTGTTACATCGCAGACAGACAAAAGCCTCCAGAAACTCACAATCCAAACTCAACACACACACAAGAATTGTTTATTTCAAAATTGGGGACCAAACGTGGCAGTCTAGCTATAGACTGTGTCAAGTAAAATGATCAGTTAAATTAGTAAGCCAGTTGCTTCACTAGAGGGTGAAAATAACACCAGATGAAACCATCACTCAAAGGTGATACTAATATTACTGCATATAATATTTTTGTACAATGTTTCAGATGCTTATGAATTTTCTTGCTTTGCTTCTGTTATTATAGCCACTGATGAAGATAAATTTTATGGTGTTTGATCTACAATATTGTGGTTATATATCAATATGGTAAATGGAATTAGCAAACCAGGTTCAAATTCTGGCCAAGTCTGGAGCACCCACTTTTTCATAAATACCCTTAGGAAAGGATTGAATTTATTTATACTCCTTCTAATTATGAGTTAAATAGCAAAGTAGACTGGGCTCTCTAATCTTGAGTGACAGCCAGTTTATAAGAAAGACTATGCTAAATTTAAGAACTGCAACAACTTTCCCTCAAAATTCCTGTCACTGCATCATTTATTTTTAACAAGAAAAGATACAAACCAAAAAGTGATTTATATAATATTAGTATTGCTTCAAGACTTTTGTTTCATTGCATCTCATTAGTAAAATTTTCCAATAATTGCTGTCATTTTTTACAGCACAGGTACACTATTTATATAATAAAATCAAAATAATTTACATAAAAACAATTATTTAATGATAAAATGTAACATTAAAATGAACAGAATTTTTATATTTTCATTTATACTTCTTATGAAATTTTCACTTCAGCCATATTACTAAGGTTTCTATATAGTCTGGTATGGGTGGCAGTTCCTGAGAGTGACCTATTAAGTCACCCCACTAGCAACACAATTGGTCCAGTTACTATCTTTCTCTCTTTGGTGATTTTAAAGGTTTTTTTTAGCTTCTCCTTTCTTTTCAGGTACATTTATTTTTGCAGCAAAATACTTTAAAAAAGTAAAATGAATGACCCAACTTTACAAATTTTCAATGATTTTGCATTGTGAATAGCTACAATTTTTTTTTTCTGTGGTTAGAAAATACATCTTACAGATGATTCAAACTAAAAAATTGTTCAGCTCTTGTTATAATTTTTTTTAACTAAAGCTCAGACAATACAATGCTCAAGAGCCACTCAAGTTACTGAATAAGGTGTTTGATATGAATGAAAGAGGAGGTAGAAGGAAGTGAAAATTATGAGGACAGATAGTGACCTTTGACTTAAAGAAGTTAAAATTGTTGTGTTCAGGGAAGCATCTATGCAGGAATCTGTTCCATAAAGAAGTTCTTGTGAAAAAGCTGTGTGAGTGATATGAATGTGATTCAACACTGTGAAAGTAGCAAAATGAATCGTAACCTTAAAGGTGTGAACTGGTGAAACTAAAGAGTAGAAACAGCAATAGAGTAGTGACAATGTATCTGTGGTAAAGAGGCTACAGTGTGGAAAATAGTTCATCCCCCATAAGGCAGCATGTCTGAAACTCCATCAATCCTGGAAAGTGTTGAGCAGCTCTAGTCCAGATATGGCAGCAATGCACCATTTTTGGTGTCATTTGACTCTTGTAAACATAAAGCATAACAAGAGTCAGGTACTTGCTGGAGTGGTAGAAAGGGCTTACAATTTATCAGCAGCTCCAGCAATGGATCTTATATATGAGTGCCATAAGGTCTGGAGTGAAGTTGAATCCCAATAGATGTTCAAATCATGGAGCCTTATTGAGAGTATAACTATCATGGCTGGACAAAAGTCAGTGTCTTATTGGTGAGGATGAATGGATACAAGCTTGTTTTTTTGGGGGTGGGGGGTAACCTTGTGTCAGATAAACTTAGTAAATCCCCAATAAATCACTTTAGTGTGAAAAAAAAGATTATCAAGCCAATTTATCAGTTCCCAGTGAATTTGAAGACAGTGACCTTGTTCAAAACTGAGCTAAAATAGTAAAATTAAACAAGAGACAACAGTTAGCAAGTTATGTTTACAGACAATACAAATGTATTATATCAGAAGTATTGACTAAATTTATGATGACAAAACCAAATGAGTAGAAAGTAGGGGTTAAGGCAAGGAAGACTTCAGGTGAGAAAAAATACCTACCTTGAAAACAAGAATTTCAAATGTGACCCATAAGCTTGGTTTGAAACAATACTATGCGAGATGTTTGGAAGTTCTTAGCCCTACCAAACTACCCAAACTTTTACTAAAGGACCAATTATCAGATATCTTGAGGGGAAAGATTTCTTGGTTGAGCTAAGAACTTTTTCAGCACCTTCTCATTTAGCACTTGTCCAAATTGTATTAATCATTGTATGAAGGTTTGTTTGGATTAGTGCATTCATCTTTGTCATTTTGTCATGTCTATCTTGTAGACACTATTTATCCTGTTAGGTGTCAGTTGTGTTTTGGGAGTGTTGAGAAAGTTCCACGGGTTCAATGAAGACATCAGAAGACAATTCCAAGAACAAATGAAGAGTGTGATGTAATTAAAAGAGGTAGTGGTACGAAGTGAAGATTATTATGAGAATAAGGAGGATAGATGATGATTGATCCTTGAAATGAAATGGTCAAGAGTGTAGTGTTCTGGGAAGCACCCACATGGGGGCCAGTTCTATAAAAGAGCAGTCACTGAGAAAAAACCTGTCCAAGTGAAATTTTCTCTTCACTTTTGGAATATGGGGAAATAAAGGTGATTCAATGATTTTGTAGAAGTAGCATGGCATATCCTAGGTGTAAAGATCTGAATTGGTGGAACTAAAGAATGGAGCTCATATGAACATTTGTCATGGAAATAGCAATAATGCGATAGACTGTGATGTGTGTAGGAATGGTGATGAGTAGAGAATATCTTCCCATAAAAGACATTGTAAACAATTTTAAACACTATCATAGCTGAAGGATGGAGAAGCCTGGATATAGTCCCAGATAGACTCAATTGTTGGTCTAATCTGACTCCTGTAAAGATAAATGAATGAGAAAAAGTCATTATGAGTTAATCATTTTTCCAGCATCTTTAGCAATGGATTTATGTAAAGATTTCTGTTATTGATTCAAGAAACACTTTAAAATATGTGAAAGTGAAATTATTAAAAAATAAACCTTCCTGATTGGGAGAACATTTGGACAAATTAATGTTATGATGTGCCAGTGGTTGAAAATGTTTAATCAGAGAGGTGTTGCTGATCAGACTGATTGTAAATTGTTTTCCAATGGGAAAAAAAATTATTTTAATTAGCAGATTAATTAATGAGATGCAAGTTTTCTGTGGGTTCAAATGGCTCTTTTGATGCATACATCAAGGCAAGAAAAACAAGTTCTGTGAGAGGATCTCAAAGCAACAATTTACAAAATAGCTGCATATCTATTACTTGTTTTGACACAGAAACAGCAGTTGAGTCTGTTTAGCAAATACTTAGGTCCTGCCTTGTGAAATCTTTCTTTTTCCCTCTCAATCTATATACAGCAATTTAAAAATAACAAATCTGATGATCGCTTAAAGCTTAAAACTGTCAGTCACTGAGCAGTATTGATTTCTGT
>OZ038478.1:121782351-121792351 GCA_964036315.1 Acanthosepion esculentum | reverse complement strand
GTGGGTCAGAATGTGGTTATTTGTATAATGTTGTTTTTTAACTTTTAACTAATTATTTATTATTGATTACTTCTTGTATTTTGTATTTAATCATTAATTACTTTTGTTGATTATATACAGTAGGGGAAACAAATATTTGTACACATACAAATTTTTAATTTTACATTTTCAACTAATGAATAAACATACTTTTCATGTAATTAACTGTACACAGATGCATAATAACTAAATATGCATAGAAAACAGAAAGAATTTTGATATAATAGAAATAAATCCCATTTATCCATTTTAATCTGTGAAAAAAGTATTCATACACTACAAAAAAGAATATATAATCTTCATTTAATACTTTGTAGAATAGCCATTATTCAACAACAATCAAACTCTTGATTAATGATTTGCATATTCTAGTTGGTATTTTGTTCCATTCTTCTTTGCATATGGTCTTCAGATCTAGGATGTTTGTTAGAGCTCTTGATCACATTTGAATTTTCAAATAAAGCCACAGATTCTCAAATGGGTTTAAATCTGGATATGGACTCGGCCATTTAAGGATATTTACATTATTTTTAGCAACCCATTTCTTTATAGATTTTGCAGTGTGCTTAGGATCATTATCGTGTTGGTAGATCCAGTCAGGAGGAAGTTCAAGTGAAATCATTAAATTTGCTTCCTAAATATTTTGATATGCTGTGGCATTCATTCTACTGTTACTGTTATGTTGCCAGGATCTTTTGAAGAAAAATATCCCCAAAGCATGATTCTGCCACAACCAAATTTCACTGTTGGAACTATGTTCTCTTGTTTGAAGGCACCGTTTACGTTTTCTGTTTACATGCGTATTTAGTTATGTATCTGTTAATTATATTTAAAGTATAATCCTTAGTTGGAAATACAATTCGATCCTAGCTAGAGGCAGCCGGACGTCTAGCCACACTGATGAGCTGTGAAACAGCGAAACAGTCTGTCTGTGGATGACAAGAATATTGGCTCCTGAAAAAATTAATTTCGGTTGAGCTCTTTGGTTTGAGGTGTGAGTTTGTAAACAGTGACTATTTAAGCTAATATTGCACAACTCTTCGGCAGAATTGAGTCACTGTCAGTCACTGTGTGTTTATCTAAATCTAAAAATAAACACGCTAAAATTCACCTTCATGCCTGCCGTGCGCCGACGGCTTAGTGGTAGAAGTTCCGACTGATGCCAATTCAGTCGGGTTTCAATCCTAGCTAGAGGCAACCGGACGTCTAACCACACTGATGAGCTGTGAAACAGCGAAACAGTCTGTCTGTGGATGACAAGAATTATATATATATATATGTATATATATATATATATATATATATACTTCAAAAATTAGTAGATCGGTTGAATCTGCTACCTTGGTTTCAACCTTACAGTATCCTCAGGTGATTTTTACCAAATGACCTATTAATGCTTTATTTTTTAAAAAACTAATGAACACTATAATATTTTTTTTTTAAATAAATAAACAAATGCACAATATTTGGTGTAATAGAAAGGGAGGAGGAGGATGTGAAGAAAGAAGGAGAAGAAGAAGAAAGAGAAAGAAAACAAGGATATTATAAATGTATTGGTGTGTGTGGGGGTAATTGAAATCTACACTCCTTTTTTTTTTATCCAGTCTTATGTGTGCTTTAGAGAAATTTCCTAATATGTAAACAAGGAGTCAAGACTTTGGTTTCTGGATCAAAAGATTCTTGGGATCCAGAAATGTTATAATTGCCAATTTTTCCTGTTGACAGAGATTCCAAATATTGTTTTAGTTGTTATAAGGCTTAGCCTTTTTAAAAATTTTCCAGTTTACGCTCAGGTCCCTGTTGTTTTTTCTTTTAAATTCTACACTTGGTCATCTAGTTTGGTAGAATACCTAAGATTTACTAGCTTGAATGATGGCCTATAATTTTACCATCTACATTTGAAAGTAATGTCAGTACATTCTATGTATGTAAGCACAGTTTAGCTTTTACCTTACAATTTAGTTAAACTTTGAAATTTGATAATACTTTTGTTTATACTTTAGTTGTACTGCATTGCACTATATATGGTTTATCTTTCTATTTGTAAGATTAATCTGGATTTAATATAATTTTGTATTAATTTTGTGTTAGTATTGGTAACACCTTGTACAGATGTATTGGGATTTGGTTGCTATTTTTGACATTTTAAATTGATTGGTTCATGTTCTTAACATCTTATATGAAGGATCTTTATTTAACAATTGTATAATAATTTACCAAATAATTCTATATATTTAAATTATTTACTAGTTTATTAAAGAAGCTATTTATTTATCAACTACAAAAAAATTATGTAGTAAATTCACAAAGCATATAACTCACTTGGTATTTTGATAAATTACCTCTCCACTCCTCTTTTATTTCTTAAGAAACTACATTGTCTGGTTTGTATAATTTATGTAACCAATCTAAAGGTCATGATCCATTTATAAAAAATAATTTTAAATTTTTACTTCTTCACTGAGTTTAAATTTAACATATTTGATTGGTTGATCAGAGTAAAAACCACAAACTTTATATCCCTCTTTTTTTTTTTTTAAAAGAGGTTGTATTTTGCTTTTAAATCTTAATAAATCATTCACTTGCCAGTAATTTATAATCACCTGATAATATACACTGAAATGCATTGAAACACGACTGCAATTGTGTAGTGATATTTTTACATGTTTTCGGTATAATATACTTAAATATATAATATTGCTCTACTCTGTATTGAGCTTCCTTTTAAAGTAAATGTTATGAACGTTGGAATTGCACTTCATTCGTTCTCATCTTACTTGGATATATATACAGATATATATATAGCAAAATATAATATATAAATTCTATATATCAGCCTTATGGTAATTTTCCCTGGAAAATCTGTGTCTAGGTTCATCCTACATTTCCCCCCTTATTAACAAATCTACTGGTATCATAATGTGGGATATCTAAAAATAATAATAGAAACAAAACCGTTGGGAAGATGGATGAAGTTACCTGCCTAGACACATTGGACATTAGAAATTTAAAATAAACTTTTGAAGTTCACTGTCTTGACATCTTCAGCATTACATCTCAATGTACAATTATAATTGAGAGTTTTGTTTATATATTCACCTCCTTTCTCAACATTCCACTAATAAGAACATTTGATGATGTCCTTTTGCAGGAGAAAACCTGTTATATCGAGTTTTTTCTCATTTTGTAATTCAGTCACCTACACACACATTATATATATATATATATATATATATATATATATATATATATATGGAGAGAGAGAGAGAGAGAGAATGAGAGAGAGACAGAGAAATAGAAAGAGACATATTATTATTATTATTATATTAGAAAAGAAATGTATGACTAAGTGGAAAAAAGCTTTTGTGTGATGTGTTTCTCTAATCAAGGGAGAAAACAATTCACTAAGATGAAAATGTTTAGAGTGCCTTGATCTCAAGATGATCGACAATAAATTTGCACCTGGGTTCTTACATTTCACCAATCCTGGCAGAATTTCTATTATCACAGGGTGGGAAATCTAATAACAAATGCAATGGGAAAAAAGAGTCTAAAGGAAATTGGCTAGATTATATACAAAAAAAAAAAATTTTAAATTACCAGTATTCCTCATTCATGCACATGTATAATCGAACTAACAAATTTAGTCAAATGATGTCCTAAAGGATGAAAAGTGTCACACAAAAACTTTTTTCCACTTTTTTGTATACTTTTTCCACCATTATTGTTCTTGATATATAAAAAAATGTATATATCGTTATTTCATATATATATAAGTTAACACTCAGGTCAACGTCAAGTGGCAACAGTCTGTTTCATGCATGAATACAATCTTCTGGCCATATATATATATATATATATGTGTGGTGGAGTAATGGATAGCAGCTCAGATTGAGCAATCAGAGAGCCAAGTTTGAATTCCAGTCGAATCTTTTACATTCACTTACATGCTAATATCCTTGCGAAAGGTATGAATCATCTATTTCTCCCCCCGCCCAGCTGTGGTAGTAAACCATGAAGAAACAAAAGGTTGCTGTGTGTAAAAGAATAAGAGAAACATTATTATGGAGAAAGAACCCTAGAAGAGTAATCAGGAAGACAGCAGATAACAATTGACATTGCATTTAAGTTTTTGAAGATCAAAGTTCTCACAATGTTTTCAGTTCTCACAAATCTGATCAAAGATCAGAACTTTTACAAATATTTTCTTAGTCAAGCCAAGAATGACCCTCATCTGTATGTATGTATGTATGTGTGTGTGTGTGTGTGTGTGTTTATATAATTATAGAGATTAATAAATTAAAGAAAATGGTTAAATGTTCTTAGCCTGGCCAAGAATTATCTCCTCAGTAATCTATAAAAGTAGCTTAAATGTCAATTTCGTTGGAAGAATACGCCAAATCTTGATGGATCTTAAGGTGATTTGTCAACAGCTGAATAAAACTAGTGATAATTTCTCTAAGAAGATTACTGTAATTTAATCCAAACAACTTACAACTGTCATATCAAATAATGAATACTCCATTAAATGTTAAATGCTGTTTATTGATACTTGTCTAATGTTTCCCCAATGTGTGAATGCATGCCCACACACACAAATATGCATGTAAATATGCATCCACACTGTTTATATCTATATTTCTGATATCTAACACTCTTCTCAAATACATACAGCAGATATTATACAATATTACACACACACACAAAATGGATAAATAAATACATGGTGCCTCTTACTTTTACATTTCAATGAGGTCTTTAGACCAACTACTACTACTTTTTTTAAAAAGAGTACTATAGGTCCTACTACACAGGGTAGTGAAAGAAAGTCAGAAGAAAGGACTGTCAACTAAGAAAATACAAAATTTCCAGATCAGCAGAGGAAAAAACCAATATGCAAACTACAAATTGGAGATACATCAAACAAGTGCAGGTTTAGATATTGGGCAGTGTTTTAACAGAGGATGGAAAATACAATACCAAAATACAAATGCACATTGGATGAGCAAAAAGCTAAGCAAAGTATTAAGAAACAGAAAAATATTGTTAGTAACAAAGGAAAGAGTATTGGATTGTTACTTAATCACAATCTTCTTGTGTGGTAGCAAATGCTGGATAATCTCCTCACACATGAAGAGAAAACAAAGAAGCAACGGAAATGAGGTTCTACAGAAGAATGCTGAGAATTCCATGGATGGAGTGCTTAAGCAATGAAGAAGTCTTCAAGAAAATGAAAATGAAAAGGACACTTATACTAAGAATCAGAAAGAGAAAGCTGGAATTTCTTGGGCATATAATGATGGGGAGATTGGAGAATTAACACTCACAGGGTATACTGAGGGACTGAGGAAGGCAGTAGGACATCTACTTGATGAGCTTGTGTGAAAGGTTAACTGAACGGAGGGGTGTAAAAGTTTGACAAAGGGACAAATGATGCTAGGCGGTTATGCAGAATTAAGTTTTACAGTATTTGCTGAGGAGTTTATTGAATGTTTTATCTATATTTGTTTTTACATTTTTAATATATGGTATTATTTTATTAAGATGTTTCTATTTCTGTTGGGTTTCTTGTTCTGTTAGGTGTAAATAAATAAGTTTTGCCTCCCAAAAGTCACTATCTTTTAATTTGTTTTTTGCTTTGCTTGATTGTGCTGGTTGGAGGAAATGTATATGTAAAGTGTGTTGGCATTTTGATTTCTGTACTACTGTTATATATTTTGTGGTGATTTGAAATCTACCCCATTTTAGTTTGTTTTGATATTGATTGTGAATTATTTTTCTTTGAAAATGTTTATAATTTATTTTTCTGGTTTTATCTGTTTTGGGTGTTGAAATTTCTTTGGATTATAATTCTATAACATTTTTTTATTAACAATCTTAGAATTGTATAGTGCAGAATATATATCCCTACCAGTCATAGCTTTTTATTTCTTTCATAATTACCCAGGGTTATATCAAATGTTTTCTGTTATCTTCTTTAACCATGCCATTTGCCAAATAGGAGTGATCTTCAGCAGTATTTTGTAAATTTTATTTGATGTTTTTCATGTATTCCATTGCTCGGGAGGAGGTTTTAGTTAATATAGATTTAATTATGAATGAATAGAAATCTTTAATATCCAGTTGGGTGAATGCCCAGTTTTTCATTTTTTTTTATTTTACAAAGTCAGTCTATTACTGATCTTTTAATTTTTTTTTTCATTGATTTAAAAATAAAGATGTTCTTAGTTAAAAGTTAATTTCTTTGATTATAATTTTACTTATTTTACCCTAGTTAACTTTTTGTTGGGTTTATTCATCTACATGTTGGGTTAGTTCTGAATTTTTCTTTGTTGTCTTTTAATGTGATGAATGCTTCTTAATGTAATCAATGACTATGTGATTTCATTGGCTTTGAGGTTAATTTTGTATGCTCTTGTATATTTTGGGTGCTTTCCTGTATATGTTGATTATATATATATATGTTTCTATAAGTAACTTGTTATGTTCTTGGAGTTTTAGCTTGTCTGTGTTTCTAGTTTTGTTATTGTGGATGAAGACATTAAGTTATTTTTTTGTTTATGTTCAGGCTTAGTTTTTTTTTCATTTTACTTTTATTTATTATTTTGAATTTGTCTATGCTGTTATGAAATTTTCTGTCTGATTATGTTTGTTAGATGCACATCTCAAAATTATCTTACATGTTGTGGTGGGCACTGTGATTTTGTTTTGTATGTTTCTTATGAATTAATTGTTTTCTTCTTGTTTGGTGTTTGCATTACATTCTTGTTTTTCAGCTTGTTCTTTTTACAAGTCTCCTTTTTTTCTATTAATTTTTCCACGTCTGCAGGGTGATGTAAATACAGCCAGAGTACTATACTGGAGTAGGTCTTCTTCACCAAATACTGGATTATATTTTGCTATACTTATTTTTTCAATAAAATTTTTTTAAAAATGTTCAAAAATTAATATAATATGATTTTCTAGAATTTTTTTTTATATTCTATCTCCTATTTTTAAAACAGACATACCCTAAAAATTACAGACCATTCCTATTTTTGTAAGGTGGCAAACTCAGAAAATCAGCAAGGGATAAAATACTTATTTTCCCCACTGTATCTTAAAAATAAATAAATATGCATTTTAGTAATTAGAGATTATAAATGCATAATAATATAATACAAATTAGAATATAATAAAAAATTAGAATGAATGCATAAATTAAAATAATTAAGACTTCCATTTTAAAATATGACATCGCTTATCGCTTTGAAAAAGCATATCTGTTCACTCTGAATTCAAATCAACCATGGAAAAGGCTTCAGGAGTAACCCTTGATCTGAAAACAGGGATCCTCTGATAGTCCAATGTTATGTTTAACTTCACTCTAGCAACCCCTGTATTAAACTCTATCTTTCCTCTGTCCTGGGTATGAAGATAAACTACATCCATGTCCTGGGTAAAATGATAAACTACATCCAACAGCAAGGCCTCTGATCAAGAGGTTTTGAGGAGTGTGGAACCACCTCTTAATTGCTGGCATTCCCAGGTCCACCCTGACCTGGGGTGGTAGCATCTGTTAGGGTCCCAGCTATGGGCAAATAGTTGACACCCAAACTTGTGTAAAAATAGGTTTTAATACCAGAAATACTTTGTAATAAAAAAAATATTACCAGCAATAATTTTTGAAGGAAAAATTATCAGCAATACTTTAAAAAAAATACCAGCAATACAAACAGCTATACATTCTTTAGAAAAATATGACCAGCTATAGATTTCTTCAAGAAATATTCCCAGAAATAGATTTTTGAAGAAAAACATATTACCAGCAATAAAAATTTGGTCGGCATTAACCTATTGAGGTTGATATGCCGTAAAACAAACCAAACCAAAGCAAACCAATCTACCTTTCCTTTGGACAACATCAGTGGCATGGAGAGGGGAGAACTGCTGCATGGGCAAACAACAATCTCTCATAAAACCCTGCCCAGGCCTGCACCCTGAAGAGAACAGCATTGCTTCAGCATGACAGCAAAATATAGGAAGCAATAGTCTACTGATGGGAGGATTCTGAAGGTCCTTCTGTATGAGGAAGTGGCCAACAGCAAAAAAGCGAGAGCAACTTCATCATTGCTTTAAGGACAATGGACATAGACATTGGGAGGTGAGAAGACATCACCAACAATTGCTCACTCTGGAGACATGATTTACACCAAGGGCTGGAGTTGGGAGAGAAAAAACCACCAGAGCGAAACAAGCTTAAAGGAAAGAAAACAACACAGTGAGAGAGTGTATTCATATGCATTGGTTGCATTTGAGACTGTCACTCCTGTGTGGGTCTGTACAGCCATAACAGATGCTGTGCCACCATCAGCTGATCCTTGATCTTGGAGTGCAAATGCTTCCCACCATACTGGATTGGACAATGTGGTAACATTGAATGAGCACCACATACACCCGCCGTAACACCAATGGACTTTTTGGGAGTGTATGGTGTAGTAAAGAATAAGGTTTAGGAGAAAAATCTAAACACAGTAGAGAAATTAAGAGAGTTCATCTTGAAAGCATTTATTGACATTCATGTGTTTTGGAATTTGTGTTGTACTGTGTGTCACAGTATTCTGAAGAGGTTTAAGGAAACTTGCAAGGTTGATAGAGGACACTTACAGGATTAAACAGTGTTAAACAAATCTAATTGTAATAAATAAATGCAATAAAATGTAAAAAAAAACCTGTAAAGTGTATACTTACTTTAGGCCGACCATATATATATATATATATATATATATATATATATATGACAAGTTTTAACATAGGAATCATAATTTAATATATATATATATATATATATATATATATAGATATATATTAAATTATGATCTATATATATATATATATATATATATATATATATATATAGATATATATTAAATTATGATCTATATATATATATATATATATATATATATATATATATATTAAATTATGATCCCGATATATACATATATATAACAAGATTTAAGATAGATCATAATTTAATATTTAACAATTAAAATCAAATAAAATAAATTTAACCTAAGCCACCTTTTGACAGACACTTTATCAGAAGTTAATTGTTGGTATTAAAATAGTACTGAACGGGTGGATTTCTAGGTTTGGTGATATTAAAACATTTGGTCCTTGTAAATGTCCAGCTTATATCAAAGTACCATGGAATGGATCTTGTAGTCAATTTTTTTGCCGATAAGATCTCAGCAATGTTTTAATTCTATTGTATTTTGTACCATCTTCTCAATGAGAAGTGCATTCACCTCTATCTGTAAAGACATTATGCCTATGCTCCAACAAAACTTAGTTATTTATCACTTTAAATGTCAATGCGATGCTGACTATGTAGGTAAAACCATTCAGCAGCTAGAGGTGTGGTTTTCTCAACATATGAATTGTCTTATTCATAGTTATATACCAATAACATCATCCAAGCATTCATAGACACACAAGTCTGCGATTAGTGAACACTTGCTAAATACAAATATTTGTAGGAACAATTATTCAGAAGAGTTCTTCTCTGTTTTGTACACAGTCCAGACAAAACACCACTTGAATATCTTAGAAGCTGTTGTGGTTAATACAGAGTGTCTGACTCTATGTAGACAGAATGAGCTCAAACCCAAATTAAAATTCTTTGGTGAGTCATTCACTCAATATGGATGACAATAATAATTTTTTTTCCCTCTTGTCTTCTCTCCAATTTTAAGATCTTATTTAAAATAAACAGTCCTTCAGCAGTATTTTAATACTGACGATTGACTTCTGATGAAATGTTGGTTGAAAGGTGCCTTAAATTATGTTTATTTTATTCAATTTTAATTGTTACATATTAAATTATGATCCCTATCTTAAAAATTGTTTTATTATGGTGCAGTACCAAATACATACATACAGTGCTGTTCGATAAAAGTAACTCACCTGATTTTTTTTA
>OZ038478.1:121767351-121777351 GCA_964036315.1 Acanthosepion esculentum | reverse complement strand
CATGTTTGATCATAGCTCTCCACAACTTCTTATCCTTTGTAGTTCCTAACAATGTTTTTCGTTTACTATGCCTCACACTCCCTGTTCTGGCATCCATTTACATAAGCTTGTTAGGTAGGTTACTTGCTACTTGCCTTTAATATGTCTTGTGAGTATAAAATTCTCTAAGCCCTCTTTCCTCATTATGCATCCCAAAAACTATCTTTTTTGGAGTGCCCTTTTTGTTCTCATTTTCCTTAAACTTTTTTTGTTGTTTGCGTGTTTTGCTCATGGTTTTCTCACCATCCTCCTGTAGAACCACATTTCTGCTGCCTCAAATATCTTCTTCATCTGTGATGAGATTATCCAGTATTCACTACCACAGGAGAACTGATATTAAATAATTAGCAATGTTTTCTTTTTTTCTAACAAAATTTTCCTCTTTCTTCATACTTTGTTTTGCTTTTGGAAGACATCTTTTGCTATTCCAATGTGCCTTTGGATTTCAATGTTACATTTTCTGTCATAGAGGAGAAATGATATTGTATAATTATTCACCACTCTTTTCTTTGTTTCAAAACAAATTTTCCAGGTTCTGAATACTTTGTTTAGCTTTTGGAAGGCATTTCTCTTTGTACTTTTATTAATCTGCATCACATTTTTCATTGTCTATCATAGTACTTCCTAGATTTTTGTATTTGCTTGATTGTGATCTCCAATTCAGAATTCATGCCTTAGACACTCTTTCTCTCTCTAACACCCATAAATTTTACCTTCTTTCAGTTGATGGTTAGCCCTTACTTCTTTCTTTCTTCTACCTTGATTGAATTTTCTGTAGTTTTCTTTTTCTCTCTGCCATATTATCTGTATATATAATGTTGTTAAGATTGTGCCCACTAATAATAAATCCTGGTTGGACTTTTACTTCTCTTACGATCACTTTGTTGTGCCCAAAAGCAGAATTTGATGATTTTATCATTAAATTTTGCAATATTTGGCAAATTATTTTTGTAGCAACTTCGGCATTCATTCTGTACATTGAAAATCATGATATGTACACAGAAATTAGGACAAGCTATCTTCTTTTATATGACTTTATAACATGCTGACAAACATGGCTCTCTACAACTTTCTTCCTTTTATTTCTCTCAATAATTTCTGCCTTTTTTGCCATTCTTCTTCCTTATTTCACTATGCATCCACTCAAAAGTGTCAAGAAGATTAACTGCTGTTTCACTTTTTGCCTTCAATATTTTCTGTGCATGTTAAATTCTCTAAGCTCTCACTATCCTCATTATTTCAGCTGATTTTGATTGTTAGGAACAGTTTCTTAGTAGTTACCATTCACTTCCATCTTCATGTTCTGACCATTATTAGCCAAAGTAGATTATTATACGTATAATGTAAATGTATTGCCATTAAATGTATTACAGAAGTGCACTAATAGCCACGAAGAAAGGGATTGTCAATGGTCAGGAAATAAAAAATGCATTACTGATAGAATATGGTGATTATATAGATATATATATATATATATATATATATATATATATATATAGGAGGCTTGGTGGAGTAATGGATAGTGCCTTGGATTGAGGAATCAGAGAGCTGAGTTTGAATTCCAGTCAGATCCATTACATTCCCTTACGTGCTAATACCTTTGGGAAAGGTATGAATCCTCATCTTCTCCCTCCAGCTATGGGTAAATAGGACAGACTCAGATCTATAGCCTTAGGTGTCAACTGGTCTAGGAAAGAATCATCTTTGAATTCAAAATGTGTGGAGGGTTGTTTGGGGACCTTGTGGCATATGGTGCACCAGGTCTCCAGGTATTCGGCTCTTCCAAAAAAGTGTGGTTGGTTCTGCAAAAAGCCTTCACCACTATAATCAAATTATATGTGCTGGTGTCTGGCTGTTATTTTCAAGGAACTGAGTTGTTTGGCCCTCATACATTGAAAAATGATGGGAGACACATGCACACACAGCATTTACAGAGAAATTCCTTTAATTTTTTTGTTTCCTCTAGCAATCCTCTTTGTTACTATCTCTAGATCATCTTACAGATACTCACAACTGAAAAAGGTTTTACATTATTTTATTGTAAGTGTTTTTTAAGGCTGTGTCATATATCATTAAGAAAATCTAATCTTTGCTCAAAGCAGACTAGTGCAAAAAACATGAGAAAGCCTATTTTGAAAAGGAATTTAAGCTGAAAATTGCCAAGAATATCATAATTTACTTCATTTTGCACCAGGAATTGTCAATACAGGGTTTTTTCTTCACTTTTTTTAAATATTAACTTTACTTTTAATTAAAAAATTTTTTTTTAAATTCAGGGAAAATAAAAAATTATGGTGAAATGATTTATATTCCTTTGATCAGAGAAATCATTTTCCCCCACTTTGATATTTCACAGACACGCAATACATTTATAGTTTTAAATATTTTTATTTCATGATGGAGGAGATATTAGTTCTTAAATGCAAAAACTCAGAAGATGAAGCACCAAAATTCTCTGTTATTTACATTATCGGCTTTGTGAACAAATGTGCTTTTATATATGTCTGTGTATTAGCAGACAGGGCTGTAGATTTTACCTTACCACCTGTGGTCTTTGTTCAAATACTGGTAAAAAACCAAAAAAAAAACCCAAAAAACAACAGCGTTTCAAATTCTAATTTTCAAAATAGTCAAGCAAAACTGGAAAACTAACTTCAAAGAACCCTTGCTCAGCTACGCCAATTTGGTACACCAAACTGAAATGAATAATTATCAATCACAGTCAGTTCAGCTGTATCTATTTAGAAAGATCAATAAAGGTCGTAAGGGTCAATTTTATAATTTGAAAAGGTGCTTTAATATATCTGTGTTTGCAAAAGATCATCTCATAGATAATAGTCAGTGTGCTATGTCCTTCCATGAGGTTAGGTTTTCAGTTTTAAGCCAGTCATGTTCAGACTTTCATTTGAAAGTTTCAGAGACCATATTCATTAAAACACTACATCTTTTTCTTTGTAAATAGAAGGAATGGCTGCTAGGTCTGAATGTAATCTGTTTGTGATATAAAAACAAATAATGGTAAATTATGAATATATGTTTCTTTCCTATCCTCATTGAGGATATTTTTCTCCAATTTTAGTAGTGTTGTACAAAGAGATGAATGAAAACCAGTCAGCTCTCTGTTTTTTCTTCCTTTTTTCAAATTACTATTCACAGGAATTATACTTTTCTTGCTTTCATTTTCCTCTCACAACCATGAAATACATCTGTTTTAATTGCTATAATTATAGTGATAGAGAAATAAATAAAAAATGAATAATCATAAAATGACCTAAAAATAGATGGATAATCAGAATTACCAGACCATAAAGCCATATTTTAACCACCCAATTAGAAAGTTTTTCACAACTAGGATATAAGAAATAAATAATAATGAGGAGACCAAAATTTCACCATCTCTAAAAATAGATATTTATTATTGCCAAGCCAGAAAGCAATATTTCAATCAAATATGCAGAAAGCTTTCACAACTAGGATATAAGGCCACAAGTCAATGATAGACAAAATGGCATTTTCAAAGTATATATGTAGATGAGTATATAACCAGATGGAAAATCAACCAATTAATGAATTAATTTTGCCATTTTCTGATGATGCAATCAGCATAACATAACCAGAGCCAAAATGCAATATTTGCATGATAAACTGATGACTTGAGAAGACTACACTGTCCTGCTACATGTAAGAAAATAGACCCTTTTTAGCAAGTGGCTACTACATTTAGAACATACATATACACTTCCATCCCAGATTCTTTCACTCTTTCACTCACTTTTGCACCAGGACTTTTATAATTGAAACTTCAACTTTCACCTTATCCTTCTGTATTGTGTTATATAAAGATTTATTTTGTATTTGTCAACATTCTGTGAATTTTCTTTTAATCATTACATAAGGCCAATATAAACCTAAAACTAATATACTGATATATATAGAGGTAACAGACATTGCCCAAAGATAACCCCCACAAATCCTCCAGATAATAAATAAAATTTATGTTGCAATCACTTTCTGTGCACAATATAAACTGATACTCTCAAAACAAGTTATACTCAATATTTTTAATATATTAGTGTTAAATTGCTGTATATATGTTATCTGTATTTTGAATATTTCTGTATTTTTTATTTTCTTCATTGAGTTCTGAAGAAAGAGAAATGAAAGCCAGTCTGCATATTTTCTTCATATCTTTTTCTTTTGTTGAGTTTGCTGTTCATTTTAATTATACATTTTCTTTTCCTTTCATTTCCCTCTTAATTTGATACAATATGCTAATGGTAATGCTAGTCATTTCCTTATAAGGAAATATCCAACATTCATTGACTGAGCAGACAGTACTACTTTAAACTGAAAGTCATAAAATCTTTCTCTTAAAAAGATTTATCAGGAAAATAGGTTTCTCAACTTCACTAACTGTTATTGCTCTTTCCAATACTGATTCTTTCCTAACCTTTCATTTGAAGTTGTGTGGAAGGTCAAATTCTTGATTATGTCACTATTTTCTCTTCTCAAGCCCAGTATCTGTTATCACTCTTTCCATTATTGATGGAGGTTTCCTCCCTAACCTTTTATTTGAAGTAGTTTGGAATGTCAACATCTTATGTCATTAGTTTCCCTTCAAGTTACATGTGGTATCCATTTTAGATCTTGCTGGCAGTGAAAGTTCTCAAATGGCAGGGTTTTTTATCATTTGATACAGTTCACTCTTTGTGATTCCTTAGAACCACCCCACAAAGCTTGAAAAAAATGATGGTCCTTGCTAAGACCTACAGGTTATATTTTCTCAAAGTTATTTTTAATCATTGATCTGAGAAAACACTTGTTTACAGCTGACAGTTTAGATATTACTGAACAGAGTTTGGTGCCATGGATGACATTCATATGAAAGTTTTGATCTGACAAAGCTGTTTAAGAATATGACTTGAATTTTTAGGTCAATGTTTTGGCTTTTTAGCAACTTGTGGTGTTGGATGAAACTACCATCAGCACAGGCAATTCGATGTTAAGTTTCCTGATTTCTTATACTGAATTTGTTATAACTTCTCTATTCACCAAGTGTTTGGTACTTACTAATTCCACATCCTGATTTGGTAATGGATTCAGGGTATATATCATCATTGCTTTCATTCCATTTCTATATTATAGTTTCTGTTTTGGAATGGTTTATCTTGAGTCCTATTTCTTGGAATATTTAGTAAAAGATTGTTGATTTTTTGGTTCAAGATCATTTTTATTTCAACTATAAATACCTGTCATCAGCTCAGATGGCTCCTCCCACCATCAATATATTAACCTCAAAAAGGAAAGTAGAATCGTTATCTTAATAACCCTAATCCCATCTTATTATTTATCAAATTATCTCAATGCTGAATAGGTTCATCTGTGTTGCTCAAGGTGCTGAGAATAAACTGAAACAATTATTATATTAACCACTATTTTGTGTCAGCTTACTTAGTAAAGAGACTGATTTCTTTGTTCATTGATTGTACACCTTAAGAAAGGTTGTAGAATGGACTGGCCCAAACATGACAACAACAAAAGCAACACAAAGTCTGTATATGAAGAGCAAATTATAGATAGAGTCAATTTATGGTGTAATTCAGCCATCTTATGAATTGTTTTTGATCCAGATTAATTTTAAAGCAAAAACACATTGTGTCCAATAAAGATAAAAGATGTTTGACAGAGAAATTTTACAATTCAGACATTAAGTGTTAGAATAAAGTCAAAGTCAAATGATCAAAAATTGTTTTCATCTTTTTATGGGGGATGAATTATCTGCAAACTGCAGCCTCTTTTCCAGACACAACATCGCATGCTTATTGCTACTCTATTGCTATTTCTATGGTAAATATTTAGATGAACTCCACTCTTTAATTCCACTAGTTGAGACATTTACAGCTAAGACATGCCATACTACTTCCATAGAGTTGAATCATCTACATTTCCTCCATATTCCAATAGTAAGTAAGATTACAACTTTTTCCCAAGGACTGACACTTTGTGGAACAGGCACCACATCAGCGTGCTTCTCTGAACACTACAACTTCTTCAATTTAAGGGCCATTATCCTCCTTATACTCATAATCTTCAATTCCTTCTACCACTTCTTGCATTCATATAACACAGATCATTCAGCAACCCTCTACATTGAATGGCTCTTGAACTTTGTGTTAGGTAAACTTTAGGGAAAAAACAAAAAATAAATGTTAGAACTGTTCCAATGGTACAAAATAACAATGTCAAGTCCTGGATTTCAATAAAATGGTAAATATGAAAATAAAGGAAATATTTGTCTTGGATTTGAAGAGAATTATTTTAAAAGAACTAACCAATTGTGCAGGTAAAATCAAGTAATTAAAAGCTTGAAAAGAGAAATCAGTAATCTGTGTTTGAATTCCAACCAAGTGTGTTATGTTCATTTAAGCAAAACTACTCTTGGAAAAGGTCAGAATCCATTTTTCTTTCCCCAGCTATGGGTTAAAACCTGAGTAGACTGGGATTTCTTGCTATTGTTGGCAGCCAGTATAAAAGAAGTACAATTTAAAAACATTTGGTGTGCTCATGGATGGCTAGAAATTCTTCAGCTTTGGCTGGTAATCTATCTAGAGGTAGTGACTCGATAAAAACACCCATACCCCTCACAGTCTGAGCGGCTCATCGGAATTTGTCAGCCTGAAAAGATGCACAATGAGAGAAATTCTTACTTCAGCTGAATTGAGAAATCAGCCACAGAGACTGTGTCTTCCTTTTTTTACCAATAAAACAAAATGAAAACATTTATTTAAAAATCTGACAATATCTAAATACAATAGTTGAGATAATACTACAGTATATTTATGATCATTTGTAGGGAAAAAGGTTAACCTTGTTAAAATCTACAACATCAGAGACATTTTATTTGGTCTCACCAGAATCTATTTTACACAGTTATAAGTTTACCATTCCTCCATGCATTAAATATTGCCATAACATATAGTTTGTTGTTTCTGCTTGATAAAATACAAAGAATTTGCAATGTTATTGGTCTTGATCTGACACCTTGGCTTCAGTTACTTTCCTACCACTGTAATGTAATTTCATGGTAATTGTTCTAATGACCTTTCCTCTTTGGTACCTTTACAATATGAATTGAAGCATTCTACTAGATTTGCAAAAACAATGGCAGTCAAATGGCAGTCCCATAGTGAGATGTAGATGATGTTAAGAAGACAGACATACATTCACATACAAGATACAACAGATAAATTGTTGTCTAAATGATGTAAAAGTGAAAATAACACTGACATCTCATTTTAACAGATATATTTACCAAAATTACACAAAAATATCTTGAAATACTAAAGAGTAAATTTATTCAATAAAATTGCCATTGGGTTCAACCACAGCCTCCAGACGACTTTGGAATCTCCTGCAGCTCTTCAGGGCTGTCAACTTGTTTAAGTTTATGAATGCTGCCATAATCCTTGCTTTCATTTCATCTTTGGTGTTATAAGGAGTTTTGTTGGCCTCTTGCTCAACTGTGCCTGACATATAAAAATCAAGGGGGTTGCAGTCTGGGAAGTTTTGTTGCCAGACTTAAGAGGTGATGAGGTCACAGAAATTGCCTGACAGCCATGACTGTCTACTCCTGTTTGTGTGGCATGGTGCAGAGTCCTTCCAGCAGCCACCCTCTTGACCCAGGGCAGCACTACTTCCTTAAGGCACTTGCTGTCTGAGGTCCTGTGAGTGATCACTCCAAACACCTTCATAATCACCATTAAACTCATCCAACTCTTTCCAAATCCTCTGCACTGTCCTCATATTGAAACCCAAACACTCTGAAATGTTCATATTGGAGTTTCTGGCATGAATGACAAGCCGTAACAGCATGCTGTTTCCAAATTTCTGGTGGAGTGAATTGTATCATGGTGCTCTTTTTCTCACAGATGGTACCCAACTGACCCTACTATACTATGCAGTTGACAAAATAAAAAAACAATGTGCATGTGCAAAATTAAAAATATAAAATGGCAATAATTTACCCATTACACCCTTGTATTTTGATAGTTGATGTGGAACTATGACTCAAGGAGATACATTGATTTGGTTTTTATGGATTATCAATGCTTTGCAAGTTATTTTAAAGCCAGAAAATATTTTTAGATTTGATGTATTTTTTGGAAATAATAATGATTAAAAAAAGAACAATGGCAGTGATGTGGCAGTAATTTAATTATAGAATTGGTACTAATTAACCCATAGTTGTGGGGAGAAGAGGTGGATTCATATTTTTCTCAAAGTTATTTGCATGTAAGTGAATATAATAAACCTGACTGGAACTGGAACTTTCCAATACCAAGGCTTATCCATTACCCAACACATGCATCCAAGCTCACAGCACCTGGTAATTCCAAGTGATCAGCCATCTAGGTACTGACCAGGCTTGATGTTGCTTAACTTCAGTGATCATATGAGTACTAGTGTTGAAAAGCCAGACTCAAGAAGAAACCAAATACTTTCAGAAAGATTATTTTATCAATGACAATGCTCCATCACATTTTATGAAGAAAACTAATGAAAATCTGATTAATTTGTTTTAAAAGACAATTGTTTGATTAAAAGTCTGGCTCATTCACTTGATCTTAACCTCAACTGAAAACTTGTAAAGTATTCTGAAGAAGATTTTTTACATTGGCAGACAGCAGTTTACCAGTAAAGATCAACTTTGGAAAGCTATTCAAGATGCTGTACTGTCTGTTTCATATTAAGAAAGAAAACAGCTAACAAAATCAATAGACTTCTAAAACTTGTTTAAGAATATGGCGAATACATTTTACATTAATGTTACCTTTTTAACTTTGTCATCATTACAATGAAACTGGTTTTTAGTCTTTGTTTAAAATATTTGTTTTGTAAACTTTGTGCCCATTCTGTAATTATAATGTAATTACAACAAAATGTTTCTTGGAGTTTCATTAACCTAGCTTATTAAATGAAACTTAAAAAAACTGGTAAACTTTATAAAACTACATCATAAGACTAACATATAATCTGTTGTAATTTATTCTTATTATGGGAAATATCCTGCAGAGTACAACATTTCCATGAATCCTTCATCAGTTTTACTCTGTATGTGTTTGTGTATATAAAAGATAGGAATAAGCATCTAAGAAGGAGCACTCTGTGAAGAAGAAATTCATTTGCCTTAAAAAAGACAGAAGGCATTCACCTGCCAATGCCATTGGCTCCATGATACAAAGAGAAACCAGGATAGATTCATTCTGCAGTTTATAACAGAAAATGGTTGATGGAATAACTCAGATGTGCTGCCTACAGATTAGTGTATCTGTCTTTAGAACACATAAAAAGTCAGTGGCAATGAACAAGTTGACCAATGCAGATTGAGTGCATTTCCGGCTCTTTGAACATATAGCTCTGTGATATTGTGATTGTTTAAAAGAGTGTGTTAGTAAAACTAAGAATTAAAGGACCTAAAGAAAAACAAAATATTATAATTAGAAAAAGTGGCAAGTCTAATATGTTTGTTATTTTAAATAAAACTGACTATGACAACCCCCCTGCCCCCCCAAAAAACTTGATTCTACCTTCAATAATACAGACAAATATGGGAAATACTATAACCTTCTTAAGACAGAAATAAATGCAGGAAAAGGATCAATGAAATTGCTAACCATGTGTAACTCAGTATTATAGAAGTAGTATACAGAAATGCTAGCTATTTCATTGTGCTTATACATAAGCTCTATCTTTTGGCATGGAGCATTTGATATTTTACTATAGTAAAAATATAATTAATAGCATCTCAATTTCTTGTGCATCTTTCTGTTAAGATGGTGAGATAATCCCTGCTGCAGACGCATGCTCAGGCACATTTTTGTTTTTCAATACTCACAGACCCAACCTGCAGTTTATACTGCAGCTATACGGAGTGGGTCATACTTACAGTTTCTAAGAGAGA